>OZ022498.1:15300697-15900697 GCA_963989385.1 Ctena decussata
CAGATGAGGGGTCACAACATATGGTTTCAATTAGAAATAAAAATAATTATCCCTCAATTATCATCAAATGCCCCTCTTATCTACAGCTCTGGTAAGAAGATGATTGTCAAGTCTTGCAAACAACGCATATCCTCCAATGAGCATACACAACTGACGCAAACCGCGAGACAGAGTGGCCATTGACATCAGGGCCCAGGTTCACAATCATTCCTTAAACTTAAGGACGACCTTAAAGTTAAGGTCTAAAATTTTATGTGTAAATAAAAGCTTACAAAAAGTAAAAGTATTTGATTTTTCTTTCGTATTAAATTTATATGACAATTGTCAGTAGTATCACGCAAAAACTGCGATTTTCAATATGATTTAAATATGATTTTCTTAGGGCAAAATTTTACGCCTTTACTTTAAGGTGGTCCTTAACTTTAAGAATGATTGTGAACCTGGGCCCAGGTATGGGTCGTCTGCGTAAGAAATAGCATAGGCGTCCTCCACCTCCACCACAAAGCAAGAGAGACCGTGTCAGGTTTGACAGTGTCAGGTTATGTGCATCTAAAAATCGATAAAACCTCCCCCTCCCACGATCCCAGCAGTTCAGTACTCCTCGTTCCAAGGCGGTGCGGTGCGTCTGTTGTGGCTTGCTCCTACTTTCATAATTTGTCGGCTTCGTATTAGTTTGATTGTTTTACATTATAAAGAATAGCCTTGCAGCCATCAGCTGGGGAAGAACCTACCTCTTGGCAAATCGTTTGTCTAGTAAATGTGCATTGTTGGCGACTTATGTGCGCAGTCACGGTTACTTTTATTTCCCATTTGGTGTTTAGTGCAGGATGTGGCTAACAGTTGTGTTTCTGATTATTTTCTTCTCATCTACATAGAGGATCATGTGTTTCTGTGTCATTTTCTCTAGAAGATCACGAAATATTCTATAGTTTTTTTTATAAAAAGTGGCATGTGCGCCCAGCGAAGACTCAGATCAGTCTGGGAAGCCGTCCAATCTGATCAGTCTTCGTTGTGATCTGAAAAGGTAGCTACGTGTCTAAGCTAGCTCGGTGCGGACAGCGAAAATTTTGATCATTCTAGGCGGATGCCCAGGCTGATCTTAGTCTTCGCTGGGTGCATTTGGTTGTTGGCCGCGGCTCATCTGGTTTTCCATTACTATTTCGTTGTTTCTGTATGCAGCCTTACGAAATGAAGAGCAGAGTGTAAATCGATGACATTCAGGATGATACCATGAGTTTGGCAGTTTTTTATTTATTCAGCTCCGATACTCGAAATTGAAGAATGTAAGCGTCCGTAAATAGTAGGCCTTTTCCATACTGTTGTTGCTTCGAAATCGGGGGCGGTAAAACATTAAAAATTCTAGGTCCTCAGCAGGTTCTCTGTAAAGTATAGTACCCAGATGTATACAGGTAAAGGTTTCTCATAGCCTCAAGCCGGAGGGGCAGTAGGGGTTAGAAACCCACTGTATATTGGGCACAGCAGATGAAAGGCGGAACCCATCTCTCTCCTTTCGCTGTCTTATCCTTCCCTGATTCGAAAAAGGTTCCCATATACTGCTGGGTTGACAGTAAGAGATTTCCAGTCGTCGGATGGCGAAACCTGGGCGCGATCTCACGACCTTCCGTCGACTTTCTGCACCATAACCGAGTCACTCTAGCCAGTCGACCTCGGCGCCTCTCTGAATAAAGGTTTCAGGAGTATGCATGCATTCTCTTTGCTATACATTCGGAAAAATTTTATCTTGAAAAGACTCACCAAAAAGAAGGTGGTTTAACTGCAGTTTCCCATATTGTGTGTCACGTAATAAACAGTTCCTAGAGCCATGATTTGGAAAGACTATAAAAGGAGCTTAGCTGAAAGCAAAGGAGGCAACGGGGGGATTTAAGAGCTATGAAACAGTACAGGGGCCGTATTTATAAAAGGACTTAAATCGTTGCTATGCTGTTGCTAAGGAGACATTTCTATGAAGGAGATTCCTTACAACTATGAGATTTGCTCTGGAGGAACAGTCTGAAAAAGACTGTTCCTCCAGAGCAAATTTCATAGTTGTAGGGAATCTCCTTCATAGAAGTTCAGCCTTAGCAACAGCATAGCAACCACATACATGTAAGTCGTTTTATAAATACAGCCCCAGGATTTTATGTTGGTAAAAAGAGTCTCCCTTCTTATACATCTTGCAAAACAGCAAAAGTATTTGCGTCCAACTATGTAAATGTATATTGTCTGTTTATCCGAGTCCTTTGAGAGAACAATAAATGAACAAATGAAACAAAACAATGCAAAAACGTATCTACGCATATTGTAGAATGACGCACAAAACTCGATCACTATGATAAAATTGAAACTACACGTATTGAATAAGACGCCACTGCCAAGACGAAGAAGGTTGGGACTCTACCATTATTCAATAATTAGTTTGTAAAGAAAATGGCAGTTTCGGATCACACTCGCCTCACTATCAATTGCGTCGAATAATTCAGTTTGAATAGTTCTTGGGGGAATTCTTTCATTTCCGCGATGAAGTCATTCACCATACTCCCTTGTGAGTTTGTCATAGATTTGCATATGTCACATCCATTGTATTCTTATACTGAATGAGCTGATGCTAAATGAGCCGCGACACGACAAAACCAACAATGTGGTTGTGCGCCCAGCGCAGACTCAGATCAGCCTGGGCATCCGCCCAGTCTGATCAGAGTCTTCGCTGTCCGCATGGAGGTAGCTTAGACCCTTAGCTACTCTTTAAGCACTTAACGAAGACTCTGATGAAACTGAGAGGCGGCCCAGGCTGATCTGAGTCTTCGCTGGGCGCACAACCACAGTGTTGGTTTTGTCGTGTCGCGGCTCAAATAAGCTATCATCACTGTATCATTTGATTTCGTTTTCATTGCTACCATTGTCAGAAGTTTCACTATCAGCAATTATACTGTCATTTTAAATAATAAGCTACAGCGCATGTTTTAATTTCGGAAAGTCCCTCAAGTCTTGAAAGCGTTATTAAAGATTCTTAGTTTAAACAATATTTATTCATATAAACAGCAATCACAATAATTTATACATACAATAAGCGAATAGGATCTGAACGAAAGCGCATTGCTTATAAAGTTCATTTCCTTATAGATTCTTAAAAGGAGTGTTAAACGTCGCTAACAAATCTTTAATTCCTCGGGGAATTAGTCTATATAAAGGTGTGTTTAAAATGTCAGAAAACTATTAACAAAGACTTAACATACACGCACTGAACATATCTAGGGCAACGTCAATGTCCAATTAAATGACTGTGGGGTGAAAAGTTAAGAAAATGCATCGGGTCTTCAAGCGCTAGCGCTTTTAGAAAATTGCCAACGCACAATGTCTGATTTGTATTGAAACGTGTTAAAGAATAATTACGTTGCCTTTGAAAATAAATTGGTCTCTGCTATGTCAGTGATCTGAGGCGTAATCAGAGGACACTTTGGCTGTCGTTTGAAGCAAATACGGTCAACTATCGATATCTTAAAGTCGAAGTTTATCTCAAACTATTGATATCTTAAAGTAAATTTTCTGGTCCCAGAATATCAAAAGTATGAGATAACAGTTAAAATGGAAATTAAAATTGGAAATGTGTCCTAATTATATTCTTTGGTATAAGAGGGGTACTTTGAGATATCAGTGTTCGAGATATCGAATGTTGACTGTATTTAAGACGTTTCATGATTTATTTTGAGTAGCGATTTAATGCCTACCTATATAATATATAGTAATATCTGCAGAATGCATGGAAATTCACTTGAGATGATAATGCCTTCTTCTGTCAAACTCCACTTCTTGCGTCTCCTCGAAATTTGACATGATATGCGGACAGCAACACTCCCCCACCCCGCCTCCCTTGCTCTGTTTCACCCTGCGTTAAATAGACTCACACATTGGAACGACCTTACGGCGACATGGCAGCGTATTCTGTTTTCAATGAGGCACTGCAGTTTCAGGTATACAATGGCATAGCTACATATACGCAAATACGCAGATGCGTATTGAAATATTGTCAAATTGACAAAATTTCAACACACACCTGCGTATTTTCATGCTAAAATGTTGTTTATTGGGCTTAATTTTATTATAATAACTGCCACCAGACCCGAGAAAAATTGAACTGTCTTAGCGGCTTAACCCCCTATTATTGCCCTTAATGAGTATATAACATGACTGTGCGTACTGTGTAATTGCCCCTAGCTACGCCCCTGGTATACTCCTTGATATAAGTCTTGTCTCTGATTTCATTTACTGGCACACGACCTTCTTAATTTGGTGTGGAAAGTGTTTACGGTTAGTACGTTAACCGAGGCAAGCACTGTTACAGGGCTGTTGCTTTATCCGTTGTCTCTAGAATTGAACGGTAGCTCGGTTTGAAGACTCATATTTGCCGGATAATCTTTATGGGTATTATCCAACCCTCGATGTAGATCCCAGCAGGCACATGACTTCGTAATGACGTCGCACTGACGTCGATGCGACATAATGACGTAGCATTGACGTCAGTTCAATGTCATTTCTACGTCATGTGCCCGCTGGGATGACGGACAAAGATTGCTGAGTATTTCGATAAAACTTTTCCCATGTGTCCGGCAAAACATGGGACAGACCAGTGAGAAAAGTTACTACTGTTTGCGACTATGAGTTATCTCTCTGTTTGTATAGCATATGTCTGACGAGCCAGTATTCAAAATACAGTCGCATTATCTAAAACACTCATATCACAAGGTAACCTTATATATACTGTGATTTATTCTGGACGTGTTTCCTATTTTGCATTACCTTTCAACTCCTGTTATCTCAAAGTACTGGTATCTCAAAATAAATTTACTTTGAGATATCATTTGTTTGAGTTTAACTTCGACTTAGAGATATCGAGAGTGGACTACTGCCGACAAACGAACAGGACTTATAGCCCAGAAGTTATATGTTCGAGCCTACCTAAGCTCGCATTCCATCCCTTTCCATGCAACAAACTCCCAACGGCTTAGATAAAAAGGGCAGATTTTTCGGATGACTTAGTCTACGGATGACTGTGCATATGGAAAGGGAGAAAGGGTCGCGGGGTCTCCTGCTACAATGTTCTGATTTTCTGAAGTGAAGAACTGAAGGAAATCGTCAAAAGACAGAATGAAGATAACTCTCTAATGTCTAAAGAAACATGTCAGTATGTAAAAGGTAAAGTCCATAGCCATGAGAAATTAAAATAACTGGACTACACAGGTATTATACCAATTTAAAGATCGATGAAACTGACCAAAATTAGGCATAGGATCAGCGAAAGGAGAAACGAAAGTATGTGGCCAGACCGGGTATCGAACCCAGGACCTCTGACTTATAAGTCAGGTGCCCTACCGACTGCGCTACACGGCCCGGCCAAAACGGAAAGTTCCAACTCTTTCTCAAATTTGTAGGGTAGACCAGATGAAAACAGTCACTTTTTCTCAAATGTCTGACCATGTACGGTGCATGTACACTGCATGCATTAATTAAATACAGGTAGAGCAGTTATACCTTTATCGAACTCACAGTATACCATAAAAATTCCATATATTGGGGCAGTTAGGTCTGAGCAAATAGTACAAACCCAGATCAGACAGGAGCAGTCTGATCAGGGTCCACACTATTTGCCATCCCATTTGCATTTTTGGGGCACATTACTACACTGTAAAATCAAACTGTTCCAATTTTAGGACAGTTCTGGTAATTATTTTTAGTGTCCCAATATTTAGAATTTTTACCACCATGACAAGGGTGTGTATATGAAAATGGACTCTACTGCGAATTTTGGCGTATATATTTGGACACAGAGGAGACCATTTTTTTATATGCCCAGCCTGAAAATGTGTGAAAACTGGAAAAAAAACAATTGCCAGGACACTCTCCATAAAACCTTAAAGAACCTTCAGACCCTACTACATTTTTAATACATGTAACGATGGTTATTTGTCAGATTTTTGCGCACAAAATTACCCTTTGAAATTTTCTTATATAAACCCTTTTTAACTTCAACAAGTCCTGCTTTTTTGGATTCTGAATTGTGAGTAACGACATAAAGAAGGCATTTGCTAATTTTGGGGAAGATCTGTTATATTTTCAGCATTTTATGGTGATTTTTTACTTCGCCCCAAATCAGTGATTCTCACCACCTTAAGTTCTATTAAAGCTTGTACTAAGAGGTGCGTGCTGTATTGCAAATTTATTTACCGCCATTTTACAACTTCTATAATTCCATCTATAGTTTCATCCGTAACACCTTCAAACAGATATCCACTCTTAAAGGAAATAATTTGCTCCTTGTTCCTCTTAGAGCAAATTCTTTGCTCTCAGAGTTGCATTTGATTGGAATAGGAGGCAAGAATACAGAAGGTAAAATGGGTTCCTAAAGTGTGTCATATACCTTATCAGAGTTCTCTGGCATGTTAATAACTTCAAACAATTCAACATTTTTAGAAATCATTAAAAGATCAGTGCTTCAGATAAGAAGGGGTAACAGGGATAATTTAAGGATAATTTTCATTAATCCTGCGTTAAAACATATATTGTGACCCCTCATTAGAACCGTCTCGCTGAGACGGTTCTAATGAGGGTTCACAACATATGTTTTCGTTGAGAAATAAGAAAAATTATCTTTGAATTATCCCTGTTACCCCTTCTTATCTGGAGCTCTGAAGATATTCAGAATCTGCAAATGAAAGAAGTGATAAGGTCAACTTCATGAAAGAAGATCATGCATTAACTGTATCAGCAATTTATCCATTAAAAGTGTTATTTCCCTGAGCTATCAATATAAAGTTTGTGACAATAAAAGATACAAAATGTTAAAATATTGAGAGAAACTGAACTCTCGTCATTTAAGTTTTCTCGCCAATTAAAATTTATTGTTCACGTTATACGAGGCAGCATGTTATTACATATTTTAGCTTCAGTTTAAAATCAAACTAACTTTTGGTATAAAATTCACAAATTTCGGAAGAAATAGACGGATGGATGGCTTGCGATTTTACGTCCCTTTTAGCAGTATTTCAGTTATATCAGGACGATGGGCGGGTGATAATGAAAGGCTGTGTGCAATGGAACCCCGTTTAGGATTGAACAGATTCCCGGCCGCCTATAGCGGGACTCTATTCCGGGACCGCTAGATTAGCAGATCAGCCCTCACTTACTGCGCTACCGGGGGTCCTAATGTCGGAAGAAAGAAAATAAAAAAAAAAAAAAAAAACAATTAAAATCGGATCAGCCTCCTCCTGTACTGGATATCGAACCATCAAACTACTGTTTTAATTTATATCGAATCGTCTTCTTACGACAGGGAGAAGACTAAACACAAACACCATACCGCACCTCCTTAAAGAGCTTGCCATTTTCAGACAGAAGCCCTAATGCCCTCTTTTTCCTCCCAGACACTCTTTTTTTTAAAGATGGTGGAAGAAAACGCGGAGGTGTGCCCAAATACATTTAAAAGAGAGAGAAACAGAAAACTTTGCAAGCCGATTAGCCCAGGCTGGAAGGTTTTATCACGCTGAGGATGTCATCTTAAGCTTTCCTTATGCTGCTTCTGTGAAGTCAGTTTTCAATAACATTTTTTGTCTTCTGCAAGACAAAGTCGCTGCCATTTCTGCATAAGGTTTTCGAGGTGGCAAACTTTATATATCAAACACTCTATAAAAGAATACTTTTATAACCATTATCAGTGTATAGAATCTTCTGTTAACCATGAAACCACAGTCAACGGATCTGCGCTAAAATCTTATATACTCAACCATCTACGCCAACAATGCTACATTTAAATCATAATTACAATTGGTTGACCAAATGGGCTTGAGAGTCCTGTTTAAATCTGTGGATGAATAACGTATGACGGCCATAAGGTCACCTAGTGACTCTTCAGCTTCCATGGCTCAAACACTCACTGGGATTACGAATCCTGGTTAACTATGTATATACAAGGGCTGTTACGAAACGAAAACGAGCCGTTACGAAATGAAAAAGAATAATAGTTACCAGTTGACCTGCTGACCATGTCGTTTGGTAACTACGACACTTTTTTCGTTTCGTAACAGCTCTTTATTCATTTTGTAACATCCAACCAGGTCGTTTGGTAACTATAAGGTTTTGTCGTTTCGTAACAGCTCTTTTTCGTTTCGTAACATCCTTGAAAGCCAGGTGTGTTATACGCTGTTTTCCCAAGTCAATTCTTAAATCTCTTCAGGTTTTCCGGAGAGAAAACGATAATGAAGGAATATATGAGCCGCGACACGACGAAAGCAACAATGTGGTTGTGCGCCCTGCGCAGACTCAGATCAGCCTGAGCATCCAACAAGTCGGACCAGAATCTTCGCTAAGCGCTTAGAGAGTAGCTAAGAGTCTACGCTACCTCCATGCGACCAGCGAAGAGTCTGATCAGACTGGGCGGATGCCCAGGCTGATCTGAGTCTGCGCTGGGCGCACAACCACATTGTTGGTTTTGTCATGTCGCGGCTCATATGTACATGTATCTAGGAATGCATGTACAAAACAATGTTTCAGGCTACTAGCACCTTCAAGGACATGTTTTCAGCTTTTGATATACATATTTCATCATACCGTTTGGCTGTCAAGTCCGTCTGCGTAAAGCAGAGTGGAGCTGCGGGCACTTGTGATATTACTAAACAGTCTGCATGATCATTGTCAAGAACATTCGCACTGTTAATGTCAGTTATGCATGAAGGGACTGTTGAATACCTTCTTCCGAGCATGTTTCAAAACGTGCATTTGCTCTAAAATAGTATTTCATCTGTTCATTACGTGCTTCTGACAGATATCCTAACATCGAGATCATTCAGATGTGGTCCTGTTTTGTGATACAATTCAATGAATATGTTATTTGGAAACAGTTTGCATGGTCAGTGTTAGGTACATTGGCAGTGTAAATGGCAGGCATCATTATGAGTAAGTTTTGCATGTCTTTAAAGCATGGTTCGCAACGTGCAAATAAACAAATATAGTATTTCACTATGTGCTACTGACAGATACCCGAGAATCAAGATCATATACAACTGACACTCCTTATCCACATAACAGAGTCTTACGTAAAAGAATATAGTTTTGGACATATGTCCTAGTTTTTCCTTACATTTTTTAAAAAAAGAATATAGTTTTGGACATATGTCCTAGTTTTTCCTTACATTTTTTAAAAAAATGTAAGGAAAAACTAGGACATATGTCCAAAACTATATTCTTAATATAGTTTTGGACATATGTCCTAGTTTTTCCTTACATTTTTTAAAAAAATGTAAGGAAAAACTAGGACATATGTCCAAAACTATATTCTTGATTTTCGAAAGTCCTGTTGTCTCAAACTACTGGTATCTGAAAGTATACTTTCTGAGACCAGAAAATTCAATTTGAGATATGAGTAATCTGAGATGAATCGATATTTGTATTAGTCATTGAAAGTTTTTCGTTGCATCTTATTGAGTTGTTTTAAAGATTGTCTCCATCGTTTATTTCATATTTTCAGAAACAAAAATCTAAAAAAAAATTCGTTAGACAATATGTAATAGTCTCATAATTAACCGAACAAGTTTTGAGAAAATGCACGGCCTGTAAGAGTATCGACTTTGACCTCGTCTGTCATGTGATCATGTACAGGTATTTTCCTCATTCGTACACGTGATTGTGACGTATGAATAAATTATTTTTGTCCAATAATGCGATTTCGAGCGCGGTCCGCGATCGTTAAAAGAATTAACTTATTTTTTGTTTAAAGTCATTTTTTGTAAATATTATTATCAAACTCTATTTCAAATGTATATTTAGACCATGTCGGAGGTATTGCATGGACTATTTCATCAAATCATCTTTTAGCTCACCTGAGCCTTTAGGTGCATAGGTTAGCTTATAGTATAGCCAGACATCCGCCGTCCGTCCGTCCGTCGTCCGTCGTCAACATTTTCAAACACCTTCTCCTCTAAAACCACTCGGCCGATTGAAGCCATATTTCATATAGAGTCTACCTAGGTTGGGAGAACGAAAGTTTGTTCGGGGTATTTGGGTCAGATGACCAAGATGGCCGCCATGCCAATATATGATAAAAACCCTTCAAAAATCTTCTTCTCCAGAACCGAAAGGCCTATGACCTTGAAAGCTGGTATGAAGCATTGGGCATCCGAGCCCATCATAGTTTTACAAATGTTGACAGTAGGTTGACCTTGACCTAATTTACAACACGGTCAACTTTGGTATGCTATGCTTTTGTATGGGAAAATGCTTAAACAATGGATTTTTCAGAAACTATTTAAGTCTAAGGTATAATGCTTGGTATATATGGTTAACTAAATGACCAGATTTAAGAAACTTTGTTCGAGGACACTGAGATTCTGACTGCTGTCAACTTGTTCATACATTTCTCCTCTGAAGCCACTGGGTGGATTGAAGCGTTATTTCATATGGTGCCTACCTACGTCGGGGGAACAAAAGTTTATTCGGGGTATCTGAGTCACTTGACAAAGATGGCCGCCACGCCCATATATGGTAAAACCCTTCAAAAATCTTCTTCTACAGAACCAAAAGGCCTATGACCTTGAAACCTGGTATGAAGCATCATGCATTCAAGCCTATCATCGTGTGTACAAATGATGGTCGTAGGTTGACCTTGACCTTATTTACGACACTGTAAATTTTGGTACATTACGCTTTTATATGAGAAAATCCTTAAGCAGTGGATTCTCAGAAACTATTTAAGTCCTAGGTATAATATTTGGTATAAATGGTTAACTTAGTGACCAAATGATGAAATTGTGTCACTTAAAGGCCCCATTGCTCTATCAGCATGAAATATTTTATCGTGAAGTATCGCTGCAAGTTTCTCACTACAGTTTCTTCATTGTATATGATCATGATTGGCCGGCCTTGAAAAATTAAAACATCTCCGATTTTCTCATAAAAACAATTTGAAAAAAATATCTAGGTCATGACCTATTTTCGGTTTCACAAGTCTCATTACATGATAAAAATACAAGGTACAAAAGGTAACAATACAATCTAAAGAAGGGAAAAATACAATATACAGTCGTTTAATAGTTGATAAAAATACAATGTAAGGCAAGGATCTCATTCCTTGTCTCCCTGTTGTGTGAGTTGATTGCCCAACGGGGAACCAGAAACGAAAATCGTCTTTTTACGGAGAGACTTGATTTTTTTCTTCAAAATACCTTATTCCTTCTTTTTTAGCCAGTTATAAGACACAAAAAGAACAACAACCGACATATTATCATCGATTTTGAAGGCTGTACCAATTTTATAAGGATTTGCGCTTCAATGATTCTCACCAATGATAGGACTATGGAGACTTTAAAGTCTTCATATTCCTAAAAGCGATAAAAACGTCTAAACGCAAATCATCGTCAAAAGCGCTTCAACCTTCATGTTTGATGATAAGGGACTTTTCATTTAATACCAGGTGGGAGGGCCAGGTACATTTAGGGGGGTCGGAATTTTTTAAGCGATGTGGGTAGGGGAGGTCGGAAATAAAAAAAGTCATGGAGTAGGGGGGGGGGGTCATATATTTTATTAAGCATATTGGGGGGGGGGGGTCAGAATTCTTCCATCGGTCTCCATTTTTTTTTAAAATGTCTCAGCTTCTGGGGGGCCACACCCTCCATTACTCTTAACATTTCAGACTATATTCTTTCAAATTTTGAAAACGTAAGGGCATTTATGGGAATGACACACAAAACTTGGGCAGCTTCTGTCAAAAAAAACGAAAAAAAAAAAAAAAAAAAAAAAAAAAAAACATATTTTTATTAGCTTGCTACTCGCTGGTAGAACAGTAAACAATTGTCTATAAAATCATGTCGAGAAGATCATTTTATTCTCAATCAAATTTAATGCCTGTCTTTGTAATACCAGCTTGTCAGCAGCAAAGCTACTGTGGTTTCAGGGGGCTGCGCCCCACACCCCCGTCTCCCCATTATTATTATTAACAGTTTATTGAGCATTCGAAAACAGTTTTCGAGATGCCCATAAGCATAAGGAGTGGAAAGAATTTCAGACAAAATTTAAACAAACCATTAATCTGCATGATTAATTAACATACATGTCAGAATAAGTATGTTCTTTATGTTTCATACAGGTTTTAATTGAGATCAGTCTGACATAAAATAGGTAATATGGTGTGTGTGTGTGAAGGGTAGCTGGGATGTGGAGTGGGGTAGGGGGGGGGGTTGCATAAACTTTGTTGTCACCAGTCTGGGGGGTCAGAAAAAACAATCTGGTGAGACTGGGGGGGGGGGGGGGTCGGAAAAATTTTGGTGAATCATATGAAAATGACCCAAATCAATTTTTGAACCGTTTTTATGCGAAACTCTATAACGTTTGGCTAATCGCGGTCACGTGCAATGACGAAACTATGGTGAGAAGCTGGCAGCGATACCTCAAGACAAAATTTATCATGCTGATAGAGCCATGGGGCCTTTAAGGTCAAAGTCATTCTTTGACCTCTGTTCAAGGACACTGAGATTCTGTCTCCTGTCAACATTTTCATACATCTTCTCCTGTGAAGCCACTGGGTAGATTGAAGCCATATTTCATATGGAGCCTACTTAGGTTTGGGGAACGAAAGTTTGTTCGGGGTTTCTGATTCACATGACCAAGATGGCCGCAACTCCCATATATGGTAAAATCCCTTCAAAAATCTTCTTCGCCAGAACCGACAGGCCTGTGACTTGAAACTTGGTATGTATTATTGGGCGTTCAAACGCATCATAGTTTGTATAAATGATGACCATAGGTTGACCTTGACCTTATTTACAACATGGTGAACTTTGGTAGGTTATGGTTTTGTATGGGGAAATACTTAAACAGTGGATTTCTCAGAAACTATTTAGTCTAAGGTATGATATTTGGTATATATGGTTAACTAAGTGACCAGATAAAAAAAAAAATATGTCCCTTATGCCACTGGGCCGATTGAAGCCATATGTCATATGAAGCTTCAGTGGGCAAAAGGAACCAAAGATTGTTCAGATGGTCATGGTCACATGACCAAGATTGCCGCCACACCCATATATGGTAAAAAAACCCTCAAAATGTTCTTCTCCAGAACAAAGGCCAAATAGCCTTGTGGCATGGTATGTAGCATTGGGGACTCGGGCCCATCATAATTTGTACAAATGATGACTGTGCATTGTCCTTGACATAATTTATGGCAAAGTCAACTTTGGAATGTTAAGCTTTTGTATGGGAATTGCTTAAACAGTCGATTCCATGCAAACTTTTGAAGCCTAGATATGATAATTTGAAACTATGTTAAACTCAATAAATACAGGAACACATAAGGTCATCAAAGGTCAAGGTCATTTTTTGAACTTTGCTGAAGGTAACTAAGATTTTAAAATTAAAATATGCACTCCTTATAAGCCACTGGCTTCAAATTTGTAACAAATGAGTGAAATGACAAATTGTGCCTGTTGACAGAAGATGTCAGGTTAGCTACAGGTACATAGGTCCTCTGGTTTGTTATTATTATCGGGAGTAAATATTAAATGTTTCTGTATGATTTGGATACAATGTCATGTTGTTAGCCTCTGGTCAATTTCCTCATAGAAGATATTTACTCGTTTTTAGCCATTGCATGGTATGGCATGTATTGTTATTACAATTTCGTTCGACTGGTATTATCCTTTATGGAAACTGACTGACTGACAGACTGACAAAACTTTATTCAAAATAAAGGCCTCCGGCCCATACATATAATAATTACAATAAAAAGAATACAAGCTATGATGTCCTTACCTAATACCGATGTGTGCACAATAATTTCAAGTCCGATTCAAGTCAATTACACATATTCCAAGTTGTCGGATCTGAAATAGGGGACCCAGTTCCCAGCTGCGTCCCGTATTCCAGGTCCAGAAAAAAAATCGTTTCTTTTGGCAATTTTAACCGGGCATTTCTTATACAAAATTTTAGATTATGTGAATTTCTACGATAAATCAGGTGACTATAGAATACGGACAGGCTGACATACATATTATTGCTAATTGTGATCCTTATAGAGGGAATCATACTAATTTTGTAGCCCTTACTTCAAGTTTCCAGCGCATTAATTGTCAAGACATGCGCCAGCAATGGGTATCCGGACGGACCCCGGCACCGGCACAGTCTGATCAGGGCATACCCTGTACAATCCACGAGTCCCAAGGAATCCATACTCTAAAATGTTTAATACCCTGATCATCCCGCGCCGGTGCACTGGCCAGTCCAGGCACCCAGCGCAAGCGTTTCGCAGTCGACAAAATCACTTTTTTAAATCACTAGATATTCAACGAGAACAAAAACAAAAAAAACGAAAAGCGCGTAGGAATCCACCAGTGACTCAAAGTTGGTCTAATAGTCAGCTTAAAAGGGTTTAGTTCTCGGGTATCCAGTCTGGTCGGTTACCGATCGAGAAACAGGCAAGGAGTGTTTCGGAGGTGCACGCCGGTATATTTCCGGTATATTTCGCCGGTATATTTCGTACTTCATGCTGAATTAGTTTTGTTTCAAGAAGTAGAAGAATTTCAGCCAGTTTCAAGATTCTAGAGTACCTCTGTTTGACAGAGCTGGCAAATCTCAGTTTTGAAATAATATGTAAATATCTTTTAAAACGTTTATATCTGAGACAACATTAATTTTACTAAATTTTGTCTAAGTCGGACTTTTTCTTAATTGCAACCGTAAACTTTTTTCTGAGAGCAGATTGAAAACACATGTACCCATACTGAAAATGTTCTCTTTTTTATTTCCCGTTCTTGAAACACTAGTTTGCTGCTTATGTTAATCTCTTTTTATGAGTTTGATTGTTGTGGATCATTGTATAAGTTACTAAAGGCAATATATCTTGGAGACCTGGGGCCGTATTCATAAAACCACATAAGCCGTTGCTATGCTGTTGCTAAGGATAAATATCTATGTTGGAGATTCTCTACAACTATGAAATTTGCTCCTCCAGAGCAAATTTCATAGTTGTAGGGAATCTCTTTCAAAGAAATTTAGCCTTAGCAACAGCATAACAACCACTTAAGTCGTTTTATGACTACGGCCCCTGGCCCGGTATTCAGCTCCAGTTAACACACAGCCAGGAAACACAAATGATACGCGACAAGACAAACCAACAAAATGACATGTGTGCCCAGTGAAGACAAAGATCAGCCTGGGCATCCGCCCAATCTGATCAGAGGCTCCGCTGTGCGCTAATAGGGTAGCTAAGAGTTTAAGCTACCTCCATGTGTATATTGAAAATTCTGATCAGACTGGACGGCTGCTGAGCGCAAGGCTATTTTGTTGGTTTTGTCGTGTCGCGGTTCAAATGCGGAGTGGCTGCAGTGTCTCGCTGAGCGTCGCGATTGCCAGCCGGATGCTTACTGTTAGACCTTCCGCTAGATTTACAATGGAATACCTGGCAACTGGCTGCAAAGCTTTTTCCCATGAAATGTAAGGGTTAAAACCGTACCATTTCTAATATATAAAACAAGAGGGCCATGAGGCCCTGAATCGCTCACCTGAGCAATTGGCAAAGTGTTTTTTTTCCTTATGTCTGAAATTGTCAAAATATGAGCCTTGTGTCAAAAGGGAAAGAATGACCAAGACGTCTTGTACTCGTAAATCTTCATGTACTCATTAAGACAACAATATATACCGTTTTTAGGCCAAAATCTTCAAAACTTTCCATGAAATCTTATGTTCTAACATTTTCCCATATTTGACCATGCCGCAAAAGAGGTCAAGGCAAACCCAAGTCATCATTTGAACAGTCTTGGTAGTACTCTAGTACTTCATGCTACTTGCCAAATTTCAAAGCCTTGGTGTATTGGTTCTGGAGAAGAAAAATATTAAAGGTTTATACCATAAATGGGTATGGCGGCCATGTTGGTCATGTGATCTGGACCGTTCGAACAAAATTTCATTCCCTCAACCCCTCGAGGCTCTATATGAAATGTGTTTACAATTAGCCCTTTTGCTTTTGCGCAAATGTTTGAAAGTTCAAAATATGAGAGATCTGGGTCAAAGGTCAAACAAATCTTCATGTACTCATTAAGATGACTGTATTTACCAATTTTTAGGCCAAAATCTTCAAATCTTCCCATGAAATCTTATGTTCTAGCCTTTTCCAATATTTGGAATTGCCGTAAAAAAAGTCAAGGTCAACTAAGTTTAAAATTTGAACACTCTTGATAGTACTGAAGTACTCAATGCTACATACCAAGTTTCAAGGCCATCGGTTAATTGGCTCTGGAGAAAGAGATTTTTTCTAGTTTTTTACCAGATATGGGCATGGCGGCCATGTTGCTCATGTGACCCAGACCATTTGAAGAAATTTTCGTTTTCTCAACCCCGGAAGGCTCTATATGATGTTTGGTTATAATTTGCTCTGTGGCTTTTAGGAAGAAGTTTGAAATTATCAAACTATGAGAATTCAGAGTCAAAGGTCAAAGAACGACCTTGACCTCCTGTTCTCGTGAATCTTTATGTACTCAT
Source organism: Ctena decussata (assembly GCA_963989385.1). Taxonomy (NCBI): domain Eukaryota; kingdom Metazoa; phylum Mollusca; class Bivalvia; order Lucinida; family Lucinidae; genus Ctena; species Ctena decussata. The sequence goes on from OZ022498.1 coordinate 15,317,210, forward strand.
TAAGATGACTGTATTAACCAATTTTAGGCCTAAATCTTCAAAACTTTCCATGAATTCTTATGTTCTAGCATTTTCCCATATTTGACCTTGCCGTAAAATGGTAAAGGTCAACCCAAGGTCATCATGTTGAAAAATCTTAATAGTACTCAATGCTACATACTAAAATTAAAGGTCATCGGTCAACTGGTTCTGAAGAAGAAGATTTTTAAAGGTTTTTACCATATATGGGCGTGGTGGCCATGTTGGTCATGCGACCTGGACCGTTTGAACAAATTTTCATTCCCTCAACTCATGGAGGCTCTATAAGAAATGTTTTTACAATTGGCCCAGTGATTTTTGAGGAGATTGTTTGAAATTGTCAAAATATGAGAGTTCTGGGTCAATGGTCAAAGAATAACCCTGACTTCTAGTACTCACAAATCTTCATGTACTCATTAAGATGATTGCATTTACCAATTTTCAGGCCTTAATCTTCAAAGATTTCCAAGAAATCTTATGTTCTAGCATTTTCCCATATTTGACTTTGCCGTAAAAATGGTCAAGGTCAACCCAACGTCATAATTTGACAATTTTGATAGTCCTTGTGTACCCAATTCTACATACCACGTTTCAAGGCCATCAGTCAATTGGTTCTGGAGAAGAAGATTTTTCAAGTTTTTTACCATATATGGGCATGGCGGCCATATTGGTTCATTCCCTCAACCCCTGAAGATTCTATATGAAACTTGGTTACAATTGACCTAGGGGCTTTTGAGAAGACTGTCTGAAATTGTCGAAAAATGAGATACCTTGGTCAAAGGTAAAAGAATGACCTTGACCTCTTGTACTCACAAATCTTCATGTACTCATTAAGATAGCTGTATTTACCTATTTTAGGCCAAATTTTCAACAGTTCCCAAGAATTCTTATGTTCTAGCATTTTCCCATATAAAAGCACCAACGACCAAATTCAAACTTACCGTAAAATAGGTCAAGGTCAACTCAAGGTCATAATTTGAACTATTTTGGTAGTACTTGCCCCTCGGTGCTACATACCAAGTTTCAAGGCCATCGGCCTATTGGTTCTGGAGAAGAAGATTTTTTATGGTTTAGACCACATATGGGTGTTGCGGCCATGTTGGTCATATGACTAGGACCGTTTGAACAACTTTTCGTTCCCCCTTCCCCTGGAGGCTACATATATGAAATTTGGTTACGATTGGCCTAGTGCTTTCAGAAGAGAAGTCGTTCGAAAGTGTGGACGGACGATGGACGACGACGGACGACGGAGCCTGCCTATCCTATAAGCTTCCCCGGAGCCTTCGGCTCAGGTGAGCTATAAAGACTTGCTTTTATTCTTCATTGTATATTGATATATATATAGGAATGAGATTCGGAAGTAAAGCAAGGTATATGCAATGCCTTTCCATTCAATCAATTTCCGTATTAAAAACTGAAGGCACTACACCTAGTTTTACGGTAGAAGGCCCGGCAGCCAGTTTCCGCGTCTTTTACCGTAAATCTATTATGAAATGTGCCAGACCATGAATATACACACCGAGGTAATTTGCCTGTTTTAGTTTCATATCTGCCTTAATCAAACAAGTATCAGGGCCCAGTTGTTCAAAGCATCGTTAGCCTAACGAGCTCGTTAAGAGGTCAACTCGTTAAGTGTTTTACGTTTTTATTACCAAATTCCCTGATATTTTTTGTTGAAAAAATGTGAAAAGCTTTTGCAATGCAAAAGCTTCTCACATTTTTTCAACAAAAATATTGGCATATTTGAGATATTATCATTTGAAATTTTAACGTCTCGTTAACTAACGACGTCGTTAGTTTTGAACAACTGGGCCCAGGTGTTTAAAAGGTACAGGTAAATGTTTACTGTAGCCTAGTGTATGTAGGGGAAGTTGGGGTTACATGTCCACCATTTTTGGGCACACCATATGATATGCGGAGCCCATCCTTCTTTACCTGTCTTATCCCTCCGTGATTCGAGAAAAGTACCCATTTCCTGCTGCTTTGACAGAGTTTTTCAGTCGCGGCTGACCAAAAGGCGACATTCTGCACCGTAACCGAGCGTCTCTAACCACTCGACAACAAGCCTCCTTGCACGAGTTTACTATGTTGTTCAACGCAGTAGTATGACTTCATTGCCGAACCTTTGTTGAAGGAGAAAGTGCACGACAGGAGGTAATCATAAATATGTTCAAAGATTAAGGTTTGTGGGTGCTTTTCTGAGAGACAATCTTGCAAGTTATTTTATTAGTTTTGAATATAATAATCAATTTAATAATGAAAGAATTCTAGAAAAAAATCACACAACACTCGAGAAACAGCACCAGCAATTTAGGTCAGGCCGCTTTAAAGTTTGATTTATGCAACGCAAGGGTGCTTCGATAACTATTGTTTGATTCTCGCACTTGTATTTATATTTTGAAATGCCCCATTCCTCTATCAGCAAGAAACATTTGATCGTGAGATATCACTGCAAGTTTCTCACCATAGTTTGGCCATTATAAATGGCAATTATTAGCCAGCTTTAAACAAATTAATGCGTTTCATATAAAATGGGTTGAAGAATGGTTTGGGTAATTTTGGTTGGCAGTAACATGACCTACTTTCGATATCAGAAACTGAATAAAATGGTAAAAATACAACGTACAAGCATGGACCCTATTCATTGCACCGTTGAGCGATGTAATATGAGCCTCGACACGACAAAACAAACATTAAGGTTGTGCGCCCAGCGTAGACTCAGATCAGCCTGGGCATCCGCCTAGTCTGATCAGAGTCTTCGCTGTCCGCATGGAAGTAGCTTAGATCCATAGCTACCCTTTGAGCGCTTACCGAAGAGTCCAATGGGGCTGGGCGGATGCCCAGGCTGGTCTGAGTCTGCGCTGGGCGCACAACCACATTGTAGGTTTTCTTGTGTCGCGGCTCAATTATAAACAAAACATTGCCTGCTTTTTATGGCAGTGCTTTATTTATATTACATCGCTCGACGCTGAAACAGAATGTATTTGGTTTAAAATACATTCATTTAGTTTATTCTGTAATAACAACATGCATATGAACATACACGAACAAGTAAGATATTGGCACAAGCTATGGGATTAGAACGGAAGCTATATGCTTATTGAGTTCTTCTCCATGAAATGTATTTTGTCGTTTTTCAAAAACATGCTCCTCTTTCTTTTTGCGCGAAGCGCAATCGGTAGCGCGTCTTACTCCGGAGCCAGAAATCCCAGGTTCGATACCCGGTTCGGCCACCTACTTCCGTGGAGATTGAGTCTTCCTCTTTTGTTGATTCATGAAGGGCAGTCGTCATGAAGTTACAGGCGAAAATATGTGCACTTAGTACTGGTTAACCGCTTAGGAGCTCTAAGCCTGTCCAGGACAGGTGTCAAGGGCGTAGCTACCTATACGGCAAATACGCAAGTGCGTATTGAAATTTTGTCAAAATTGACAAAATTTCAAAACGCACCTGTATATTTGCATGCTGAATATTTATAAATTAGACAAGATTTCAATACCAATTACCAAAGTGGCTGAAATACTAGCTTTCCCTTCAAGAAGTGGAGAATAAAACATGGTTGTGCGTATTATGAAATTGCCCCTAGCTACGCCCCTGGGTGTGGTTAAGTTAACTGACCGTGCCGACACGACCATAGCTGTTTACCTTCGACTAAAAGCAACAACACAACAACAAAAACAACATGACTGAAAAAATGTTACAAACGACGAAAAAAATCTCAGTTCATCCACCCTTTCATAATAATATTGTATACTGACGTACATGTATCTGTTTGTACTTGATTAGAAGAAGAAAAAGAATGCATATGGAATTGAAGTCAGCAAAATCTGTTCGGGTTAAAGGCCCCATAGCTCTATCAGCATGAAAAATTTTATCATGAGGTATTGCGGCAAGCTTCTCACTATAGTTTCGTAATTGTAAATGACCGTGATTCGCCAGCTTTAAACAAATGAAAAACCCTTGAGTTTTGCATAAAAACGTTTTGAAATCTTATTTGGGTCATTTTGGTTGGCAACTAAAATGACCTACTTTCGATTTCATCAAGTTGAATAAAATGGTAAAAATACAATATACAGGAGTGGAGTCCCAATCACTATCCCGCCTATGTTCATATACATGTAGCATTGCTAGACGGGAAACCAGAGCAGGAAATTCTATTTTGCGGAGCGATTTGTTATTTTTCAAAAACTTGTTTTCTCTACTTTTTGCCAGTTATATGACTCAATATATGCACATCAACCCACATTTAATTACCAAAAGTGAATGTTGAACCGCTTTTTACAATGATTTTAATTTAGACATTTTTACCACTTATAGGACTATGGAGACTTTAACGGCGGATATTTGAAAATTGGATTAGAGTCTATTCTCTGATACATAACCATGAAACTGCGCAAATCTACTTTTAAATCACAATAGTTTAAAAGTACTTTAATAAGCGTCGATTCAGCAATAAAATGAACATCAAGTGTACATAATTTTTAAGGGAGGTTTGACGAACGTACTCTAAAAATCATCTGTACTTGACAGCCTTGTTGATGCTGAACGACATGTGTTTCTGAAATATTCCAGCAAACTGATCGAAAAATTGTCTAATAGATATTGAAATGAGAAACTCTTTCGTTCTTTTAAGACACACGAGTTCATTAACCCTGCGCAAAAAGTTCTTGACATTACTTACCTCTCGAGCTTTTTTTTTATATTTTTTTTTATTTTTCATAATTACGTACATTACTCTAACCAATAACAATTCTAAACGAAGCTTCTCTGTTGCCTTATTGTTATTTCTTTTAATGTTATTCTCATAAAATTCACAGCTTTAAAGGCAATATTAAAGAAGTGCCATGATCATTGAAATGAAGACGTAACGGCAATTTTGATAACTGGTTAATGGATTTCTATAAAAAACAAAGGATTTTATTAACTCAGCAATGTTCAGCGGGAATCTTTGATTCCGTTGACGACAATTGTACTCATAGGGTAAACAGGTAGATCAGGCCCCGAGGTTATAAAACTTCTTTCATGCTCAACTCAGCTGAGCATGATATTTTACCTTCTAATAAATAGAAAATTACTGATAAGTACAGCTGTTTTCTTGCTCAGCTAAGCTGAAGATGAAAATGTCTCTGCTTACGAATATGACAGGGCCAACATTAGTTGGCATTTTCATATTTATCAGCAGAGAAAATTTCATGCTCAGTTGATGCTCGAAAAAAGTTTATTAACCTCGGGGCCAGACTGCAGCAACTTAATGGAGAGCTACAAATGTGTTTTAAACTGTTTAGATATCTTATGGGCTAGCCGTCTTCGGAAAAGATGGCTATGACGCCATCGCACGAAATGTGGGTTTCGCTTGCATCATGGCCAGTCACTACAATGAACTGAAACTCGATCAAATTCCTCTGACAAATAAAATTTGCCCTGAAACAACTTATTTGGTGATAGACTTGCAATCGGTATATACTTAATATACAAAAAAAGAAACTTTACGGTTTTTATTTTAATGCCATTTGTTTGGTTTGGAGAAATCAGACGTATGATATATTTCGGTATATTGCTGTTGAATATTTGCATCATATGCACTTAGTTTCCATTCGATTGAACATGTATAATTCAATGTATGCTACATTTAGATGTTATGTATGTTTTGCACGTGCGCAGTTGTGTATTAGTGACTTTGCTAGAAGATCGTGTAATATGTAATCTACACTGACAGCAAAAGTAAATTCCTACATTAACTTTCATTGCTGCATTACTATCATAATGTTATACTTCTCTGAAAATTAGACGAATACTGAAATTGCGATTCTGTGCACTGACGTTAAAGTTGCCAAATACGTAGGACGTTCTATTGCAGTGGTTTGATCACCTTAAATCTCAGGAACCGTTTTCTGACAGCATTGAATCGTTGCATAAAAACCTGCAAAATAAGAAAAAACAGCAACACACAGAATACAGACCCTTGACTTGTAGTACATTTATTTAAAGCCATGTCAGAATCAGGCGTCAACGACATAGTTGAAATAAATATTATGTTAATATTTTTTTGTCTGCTGTGCTGCTTGAATATGACAGTAAGTGTGGCTCGGAGAGGATGCTCGTTGCCTGCCGAGAGCTGTCCATCATCTATTTTCTTTCAAACTTTTGGGGTTTAGCGACACTGAAGAATTTAAATACAGAAACGCGTGTCTGTCGCACTAAATTTGGTATGAATACGTTTATATTAGAACCACTGGGCCGATATCACTGCTGGTGGACAATTTGTCCCCGAGGATATCATTAACCAAGTTAGTCAGTGTTTCAATGTTGATTCTGGTTCTCTGGCATTGGGGTCACTACTTTAATACTGATTTAAAGTATTTTCATTCAATTTGATGTATATCTGATAAAAATTTCTATTGCAGTGGTTTGATCACCTTAAATCTCAGGAACCGTTTTCTGACAGCATTGAATCGTTGCATAAAAACCTGCAAAATAAGAAAAAACAGCAACACACAGAATACAGACCCTTGACTTGTAGTACATAAGTATTTAAAGACAATTAAACAATTTCTAAATTGTTCTAAAAGTAAGACTCACTTGTCATAGCGACATGAAACTTAGCAGAGTTTGGCTTCCATTCTTTTAGTTTAAACGATATTTTATTAACTATAAATTACATACATATACTACAATACAATTTCAAAAGTATCAGGATTTGACAGTAAGCAAGATGCTTATTTATAAAGTCATTTCCTGATAGTAATGCAGCAATGAAAGTTAATGTAGGAATAATGTGCAAATATTTAACAGCAATATACTGAAATACACCTATACATCATGTCTATGGTAAGCTTATGCCAGATAAAGACGTATATACATGCCGTGAAAGCTTCTTTTACGCAACAGCACTTCAAATGTGTGTATTCGGTATTAAACGTTCCTTATGTACGTGTGGTATGTCCAAACGTTACCAGTTTCAAGTCTTTAGACTGGCCTGTTCGCTAAAAATGACAGACCCCAGCAGGCGTACAGCGTTGAATCAAGATTTAGTTAACGTTGATTCAACGTCAAAACGTTGAATCAACTTTGATTCACTGTTGATTCAACGTTGTGTGCTAACACGTTGGGGCGCATCGATACGTGCATTGGTAGTCGTCTTGCTAAGCATTGTCTTACCCCCTAGGCACTCGGCGTAATCAATGTACTAATAGAAAATGCAACTACCTATTTGAATTATGACCCTGATACCCTTCCATACTTGTTTACTTTTTTGTTACGTAATGATAAGTGAGTTTCATAATATTTTATGATAAATATGTGTAGTTTTAAACATTGAAGAAAGAAAAGCTATTGTTAATGACACTTTTGATCGAATCAATTTGCATCAGAAATTCTAGGATTCTAACCACGGCATTTTTATATAATGCACCTATTTGCAAATAACTACACTACGTCATACATGTAGCAGTAGTATCAGGTCTACGATTTACGCATTAACAGTCAGTCTTAGTATCATAGCATTGTACACCGATCATGACGTATTACCTGCCATATCAAATAGAAAGGGTTCAAATACCAATCCAAAAATAGATACAAAAATTCATAACAATGATGCAAAATATCACCTTTGTGCATATATATGCGGCGAGTAGTTCACGCCCGAAAAATATCTCTCGATGGACTCGAATATCAAACAAATACTGAAAACTAAAGTTGAAATTGAAATATAAAATATTACAAATAGTTTAGTAACAAATGCTGTATAAATACATGCCTCTTTTGAATTTATATAACATGTAATATGTCTTTTCTGCATGCAAAACAAATCATAAATACGTTTTTTACATTCGCCCTTTTATGACAGATGGACTCGACCATCCGTTTACTTTGGATGAGCCCATTTCTAGTCTTAGGGGTTTCTGGGGAATGTTTTCACTATTATTGTATTTTCCATAGAAATTCCTCTAAAAATAGGTGTTGACCCTGATCAGATGCAGCGTGTCTGAACTGGGTATGCACTGTTTGCATATGTCTCCGAAACGGGGTTTTAGTCTATAAAGGGTTAAGCTACTTTACATATACCTGTTGCACAGTTTTGGCGTATGTGCAATTTTATTTTGGAGGAGTAGATAACGTAGCTTACTTTTGAAATAAGGCTCGAAAAACAATGTCACCCTTCTCCCCCTTCTCAGTATACATTTATATATATAATGTATGAAATAAAAAAAAAAAACACAAGAATTCGATTATAAACAATATGTTCATGTTATATTATTGACAACAGGTGAAACGGTGTCAGCAACCCTAAGACCGCGTGAAAAAATGTTTCTAAAATTGTCGTATAGTGTGAAGAAAGCTATTAACGTTCCAAAATTGCATGTACAAAGTGTGTTTCTTTCTTATTTTCGTCCTTGAAATTTGAATAACAGCAAATAAAAGAACCGGTGCGAGAATATCGAAAATAAGCAAACATACCTAATGTCACCGTTACAAACGCTTTTCATAAGGCTAGTTTTCACTTGGTTTACCGTGCATTATGTGGACTATTGTCAGTCTTTCTCCGTTGGTTTTGAGAGCATGTTATGGAATCTATTAATTTACAGTCAACTCACGATATCTCAAAGTAGAAATTCAACCCCAAGTACTGATATCTCAAAGTAAATTTTCTGGTCCCAGAAAATTTACTTTGAGATGTCAGTAGTTTGGATAAAAGGAGCTTAAAAGTAAATGAAAATAGAAAATGTGTTTAAACTATATTCTTTAATATAAGATGTTACTTTGAGATACCAGTGTTCGAAATATCGAGAGATGACTGTAGTTCCTGATGGTTACCCATCTTATACTTTTCCTGTAAAGTCTATTATAGTTTTCAGAGTAGTGACCTCGATTCCCTTATCGCTTTTTATAGTCCAAAAACTAAAAATATTTGGGATCTGTTCAGAATTCAAATTTACCCCTAGTGGTGTTAATTCTGGCCGTTCCAATGCAATCCATCTGGTGCACGTCCTCTTTATTTGACTACCGTAAATTTCAAAATTTGGGGCACCTTATATAATGACCATAATTTTACTTAAATGGAACTGTTGGTTTTATAATGTTCTAATGTATCCAAAAGATGCAGATGAAATGGCAAACAGTGTTGGCCCTAGTAAGACCGCTCCATCCACAGGAGCAGTCTGATCTAGGTTTTCTCTGATTGCTCAGACCTGTAGATTTTTCAGGGTAAGTGCGTTTGCTGTTCCTTGGCGATGCTACATTTTTCAAATTTCTTAAAGGCCCCATTGCTCTATCAGCATGAAAAAAATTATCAAGAGGTATTGCTGCAAGCTTCTCACTACAGTTTCGTAATTGTAAATGACCGTGATTAGGCAGCTTTAAAAAAAATAAAACATCCTTGAGTTTCACATAAAAACGGTTTGAAAACTTATCTGGGTCATTTTAGTTGGCAACTAAATTGACCTACTTTCGATTTCATGAAATGGTAAAAATACAATGTACACTCGTGGAGTCCCAGTCACTATCCCCCCTATGTTTATATAGCATTGCTAGATGGGAAACCAGAACAGGAAATTGTATTTTGTGGAGCGTTTTGTTATTTTTCAAAAACTTGTTTTCTCTACTTTTTGCTAGTTATATGTCTCAATATATGCACACCAACCCACAATTTATTACCAAACGTGAAAGTTGAACCGCTTTTTACAATGATTTGAGTTTAGGAGTTTTAACCGCTGATAGGACTATGGAGACTTTAATATGTCTCTTCATTACGGGTCTTTTTTCACGTTTTGCTTTTCCAATCCACATGCATTCATTTTTTGTATCAATGCATCTTATCTGTCAAGGACATATGAGCCGCGACACGACAAAACCAACGATGTGGTTGTGCGCCCAGCGCAGACTCAGATCAGCCTGGGCATCCGCCCGGTCTGATCAGAGTCTTCGCTGTCCGCATGGAGCTAGCTTCGACCTTTAGCCACCATCTAAGCCCAAAGCGATGACTCTGGCCTGACTTAGCGGATGTCCAGGGTGATCTGAGTCTGCGCTGGCGAACAACTACACTGTTGGTTTTCTCGTGTCGCGGCTCATATATGATTACTTCTCCATGCGACTATGAACAACTCTTGTTTTTCGACTAACAATATGATTTAAACTGCAGCCAAAACAACTCTTGTTTTACGCCTAGAAGTAAAACTGAATCTGCAGTCAAAATGATAGTTCAGTGCTTCTTGGGCTAGGAGGAATTGTCCAGTCCAGACAAAGACATGATAGAAGATCAAAGAGAAGGACTTACCCCAGCAAGCACATGCGAGCCGCGACACGAGAAAACCAACAATGTGGTTGTTTACCCAGCGCAGACTCCGATCAGCCTGGGCAGCCGCCTAGTTTTACCAGACTCTTTGTTAAGTGCTCAAACGGTAGATAAGGGTCTAAGCTAGCTTCATGCGGACAGCGAAGACTCTGATCAGACTGGGCGGATGCCCAGGCTGATCTGAGTCTGCGCTGGGCGCACAACCACATTGTTGGTTTCCTCGTGTCGCGGCTCATGTCATTTCTGCAACGTCGCATCAACGTCAATGCCACCTAATGACGTTGCATCGACGTTGATACGACGTGGCCTTTTTGGTATGTTGCTGCTATTAAGTCTTATATACTGAAGGTTCCAGGTCTCTTTTATCTTCGACACTATCTGTTTTCAAGATATTTTTTCTTGGCAATACTGTGGTTAAAACAAGAACTGATAATACCCGACACTGTTGCTGCTTCCTTAGGCGTGAATAAAGTGTGAAATAAACAAATCATATTCCAGAAATGGAAACTCTCTTGTGTCACAAATTGTTGCTTTGTCCTTGCAGTCTAAATGACTGTGAAATTAATCAAATGTATCAGAATGTCTTCATATACAGGGTCAATATGGGAACGTCAAAACAAAAAACAGTGGCTTATTTTCTCCAAAACACTGGCAAGTTTTGCCCTATCGTACTTCGGCAAAGAAGAAAATATAATTGAGCCGCGACACGAGAAAACCAACAAAGTGGTTGTGCGCCCATCACAGACTCAGATAAGCCTGGGCATCCGCCCAGTCTGATCAGACTCTTTGCTACGCGCCAAAAGAGTAGCTAAGGGTCTAAGTTACCTGCATGCGGACAGTGAAGACTCTGGTCAGACTGGGCGGATGCCCATGCTGGTCTGAATCTTGGCTGCGCGCACAACCACTTTCTTAGTTTTGTCGTGTCGCGGCTCATATGTATGGTTACATTTGCTGTTGATTTATGTCAGTTTAATGATCCTTTCAGGGTCGCCAAGATAGCGATACAATTGCAATTTTCAAGTAATATGACGAAACAAGTGCTAACAATGGCATGGCGCTAACTATCATATTTGTCACATTGTCTTAAACGTGGACTGAAAACTATCATTAAAATATAAACTCGAATTTCATCTACGTGACTTCAACAAACAACCTGAATGTAGATTAAGTTATTAGGTTACATATGATTCGTTGCCATTTCAAAACGCAATATTAAAGTTTCGTTGAACATAAGGAGGTTAAGCTTCATCTAAGAGTAAAAATTTCATTTCCAGCGTTCTTCGTGTGATGAAGCCAGAAGGCGAAGCTAAAATTCCATGAAGCGCGAAGCGCTTCTTGTGGAATTTTAGTGACGACCACTGGCTTATTCACACGATGAAAGCTTATATTTACACTTTATCTTGAGACCCTTCCTGTGCTGTTTAGTGGTAATTTAGAGTAGAATATGCAATTATGGATCGAAGGAAAAGTTAGTACCGACGAGTTCGACCATTACGTAAACAGCTGTCGCCATGATGTGGCGTCAATCGAATATTACATGCACATGGACCAACTAAGACGTTCGTTAACCTTAGACGTCGCTTGATGACAATGTCATACGATCTTTTGTCATCCATCGGTGTATGAAGCTAGTTGCTCTAAAAGGTTTACCTAAGGGAAGTCGGTGGAAAGTGTAAATACAAACCTATGCTTCCGGGCATATGCAAACAACATCCAAGATACAGACCAGTCTGTGCATCTTCGCAAACTTATTTTGCTTCTTCGCTTGCGGCTTTCAGCCGTCCCGAGAGAAAGCCTTATTCACGTTAATACCAATCTATAGATGTACTCGGTCTGACTATTGGTTTGGATCCGTTGTTCCGTTGAGGGATAAGCTAGGGTCAAGTCAAGTCGGGTAACTTTGGACAGCGTGTAAATTCGGACATACCATTGCAAACAGTGAAAATCCAGATGATCAGGAATTAATACAATCGTATCCCATATCCCATATCCCGCTCCCAAGGCCAATAAGGAAAGAAGCACACGCACACGGAAAAAATGAAACAAGCTCACGAAAGACACGCACGGCAAACAGAGCATCTCTTTCCCAAACAGGTGGTCATTCAGCTAACCTACCCACAAACAGCATCAACATCTATTTTCATCTATTTTATTTACTGTCAAACAAAACAAAAGGCAGATTCGGTAGCAAAACAGGTGACCAAACCGCCAAAGAACATAGACAAGCGGACATAGCACAATGAAATATCAAGGAACCACAACAGAAGAACCGCCTTGGAACGGTCAGCAAAAGATAACTGGGGGACTTAACAGCTACTAAACAGTTTTAATTAAGTAAAAAAGAAACAATGTGCGCGTAATGGTTATCTGACTATCACGGTTACAAAGATATACTAATTGAAGGTTCATCTTCAGTGTCAGACTGACCCATTTCCATGTTGTAATGAATGCCTACTAAACAGTGCTCACGGCATGTAGCAAACTATGTAGGTTAGAGTGACAACCAATACTTTTAGGTCATTCAGAGTGTCAGACTAACCCACTGCACTAAGTGTGATATTAATCAATTAAAGAGTATAGGGGATATAAGACAAAATCAACTATGCCAGGTATGGTGCTTATCAAACAGTGCTGGAAAATGGAAATACAAGGCAAAATCAGGGACGCTAAATAAAGGTCAAGCATACAGGAGTCTGTATGTAGGCATTGTATCTGCGGCACTAAGCCTTATAGGGATATGCTATCTGACGAAGTATTACATGTAACTCTCTGGTCTCAAAGGCATAACTAAAACTAAAATGTTGCCTTATAAACGCTTATGATGTGTTCTCTTTCAAATCTCGTAACGACGATCCCCAAGTGACTCAGCGATACGTAACCATTGTTGCACACACCAGTGCCAAATAAAGTCAGTCAACCGAAACATAATTGAGCCGCGACACGAGAAAACCAACAAAGTGCTGGTGCGCCCAGGTCAGACTCATATCAGCCTGGGCATCTGCCCCGTCTGATCAGAGTCTTCGCTGTCCGCATGAAGGTAGCTTAGACCCTTAGCTACCCTTTAAGCGCAAAGCAAGACTCTGATCAGATTGGGCGGATGCTCAGGCTGATCTGAGTCTGCGCTTTGCGCACAACCACTTTGTCTGTTTTCTCGTGTCGCGGCTCAATTATAGTCAAGGACACACAGTATAATGCAGCTGCTGCAGTTTTATGAATTATGCATGTACCAAGTATAATGACTGTAACTGCTATAGCTGGTAAGATATAGAATGAAGCATACAGTTAAACGTAATTATTAACATGTTTTAACCTGATCACAGACACAGACGAGGACGCTGACGCAGACGTTGACGCATACTGGGACTACGACACCGGAGATATATCAAAAGCTCTCATTTGCATTCCAAATAAAGTGTAACAAATCTACTGGCCATTCAATTTCGCAAAATATACTCTTCGGTTGTGTTATACGCCTTTTGCTTTCGTTGCCTCTATTTTATGTTGATTTTCTGGCCAAAAATATCGGTTTTCAGATGAATGGCTACACTTTCAGGGAAGCAACTCTGTCACTGATTTTGCCTCCCTTCTCAATGTCGTCATGTCAAAAAAAGGAATAAAAAAGTTTCTGTAAGAGCAACTGAGCCGCGACACGACAATGTGGCTGTGCGCCCAGCGCAGACTCAGATCAGCCTGGGCATCCGCCCAGTCTGATCAGAGTCTTCGCTGTCCGCATGGAGGTAGCTTAGACCCTTAGCTACAATTTGAGCTCTTAGCAAAGAGTCTGGTCAAATTTGGCGGATGCCCAGGTTGATCTGAGTCTGCGCTGGGCGCAAAACCACATTGTTGGTTTTCTCGCGTCGCGGCTCAATCATTGTTCCTCGAAGTAGTCGAATGGAACTACAGTAATGAGTCCGCCGCCCGTCTTTCTGTCCGTAGACAAATATTGTGTCCGTGGCCCTTCCTTTACTTTCATTCCATTTTCAACAATGTGGTTGTGCGCCCAGCGCAGACTCAGATCAGCCTCGGCATCCGCCAAGTCTGATCATACTTTGAAATTCAGACATCAAATATAGAACATTTGTTTGTTTCATTGATTAACCCATTTTTGCCCAGTGGAATGTTATATCCCTATCAAATGAATGGGTCCATATGTCAGTTAAGGGGTGTCTGGTTTAGTTTATTCGTATCATTTTTATAGGAGAAATAGCTATTTGTGTAATGCAAACAGTGTAGAGCCTGTTAAGACGCCGTGTTTTCCTGCGTCTGATCTTGGTCTGCACTGTTCGCCTATGCTCTATATATGGGACACCAGGCATTAATGGGTTAATTTATTTATCACCTGGTTACTTTCATATACTCTTCGATTTATTTCTTTATTTTATTTTTTCACCGAAGTACAAACTTGTTTGTTTGTTTGTTCGGTCGGTTTGAAATTTCATCTACGATACGAAACAGAGACTCAAATAATGAACTAATCCTTAAAGTTGTCTTCTATCGTATAGTTTTAGAATCATCTTCAAAAAAAAAAAAAAGAAGTTGAGTTATAAGACTGACTCATGTATTATAACTACCCATTCTACCGAAATTAGATTTTTTTATTAACTGACTCGGGAATGAAATTAAAACCATAAAGTTCAAATTTTTATCATGACGGCGTTAAGAGTATTTAGCCTTAGGGATTAATTTGACACCTGCGATTATCGCCTGTTGTCGTCTAGTTTCGGAGAACTGCCGAAGGTTATCCGGAGATTCTACCTGTATAGCTGTAAGAAATCAATGGTCAGTATCAAATACGAATATTCTGCCAGATGCTTAGCAAAGAGTCTGGTCAAATTTGGCGGATGCCCAGGTTGATCTGAGTTTGCGCTGTGCGCACAACCACATTGTTGGTTTTCTCGCGTCGCGGCTCAATTATTGTTCCTCGAAGTAGTCGAATGGAACTATAGTAATGAGTCCGCCGCCCGTCTTGCTGTCCGTAGACAAATATTGTGTCCGCGGCCCTCTCTTTAGTTTCATTCCATTTTCATGCAGGACATTGTTATCACCACTTGGCGTGGATCTAATTTCATCCAGATCATGATCGGACCTTTCTTTCTGGAGTTGCTGTCTTTTATCTGTCAAATAAGGTTTAAAATCTTATTGCGGCAACATACCCTTACTTTTTCAGCGTTGTTTTTCACAAGCTGATATTGTGATCACGATCTGTTTTGGCCCTCAGAGGTCACACTGAGAAAAGAAAATGATTTTGCATAGATTAAAATCTTAAAGAGTTCCTTCAAGAGCAGAGAATACATTCAGAAGAAGGAACATGGGCCAGACTACGTATGTTCGGCTTATAAAGCCTCATCAGCAGTCAGGTACATAACCTTTAAAGGTTGATAAAAATATAACTTGAAGCAATTAAAAATTATCCTATTTACCACTTATTTCAAAGTGAGGCTGTAGAAAATAACTTATTTAGGTTATGTCTGAAATTATTTAGGCCAAGGTCAGATTTGCAATCTCCAAATAAATAACTGTTGTAAGTTAAAAAGTAGCTAATTTCCTGATCTTCAAGGGCCTTGCGTAACAATTTCTAGACGATGCGTACAAAATTTTATTGCTTAATCATAAAGTTATGTAAGAGATCTTTCAGGGAAAATTACCCAGCTGTCCATAAAAATTGCTGTAACTCCAGAATATGAAGGTGAAAAAAGACACTTTAACTTAAACAGGTTACTTTTGCTATAGTCACAAAAAATTATAACTGCTTCAAGTTATATATTTTTTAACTTTTGAAGGTTATGTACCTGACTGATCAGTGACCCTGACAATATCTGGTGACTAAACTAGAGAAAAGCATACTGAATTTTCTTGATTTTAATCTAGGATTTGAATCAAAGACTGACAACTATCAAAAAGGGTCCAACTAATTTAAACGACGATGATTTAGAATAAGAATCTAAAGCAATCTAAAATTTCACGATTTTTCAGAATAAATCCTCTGATCTCAAAGGACGAAAATAAAGTAATCTGCACTATGGATGATGTACGGGGAGACGTTTTACGGCCGCCACACGGCACAACACCCAAAATAAAGCCTAAAAATTATGGACATTCAGTTTTGTGTTAATGCCAGTTTTCATTTTGATTATAGGGGTATGCCTGTATATTCATGTCTGCTGGTGTGTCACGTGATCAAATTCCAATATGTGTAATGCAGTCTTGTGCAGACTTGATAGATGTAATCAACAGAAGAAAATGATTTTGGAAAATAATATTTTTTTTTTTTAAATTTCAGTCAAATGTTTGATCCTTAACCTTTTTGTCCAGTGTATATTGTGACCGTAACGTCTATTTCAGTTTTAGCTTGGTAAGATCACCATGTGAAGAGATCATATTTAATTGGGGCAAGTGTTGGACCTTTTGTTGCAGAGTTCTTGTCCTTGATCAGTACCGTGAGGTGAAAATTGCCTACCATTTTGGCCGATCTTCAGGAAACTGTCCGGTTACAGTTATCACTCTCTGAAGTGGATCATAATTCCTCAAGGTCTATACTGGACATTTAATGCCAGAGTTACTCAACTTGTACCAGGACTCCTTTCGAAATCAAATTACCCAGTTACTAACATGTGCATACGTTCGGGAACACATGGCCTCCGTCCTTTTATTTTGAAAGGGTCCAATTAATGGCAAAAAAGTTTTATTCTACAATTTAACTTTCCCAAAGACTTCAGTGTAGTTTCATGTTTTTTGGGCGCTCAAGTTTCGCTGTGCGATACCCCTGTGACAATATTTTACTGGTTAGTAGTCTTCATCTATCAACAAATTCTTAATATTTAAAACGGGCTCTAACTGAGAGACATAAGCTTCGTATGCACGTGACGAAGGAATATTGTTACTCAAAAATGAAAAGTTAGCTATAGGAGAATTGAATTCGTCCCTCTTGTCATAAAGCCTAGTAACAAGCTTAAGCCTTTCATTGTCATTATAGAGATACCAATCTAAGTACGAGGCAGATGAACTGGACTCAATAGTTTTCTTAACTTCAATGGTACAAATACGTTTAAAATAAGCAAAGGGAAATTCGAATTATATTCCAACACATTTTTTCTGTTCGACGTTTCAGCACGATCTAACAACGAAAGCTGTGACAGTCTTAACTGTGAACCATTAAAGTCAAAGAGGTCGAGATTGCAATAATTTTGTCAAACGTTTGTCGCCACGTGAATTGAGAAGTCTGATTAAATAAGGAACCATATAATTTAAGAGTTCTTGATGCAGAAATGTGAGCGGAATCTGGAACCAGATATTTGAGCCGCGACACGAGAAAACCAACAATGTGGTTGTGCGCCCAGCGCAGACTCAGATCAGCCTGGGCATCCACCCAGTCTGATCAGACTCCTCCCTGAGCGCTAAAAGGGTAGCTGAGGGTCTGAGCTACCTCCATGAGGACAGCGAAGACTCTGATCAGACTGGGTGGATGCCCAGACTGATCTGAGTCTGCGCTGGACGCACAACCACATTGTTGGTTTTCTCGTGTCGCAGCTCATTTCAAGGTGTATGGGTACACCTTCATGCTTTCCCGTGCTTGTTTAAAAAGGGGAACAACTTTCTAGACTATCTTTGCTTCCCTTGACAACATGAC
Source organism: Ctena decussata (assembly GCA_963989385.1). Taxonomy (NCBI): domain Eukaryota; kingdom Metazoa; phylum Mollusca; class Bivalvia; order Lucinida; family Lucinidae; genus Ctena; species Ctena decussata. The sequence goes on from OZ022498.1 coordinate 15,335,144, forward strand.
CTTTCCAAATTGGGTTTAAATCGTATAGTATAGATGGGAGTAAACCCTTTCCTTAAATAGTTGATTCCAGATTGAAAGGGAGACAAAAATTATGACGGTAGAGCTGCCTCTCCTGGAAGAGCTGCTACACAATTGAAAAACTTAAAGAAATATGAGTCGCGACACGAGAAAACCAACAATGTGGTTGTGCGCCCATTGCAGACTCAGATCAGCCTGAACATCCGCCCAGTCTGATCAGAGTCTTTGCTAAGCCCTTAAAGGGTAGCTAAGAGTCTAAGCTAGCTCCATGCGGACAGCGAAGACTCTGATCAGACTGGGCAGATGCCCAGGCTGATCTGAGTCTGCGCTGGGCGCACAGCCACATTGTTGGTTTTGTCGTGTCGCGGCTCATATATCTGCAGATTTGATAGTTCTCCAATCTCGTGCTCACTGTTCTGCAATTAGGGACGATCATCTTTCAATTTATTCGGCTGTTTGAAATATTATGGTATAGAGATCATGCTTCTTCAAGAGGCAATGCGACATTGCATGGTTTATTGTCAAAGAATACACGTTCGTAGGCCTAGTACGTCAAATTGTATTTGCAGATACTGTGTGTGAGTTGTCTTCTTATTTTGGTTCACATTTCCGTAATTTTGATAAAATACGCTTTAGCAGAGGTTAAGTTATGGCAGAGACACGATTTGACCTCTGATCCGTCATTGTGGCCTTGACCTGGAATGTGGGAACCCATATCTTGTGCCCGATACACCTTATATTATGGTGTATTGTTCTGTGAAGTTTTGTTTAATTTGCTTCGTTATCGCTGAGACACGTTTCAAGACACAGTTTGACCTCTGACCTGACTGTTGCCTTGACCTTTGGCATGATGATCTAAATCTTATGCGAGATACACGGCCTTAGTATGCTTTATCCTTAAAGTTTCAACAGATTTGCTTCAGTTGTTGTAAGTTGTCTGGCGCTGAGAGTAGGATTTATAAGGTCTGACAGACGGACTGACGAACGAACGTACAGACAGACGGGCAGTGCAATTTTTAAATGACACTCATAATTCATTTGTGACATTAGAAGGACATAACTCCTGAATGGAGAAAAAACCAAGGGACGGATCCGCTTATGTTGGATATGCATTCTATATATAACAGTTCAAGCGCATATTGTATATTACAACTTTCAAACGTTGTAGCCAGGTAGTGAGCGCTCATTACCGGATTGCCGGTTCGAGTTCCGCCTAAGGCAAAATTCTGTCCGAACCTAAACGGTACTATATTGCCCATAGCCCTTCATAATTACTACCTCATCGTCCTGATATAACTGATATGCGTTTGGAAGGGACGTTACACCGCCTAGTTAACATTAATAAAAAAACGGATTAAAGGCGGGGGACAAACCAAAACCATTTCGCAATTTGTCCCCCTTGACTAGGTTTCTTCGCGGTTGAGGCAAAAGCACAAAATATCAAGTTTACAAAAGGCTTGTTTGAAATCGGTCGTATACTCAGATTTTCTACTTTTAATCAACCCGTCAGATACACCATGTTTATCATGACTTAACAAGCATGATCTATTTAAAAACAGAAGTGTTTATGACGGAACTCATCAAAGCCTACAATATATTGCGTAGAGAATTGTATATTTTACTATTCTGGACTTGACTTGTAGTCCCTTGATGTGACATTGGGCGGTTTGGTCACCTCTTTTGCTACCCAGTCTGTCTTTTGTTTTGTTTTGTTTTGAAAGTTAAAGATAAAATAGATAAAAATAGATTTTGATGCTGTTTTTGATTAAGGTAGCTGAACGACCACCTGTTTTGGGAAAGAGCTGCTCATTCGGTTAACCGTGCGTGTCTTTCGTGAACTTGTGTCAGTTTTTTTTTTTTTTTTTTTTTTTTTTTTGTGTGTGTGTGTGTGTGTGTGTGTGTGTGTGTGTGTGTGTGTGTGTGTGCTTCTTTCCTATTGGTTTTTAGAGCGGGATGTAGGATTTGATTGTATTAACTCCTGATCAGTGTGTATCTTTTTATTTAAATATTACGTGTGGCAGAGAGCTCAAGTTAACTAGAAGGTCCCCATTGGTAAATGTGCCATTTACCACATGTGTCATTTACCACTGGAAAGAATATAACATACGATACCGAGTAAAACGATAACCAATAATCGGGAATAAGGGTCAAGTCGGGTAAATTCGGACAGCAGGTTAATTCCGACAGTGACATTGTTTCCTTTATATGTCAGTTGTTTCGAATTAAAACAAAATTAACTAGACAAGCAGTTAAAATCCTGATGAAACGGCTCATTATGAGCCGTCTCATCTGGATTTTCACTGTTTGCAATGGCATGTCCGAATTTACCCGCTGTCCGAAGCTACCCATACAATTAGATCCGGTCTTTCGCGAAAAGGGAAAACAGTATGTACGTAAGCTGACAGCACCCATAGAAAACCGAACAGCTCTTCCTCAGACACGTTACTGTTCAGGTACTCCAAATGAAAACCCCACTCACACAACAGGTGAACTAAAACACTGGCATGGACAACCAGAAAAATCAGAAATGAGCCACAACAGTAGTACTGCACTGAAACAGGTCAGCAATAAATTACGGGAAAGGGGTTGAGTGGGGGGGGGGGGTAGTCTTTTTTGCGAGATCCCAACCCTCACTCTCACCTTCTGCAGTGGTTCGAAACATTCAGTTAGCTCTTTGATCATAACCAATACTTAAACTGTTGACTGAAAGATAAACATCACAATTACCCCGGACCACTACCCTGACATGCTGATGTCAGTCACTGATAAGATTGAATTAAGATAGTTAGTTCTCGATTATGCGAATTTCAGCTATTATTGCTCTGGGGCGGGGTACATGGCATACACATGTTAGTTTGTATACCATACCATTCCAACTGTTTCTGAAAGTACTTTACCGCCAAAATAAGACCATTGTGACGGAACTATGATATAATTGACAGTGACAAAAGTAACAGAGAAACATAAATAATCCAAGTACTTTAATACCCGTGAAACAGTCTAAAATGCAATACCGCCAATTTTTATCTTCATGAAAATAAATAAATTACACGATAAAAGTTTTTTTAACTACTCAACCCACTTATCTTGATCCTACATTAAGGCAAAACTTCTGATGCCATCTGGAAAATCCGATAGCGCATGATCGGAAAATAATAAGTTCTGGTTCCGAGTTGACTTCCCGGGCAACGCGCGAATTCTAAAAATCTCTTATTGGTGACGGTCACTGAAGTGAAGTAAGATTTTGCAAACTGATTATTAAGAATGCTGCGAAAAAAGAGAGAGAGAGACAGAGAGACGGAGAGAGAGAGAGACCCAGTACATTTCCAGTCCCTTCACTCGACCCCAAATCAAATATTATTGCAAAACCAATTTACACACATTAACGACTTATAGACTGCAGTGGCTGATATACCTGGTATATTTAGGTTTGGTCTATCAGGAGGGAGTTGGCATGCAGCCGTATCTGACAACATTAAAAATGATGTCAGAGAAACCCAACAAAGTGGTTGTGCGCCCAGCGCAGACATAGATCAGCCTGGGCATACGCCCAGTCTGATCAGAGTCTTCGCTGTCCGCATGGAAGTAACTTAGACCCTTAGCTACCCTTTAAGCGCTTAGCGAAGAGTCTGATCGGACTGGGTGGATGTCCAGGCTGATCTGAGTCCGCGCTGGGCGCACAGCCACTTTGTTGGTTTTCTCGTGTCGCGGATCAATTAAAGTAGTCACGACACTGTTGCTTTATGAGAAAAATAATGCAGATAGTGTAAAACAGCAACATTCTCCTTTTACCGAATCTTCATAATATCGGTGGTAATAGTTAGAACAAAATACAGGCCTACTCGCGCGTGCGCATATTTCTTTCAATCTGAGCTATTTTTTTTTTTGTGAAGTTGGCAAATATACAATGCACCGCCAGCGCAACAGCAGACACTGCCAGGTCTAGCTGTCTGATCTGGAACTACTCTGTTCTATGGCTTTTAGCTCATATGATTTGGCAATCATAAGGGACTTGTACTTCCATTGAAGCAATGCTTCACCTTACGGCCTCACGGTCAGAATGCCAGGACCCTAAAAAACTACATCATCAGCATCTGATATGTACTCAAAATTTCATCAGTTTGTTTGGTCACGTGTTCACAACGTTTGTTTCGGTGTTACTGTAAAATTTATACAACTCAGCTCCCGAGTGGCATCAAATGTTTTACCGAAAGAGCAACCTTACTGAAACGTGATACCTTGAATCTTCGCTTTTTTGTTGATTTTGCAACCGCTTCGGGCATTCATGTTTCACATAATACAATATAGTGATGTATTCGGTTAAATTTACCGTTGAATTCTAACCATTAAGTCATATGTCTGCACAAACAGTGAATATCTTGACAAGACTGCGAAAGGGGCACTCTGATTACGGACTGCAATTTTACCAGAAGATGTTGTTTAGAGTGAAACAATTTTGAGCTTTTAAACTTAACTATATACTCCTGGTGTCGAAAGAGATTCGATTTTGATCAAGTTTACTTACACTTTTGAAGTAAAGTTAAGAAGTTGACAAGCTCTTACCGGCTAACACCACTTCTACAGAGTAAAATGTAGGTGTGCACAGACCTGAGCCACGACAAAACTAACAAGGTGGCATGTGGATCATGCGAAGACTCGGCTCAGCCTGGATATCCGTCCAGTCTGAGCACACTCTTTGTCGTCGGCATGGAAGTAGCTGAGATCCTTAGCTACACTTTATGCGCAGAGCAAAGACTTTGATCAGGCTGGGCGGATCTCAAGGCTGATCTGAGTCTTCGCTGGGCGCACATGCCACTTTGTTGATTTTTTAGTGTCGCGGCTCAAACCTATCTGGGCCAATACTTAGATTTTTACGGTAAGTAACCTTTAAAGCCTTTACTTCAACTATCACGATACATATTAATGAACATCTAGACACTGAATATCAAGGTTGTTAAAAATTTATTAATATAAAGGAGTTTTGAATGTCAGCGTATTTTTTTTGTCTTAAGTAACAATGATATTTAGACAAAGCAATAATTAGAACCCAGTATAAGAATGGTATTTGAGCCGCGCCACGACAAAACCAACAAAGTGGTTGTGCGCCCAGCGCAGACTCAGATCAGCCTGGGCATCTGCCCAGTCTGATCAGAGTCTTCGCTGCCCGCATGAAGGTAGCTTAGATGATAGGCTACGATTTAAGCGCTTAGTAAAGAGTCTGATCAGACTGGGCGGATGTCCAGGCTGATCCGAGTTTGTGCTTGGCGCACAACCACATTGTTGGTTTTCTCGTGTCGCGGCTCATTTAGTAAATTGCAGTTTATTTACTTTTATTTCTACCTGCTGTCTTGCGAAATGCCTGTGTAAAGCCCATGATACACGGTAAAGTAAAAAGATGGGCAATGATCAGGAATTAATACAATCAAATCCCACATTCCACACTCAAAACCAATAGGGAAAGAAGCACATACATGTACACACAGAAAGTGACACAAGTTTACGAAAGACACGCACAGTAAACCGAATGAGCAGCTCTTTCCCAAACATATGGTCATTCAGCTACCCCAATAACAGCATCAACAACTATTTTTACTCATTTTTTATTCTAGTTACAAAACGAAACAAAACAGAAGGCAGATTGGGCAGCAATACGGGTGACCAAACCGCCAAAGACCATAGACAAGCGGACACAGCACAATATAACACCAAGGAACCGCAACAGAAGTACCGCCTTGGAACGGTCAGTAAAAGATTACTTGGGGGCTTAAACATGTTTTACTGGGGCCCAAACCTCGCCCTCTGCTCTGCTGTGGTTAGAAACATTAAGTTAGCTGTTTGGTCGGCATGACGATTTCCTAACTCATCAATGAATCATCACCGGAAACAAACAAATCACAGATAAGGCCTATGATGAATCAGAGATGGAGATGAGAACTCAACGGAAAGAACGTATTGCGACATCAGGAGACCCCTGGGAAGTCAGACAACACCACTGAAATACCGGAGCAAAAGAAAACTACCAGTTGAACCCCGAATAACCAAGCAACAGACAAGGCAAACTCCGGCCCCAACCAACTATCATTGAGTCTGATGCCTGACCAACCGGCGTGCAATTAAAGAGGGAAGCAAAGTGTTTAACCATAATTGGGTTAACCACTAAACATGCAGACTGTAGCATTACATTAATCTTATATTATATCCAATACGTTTGTAACGAAAGAATATTTTCCTGAACTGATCAGAAAAATCTGACTTATCTACATTTTTTTTGAATTTATAGACTAAGTCACCATAAAGTTCTGTTTCCGATAGGCCCTGTTGCAAAAGACTTTTTTTTATCCGACATTGAATTTAGAAACCAATTCATAGTGTCGCCGAAAGAATTTTGAAAATACTTTTCGAAGTTTATGATATCTATAGCCCTGTTGGAGAAGCTTAGCAGTTAAAATTTTATTACGGGCATTGAAGTCAGTCACATGAAAAGACACTATAGCAAACCGAATAAGTTGAGAAAGGTAAACCCCGTGAGAGGCATAGGTCTTATACAAATTTTAAGAACAGGTCTGATGCGTAACCGACAAGTCCACTTCTCGCTAAGGTTGACTGCCAATTTCAGCACAATTTAAACCTATTCTGCTACAGCCGACTGCTTTCTGATATAACAGGGGAAGGGCCGTAACTAATGTTGGTAGAACTTGTGGCCCAACCCCATTGCATAACAATATGGCAATTAAATATGTTTAAACTAAACTTCTGATATAACACCTTCTCATGGCAGCTTTAATATTGACAGAAACCGTCGCTGCAGCAGATGCCATTGTAAACCTAAATTAAGTTGAATTTGCTTTCACTGATTTTACTGTCATCAATTTGGCAAAAAGGTGCTGGCAGAATGGGAAATACTACTGCAGTCTCTGAACAGTCTGGCCTTGGTCTACAGTGTTTGCTCAGACATTCCTGTCCCAATATTTAGTGAGATTGTGCAAGTCTTACAGATCATTTTGGAACATTTGTTTGCTTGTAAGACCAAGTTCGTACCTGTGTTTATATATTAGTGGGAGTGAAAATCCAAGTGTATGCATGTACATGGTAAACAGTAATATGAATAAGATGAAGAGGGAAAGATATCAGAATCGATTCTATGCAAAGAGATATATTAATAAGCATCAGTTCAGGAAAGCCTTAACTGCCATGATAAAAGCCAGTCAACAAGTTCTTATAGTTGGAAACTTGTTTCTCAAGACCTTGTATTGCTTATGTGCCGTTTATTCAAGGTCTTCTGAATACCTTTTTTAGGTCCAGTTTCCACAAATATCTAGTTTTAGTTTAAAAAAAAAACAGCTTGAAATATTTCAACAGCAGAATATTAGCATTCAAATGATGAAGTTCAAAATTTGGCTTTTTCCATGCTTTCTTTGAGAGGAGTCATAGGATGGCTTCTAAGCATGTATTTACGCACAATTAGCCAGGTATAAAGATATTTTGAACAGTGCACTGATTGTACATGCATAGTATGCTAAATCATATAAGTGTGACATCCCTTATTCAGTGAATAAACCTTACCACCACCTAACTAGAAAATGTAAACAGTTTTTTAAAATTTGTAGAAGAGCTATAGAACGGCAAACCAAGTGACTTGTTCCTTATAGTATGAAACTTTTGTTTCTTATTCTCTTGTGCTGATACATGGTGCAGCTTGAAACATATTCCTTTCCAGGTCATGCCTTGGCATAATGCCCATTTTTCTGCATTTTCACTTGTAGAAGAAGTCTCTGACTGGACTGAATAATGAATGATTTCACTTGAATACACACAGATTGGAATCGTGTTTGGAGGGATCATGCACGTTGACAAAAAAAAAAAAAATAAATAAATAAAAAATAAAAACAGACCCACCATGCTGATCATGGTGGTTTTATTATACTCTTTTTAGCTTGCAGTGACGGCTGCAAGCCAGCATTCAAGTGGGTTAGTGATACCGAGTTATTTTCGGAAGAGACGATATAGCTTAGCGTATAAGCATTAGCTTTTCCAAAAAACCATGCAGCGGCGAAAAATAGGCCTTAGGGCATCGCGTGATCTGACTAGTCAGAGCAGCCGGCACACTGCCCAGAGCCGGTGCATTCGTGGGGTCTGATCAGTCTTTTTCGGCTTATATATTCTTCATGATGCAGATATCTTTCATGCTGAGGATAGACTCATCAGACAGCGCTTATGCCGGAGTGGGCTGATCTGTGTATCTGTAAAACCTAAAAGAGCAGAAAAAATAGCGAAGTTCAAATTCATTGTTTAAATTTAGAAACAGGCGGTTTTGACGATTTTTTCCCTTATCATTCATTACATTTACTGAAAAAATGTGTCCCTCCATCTGTGTGTGTGGCTTATATGTACAACTGACCGTGTTATGTATGTAAAAATTGGTAATGTCGGTGAGTAATATTAACGCATACGCATTTGATGCCAAGTTCAGATGTGCCAAGATTCCATAGACATGGGTTTGAAACAGTCTTTCCTAAGATTTTGATTCAACTAAACGTGACTCAGCAGCCGTAAAGAAAAGACTTGAAATAGGTTCATATAGTTATTTTCCTTGAGACATGCCTGACGGCCAAAACCTTGGAAAACTCTCTGTGTGTGTGTGTGTGTGTGTGTGTGTGTGTGTGTGTGGTGTGCGTGTGACACAGTGTATGTGTTTAAATATTTCCTCACTTTGTTTTTCAAATAAATTCTACCCATGATTTTGCCTCATATCTGTGGATAATGCTACCATTCAAGAAGTTAAGAAATTTAATACTTTGCTGAATAAAAGTTAGCAACAGAAAGTGCACTAACAATTGGGTTCACTTCAATAACAACTCATGAAAATTTCACTGGCTTAGCTGGGCAAGCCGTCTTTTTAAAAGGAAATTTTATTACAAATTTACATTACTGTTGCTTTATGACCCTGTGACTTCTGATTTGCTGTGTGGAAGAAGGAACATACTACAAGTGGTATGGAATAGAACAAGTTCTATCCTAAATGCGTAGTATACTCCAAAAAGTAGCATGTTACAGAGTATTAGCATTGTATAGACAGTTAACCTTGTAATATGTTTCAAGGAATATATTACTTGGTTTACCGTGTATCATGGGATATTCTTTGCCTGCCGAAACCTGCCGATCAAATGCTGAAGTTTAGCGACACTAAAGAAGTTAAATACAGAAACGCGCGATTTGATAAAGGTATTGATAGATGAACTGCGCTTTTTAACGGAAGATTCAGATGAGACAAACCTTTTTGTTGTCCATGCACGTTTAAAGCCATTTGGACATTTAAAAAAGGCGACAAACTTTGATGACATTGGTAACCGATAATACGCTGCGTTAACAGAAAAATGATCTACTTTCTAAAAAAAATCAGTTTTTAGCACGTGCCTGTTCGTATTTAACAGGAGGTAGATGTATATTAGCACTTTCTTTCGTCTGAACTCTTACAGGAAACGAAACTAAAAAATAAAATAAGCCGCGACACGAGAAAACCAACAGAGTGGTTGTGTGCAAAGCGCAGACTCAGGTCAGCCTGGGCATCCGCCCAGTCTGTTCAGATTCTGCCTTAAGCACTTTTAAAAAGCGTAGCTAAGGATCTAAGCTACCTCCATGCGGACAGCGAATACTTCAAACAGACTGGGCGGATGTCTAGTTTGATCTGAGACTGCGCTTGGCGCACAAGCACTTGATGGCTTGTTGTCTGTTCTCATTTGAAAATTACACGCAACGACTTTGGGTAATCTGATGATAAAAAATGGGCTGAGCTCCCATAAACATATCCTATCTAGGATCAACACTTGTACACTCAGTCTGGTTGAGGTTGCATTACGAATGCACCTTCATCAGAAGTTATAACCAACTCTAAAACATTGAAGACATACTGGATTTTGTCTGTCCGACCGTGATTCCGTAACGGCCCGATATAGACTGAAATACTGTCTGAAAGGGCCGTAAACCCCAAAACAACCAACCAACCAACCAACCAACCGTTAATCCGTAACAATACGATTTCGTCATGACTTATTGCAGGCTAGCGCTTAACCCACTGAGCTACCGGAGTCCTAGCTGAGATTCTAAGTGGAGTCTGACTGTCTCAGTTTTGGATTAATTTGGCTTATTCCTCACTCATGAGACGAATCTCTTTCACTATCCCAAATGCTGTCGTTTTACGCAGACCATGGAAGCGAAGTGGCTCCATGTGAACTTTTACAAAAAGAGCAATACAGAATGCTTTGTTGGCCTCCTATCTCTGGTATGGGTGATTTTACTCTTTTCTCCCTCATTTTGACTTTCTCCAATTATCAAACCATCTATATTTGGTACTGGTATGGGTGAATTTACTCTTTTCTCCCTCATTTTGACTTTCTCCAATTATCAAACCATCTATATTTGGTACCGGTATGGGTGACTTTACTCTTTTCTCCCTCATTTTGACTTTCTCCAATTATCAAACCATCTATACTTGGTACCGGCATGGGTGATTTTACTCTTTTCTCCCTCATTTCGACTTTCCCCAATTATCAAACCATCTATATTTGGTACCGGTTTGGGTGATTTTACTCTTTTCTCCCTCATTTTGACTTTCTCCAATTATCAAACCATCTATATTTGGTACTGTATGGGTGAATTTACTCTTTTCTCCCTCATTTTGACTTTCTCCAATTATCAAACCATCTATATTTGGTACCGGTATGGGTGATTTTACTCTTTTCTCCCTCATTTTGACTTTCTCCAATTATCAAACCATCTATATTTGGTACCGGTATGGGTGATTTTACTCTTTTCTCCCTCATTTTGACTTTCTCCAATTATCAAACCATCTATATTTGGTACCGGTATGGGTGATTTTTACTCTTTTCTCCCTCATTTTGACTTTCTCCAATTATCAAACCATCTATATTTGGTACCGGTATGGGTGATTTTACTCTTTTCTCCCTCATTTTGACTTTCTCCAATTATCAAACCATCTATATTTGGTACCGGTATGGGTGATTCTACTCTTTTCTCCCTCATTTTGACTTTCTCCAATCATCAAACCACCTATATTTGGTACTGGTATGGGTGATTTTACTTTTTCCCCTCGCCAATTAACAAACATTAAAAATGTGCGCCACTTTAGTCTTTTCAATCTTCTTTCCAATATTATACGTTAAAAGTTTTGAAACTCTGATGCCTTCAAATCGTGTATACCTGCATATAGCCACAGGTGGCTTATTCAAATCTTAGTTCTTCTTTCTAGCCAACTTAAATTTTACTTAATACATGTATATATTAAAAAAAACAATTAAGCTGATTTAACTTGTTTGAGTGTGTTAATTTAAAGATTATTTAATAGTTTTGCGAAGCTCATCAAACGTTCAGTAACATGGTAACAGCATAACCGCATTCGGAGGATTCAGAGGAGATAAATCTGGCGTTGTCCATGCACGTTTAAAGCCATGTGGATATAATAAAAAGTGACAAAGTTTGATATTAGTCATCGATAATACGCTGCGGTGTCAGGAAAAATATCTATTTTCTAAAGTTTTTTTTTTTTTTTAATTTTTAGCATTTCACAGGAAGTACAAATGTAGATGTATATTAGCACTTGTTTTTCTTCTAAACTCTTACAGGAAACGAAACTAAAACCTAAAATTGATCGAAACAAGCAAACTCAGAACGAACTCTGTATCTTCCGGGGAAATCCCATTGTACGAAACAACGTTTTCGTGTGGGTGGGTGTTTTTTCGGTCCTGATTTCTTGAATGTTTCCCCTGTTACATGTACCCTTAATAACCAAAAATTGAGACACCGAAAATACTATAATGGTCCTTTAAAGGGGACAGTTAGTTTAACAATGTCATAATGCGAACAAAAGATACAAACGGAATTGCAAGTAGTGCAGACCCAGATCAGACTGCTCCTTTCTGATCTGGGCTTTCACTGTTTGCTCAGGCCTATCTGCCCCAATACTTAGAATATTAGCGGACGGATGGCGGTATCATCCTCGGTTATGGAGATTCTCAGGGTTAGACGAGCAGGCCTGTTTGAGTAGTTTCTGCTCTCACAGGGCACTTGGTATAATTTCACTCAATCTCGCTCACATGCATTTTAAAAATGCAGGAATAGAAGATGAAAATCTTGGGTGAGTTTAATTTAAAATTGCAACCATATTTCAAACTATCGCGAACTAGGCAAAAAGAAGAATAAACTATAATAGATACCTTGAATGTTTCCCCTGTTACATGTACCCTTAAGAACCTAAAATTAAGACACTCAACAATACTATAATGGTCCTTAAAAAGGGGACAGCTTAGTTTTACAATGTCATAATGCGAACAAAAGATACAAACGGAATTGCAAATAGTACAGACCTAGATCAGACTGCTCCTTTCTGATCAGGGGCCGTATTTATAAAACAACTTAAGTGGTTGCTATGGTGTTGCTAAGGCCGAATTTCTAAAAAGGAGATTCTGTACAACTATGAAATTTGCTCTGGAGGTTCCTCCAGAGCAAATTTCATAGTTGTATGGAATCTCCTTCATAGAAAATTAGCCTTAGCAACAGCACAGCAACGACTTAAGTCATTTTATGAATACGGCACCGGGCTTTCACTGTTTGCCCAGACCATTCTGTCCCAATACTAATAATATTAGCGGACGGATGGAGTTATCATCCTCGGTTATGGAGGTTCTCAGGGTTAGACGAACAGGCCTGTTTGAGTAGTTTCTGTTCTCACAGGGCGCTTTGTATAATTTCACTCAATCTCGCTCACATGCATTTTAAAAATGCAGGAATAGAAGGTGAAAATCTTGGGTGAGGTTAATTTAAAATTGCGACCATATTTCAAACTATAGCGAACTAGGCAAAAAGAAGAAAAAACTAGAATAGACGAGAATATACAACAGCAACAATAATAGTAATAAACAGCCCGCATTAACAGAAACCACTGCAAGCCCCTGCTCTACCTTAATAAAAATCTTAAAAAGTTCCTTCAAGAGCAGAGAATACATACAGAAGTAGGAACATTGACCAGACTTCAAGCCTTCAACCAACTAAGCAGTGAACGTAGAACGTGGGGAGTAACTTTCAGTGCCATGGCGTCCTACTAATTGGGAGAAAGGTACGGAAAGGACCTAATGTGCTTGCAGTAGGTGCGAATAGAGGTTTGTTTTGACATTTTGTCTCACCCCTAGCATATCTCATTCCTTTCTCCCTTTCTCTGGGAGACGGCTCAATATAGACTGAAACACTGTCTGAAAGAGCCGTTTAACCAACTAAGCAATGAAAATGCCAAAGAGAACGAAAGATGAAATTGATAAACATGAATAAAAAGTAGAAGATAAGGCAGAAATATGGACCCAACATACCACATTAATCCTATTAAATGCCCCGGATGTGTTGAATTGTATGAAAGAAGGGGCGTTATATTTGTGAAGTTAAAAGTATAGTGACTCAGCCTTTTCCAAAATACTTCTTATAAACAGTATAAAGGTGAATGGGTATCCTCTAAGAGATAGCGACCCTATTATTTTGCCCCTCCCCCTTCTTAGTAGAGGTCATCTCTTAAAGGAAAGAATTTGCTCGAGTAGGAGCAAATTCTTTCCCTTAAGAGTAGACCCCATTTTAAAGAGTTACCTCATCAAGAGAAGCAGACAGGAATTCGTGCAAGTTGATACATTATTATTTTTGGAAAAGAGACAGGGGTCTTTTATAAGATGAGGGGCGTTCATGAGGATAAATATGGTAATGAAAAGCGAAGAGGTAGGCTCTTTCCCAGCAGCCGGTCACGAGGTTGTTCAAATAATTGTGTACAAAGAGTCAAAGACTAATAGTAATCCGACAAAATTTTGAGCTGCGACACGAGAAAACCAACGTGGTTGTGCGCACAGCGCAGACTCGGATCAGCCTTGGCATCCGCACTAAGTGTATATATAATTCCTCATAATTTTATAATGTCCATTGTATCCACTTAATAATCATATGATATCATATTAAATGCTCTGAAATGTAGAAAAAATGTGTGTTTTTTGTAAAATTGGAGACAAAAAATGGCCAAAATTTAGGTATGACTTGTAAGTGAGTATATATCATCATTAAGGAGCATTTCCGGGAAACTTCTGCAAGCACTAACTGGTAAGCACATATCTTTACAATTCTATAATAATTGATATTTGGCTACGGTTTCCTATAAAATGAAACAGATTATAAAGATAGAGCTAAGAATCTTGTGGAATTACCCCACCCACTTATACCAGGCGTATCAAGCATAACTGATTTCTGTGCAATCTAATATTTCGTCAATCAAGAGCCAATACATGGTACTTATCGCACACAAAGTTTGAAGGAAATCTATTCTAGCCACGAAATGGGCCTTATGGAAACCCGTCCTTTGCTTCAGCAGTTTTAAGCAGTCCGGCGCTGTGATATGAGTTGTAAGGGAAGGACAGACGGACCGTCGATGGAACGTACAGACGGACGGGCGCTGCGATTTCAATAACACACTCAAAATACCTTCGGGGCATCAGAAAGACATAACAAATTAAAGGTACGGACCCGCTTATATGGCACACGCATTCCATATATGACAGTGCAAGCGCATATTGTGTATGACAGCTTTCAAAAACTTGCAGAAGCATCCGCAACCCAAGTGGTGTGCGCTCCAGATTTCAGATAACCGGATCGCCGGTTCGGGTTCCACCTTAGGCGGAACCTAAACAGTGCTTCGTTGCAAATAGCCCTTCATTATTATTATCATCGTCCTGAGATAACTGTTATTCTTTTTGAAGCTATGTCACACCGCCAAGTTAACATTCATCCAAACCGTGCTAAAGACGGGTGAACAAACCAAAACCGTGTGGTCCCTCAACTAGGTATGTCGAGATATAGATGAAAAGAAATATAACTTTGACAATAGGCTTGCTAGACTACTGTTGAAATCGGTCGCAAATTCAGATTAATTGCGTACTATCAGCCTTTCAGATACACCATGTTTATCATGTTTATACAAACATTTAAAAACAGCAGTGTTTATGACGGAACTCATCAGAAGCGACAATCTATTGCGCAGAAAATTGTATAATATTTTACTAGACTTGACTAAATATGAGAGTGACAGAGAGCTCACATTGACAAGAAGGTGCCCATTAGTAAAGATGCCATGTACCACTAGGAATAATTTATAACATACGATACAGAGTAAAACGATAACCAAAAATCGGGAACTAGGGTCAAGTCGGGTAAATTCGGACAACGGGTAAATTCGGACAGTGACATTGTTTCCTTAATATGCAGTTGCTTGGAATTAAAACAAAATTAACTGGGGAAACATTGAAAATCCTGATGAGACGGCTGATTATGAGCCGTCGTATCTGGATTTTCACTGTTTGCAGTGGTATGTCTTAATATACCCGCTGTCCGAAGTTACCCGACACTAATACAATCAGATCCGGTATCCCGCCAATAGGGGAAGCAGTATGTTCATAAGCTGACAGCATGCATAGAAAACCAAATGATCAGCTCTTTCCCAAATAGGTGATTATTCAGGTTCTGAACTGAAAACACCCCTCACAACAAGAGAACAAAAACTGACATGGACAATAAATACACATTATTATAATAGTAACTTGATCTGGCGTACCGTATCACGTCGAGTTGATGAGCTCATACCATCGGATCCCCCGAGGCGCTTGCGTCGAGGGTGATCCGATGGTATGAGCTCATCTACGAGACGTGATACAGTACGCCAGATCATGTAACTATTATAATAATTTGTTTATTATATACCTGAGGGAACAGGAAACCATTCATACACGCCAGAGCAAATGCATCGACCCGGATTCGAACCTGCCTGGCAAAGGTACATGTATGTAGCTAGTCGTGAGACAAACGCTGCCGACTGAGCAATCGAAGCGCGCCATTTAGACGTGTTTGTTGACGTTACGTCATTAGTACCGTATCTCTGGTTCTCGTTTCTACGGTGCACGTTAAACAATGACGCCCCCGAAGCTGGAACTCAGACATAGCCTCGTTTTAAAGGATAGTGATACGGATTCAGAAAACGTTAGTTTGATACGGCGTTCTGTATCAGATAGCCAGAAAACAGGCAGTTCAAAGGGCGTATCATTGATAGGTATATAATAAAAACAAGTAACAGAAAAGAACCACTGAACAGAAGTACCGCCTTGGAACAGTTCAGTTATATATTACGGGGAAGGGGTCGGGAAGGAGCTGGTAAACTACCTTTACGGGATCCCGACCCTAGCCCTGACATCATGCAGTATTTTATAATATTTAGTTACATGTAGTTCTTTTGTCCTAACCAAAATTTACACTATTGACTGAATGATAAACATTGCGGACCCCTCACCACATTTCTGATATGCTACAGTCAGCCACTGGTTGAATTATACTGACTGGGATAATATTTGTTTGAGATTTTTTTCGTTCTTGGTTATGCGAATTTCAGCTATTTTTGCTCTGGCGACGGAGTATATGAACCTGTTGGTTTGCACAACATACTATTGCAGCTGTTTGTGACACTACTAGCCGCCAAAATACCACCATTGTGACGTAACTTTGATATAATTGACACAACATAACTAATCCGCGAACTTTAGTACCCGTAACATAGTCTAAAATGCAATAATGCCAAATTTTGTCTTCGTGAAAATAAATAAAATACACAATAAGGATTTTTTTTAAAACTTACTCCACCCACTAGTATTTAATCGCATCTTAAGGCAAAAATGTTGATTCCATCAAGAACATCTGGATAGCATAAAAAATTTGGCCTTAAGACACACTCGGAAATGTTTGCCTTAGGAATGCTCGGAAAGAAAACAACGAGTTCTGGTTCTACCGTCACTTCCCTGGCAACGATAAATCTATTGATGACGGTCATTGAGGTGAATTATGAGTTTGGAAACTGATAATAAAGGATGCTTTGAGGAGAGGAAGAGAGAGACTCAACATTGCCAATACCTTCACTCGACCCAAAATCAAATATATTGCAAAACAAATTTACACACATAACGACCTATAGATTGCAGATGCTGATATAACTGGTAGGTTTGGGTCTATCGGGAGATATTTTAAACTATTTTGCATGCAGGCGTCTCTGCCAACATCAAAAATTGAGCCGCAACACGAGAAACTCAACGAAGAGTTTGTGCGCCCAGCACAGACTCAGTTCAGCCTGGGCTTCCGCCCAGTCTGATCAGAGGCTTCGCTGTCCGCATGGAGGAAGCTAAGGCCCTTAGCTACCCTTTAAGCGCTTAGCGAAGAGTCTGATCGGACTGGGTGGATGTCCAGGCTGATCTGAGTCTGCGCTAGTCGCACAACAACTTTGTTCGTTTTCTTGTGTCGCGGATCAATTAAAGTAGTCACGACACTGTAGCTTTATGGAAAAAATAATGCAGATAATGTTAAACAGCAACATTCCTCTTATACCGAATCGTCATAAGTTAGAATAATATACAGGCTTACTCGCGCGTATAATTTCTTTCGATCTGAACAATTTTTTATTTGTTAAGTTGTCAAATATACAATATGCCACCAGCGCAACTGAAGAACTACCAGGCCTAGCTGTCTGATCTAGAACTACTCTGTTCCATGGCTTTTTGCATTTTGACTTGGACTTCTACTGAGGCAGTGCTCCACCTTACCGCCTCACGGCCAGAATGCCACGACCCTAAAAAACTTCATCATCAGCATCTGATATGTTCTCAAAATTTCATCAGTTAGATTGGTCATGTGTTCACGACGATTCTTTCGGCGTTACTTCTCAGCTACTAGTGGCATCTAATGTTTTAGCGAAAGAGCAACCGTACTGAAACGTGATACCTTGAATCTTCGCTTTTTGTTGATTTTGCAACTACCTCAGGCATTTTATGTTTCACATAATACAATATTATGGAAGCATCCTAGTGACATGTAAAAAGAATATTTATCTCATACATAGGAGATAATAAGTCCTACGTAGGACTTACTAACTCCAATGTAGGAAACAATAAGTCCTACGTAGGACTTACTAAGTCCTACATAGGAGATAATAAGTCCTACGTAGGACTTACTAACGCCTACGTAGGAGATAATAAGTCCTACGTAGGACTAACTAACTCCTACGTATGACTTACTAACTCCTACGTAGGACCTAGTAAGTCCTACGTAGTACTTAGTAAGTCGTACGTAGGAGTTACTATCTCCTACGTAGGACTTAGAGATATTTTACATGTATTTTATGTGTATTTGTTTTTAAAAATTTATGTAATTTATATAGCAAAATTCATAAATTCTAAACGTATTATTTATTAATCTGCATCTCAATTACGGGAAGACTGTTTTATCTCAATTACGAGAATACCGTATTATGATTATCTCCATTCTAACGCACCTTTAATTATTTTAGGATAACTCTTTCAAGTATCGGATAAAATTAAGTCACAATGACATTGTTACATATAGCTACAGTCTTATTTTCTATCAATGGAGATCTTCTTAATAGCGAGATTGCCAATGGATGAATAAATTAAGAAATACTTGATCAAATCGCTTTCATGTAGCTGCGTAAAGGACCTCTGACAGTATCAATGCATATTTGCCCATTTTTCGACTAATAACTGCACCTTCCTCGGGCAGCAAAAGTTTAAATATTTGGCATTGATATGTAGCCTTGTGTACTATAAAGACATTTTAACAGTGATTTTGAAAAATTATCATGCCTCTAGACTAACATAGACCAATTTTATCAAGAGGGGTATGTGAATTTTTCAGTCTCTGAAAATAAGTCCATTTATTTGGTTTTCTAAGATACCGAAATCTTAATTGATAACTATGCTAAAACTGACATAAACACTACTGTTACTGATATTCTGCAGTATTTTTTCAGTACTAAGGACTTTAGCCTATTTTTAGATATAAAGAATGTAAGTACCCCACCCACTTTTTCAGTTTTTCAGCTGTAGACTATCTTTTCCCCCCGTGCCTCAGCAAGCCACTCACATATAATGTGCATTATGATAGTATACACATACATGCAAAGTGGCTAGCTGAGGCACGGGGGGAAAGTATCTTTAAAAACTTTTCCTGTTTCCATTACGTTTAATTACAAAATTTGGCTTTTTCCACCAAAAATTGAAGTCTATTTGCAAAATAATCAGAAATTAAATTCATGGCCTGTTAGGGGAAGTTGAGAGCAACAAATTTCAAGAGAAATTCTTGGGTATATCAAAAAATTAATTTTGACTATTTTTATAGGCAAATTAACATTACAACCGTCAGAGGTCCTTTATTCAGAGTTGTATCAATATAAACAGCTTTATTGTTATGTATTGTTAAAAGCAAATGTGTGTTCCGCGGATTATGCAGCCCTCTGAACGAAACAATTTTGCCTTGTCTGAGATCAATAATACAAATAATAAAATCAACGTTATTATGACGTTGTTAAAAAACTGGCCACACGTCCTAGAGTAACAGGTTTTGAAGTAGATAAATTATAATAAAGTAAAAAAGATAGGCAATGATCAGGAATTTATACAATCAAATCCCACATCCTGCCCTCAAAACCAATAGGGAAAGAAGCACACACACACACACACACACACACACACACACACACACGGAAAAATGACACAAGTTCACGAACTACAACATTTTGTGAAAGGACTAAAACATTTACACTAACTCTCCGAAAGTAGGTGACGAGACAAGCTACAAATCCATCTAAGCTCTATGCCAGGTCTGGGTGTCTTGAACGTTCAAACAACGGCATATCGACGTCGATGCAAAGTGCTTATGTTGCAAAGATGTTCATACGACGTATTTTCAACGTTATACGCCTGCTGAGTACCTACTGTAGCACTTTCTGGCTTTTTTATGACTCTTTCGTTCAGTTATATTATCTCCTACGTAGGACTTATTAAGTCCTTAGTAAGTCCTACGTAGGATATAGTTAGTCCTACGTAGGAGTTACTAAGTCCTACGTAGGACTTATTATCTCCTACGTAGGAGTTAGTAAGTCCTACGTAGTACTTAGTAAGCCCTACGTAGGAGTTAGTAAGTCCTACGTAGGACTTATTATCTCCTGCGTAGGAGTTAGCAAGTCCTACGTAGGACTTATTATCCCCTACGTAGGTGTTAGTAAGTCCTACGTAGGAGTTAGTAAGTCCTATATAGGTTTTAGTAAGTCCTACGTAGGAGTTAGTAAATACTACGTAGGAGTTATAAAGTCCTACGTAGGAGTTAGTAAGTCCTACGTAGGACTTAATTTCTCCAACGTAGGAGTTAATAAGTCCTACGTAGGAGTTAGTAAGTCCTACGTAGGAGTTAATAAGTCCTACGTAGGACTTCCTATCTCCTGTGTATGAGATAAATATCTTTTTAACCGGCCACTAGGACGCTTCCATACAATATCGTGACGTATTCGGTTAAAATTTACCGTTAAATTCTAACCATTAAGTCATATGTCTGCACAAACAGTGAATATCTTGACAAGACTGCAAAAGGGACACTCTGATTAGGGACTGCAATTTTACCAGAAGATGATGTTGAGAGGGAAACAGTTTTGAAACTTGATAAGGCATGGTGTGGAAAGAGTAGCTACACTTCAAGTTTACTTATACTACCGGATGCAAGACTTTAAAGTAAAGTTAAGAAGTTGACAAGCCCTTACCGGCTAACACCACTTATACAGAGTAATATGAAGGTGTGCACAGACCTGAGCCACGACAAAACTAACAAGGTGGCATGTAGGTCATGCGAAGACTCGACTCAGTCTGGATATCCGTCCAGTCTGTGCAGTCTTCGCTGTCCGCAGGGAGGTACCTGAGACCCTTAGCTATCCTTTAAGCGCACAGCAAAGACTTTGATCAGGCTGGGCGGATGCCCGGGCTGATCTGAGTCTTCGCTGGGCGCACATGCCCTTTTTTATTTTGTTGTGTCGCAGCTCAGTCCTATCTGGGCCAATACTTAGATTTTTTACGGTAAGTAACCTTTAAAGCCTTTACTTCAGCTATCACGATACATATTAATGAACATCTAGACACTGAATATCAAGGTTGTTAAAAATTTATTAATATAAAGGAGTTTTAAATATCAGCGTAGTTTTGTCTTAAATAACAATGACCTTTAGACAAAGCAATAATTAGAACTCAGTATAAGAATGGTATTTAGTAAATTGCAGTTTATTTGCTTTTATTTCTATCTGCTGTCTCTCGCGAAATGCCTTAGTAAAGCCCATGATACACGGTAAACCAAGTACCGTGTTCCTTGTAGTATGAAACTTTTGTTTCTTATTCCCTTGTGCTGATACACGGCGGAGCTTAAAACATATTCCTTTCCAGTTAATGCCTTGGCATAAAGCCCATTTTTTCTGCTTTTCCACTTGTAGAAGACAGTCTCTGACTGCACTGAATAATATATGTTGTCACCTGAATGCACAAAGATTGGAATCGTGTTTGGATGACAAAAAAAAAAAAAAAAAAAAAAAAAAAAAAACACACACACACAAAAAAAAAAACAACAGACCCACCATGCTGACCATGTTTATTTTATGATACTCTTTTACAAATTTTCATTACTGTTGCTTTGTGACCCTGTGACCTGACTGCTGATTCTATCCCAAAATGTGTAGTATACTCCAAAAAGTAGCATGTTACATAGAGGATCTTACATGAGTGCTCATGTATTATTGAATTTATTAAACGAGTTGGGGAAATAGATAAGATGCGAGGCTCTGCCGAGCATCTTATCGTTTTCACCAACGAGTTTAATAAATTCAATAATACAGGAGTACGAATGCAAGATTCTATTTATCATATGACACTAAAATCACATTTTATCAGCAAAATTTGCACTAAAACGTCACGATTTCGCCATTAGAAAACACGACGTTTAATGGACGTCAACGCATAGCGTTACGGCGTAATTTGCATATTTAATCAAACCAGTGGACTATCGTTTTTAATGCATGGCTTTGTTACACTCTCAGATGCGACGTCATATGATAAAGAGTATTATTCCTCGATTTCCTTTCGTTGACTGGGTGGTGCCGTTAGAAGCTTGCCATTCAATGTCAAAATCGAGCAGTCCACATAAAAAATCGGTAAAGTATCATGTTCATGAGTTGTTACGCATAATTGGCAGATTAAAAATGCCCGGTAAACGCTATCGGTCATCGCAAATGATAAACAATTTCCATACCGGCACACTACGTCGAAACGACGTCGGAGGAACGTCGATGCAAAGTTATGATTTTCTTGAAGTGTATACAAGGTTGTTCCGAAGGCATAACGTTGCATCGTCGTCGTCACAACGCTGTTTATGCGCTGTCTGTATGCTGGGTTGAAAGAAAAAAAAAAAGAATATTGTTGTGCGATCTCCGATCATTCCGTGCCTTTTGTAAAGGTGAGCTTTGTTCTGCGCGAGTGAGCATAAAATCATTACTGCATTATACCTTTTTTGAAAATATACTCGTCGAAGGTAAGGTCAGAAATAAGCACCGCCCAGTCAACGAAAGGAAATCGAGGAATAGCATTGTATAGACGGTAAACCATGTAATCTGTTTCAAGGAATATATTATGTTTACCGTGTATCATAGGCTTAAGTGTGGCTCGAAAAGGGATATTCTATGCCTGCCGAAACCTGCCGATCAAATGTTGAGTTTAGCGACACTAAAGAAGTTAAATACAGAAACGCGCGTCTGCCGCGCTAAATTTGGTAAAGGTATGGATGGATGACCTGCGCTTTTTAACGGAAGATTTAGATGAGACAAACCTTTGTGTTGTCCATGCACGTTTAAAGCCATGTGGACATTCAAAAAAGCGACAAACTTTGAATACATTAAACATCGATAATACGCTGCGTTGTCAGAAAAATGATCTATTTCTAAAGGAGTTTTTGAGCACGTGCCTGTTTCTATTTAATAGGAATGTAGATGTATATTAGCACTTCTTTTTTCGTCTGAACTCTTACAGGAAACGAAACTAAAAACAAATAAAATCCGCCGCGACACGAGAAAACCAACAAAGTGGTTGTGCGCATCTGCCCAGTCTGATCAGATTCTTCCCTAAGCACTTTTAAAAGGCGTAGCTAAGGATCTAAGCTACCTCCATGCAGACAGCGTAAACTTTGAACAGACTGGGCGGATGTCCATTCTGATCTAAGACTGCGTTGGGCGCACAAGCACTTTGTTGGCTTTTTTTTTTTTTTTTTTCATTTAAAAATTACACGCAACGAATTTGAGTAATCTGATAATAAAAAATGGGCTAAGCTCCCTTAAACATATCCTATCCAGGATCAACACGTGTACACTCAGTTTGGTTGAGGTTGCATTACGCATGCACCTTCATCAGAAGTTATAACTCACTCTAAAACATTGAAGATATACTGGATTTTGTCTGTCCGTCCGTGATTCCGTAACGGTCGGTATAGACTGAAATACTGTCTGAAAGGGCCGTAAAACCCAAAACAACCAACCAACCGTGAATCCGTAACTGTGCGATTTCGTCATGACTTATTGCAGGCTAGCGCTTAACCCATTGAGCTACCGGAGTCCTAGCTGAGATTCTATGTATTCTAGAACATCACTCCAGCTACACTCATTGAGTTAATCCTGAATATTGCTCAAATTTCAATGGGATAATCCTCCCCCTGGCTACAAAGTTGAGTCACTCACAGGTGAGTGAGGTCTTAGAATGCAGCCATAAGCGGAGTTTGACTGTCTCAGTTTTGGATTAATTTGGCTTATTACTCACTCATGAGACGAATTTCTTTCACTATCCCCATCGCTGTCGTTTTTCGCAGACCATGGAAGCGAAGTGGCTCGATGTGAACTCTTACAAGAAGTGCAATACAGAATGCTTTGTTGGCCTACTATATCTGGTATGGGTGATTTTACTCTTTTCTCTCTCATTTTGACTTTCTCCAATTATCAAACCACCTATATTTGAGCCGCGACACGACAAAACCAACATTGTGGTCGTGCGCCCAGCGCAGACTCAGGTCAGCCTGGGCATTTGCTCAGTTTGATTAGACTCTTCATTAAGTGCTCAAAGGGTAGCTAAGGGTCTGAGCTACCTCCATACGGACAGCGAAGTCTCTGATCAGACTGGGCGGATGCCCAGGCTGATCTGAGCCTGCACTGGTCGCACAACCGCATTGTTGGTTTTGTCGTGTCGCGGCTCATTTGGTACCTGTATTGGTGATTTTACTTTTTTGTCTCTCATTTTTCCCCTCTCCAATTAACAAACATTAAAAATGTGCACCACTCTTCTTTCCAATATTACACGTTAAAAGTTGTGAAACTCTGATGCCTTCAAATCGTGTATACCTGAATATAGCTACAGGTGGATTATTCAACTAGTTATTCTTTCTAGCCAACTTTAGTTCTACTTAATGCATGTGCATGTATGTACTAAAATCAATTAAACTAATTTAACTAGTTTAAGTGTGTTAATTTAAAAATTATTTAATAGTTTTGCGAAGCTCATCTAATGTTCAGAAACTTGATAGCAGCATAACCGCATTCGGAGGATTCAGAGGAGATAAACCTGGCGTTGTCCATGCACGTTTAAAGCCATGTGGACGTAATAAAAAGTGACAAACTTTGATATTAGTGATCAATAATATGCTGCGTTGTCAGGAAAAAATATCTATTTTCTAAAGGTTTTTTTTTTTTTTTTTTTTTTTTTAATTTTTAGCATTTAACAGGAAGTACAAATGTAGATGTATATTAGCACTTTTTTCTTCTGAACTCTTACAGGAAACGAAACTAAAACAGAAAATTGAACAAGCAAACTCAGAACGAACTCTGTATCTTCCGGGGAAATCCCGTTGTACAAAACAACGTTTTTGTGTTGGTGTGTGCTTTTTCGGTCCTGATACCTTGAATGTTTCCCCTGTTACATGTACCCTTAAGAACCTAAAATTGAGACACTCAACAATACTATAATGGTCCTTAAAAAGGGGACAGCTTAGTTTAACAATGTCATAATGCGAACAAAAGATACAAACGGAATTGCAAATAGTGCAGATCCAGATCAGACTGCTTCTTTCTGATCAGGGGCCGTATTTATAAAACAACTTAAGTGGTTGCTATGGTGTTGCTAAGGCCGAATTTCTAAGAAGGAGATTCCGTACAACTATGAAATTTGCTCCGGAGGAACAGTCTAAAAGACAGTTCCTCCAGAGCAAATTTCATAGTTGTATGGAATCTCCTTCATAGAAAATTAGCCTTAGCAACAGCACAGCAACGACTTAAGTCATTTTATGAATACGGCACCTGGATTTTCACTGTTTGCCCAGACCATTCTGTCCCAGTACTAATAATATTAGCGGACGGATGGAGGTACATGTATCATCCTCGGTTATGGAGGTTCTCAGGGTTAGACGAGCAGACCTGTTTGAGTAGTTTCTGTTCTCACAGGGCGCTTTGTATAATTTCACTCAATCTCGCTCACATACATTTTAAAAATGAACGAATAGAAGGTGAAAATCTTGGGTCAGGTTAATTTAAAATTGCGACCATATTTCAAACTATAGCGAACTAGGCAAAAAGAAGAAAAAAACTAGAATAGACGAGAATATACAACAGCAACAATAATAGTAATAAACAGCCCGCATTAACAGAAACCACTGCAAGCCCCTGCTCTACCTTAAAGTCTCCATAATCCTACGAGTGGTAAAATCGTCGAAATACAAATCATTATTGAAACCTGTACGGCCTTCAGAATTGATGATTATATGTCGGTTTATGTGCTTTTTGTATCATATAACTGGCAAAAAAGAAGGAAAAGGGTATTTTGAAAAACAGAAAAGCTCTGCATAAAAATACTGTTTTCATCCCTGGTTCCCCGTTAAGCAATGAAATAATGCAATAGCGGCACAAGCAATGGGATCCTTGCCTTACGTTTTTGTACATTGTATTTTTATCACCTGCTAAACTCATGTACCTTGTATTTTTATCTCTTGTACCTTGTGTTTTTACCATGAAACAAAGCGTGTGAAATCGAAAGTAGGTCATTTTAGTTGGCAACTAAAATGACCTAGTTATTTTTTTAAATCTTTTTTATGAGAAACTCAAAGACGTTTGATTTTTCAAAGCCGACCAATCACGATCATAATCAATGACGAAACTGTAGTGAGAAACTTGCAGCGATACCTCCCGATAAAATATGTCATGCCGATAGAGCAATGGGGCCTTTAAGCCTTCAACCAACTAAGCAGTGAATGTAGAACGTGGGGAGTAACTTTCAGTGCCATGGCGTCCTACTAATTGGGATAAAGGTATGGAAAGGACCTAATGTGCTTGCAGTAGGTGCGAATAGAGGTTTGTTTTGACATTTTGTCTCACCCCCGGCATATCTCTTTCCTTTCTCCCTCTGGGAGACGGCTCAATATAGACTCAAACACTGTCTGAAAGAGCCGTTTAACCAACTAAGCAATGAAAATGCCAAAGAGAACGAAAGATGAAATGGATAAACAGGAATAAAAAGTAGAAGATAAGGCAGAAATATGGACCCAACATACCACATTAATCCTATTAAATGCCCCGGATGCGTTGAATTGTATGAAAGAAGGGGCGTTATATTTGTGAAGTTTAGAGTATAGTAACTCAGCCTTTTCCAAAATTTTCTTATAAACAGTATAAAGGTGAATGGGTATCCTTTAAGAGATAGCGACCCTATTATTTTGCCCCTCGCCCTTCTCAGTAGAGGTCATCTCTTAAAGGAAAGAATTTGCTCGAGTAGGAGCAAATTCTTGCCCTTAAGAATAGACCCCATTTTAAAGAGTTACCTCATCAAGAGAAGCAGACAGGAATTCGTGCAAGCTGATATATCATCATTTTTGTAAAAGAGACAGGGGTCTTTTATAAGATGAGGGGAGTTCATTAGGATAAATTTGGTAATGAAAAGCGAAAAGGTAGGCTCTTTCCCAGCAGCCGGTCACGAGGCTGTTCAAATAATTGTGTACAAGTAGTAATCCGACAAAATTTTGAGCCGCGACACGAGAAAACCAAAGTGGTTGTGCGCGCAGCGCAGACTCGGATCCGCCTGGGCATTCGCACAGTCTGATCAGAGTCTTCGCTGTTCACATGGAGGTAGCTTTAACAATTAGCTACCTGTTAAGCGCTTAGTGAAGACTCTGATCAGATTGGGCGGATGCCCAGGCTGATCTGAGTCTGCGTTGGGAGCACAACCACTTTGTTGGTTTTCTCGTGTCGAGGCTCATTTATAATGATTATTACAGTAAACAACCCAATGAACACCATCTTTGAACGGTCTGGATGGGGGATGGGGCTTCACTCAATTTTACGTGACTGCAATCCTGGCAGTCGACCCAAAACAATAACAAAACCAATCGCAACGCTATTTTATTTTAATTATTTATTTCTTTTGAAACGTAATATTCAATAATTCTGCAAAAATATTAATAAATATTATAATACTATATTCAGCATAACAGTGATACATGTAATGGTAATCAGCACAATAAAGCAACAGGAAATATACATACAAATCATTCAGATAAGTCATCTCTCGATATTCAAAGTAAATTCATTCCTAACTACTGATATTTCAAATTATTGTTCTGGTCTCAAAATTACTTTGAGAAACCAGTAGTTTGAGACATCATGAGTTGCAACATGAAAAAACGCCAGGAAATCTGTTCAAACTCGTTGCTTTGAGAAAAGATGGTACTTTGAGATATCAATGTTTGAAATAACAAAAGTGAACTGCAATTATGTTTCATACAATTATGTTAACGGACTCAGTTGAAATTTTGTGATCGAGCATTGGTTCGTGGAAAACATCGATGATCGAGTGAACATCGATTAATGAGGTTTTAGAAACAAACTTGAATTAATACTAGGTTTTGTCCTAGAGCTATTCCCTTTCGATATTTTATTCCTTCTCGACTATGCGTTACTTAGTCGAGATTCAATATCAGCTTACGCTGTTCGTGTGAAGTCAAATTTTTAAAGGAACTTTAAATATGTAGTGTAATGGATGAAATGGCCATAACAGTATATACATATTAAAAAAGTTAAGCATCGATTATGTCAAAGTGTGCGCGATTAATCGCTCTTTTGCTACAAACGAATAATGATCGATTATCTCAGTTAGTTGGCAAACTACTACTTACTTCTTATCTTCTACTACAAGAACACATCCTAATTCATTGACTGGTTAAGGTCATATTGAATGGGTTCACTCTCTTGTCCTTTTATCACGATAAAACCAACAACTTGCGCCAAGCCAAGACTCAGCTCAGCCTCGACAACTACCCTGTCTGGTCAGACACTTTGCTGTTGGCATGGCGGTAGCTTAGACCCTCAGCTACCTTTAAAGCGCAGAGCGAAGACTCTGATCAGACTGGGCGGAAGCCTAGGCTGATCTGAATCTTCGCTAGGCGCACATGCAACTTTGTTGGTTTTGTCATGTAGCAGCTCATTTAACAAAGACAACCAACTTTCGTGGCTTTCTGTTTGCTTGCTGCCTGAAGGAAAACAAGCTACTAAGATGGGTCTCTTCTCAAAGGAAAGTATTTGCCATGAGGTGAATAAATCATTTCCTTCGAGGGTTGACCTTAAATGATGAGAGGCAAAAATGAACATGACAAGAGTTGCTTCCGCTGAACTTGTATCCATTCATCTGAAGTTGTGATAAGTTGAGTCGCAACACGAGAAAATCAATAGAGTGGCATGTGCGCCAGCGAAGACCCAGATCAGCCTAGGCATCCGCCCAGTCTGATCAGTCTTTGCTGTTGGCTTTGACGTAGCTTAGACCCTTAATTTTCCTTTACGCGTTCAGCAAAGACTCTGATCAGAATGGGTGGATGCCCAGGCTGACCTGAGTCTTCGCTAGGCGCGAAACCACTTTGTTGGATTTCTCGTGTCGCGGCTCAATACTGTCTTACTCTTTCAAATGACTATTTTCTGTTCAACACCATGAGCTTAAAGTCCTTTTTACAGCTCGTTATTTTTGCGTCTCTATATGTTTGTAAGTCACTTTTCTGTACATATGACAAAACTTGGCACACTGAAGCTTTCATCGAAATGAGTTTCTGTGCAAGTTCATATCGTAAAATGTTTAATCAGTCCCTTTGGTTGTCCTTTCTCCTCGACAATCATTCAAGCAATGCCATGGACTTGTAAGCTTTAATGAACACATACAAATATGTTCATGTGTTCAAAGACGTTATGGTGCCATTGCGGCAACGTGTTGCTTCGGTAGTTTACCCACATTTCTTATCCAGATTATATTTTGATCTCATTAACTCTACCGTTTGTGATCTTGTCAAATGTTTGACGTCTCGCTTCCTCTTAGCGATTTTTCTAGCTACTGCTTCTGCTACTGTCTCTTCCGATTTTAGAACAGTTGAAAATAATTTGTTTCTAACACAGTCTACAAGTGAACCTTCCGATCGTCTTTGTTGTTTCGCTTCTCGGACTGTTAAAAAGTCTTTTGCACTTGCAAAATCTTCAGAATCTATTGAAGAATGTCTGCGACAGTTATTTATTGTGATCGCCGTGTAATCCCTGGAGTACAAGTTATACAGCGTTTCTTTTTTATGTTTAGTTGTCGGTGCTACATGTCCTGATGAAAACTTTCGTCTCACAGAACGCAACAAGTCATCAAACATTTCTTCTAAAGACGTGTCGTCTTCAGCTTCCAGATAATTATCCTTTGAAGAAGAGGATATTTTCTCCAATAAAGTAAGAATTTGTCTCATATTTGATGTATTTTTCGCTCTAAGCTGGCTAGGAACTAAATATCGTATGCGAATTAAACGCCGTGCTCTGGTATTTATATTCGTCTGATTTTGTCGCAGACGCCTTAAAATGAAATTCGATATGTTAACTTACTTAGATTACAGTGATATTGCAAGCTCTTTAAAGAAGTCGCGCAATTTAACTAACACGAACTCTTTCAAGATATTGCAAATGTGTCTCATATTTTCTGGTCCTTAAATGTCATTGTTCTCATTCCCGTGAGGCTTAAATGTTGCCCTTAGAAACATATAAGATAAAAGAACGGAAACAAAAATCTCTGTTTTTTACCGTTTTACCAAGAGTCTTCTTTAAAAGTTGCATATGTTCTCTAGCGCAAGCTGAAGCGAGAACTGATTCCAAAACAAAAAAAGAATACAGCTCAGACTCACTGATGCCATAGAAAATAAAACTGAGCCGCGACTAGACAAAACCAACAAAGTGGCATGTGCGCCACGCGAAAAATCAGATCATCCGCCCAGTCCGAAAAAAACTCGTGGCTATGGCTTAAGCTTTCTCTGTATGGACAGCGAATACTCATATCAGACCGAGCGGATGCGCGGGCTGTTCTGCTTCTTCGCTGGGCGCACATGCTACTTTAATGGTTTCGTCGTGTCGCGGCTCAAATATAGTCTGCAATGCGATGAAGTACGGGGAAACTTTTATACAGCCGCACAACGGCACTTTTCTTAACATCGTACCCAGTGAAGTCAAATGATTGATCGCCAATTGGTCGGGCATCAGACAGAATGCTGGGCCCAGCATAAGCTACTAAGATTAGTTGGTTGCGGCCACAGCTTGCCATGTCTGTAGCTTGGTTATTCGGGGTTCTACTGATGGTTTTCTTTTGATCAGGTATTTCAGTGGTGTTGTTTGAGACCCCAAAGATCTCCAGGTGACATACGTTTTTTCTGTCGACTTCTCATCTCTGATTCTTCATAAGCCCTATTCGTGATTATTTGTTTCCGGTGATGATTCATTGATGGTTTGGAAATCTTCTTGTACTAAATGTTTCTAACCACCGTAGAAGCAGAGGGCGAGGTTTGGATCTAGTAAAACTAGTTTAAGCCTCTCTTCCCCCCCCCCCACCCTCCCCAAGTTAATCATTTGCTGAGCGTCCCAATGAGGTACTTCTGGTTCTCGGGTTTACATGTTGTTATGCCCGCTTGTAAGGTCTCTGACTGTATGGTCACCTTAATAGCTGCCCATTCTGCTTTCTGTTTTGTTATTCAAAACATAAAACGCATAAAAAATAGATGTTGCTGCTGTTTATACTTAGGGTAGATGTATGACCATCTATTTGAGAAAGAGCTGCTTATTAGGTTTATTGTGCGTGTCTTTTGTGAACTTTTGTCATTTTTTGTGTGTGTGTTTCTTTTCCTTTGGGTTGTAGGTGCCGGCTGTGGGATTTGATTGTATTAATTCCTGATCATTGCTGTAGTGTATGGGTATAAATACCACTACTAGCGCCTCGCTGTAGAAGCATGCTTTTATGGCGACGTGGTTAGAGTGGTGAACCTTTATTGGAAGTTAAGCAACGGTCTGCTCGGTTAGTGCTAGGATGGGTGACCCGATAGGCTGGGGCCCATCAAGTCACACCAATGGTGTCAGAAGTGTTGGAACGAGCTCATGGGAGACTACTGCCCTGCCTTAGAGAGTGAAAGGGGAGCTATGTAGTGTGGCTGAGTACTGTAAAACACTTATATTTGGCGGTCACTTTATTTTGGCGATATTGGCGGAAAAGCAGAAAATCGCCAAATTAAAATGCCGCCAATATAAACTGATTTTGAAGGAAAAAAAACTACCATAAAATCTATGATTTATTGTTGTTCTATATTATCAAAGCCACTTCACATCATGTAAATGAGAACAAAAGACAAACCAAAGCATCCAACAAGCGGTGAGAAATTTTAACGGAGTGTGAAAATGTTGATTTGACATTCCTTACAAATTAGTACCTACATGTAAGCCAAGAGGAACTCTTAAATCTATTTATTTTGAACAGATTTATTAGGCTAAATTTAACATTATAATAGAAATGATTGTGATTTCTGTATTCAACCTCAAACTCAAATGGCCCATATGATGTTAGCAGAAAACACTATTTCATCAGAAATCACAAATCCGCCAAAATAATAATCCGTCAAAAGGTCCATTTATTGAAACCGCCAAATTTTGCTGCCGCCAAATATAAGTGTTTTACAATATGTGTCACAGTGACTGAGTTGTCACAGGGTGCTCCAGGGCCTTTCAAGAAAAAGGAGGGAGAAGTGTAGTGTATGGGTATAAATACCACTACTAGCGCCTCGCTGTAGAAGCATGCTTTTATGGCGACGTGGTTAGAGTGGTGAACCTTTATTGGAAGTTAAGCAACGGTTTGCTCGGTTAGTGCTAGGATGGGTGACCCGATAGGCTGGGGCCCATCAAGTCACACCAATGGTGTCAGAAGTGTTGAAACGAGCTCATGGGAGACTACTGCCCTGCCTTAGAGAGTGAAAGGGGAGCTATGTAGTGTGGCTGAGTATGTGTCACAGTGACTGAGTTGTCACAGGGCGCTCCAGGGCCTTTCAAGAAAAAGGAGGGAGAAGTGTAGTGTATGGGTATAAATACCACTACTAGCGCCTCGCTGTAGAAGCATGCTTTTATGGCGACGTGGTTAGAGTGGTGAACCTTTATTGGAAGTTAAGCAACGGTCTGCTCGGTTAGTGCTAGGATGGGTGACCCGATAGGCTGGGCCCCATCAAGTCACATCATTGCCTTTATTTTTACTTTACAGACTGTTGGCTAACAGCGTGCTTTTTCTGCAACCGCTCAGCGAATATCATTCCTACTTTGTGCTTGATTATCTTGAGTCTCCATAGTCCTATCAGTGGTAAATTTCGTCGAAGCACAACTCCTTATTAAACTGGCACATCCTTTAGAATTGAGGATAATATGTCGGTTGCCGTGCTTTTAGTGTCTTATAACTGGCATAAAAAGAAGGAATAAGGTATTTTGAAAAAAATGACAAGTCTCTCCAAAAAAAATAAGGTTTTCGTTTCTCGTTCCCCGTTGGGTAATTAACTCACACAACAGCGAGACAAGGAATAGGAGTATTGCCTTACATTGTATTTTTATCAACTATTAAACGACTGTACCTTGTATTTTTACCTCCTGTACCTTGTATTGTTACCTCTTGTACCTTGTATTTTTATCACGTAATGAATCTTGTGAAATCGAAAGTAGGCCATTTTAGTTGCCAACCAAAATGACCTAGATATTTTTTCAAATCGTTTTTATGAGAAACTCAAGGACGTTTTAATTTTTCTAAGCCGGTCAAACACGATCATATACAACGAAGAAACTGTACTAAGAAGCTTGTAGCGATACTTGACGATAAAATATTTCATGCTGATAGAGAAATGGGGCCTTAAAAGTGTTTAATTTAATCACTGAGCCCAGGATTTATGCACTTGGGGGCGCTGAAAGTCAAAATCTAGAAAAAATGCTTTCTACCGTTTGTCTATAATAAACAACCTTTCTAAAGAAGTAGGTCAGACATCCGGCAATTTTAGGAGAGTGTCTTGTATGTCTGTACGCATGACGTATTTTCCCAACATCTTTATTCTTGTAGATTGTTGAATGAATGGACGCGCTTATTGAATCAATGGAAAGTTTCTGAGTTGTATTCTGCAATATTTATATCATCAACGCAAGCTTTCTTTAACTCATTAGGCACCAAAAAGCAGACAACAAAATTTACATCTGCAAAAAATAAAAAAAAAATGCTTTGTCCAAGACATTTCATATTGAGAATTCAAAGACTAGAGGGCAAACAGTGAAGATCTAGATGAGGCGGGTGAGCCGCCTCAAGAGGATCTACACTGTTTGCAAATTTGCTAATTTCGTCACTGGAACTTAAGGAGTTAAGCTTATTCAACAAGTACGCATCCGGATGTGGCTTATAAGCTAAAAATAACATTGACTCACCTGGCGAAATTTTCCGTTCGTATCTCTGCATACGTATACGGGCAGTATTATGGCCTGATTCTAAATGCGGAGACGGCCGGATTTTCCGCGAATCTTTAATTGTAATTTGGTAAATTGTTTTATCAAAATCAGTTTGATGATAAAATTTTCATTATTGAATATGATTTTAAGTTCCCGTTTTGATCTATTTCTTTGTAGGCGGGGCTTCAAATCGAAGCGGGGTTCCGAAACGTTATGACAGCTGTTCCATCAGTTGTCCATCGGCAAGAGAGACTTAAAAAGCTATCTTTGCTGTATTTTGACCTTTTCTTTTTCTTAAAATTGATTTAGATAGTAACCAGAAAAATGTTATGCATATATATAAAGAATAAAAGTTATGTTTTAACGTTTACTAATGTATAAACTACAGCGGGACACGAGCAAAGTCACGTAAATAACTACATAGGGCCACGAGCAAAGTTTACATCTGATCATGGTTTACATTTTTTCCCATGTCCCCATGGGTGTCCAGTCATTAATTAGCCAACTCATAAATGCTATGTGGACTCTGCCAACGTATGGGTGTCTTTTTTTTATTTTGATCAGAGCTCTAGATAAGAGGGAGTATTTGGTGATAATTAGGGATAATTTTTGTTAATTCTGCATAAAAACATATGTTGTGACCCCTCATCTGAACCGTCTCGTCGAGACGGTTCAGATGAGGGGTCACAACATATAGTTTGAATGAGAAATAAGATAAATTATCCTTAATTATCATCAGATACTCCCTCTTATCTAGAGCTCTGTTTGATTACCATTTTTTCTTCAAAAGTCCCTGTACTTAATGCAAACAGTGTTGGAATTGTTCAGACGCGCGTTCTCTGGTGTCTGTTTTGGGATTACGTTGTTTCCCAAGACTCCTTTCAGTTGACGACAAGCATTAATGGACTAAGGCACCCCGTATGCTGCTTTAACTACACGTGGCAGAAAAATACGCAAAAGGACGAGCAGTAGACATGATTGCTTTTTATTTTTATTTTCAAGCAATAAATTGTCTAGACCACCGTATTTAGACAAGACATAGTAGAGTTTTTTTCAACTGTTAAGACGTTTTTATACTTACAAAAATAAATGACTTTTCATAACATACCATATTATCGTGTGCGTAAATATTGCAAAACACATGATTTGTTTGCACGTGAGTTCAAGTTTGTAAAGCAATTTTGTAAATAGTTTTTACGAAAGTGCGCTTTTAAATTTGTTTTACCGCAAGCTTTTTGTCCGTATGTAGTTTTAATTCAGTCGTGAAGTTCAAGAACAGTATTTGTTTTGTATAACCAAGACCTTCAGTGGACATGACCCATTAAAGTCTCCATAGTCCTACCAATGGTAAAAAATCGTCAAAATACAAATCATAATGAAACCTGTACAGCCTTCAGAATTGATGATAATGTTTCGGTTGATGTGCTTTTTTGTATCATATAACTGGCATCAAAGAAGGAACAAGGTATTTTGTAAAACTGATAAGTCTCTCAATAAAAATACGGTTTTCGACTCTGGTTCCCCGTTAAGCAATTAAATAATGCAACCGCGGCACAATCAATGGGATCCTTGCTTAACTTTTTGTGCATTGTATTTTTAACAACTGTCAAACACCTGTACCTTGTATTCTTATCACCTGTACCTTGTGTTTTTACCATGAAATAAAGCTTGAGAAATCGAAAGTAGGTCATTTTAGTTGCCAACTAAAATGACTTAAAGGTCCCATTGCTCTATCAACATGACAAATTTCATCGTGAGTAATCGCTGCAAGCTTCTCGCCATAGTTTCGTCATTGTAAATCCAAGCGATTAGCCAACTTTGAACCAATAAAACATCATTGAGTTTCACAAAAAAGGGATTCGAAAATTGATTTGGGTCATTTTAGTTGCCAAACAAAATGACCTACTTTCGATTTCGTAAAATTAAAATCTTAAAAAGTTCCTTCAAGAGCAGAGAATACATACACAAGTAGGAACATGGGTCAGACTACGTAGTTTCGGCTAAGAAAGCCTCGTCAGTGACCCTGACAATATCTGGTGGCGAAACCAGAAAAAAGCACACTGTAATTTCTTAATTTTAATTGGGCAGTCGATTCAAAGACTGATTACTTTCAAAAGGATCGAAATAATATTATATAAAAGAGATGATCTAGAATAATTGTCAAAATCGATCTTGAATTTTAGTTTTCTCAGAATCTATCCTCTGATCTCAAAGGATGTAAATAAAATATAATCTGCACTATGGATGATGTACGGGGAGACTTTCTACGGCCTCCACACGGCACAACACCAGCTGCAGTGAGGTAAAATTAAAATCTTAAAAAGTTCCTTCAAGAGCAGAGAATACATACAGAAGTAGGAACATGGGTCAGACTACGTAGTTTCGGCTAAGAAAGCCTCGTCAGTGACCCTGACAATATCTGGTGGCGAAACCAGAAAAAAGCACACTGTAATTTCGTAAACAATGTAAAAATGGTAAAAATACAATGTACAGCAGTGGAGTCCCATTCACTACACCGCTTTTGTTTATATTGCATCGCTCAACGGGAAACCAGAATAGGTAACCTGTATTTTGTCATGTTTGTAGAACGAATTTTCATCTTTCAAAAACACGTTTTCAGTACTTTTTGTAAGGGATATGGATCAATCTATCCACATCATCCCATATTTTATCACCAAACGTGAAGATTGAAGCGCTTTTCATAACGATTTGCATTTAGACGTTTTTACCACTTATAAGACTATGGAGACTTTAATTATCCCCCGCCGAAGGCGGAGGGATATAGTTTTCTCCATGTCCGTCCGTCCGTCTGTCTGTCCGTCCGTCCGTCCTTCTGTCTGTCCGTCCGTCCTTCCGTCCGTCCGTCCGGAGCCATAACTACGTAACCACTGGACGGAATTTCATGAAACTTAATCTAAATATATATCACTATAATGCGCTGATGCACATGAAGTTTCATTAGACTGGCTTCGGTAATGCATGAGTTATTGCCCTTTAATGAACTTAAAATTAATAAAATGAGTCATAACTTAGTAACCAAATATCAAAACCCGCCGAAGGCGGAGGGATATAGTTTTCTCCATGTCCGTCCGTCCGTCTGTCTGTCCGTCCGTCCGTCCTTCTGTCTGTCCTTCCGTCCGTCCGTCCGTCCGGAGCCATAACTACGTAACCACTGGACGGAATTTCATGAAACTTAATCTAAATATATATCACTATAATGCGCTGATGCACATGAAGTTTCATTAGACTGGCTTCGGTAATGCATGAGTTATTGCCCTTTAATGAACTTAAAATTAATAAAATGAGTCATAACTAAGTAACCAAATATCAAAACTTCATGAAACTTAAACTGAATATGTATCACCATAACACGGTTATGCACATAAAGTTTCATCAGGAGGGCATGAGTAGTGCATGAGTTATTGCCCTTTAATGGATTTAATATTAATAAAATGAGTCATAACTAAGTAACCAATTATCAAAACTTCATGAAACTTAAACTGAATATGTATCACCATAACACGGTTATGCACATAAAGTTTCATCAGGAGGGCATGAGTAGTGCATGAGTTATTGCCCTTTAATGGATTTAAAATTAATAAAATGAGTCATAACTAAGTAACCAATTATCAAAACTTCATGAAACTTAAACTGAATATGTATCACCATAATGCGGTTATGCACATAAAATTTCCTCAGAAGGGCATCAGTAGTGCATGAGTTATTGCCCTTGAATCAATTTATGGTTGACAAATATAGCCGTAATTAAGTAATCAATGAATAGAATTCTATGAAACTTATACTAAATATGTATCACCATATCACAATGGTGCATCTTATGTTTTGTCGGAATTGCTTGAGTAAGCAATGAGTTATTGCCCTTGAATTGGTTTAAAATAAACAAATTGAGTCATAACTAAGTAACCAATAAATGGAATTTCATGAAACTTAAAATAATTAGGTACTGTCATGACACAGCAGTGCACATTAAGTTTTGTCATAATTGCTGCATTAAGCCGTAACTAAGTAATCAATGAATAGAATTATATGAAACTTATACTAAATATGTATCACCATATCACATTGGTGCATCTTATGTTTTGTCGGAATTGCTTGAGTAAGCAATGAGTTATTGCTCTTGAATTGGTTTAAAATAAACAAACTGAGTCATAACTAAGTAACCAATAAATGGAATTTCATGAAACTTAAAATAATTAGGTACTGTCATGACACAGCAGTGCACATTAAGTTTTGTCATAATTGCTGCATTAATGCATGATTTAATGCCCCTGAATGGATTTAAAATCCACAAATTAGCCATAACTTAGGTATCGGTGAACAAAATTTCTTGTATCGGTGAACAAAATTTCTTGAAACTGAATAGAAAATGTATCATCATTGTGCAGTGATGCTGAGATAAGTGTAACAGCTTAAGCTTATATCTCACTTATCCCAGGGTTATTGCCCTTGAATTTATTTACAATCCACAAGTTCAGCAGTAACTAAGTAATCAGTGAATGAAATTTTATGTAACTTAAAATAAACCATAAACAAATCAGGGCCACTTCGGCGGGGGATATAAATTCACCGAATTTGCTTGTTATTTTTTCAAATCTATTAGTGACATAAAAGTTAATGTGAAAATATCCATGCGATAATGAAAAGAAGTATCTAAGGAGCACATCTTTGCGCAGTCAAATAAGTAGCTAAGTAGCTCTAGCAATAGATCAAGTGTATAAATAAAGCGATGTCTGAAATCTTTCCATTTCAGAACAACTTTCTAAATATATATACTTAAAACCCAAACATTTCAGTTGCTCAGACGATACTTGGAGAGGAACTCTTTTGAACACTTCTTACAGACAGCTTTGTTAAAACGATCTATCAAAGTCAAACATTATCATACATGCACGAGGGCCGATGCGACATCAATTTTGCTTGCCCAACTCACGCCTTCTGTCATTTGTTTTCAAGGGGAAACAACTATGTGACTTCCTGTTTGCTTCCTTCTGCCTTGTAAACGTGTTAATTCTCAGAGAGTGGAACCCTACTGAGAGAGTCAGCACGGACGGACGAACAGTGCCCCGTCCTACGGCCATGGATACGTTTCGCTGAGGTGGTGGGGGAGGAGGACATTGTTACATGAAGTGAAATTCATACAGAGAGACATCAAAAATGAAAATGACATTGTTGCTTCTCCTTAACGTGTTGGTTGGTTGGTTGATTTGATGCTTAACGTCCACGGTAAACAACTAAGGTCATGTCGGGACGGTCAGTTAACCTAACCACACTATTCCTGGGCAGGCTTAGACCTCCTAAGCGGTTAACCAGTACTAAGTGCACATACTTTCGCCAGAAACTGACAACTGCCCTTCTTGAATCAGCGGAAGGAGAAACGAAAGTATGTGGCCAGACCGGGATTCGAACCCAGGACCTCTGACTTACGAGTCAGGTGCCCTACCGATTGCGCTACCCGGCCCGGCTCCTTAACGTGTACCCATGCATGATAAACTATATGCTAACAAATTCTAAACTACCGGAAATGTGGCATATCCTTATTTATTACACATACAGTTTGTGAGCACCCCATTTAGAACCAAATTTTTAAGCTAAAGTTTTTATTAATTTGCTGAACTTGGTTTTGTGTATAAAAAACTGTATAATCGTGAGTTTGACTTGCTCCTTCTGAATTCATTAGCGTTTCTCTCAAAGTAGATTTGGGAATATGCAATTTACACAAACCTCACAAATGGGATCTCATTCGATCTTTCTCAGAAAATCCAGTATTCAACGCAAACAGTGTGGACCGTTATCAGATATCTATAAAAGTAACACTGAATGCGACGATTAGTTACACACATTTCATGCACACATGTCCGGATACGTTCCGACCCACGTGTCTAGTTACAAGACTCCACGTGAAACCACAAGATTGCTTATCTTTGAAAATTACGAGAAATACAGTGTCTCATTACGGGATGAATGTTACACACAATGAAAATTTATTAACTGGGTAGTGAAATATGATATCTCAAATCGGCCAATGTATGGCAATTAGTGACAAACTCGTGATGCTAGACAGAAAGAAAAAGGAAAATTGCAGAATGTAGTAACTAAATTACAATGCTTCGTGTTCTAAGATTTAACAAGGCCTCACATTAAGGAGGTTTATGAGTTTGTTATTAATTTGACATTTCCTTTGATAGGGGTGTCAGTTATTTTTAGCTTAACAGCCACGTAATCATTGAGGTGCAGAAAACCCGGGGCCGTATTCATAAAGCCACTTAAGTCGTTGCTATGCTGTTGCTAAGGCCAAATATCTATAAAGGAGGTTCCCTACAACTATGAAATTTGCTCTGGAGGAACAGTCTTTGTAAGACTGTTCCTCCAGAGCAAATTTCATAGTTGTAGGGAATCTCCTTTCAAAGAAATTTAGCCTTAGCAACAGCATAGCAACCACTTAAGTCGTTTTATGAATACGGCCCCGGTAGCTCAGCGGGTTACTAGCGCTGGCATGTAAGCTAGCGGTTTGGGTTCAGTAGTGTAATATTGGTGGTTTTACAATATACTATTTATAATTAAGCCAGTACAAACCAAGACCAGGCTTAATTTCACAATATATGGTAAATATGTTTTAGAATTAAGCCAGTACAAACCAAGACCAGGCCTTATTTCAATAGTATATCGTACATGTGTTTATAATTAATCCAGTACAAACCAAGACTAGGTCTAATTTCATAGTATATCGTAATTTTTAAGGTTCGCGAATATGGATATCAAAATTTGAATGGATTAATAAATCTCGTAAATAAGTAGAGCAACTAGTCCTACAACGACGCCCCCGACTATCAGTGCTGTTTTGTGGTTTTCATGTTCTTCAGCAACAGTTTTTGGTGTGGAACTCAGTACTGGATGTGTGTCAGGTTTTGGTATTTTCAATGACTTTTGTGAGTCAGTCATGACATTTTTGTGATAGCCTCATGTTTTGTTTTATATATCTTCTGTGCCTGTTTCTCGGTGGGTATCGTTATTGGCATTCCAAGTGCTCCTATTATGGTTTTACCCTGGGCAGCTAAAGGGATTGATCCAGGTTCTACATCAACCTTTGTGTTACGCTGAAGGTTTTACACTCGGTCGACCTGGGTGTAGAGCCTTATGCGTCGCCAGGACGGCGGAGGGTGACTTCCGGTTAAAGGGTTATCTACCAGTGTAATACACTAACAAGGAAACTCTAACAACGTTAGAATTTTTTTAAGTTTATATATAATGTAAATTTTATATACAACAATACAATTTACAACTGTCACAATTACAATAATATACAACACATATTAGTTCATGTCGCTGGCCCAAGTAAGGTGTTTGTTTCAAATATGTAATCGATTTGCGTACAATACGCAAATAGATTACCGTCTGACGTCAACACCGTACTCGGCTCAGCGCCATGAACTAAAGGAAAACACAAAGAACAAAAAACGTTAGTTTGAGCTCATAGAAAAAAACAAGGCCTTATGTTGGTAGACTTCAATTCGTCGTTCCCTGGATCATGTCATGGGCCAGTCCATATATCATGAGGAACACCAACTCTTATTAACACGTGCACGATTATATACTGGTCGCTCCCTGGATCGTACCAGGGACCAGTCTATATATATTAAAACACCTTAGTGGACGAACACTGTCCCACACTTGATGTGACCTTCAGATCTTATCACAGAATCTGGCAAAACTGTGCTAACCACTTCCGCCTACATTTTGTGCTTCCCGCCTCTGCTTAGGAACCATACACAAACGGCGTTGTAACTGCCTCTACCCGGGTTGGTATTAACCTGGAGACATATCGATTCTCCAGGTGAGACGTGGCTCTAAGCCCTAACAGCTGACTGCCGGACTTGATGTGCCTAAAAATAACGAACTTACCCTTAATACATCGTAACTACATAATAACAATACGTAAGACTTGGGCCTGTCTTGGAAATATCATACAACGCCCTCGGCGAATGCCGAGCATAACGTGCACACGCCAGCCGTGTCACTAGACACGACTCGCGCGCACGATGTAAAGCTAAAAGTGTGCTTACCACTTCCGCCAATGAAGAAACGTAGATCCTACCACGCATGTGCGTCAAAGGATCTGACGTCAAACATTGTCAAGAAGTATACTGACGTCAACAGGCATTACCATGACATACCCCACATAAAACATGAATAATCTAAACATAAAACATGAATAATCTAAACAATGTCCTATTTACATTAAATTGATTGACCAAAATCTAACTCGCATATGTTTTAATTCATTTCTTTAAACTAAGCGTAATACCATTTGCCATAGAATATAATAGCTGAATAAGCGTTTCTCACACATTTGGGATCATAACGTTTGATCTGACATCATGACATCAATGACGTTATACCAAATGACGCCGTCTAATGAAGGCAAATCAAACACATGATGACCAAATGCTACCATTATAACTTATGGAAAAAACCCTTAATGCGGTGCATGCTATGGCGTCAATTGACGTCACAAGTATATAAATTAGTTCCATTACAAATCAATCTACTTCTATAGGCCACGTATACGCGAAACTAATATAAAAAGTGCTGACGTCGCAATAACATGAATGCAACTGACGTCACATGAATAACATGAATGCAACTGACGTCACTGGACGTCAAATAGACGCACACCATTGCAACCAACATCAGTGATATAAACTATTTCCGAAATTTACAAAACTTCCTAATATACAAATATTATGCGCAGCATGCTTACTAACAAAATCGGTCGACACATGCGCAGCCTGATCACTGCCAACAAAATCACATCAGTCGACACATATAATCATACCATATCAATCAGAAGTCACATTTTTCATTCTTAGCCAAACTATTCTAAATAAATATAATAAAATCTTACCCTTCTAGGTCTTAACACAGAATCTGGGCACACAACAATAATTTAACATACTCCGTATTAGAATTCAGCCACGTCTAACTTTTCATTAAAAGATAGGCGTATAAATACTATGCGTCTCACATTAAAATCATGCAACACGCTTTCCACAATCAAAAGACTCGTGCAGGTATTCACCTTAAAATCATGCAATACGCTGTCCACGAGAGGTATTCACAAACAATCCATGCATAACGTAGCCACAATTTCCGTAAATGTTTTATTACCACAGTTACCCTAAAAACTGTAGCCTTACTGATTGAAAGGATTAAAATAATCTCGACGACATAGTGGACGATTAGATCTATTTCGTAACATAGGTTTCCCCTTAGGGAGAAAAAAACATAACAATGTTTCTTTTCTGAAATAGTACGAAATGCGATCGAATCGTAGGCTATGTCAAAACTGGAAAACTAGCTATATACACAACAACGGTGCGATGCATAACGTGGCCAAACTATCTACTAAGGTAGTCCGCCCCCAAATTATCTTGGCCGCGGATAGCAACGATCCTGAATCTGTACGGCTGTAATTTCATGGCCCAACGCATGATTCGGGGATTGAGCACCTTAGCTGTCTGCATATAGGACAAAGGTTTGTGGTCAGTTTCAAGTAGGAACTCTGCCCCATACAGGTACTTACGAAATTTCTCAACACCCCAGATAATACCCAAACATTCCTTCTCAATTACAGAGTAGTTCTTTTCCCGAGGTAACAATTTCTTGCTAGCATAAGCAATCGACAAACGACCTTCACCTTCGAATTCCTGAAGTAAAATAGCTCCAAGACCAACGTCTGAAGCATCAGTTCGAAGTACAAACGGGTTACCTTCTTGAAAAACAGGTAAGCGAAGAATAGGACTAGACGTGAGCCTAC
This sequence comes from Ctena decussata, assembly GCA_963989385.1. Classification (NCBI taxonomy): domain Eukaryota; kingdom Metazoa; phylum Mollusca; class Bivalvia; order Lucinida; family Lucinidae; genus Ctena; species Ctena decussata. The sequence continues at coordinate 15,378,763 of OZ022498.1, forward strand.
TCTTCAGGGTTTGAAATGCCCTTTCATGCTGGTCTTGCCAATCTTTGATAGAATTAGGTCTATCCCGTTTAGTTAAATCAGTCAGAGGAGAAGCTATGGATGAGAAATTTGGGATAAAACGACGGTAAAACCCAGCTAATCCCAGAAAAGATTTAATTTGCCTTTTCGTACATGGACGAGGAGCATCTCTGATAGCCTGTATCTTGTCCTCTTGCGGTCGTACCGTCTGTCCGACGATATTGTGACCAAGGCACTCGATACTGCCATAACCGATCATGCATTTAGATGGTTTTGCCGTCAATTTGGCCGACCTGAGCCGATCTAACACTTGACGTAATGACGTCACATGATCCTTCCATGTTTCAGTAAATATCCACATGTCATCAACAAAGCTGTCAACATTTGGGAGATTGGACAATATGATTCTCATTAACCTACAAAAAGAGGCTCCCGAATTGACCAAACCGAAGGGCATAGTTTTAAACTGGAATAAACCCTTAGGCGTTTCAAATGCCGTCAAAGGTTTAGACCTTTCAGTAAGACTGACTTGCCAATAACCCTTACTCAGGTCCATCTTTGTAAAGAATCTATGTCCCGACATTTTATTGATAACCTCCTCCATATTTGGCATAGGTTCTGCATCGAATTCCGTCACTTTGTTAAGCTTCCGGAAGTCGATACAGAATCTAACTGATCCGTCTTTCTTCGGAACTAGGACAACAGGAGATGAATACGGTGAAATCGACGGCTCGATTACCCCTAAATCCAACATATCCTGTATCTCCGTCTCCATGACGTTACGCGTCTTATACGGGATAGAATAACCCTTCGTCCGTATGGGTTCTGACGTGAGTAGTTTGATATCGTGCTGTATTTGATCAGTTCGACCGGGTAAACTTGATAGTACATCCGGGTACTGTTTAATCAACGCTCCAACCTCCATACGTTGTTCTGACGTTAACGTATCTGAAATACTGACGTCGTTATAAGTTTCCGGCTCTTTAGCTGTCGGAAAAGCACAATCATCAAGAGAAAATTCATCACTACCATCGTCATCAACCGACTCTGTAGTCTCAGTCGACAATAAACAATGTGACGGCACAGTACGACGTTCGACATACTGTTTCAGCATATTAGCATGATATGTACTCACGACACCATTGACGTCGATTTTATAGTCCATTCTATTCACCACCTCTACTACTTCATATGGACCCTTCCACTGCAATAACAGTTTATTACTGTCAGTTGGCAGTAATAACAGTACTTTATCTCCCACGTTAAATTTACGCGACCTAGCGCGTTTGTCATAATAAGCCTTTTGCTTTACTTGTACTTTCCGTAAATTATCATGTGCTAACTTACACGTCTGCTCTAACCGTTCTCTCAACTCAATTACGTACTGGTACGTAGACAGAACCTGCTCATCCTGTACCTCTTCAGACCATAATTCACGTAATATTGCCATAGGGCCCTTAACGTTACGTCCGTATAACAATTCGAACGGAGAAAACCCTAATGACTCCTGCGGAACCTCCCTTATTGCAAACAGTAGTGCTGGGAGATATTTATCCCAGTCTTTTGGACGTTCTGCGCACATCCTACGTAGCATTTGCTTCAACGTCGCGTGAAAACGCTCTACGAGACCGTTGCAGATAGGATGATACGGCGTCGTGGTTAACTGCTGGAGTGATAACAGCCTGCTTACTTCTTTCATAACTTCAGCAGTAAACTGACTTCCGCAATCTGTGAACATTTCATCAGGTATGCCAACTCTACTAAACATCTCAACTAACGCTTCGGCTACGCGTTCCGTTTCAATGCCGGGTAACGCTACCGCCTCGGGATATCTCGTCGCATAGTCTATCATTGTTAAAATATAGCGGGATTTCCTGTCAGAACGAGGTTCTATCGGTCCAACTATATCAACAGCGACTCGTTTAAATGGTGTGTCAATCTGTGGCAACTTTCCTAAAGGAACCTTAGTGACACGACCTTTTTGAATAGTCCTTTGACATATGTCACAAGATTTACAAAACCTTGCCACATCACCACAAACTCCAGGCCAAAAGAACTCAGTTAAAACTCTATCCATAGTTTTCTTTATGCCCAAATGACCTGACATCAAGGTTTCGTGCGCCAATCTTAACACCTTTTCACGAAAACCTTCAGGGATAATAAGTTGCAAAGTGACCTTGTTTCCCTTAGTAAACTGCCTATACAATAAATCTTTCTTTCGAATAAACTTAGTTTCACCCCGGTTCAATCCACGACTAATAGTCACATTCCCAGATTCCACTCTTTGCCTTATGCCATTCAATTTAGGGTCAACAACTTGGGCCTGCTTCAATGCCTCCTTATCACTAGCAATAATTTGATCAGGAACTTTAAGTTTCCTATAGACCTCTTCACCTTGCTTAGCTTGTGACCTAGTCACTGCCGCCATTGCAAAATGGGACATATCGGGAAGTTTTGACCCGTCAATATTTCCAATAACCAGGTCATACAATGTATCTTCCATGCACAATGCCTCAGTTTTTCCTGTGAAAAATGGACAATCTATGTCAACCATTGCTAAGGGATACCTTTGGGTAGATTCATCAATCAAAGTTACATCAGATTCTCTACCAAGTAACTGATCATTAGAAACCAAGTTTCTACGAACGACACACCCAGTACAACCTGTGTCCCTTAAAACTACAACAGTCTTACCATTAACCGTACCCTGCGCTGTTGGTAATCGCGACCTTAAAAAGTAACAGACACCTTCCCTATCCACGTTATCATTGATTAGTGGACTTTCTTCCTTACTCTTATAGAGACCTTCAATTTCATGAGACCTATTCATTGTAGTTTTACAAAAGCTCATTTGATGTCCGCCACCCCGACCACGTCCGCGGGAATAACCCCGACCACGGCCACGATCTGAATTACTACCCTTCGTCTGTACAGTATCGCTCTTACTCTGTGATCTTTGTGTCTCATCTTTCGGTGCATAACTACTCCCCTTACTTCCGCTATACCCGCTTGCACTTGCACCTACCTCTGCACTATATGCTTGCTTCCTATCGGGATTTTTAAAACATTTATATGTTAAATGTCCCTTACCACAAATACTACATTTTATCTCTGGCTTCGCACTCGGCTTATTATCAGATCTACTCTGAGTTACGCCCTTACTATCACGCTGCCCCTTATTAACACAAGCGTAGACACCGCCACGTGCTTCTGCAAATAAATCTGCTTCCCTAGCCATCTCACCTAGATTCCTGAATGTTTTCGGTTTCAAATGAACATATAGTTCTTTACTACAGGATTCTAAAAACTGATCTCTAGCGAAAAAATCGCAAACAGCTTCGTAAGACTGGTCTACTTTCGCCATTTTCAACCATTTATTAAGATACGACCTAAGTCTACTACTAAACTGAATAAACGTTTCGGACTTTTCAGGCCTATCATAGCGAAATTTCTTCCTAAATCCGCGTTCAGTCATATCAAAATTCTTTAACAACGCATCTTTCAACTTGTCATAATCTGCTGCATCATCTACAGACAATCTATCATAAACATCAAGCGCGCGACCTTTAAGTAATGCGCTTAAATATGCAGCCCAAACGTTTTTATCCCATTTATTCGCCGTCGCGTATTTCTCAAACCTTGATAAGTAACTATCCATTTTGTCCTTACTTTCATCAAAATACGGTAATTTGGGATCTCGCGCATGCGCTAACTTTTCAGCCTTCTGTTTTTCTAATTCAACTCTAAACGTTACCTTCTGCAAATCTATCTGATTCTTTAACTCGCGTTGCTGCAATTCAAAACTATACTTCAACTTTTCTAACTCAACTTCGCTCGACAACTTCGCTTCCTTATCGCTTTCGACTTGAGACAACTTAGCTTCCCTATCTTTCTCGGCTTGCCGCTCTATGCTTTCAATTCGCGCCATCTCGATTTCCCTATCCGCCGCAATCTTAGCTTCCTCCGTCGCCCTATCCGCCGCAATCTTAGCTAACTCAATTTCCCTATCTCTTTCGGCCTGCGCGATCCTAGCTAACTCAATTTCCCTGTCTTTATCGGCCTGCGCAATCTTTTCTTTATCAAGTGCCCTTACCGCGTGCCTTTCTGCCCTCTCAGTCTCTTGCTGTTGCCTTACAAATTCCTGCAACGCCTGCCCTTCATAACCTAACTCCCTTCCCGTCCTAACTAACTGATCCATGACGCTTAACGTAATGCTCACGTTAATTTAACTGAAACCGACGTTCACTTATAGCCACACACGTTAACTAAAACGTTAACAAAAATAATAACAAACTAATCCAACTAAAACGTTGATTAATTAGTATACTCGCGATCTAGACGTAGCTATTAAAGTAACGTTCATAACAGACCGGAAATGACGTCATAAACTGACGTTGACTTTGCCGAGAATTACTTTTCACCATTAAATGACGTAATTAGATGACGTAAATAACCCACATTATAATTACGCCCAACTTGATCTAGCGTATCGGATATACAAACGTAACGTATGTAACGCAACGTATTAACACTGACACGACAACTGTACGTCCTACATTACAAAACCTTATAAGATACCAACGGTAAATCAAACTTAAGATTCCGCTATTAGGTTTAATTGTAACGATATTATATTACGTTACGAGTAACCTACGTTACTAAATCAGGACATAAAATGGACCTCAGTAACGGTTACGACAGAACGTACAAACGTTTGAATTAATGAACCAACAGATTGTCATGCAACAGCAGTGCCAAGGTACTCAAATGGACCTTAAAACTAAATATGTATCATCCGTGCCAAGACAATTCAGGTCTATATACCTCAGTTTCCCCACTCAGATATGCAACCTGTTACATTCTATCACAAATTAATGCATGGGCTCTCGCACTTCATCACGCGGGGAATAAGGATAGTTGACCTTAATTGAGTGTAGGTTACATTTACAAAGAATTTAGTGGCAAAATTGCTCCCCTAAAATTCACAGCCTTACGTCACCTTAGAAAAGAACAATCAGAAAGTCAATAATAATAAATAAAAAATGTCTGACAAAATTGTGCCTAGATTCTGTATATATTGTCAATGTCTTACACTGGCAGATATTAACCAGAAGTCAAATCCCGTTACTTCATGACACCATGTTACGCTGAAGGTTTTACACTCGGTCGACCTGGGTGTAGAGCCTTATGCGTCGCCAGGACGGCGGAGGGTGACTTCCGGTTAAAGGGTTATCTACCAGTGTAATACACTAACAAGGAAACTCTAACAACGTTAGAATTTTTTTAAGTTTATATATAATGTAAATTTTATATACAACAATACAATTTACAACTGTCACAATTACAATAATATACAACACATATTAGTTCATGTCGCTGGCCCAAGTAAGGTGTTTGTTTCAAATATGTAATCGATTTGCGTACAATACGCAAATAGATTACCGTCTGACGTCAACACCGTACTCGGCTCAGCGCCATGAACTAAAGGAAAACACAAAGAACAAAAAACGTTAGTTTGAGCTCATAGAAAAAAACAAGGCCTTATGTTGGTAGACTTCAATTCGTCGTTCCCTGGATCATGTCATGGGCCAGTCCATATATCATGAGGAACACCAACTCTTATTAACACGTGCACGATTATATACTGGTCGCTCCCTGGATCGTACCAGGGACCAGTCTATATATATTGAAACACCTTAGTGGACGAACACTGTCCCACACTTGATGTGACCTTCAGATCTTATCACAGAATCTGGCAAAACTGTGCTAACCACTTCCGCCTACATTTTGTGCTTCCCGCCTCTGCTTAGGAACCATACACAAACGGCGTTGTAACTGCCTCTACCCGGGTTGGTATTAACCTGGAGACATATCGATTCTCCAGGTGAGACGTGGCTCTAAGCCCTAACAGCTGACTGCCGGACTTGATGTGCCTAAAAATAACGAACTTACCCTTAATACATCGTAACTACATAAAAACAATACGTAAGACTTGGGCCTGTCTTGGAAATATCATACAACGCCCTCGGCGAATGCCGAGCATAACGTGCACACGCCAGCCGTGTCACTAGACACGACTCGCGCGCACGATGTAAAGCTAAAAGTGTGCTTACCACTTCCGCCAATGAAGAAACGTAGATCCTACCACGCATGTGCGTCAAAGGATCTGACGTCAAACATTGTCAAGAAGTATACTGACGTCAACAGGCATTACCATGACCTACCCCACATAAAACATGAATAATCTAAACATAAAACATGAATAATCTAAACAATGTCCTATTTACATTCAATTGATTGACCAAAATCTAACTCGCATATGTTTTAATTCATTTCTTTAAACTAAGCGTAATACCATTTGCCATAGAATATAATAGCTGAATAAGCGTTTCTCACACATTTGGGATCATAACGTTTGATCTGACATCAAGACATCAATGACGTTATACCATATGACGCCGTCTAATGAAGGCAAATCAAACGCATGGTGACCAAATGCTACCATTATAACTTATGGAAAAAACCCTTAATGCGGTGCATGCTATGGCGTCAATTGACGTCACAAGTATATAAATTAGTTCCATTACAAATCAATCTACTTCTATAGGCCACGTATACGCGAAACTAATATAAAAAGTGCTGACGTCGCAATAACATGAATGCAACTGACGTCACATGAATAACATGAATGCAACTGACGTCACTGGACGTCAAATAGACGCACACCATTGCAACCAACATCAGTGATATAAACTATTTCCGAAATTTACAAAACTTCCTAATATACAAATATTATGCGCAGCATGCTTACTAACAAAATCGGTCGACACATGCGCAGCCTGATCACTGCCAACAAAATCACATCAGTCGACACATATAATCATACCATATCAATCAGAAGTCACATTTTTCATTCTTAGCCAAACTATTCTAAATAAATATAATAAAATCTTACCCTTCTAGGTCTTAACACAGAATCTGGGCACACAACAATAATTTAACATACTCCGTATTAGAATTCAGCCACGTCTAACTTTTCATTAAAAGATAGGCGTATAAATACTATGCGTCTCACATTAAAATCATGCAACACGCTTTCCACAATCAAAAGACTCGTGCAGGTATTCACCTTAAAATCATGCAATACGCTGTCCACGAGAGGTATTCACAAACAATCCATGCATAACGTAGCCACAATTTCCGTAAATGTTTTATTACCACAGTTACCCTAAAAACTGTAGCCTTACTGATTGAAAGGATTAAAATAATCTCGACGACATAGTGGACGATTAGATCTATTTCGTAACACTTTGGTTTGTGTGTTGGGGTCCCACTCACATCAGTGTAAGATGTGGCATTGGCAGGAAGGTTTACGGTTTTGTTCCACCATAACTTTTGATTATGAGTAGAGAGTACAATCTCGTTGTTGTAATTTTTTATTGTCCCGATTTGCAATTCCATATTGCTTGGAGCCATGTAAAGGCCATAGCCAAAAACATAGTCAACCTTGCTCCGGGCGTACTTCAAAGTATTTTGATAACGGGTAATTTGACTTGGTAAGTCTATTGGCCTTTGGACTCCATCTTCAACGTTTGCAAGGAATTCCTTCTGGGCATCAAAAGCTGAGCCTATCCCTAGTATGTCAGATTTAATCTGAGACTGAGAGCCTAGAATGGCCCAACGGTAAGTCCTTATTGAGTCATTTATTCGTTCAACGCCGGGTCTTGTAAAGCCATCTGATTTGTCGAGAATAAATGTGGACCAAGCCTTGGGAAAACTTTGTGCAATGTAGTCAATGTGATAAACGTTATCAGGATGATTCCTTGAGAATGAATATATTTTATTATCATATTCACCTACACCTTTGACCGCCTGGTACCCAGTGTTTGTTACATACCAGTATATAGTCCCTAATCCGCCATTGTCATCTTGGTTTTGCCTCCAGTCGGTATGAACTGAGACTCCAAACTCGTCACAGATCCTCTCATAAGCCTTCTTGTCATAACTGTTGTCAAACGCATTCCAGCTGTCATCTGTTGGTAATGCCACTTTCATTTCGAATAATATTCTTCGCGTTTGATAATACACATGAAACAAAAACAATGAACGTGCAAACAGTGGGATAGTGCCTGTCAGGTGGTCCTGCATGGAAACGCCGCATCCTGTAGTTGCGCACCACAAAGCAAAATTTATCTGGTTTTGCCAAAACTGCATTTGGCGTGAACGCCAATTTTGGACGATGGCATCACTTTCAACGTAGGGCAGCACGTATTTTGTGAAGATGTCAGGAAATTTCACCTTGAAGCCGCTTGGACTGTCTGAGGCCTGTTTGACTTCTATTGTTTGGTTAATGATGTTCAGATCTTTAGTGTTGTAAACCCCGGATGGTTGATATTGTGCGTTGGGGTTGTATGAAAATGCTTTGATTTGCACCATTTTTATAACAATGATTTTTTATATTATCAAATAAAAAAATGCATCTCATAATTTCTGATATGAGCAATCCTGTAATCCTGCAACAGTATATTGACAACAGAGATGGATTCAAGCGGGTGGGATTAAACAGTTTTACATACTGTTTGGGTTGGTATAATGTTCATAATGAAGTCATTCAAAAACAAGGCGAGACTCCTGTTCGCATAACGCCTGGGTATTATAGTTTTCAGCAGTTAGCAGATATATTTCGCAGCCATAAAATCAGTATGTCTGTAGATGAAACCAACGGAATAGTGACTTTGAGTACACCTATTGAGTTAAAAATAAGCAAAAGACTCAAGACATTGCTTGGACTCCAGATTAAAGGCCGTTTTTTTTTCCAAAAAACATTTATCAAGGTGAAAGACCACTAGACTTTGCCCCCATGAAATCTTTGTATGTTCATTTGTCAGAAATTAATTCATCATATAATTACTTTAATGGCTCACCGAGTGATGTATTAGCAGTCATTCCCATTGAAAATAAAAGCTTTGGTGATATTGTGACTGTACGCTTTGAACACCCAGAACTCAAGCCGTTAAATACAGGGGCCTTATCTGAATTGAAACTAGTTGTTAAAGATGAAAATAAAAACACGGTAGACAATCATGGTTTGCCCATGAGTTGTGTTTTAGAAATAATTTAATTTTCATTTTATATAATAATGAGCATTTTTGGTGCGAAACTGAGAGAAGATGTTTTAGAAACAACTCTAAATATGGATGGTAAACGCATAATCAATGTAGCTTACCCTCGAGATCCAGATGAAAATGCGGCGTTTAACGGTGACGTGGTAACAGCAAAGGCTTTAAATGATTTTAGAAAACATTTGTTACATGAAGTGTTACAACGTCATACTGATAATGTCATGAACGGCAGATTAGATATGGCCCAGCATCGAATTTCTGGTCTTGCGAGTCCTGTTAATCCTGATGATGCAGTAAATCAAGCCTATATTACATCGAGGTTGCAGACCATAACGAATTTACTAAACGAGTTTAATAAACGTATTAATAATTTGGAAAAAAATATAAAACAATAAAAAATGAAACCGCCAACGGCTCCAATTTATCCAGAGTTGCCTACTGAAGATGGGCAAAATTATCGCTTACAAAAAATATCAGAAATAGAAAAGCAATTAATAAGAGAAAAAGATGTTAGAAAGGCTTTATATAAAAAATATAAACGCGGAGTCAACCTCACAGACGGCGTTGATACTGCATTGATTTCTGCAAGTGTCGTTATGGCTGGGATAGGCCTGGCAGTGCCAGTGATGCTGCCTTTAGAAATTGTTGCAATTGTCTGCGGATGCATGGGCGCCTGCGTGAAATTGGTGAGACGTAAATTAATGTCAAAGGCACAAAAGCACTATGAGATTAAAACTCTTGGAGAAAGTAAGTTGAATTCTGTTAAAAATTTGATTTCCAAAGCCTTAAATGATGGACAGATATCAGAACAAGAATTTAAGATTGTTCTTGATGAGCTAGATAGATATAATGATTTAAAAGATAAAACACACACCAAACAGTCTGGTCTGAGTGAACAAGAAAAACAAGTTTTGATAGACATAGGAGAAGCCAAAGCGCTAGAGCTAATCAAAAAAAGATAAGCGCCACATAATTTTGTTCAACAAATTTGTGTTTGTGAATGATCCACCACCAAAATATCAAAATTAAACACTTCCGGTTGACCTACTTATTTTTTTTTTCAAAATCCATTCTTTAGCTGCCGCATATACCAACCCAGCAACAAGCACAACAACAGCCCACAGATTATTACCAAACCAGTTTACAACCTTACCGGTTGCAGACAGCAGCCAAGACACAATTGATCCAATTATACCCGGCAACGCAGCTGCCGCTTTTCCAGCAAGATTTGCTAGTAGTCTAGCAAGATTATGAAGTTGTTTTTTTACCCATTCTTTCGCTCCACCTTGCGATGGTTTGGGTGTTGTACCACCGCCTCCAGAAGTTGGAATTACAGCTTCAACTATAACACCAATAATCATGCCAAGAGCCGTCAAAATACTAACTATCGTTATACCTTGCTCTTTGAATAATGTTTTCAACCGCTCACGCAATATCGTATCTTGTTTTCAGACTTTGTCAATTGTTTCTTTTATCCTGTTTATTTGACCCCGCAACGCTTCTTTGTTTGCACTGGCAGCCTCCAGTCTTGCGGCTCTTTCATCTTCTAAGTTTTTTAAACGAGCCTTTATATCATTTTTACTGATTTCATCCTCAGCCTCTTGAAATTTCCTGTTTTCTTTTGCAATGTCTTTATCAAGCTCGGTCAGTTTTGCCAAATTATTTGTAAGCTCACCGCGGGTGCGTTGCAATGCCTTGTCTAATCCTTGAAGTTCCCGCAGTGTTAGACCCTCTGTTTGTGTGTCAGTGTGTACCCAATCAGTAAGAGATGTTTCCAGTGACTTAACGGCCGTCTCTGCACCAATTACCGTATTTGTTAAATCTTGCAGTTCAGTGCCACCTGACATCTCTAGATCCATGTCATTTCGCGTGCTTTCCAAAGCCTGCCGTACTTGCTGAGATAGCTGTGTTTTACTCCTGTAATCTGGTAAATTCAAATACTGCCGCACTGCTAATGTGCCTCCTGAGCCAACAACCTTATTATACTCATTTGCCAGAGTACCAAGAGAAAGAAACTCTGCACCACCTTGTTTTGCAGTAATTCTGATTTCTTTGTCACCAACACTCCATAACAGTGTCTTGCCATCATTTGATATCCTAAACTGGTTGTAATCTATCTTGCTCGGGGCCATTTTGTATCGCTTTCCTATTTCATCATAAAATGTTTTAACAAGTCGTTTTTTGTGGTCTTCAACTCCAGACTTTCGGAGTTCACCCCTTAAATCATCAATTGCCCCACTTTGATTCAAAATGATTCGCTGATCGGTTTCATCCGGCACCATCGGTAATCTGTCATCTATGTTATCGACGTCATCATAATCATCGTCAAATGTAGGATTCTCAAAATCGTAACCTTCGGCCATTATTTATTTATTGAATAAAAATATATTTTTATCAAATAAAAATGTCTGCCTACGGAAGTAAACTGAACCCCTATAGAAAACTACGAGAACCTTTTGGTGCGAAAGGAATTCGACAAAGCGTTGTAATCACTAACAACCCCAGCACTATAGACCAAAACCAGCAGTTGCTTGTGAGATTTCCAAATCTAAGTAATAATGATGTCATCGTCCCAAGAACTGCACGTCTCGCTTTCACTATTGAACTGACCAGCAAAGATCCCAATGCGACAGTCTTTCAAAATCTTGGTAGAGCCATCGTGAAGAAAACAACCATTAAAATGAGCGGCAATGAAGTCATGTCAATAGATGACAGCGACATATTTCACTGTTATGTTGACTTATGGAAATCACCATCTGAGCGGATAAACTAAACATGGCCTACCAAGGCATCGGTAAATCAAACATGTTAAAACACAGAGTCGGGGCAGGAAACGCATCAGCTGACACTGAAGACCAGGCCGTCGCTGGCGCCTTCAAGAACAGGTTTTGCATCCCACTGGACTTTGAACTGCTAGAGACGCATATGCCCTTTTACCAGGCCGGACTCGGTGATAGGCTAGAGTATGAATTAACATTTAATGACTATTACAAAGTAATCAGCTCAACGGATGCCGACAGCAGTTATGTCATCAGCAATATCTGTTTAGAATTCGACATGGTAACCGACTCAGAACTTGCACGAACAATCAGACAACAGGTCAGTGGCAGAATGGCGATATTGTATGACCGTATTTTGCGGCACAGAAAAATCACAAAGAAAAAGTCTGATACTCTGTGGAATATCAACTTGAATGTCCCAGCAAGAAGCATGAAGGGGATTTTAATGTTGTTTGAAGACCCGGACAGGACAACCACTGAAGATTTTTACAATCCAAAAATCACAAAAGTTGAAATGACAATAGAAGGCATACCGAATCAACTGTACAGCCAAGGCATGCGGCAGTACCAACAGTGGGACGAAATCAATAAATACTTTGCGCTGACATCCAAACGCGACAAAGAAACCGATAAAGTTGCAAAAGACTTATACTTCAGCGACACTAACATTGAAAAATATCTCACCAAAAGATTCGCTTTATGGCTTGACTTGCGTTCCACGGATGACAACACCTTGCACGGCAGCGGCAGAAGGATTGAAAATGCTAGTGAAGGGATAACAATACAAATTGAAAAAGAACAAGGAGCAGATGAAAATTTAAATATCTACCTTTTTATAATACAAGATGCGCAAATCCATTTTGAAGATGGACGATTCAAAGAAGTTGTCTACTGAGTTGCCAAAATATCCTCATTGCTCTATAATCTCAGGCCAAACTGGATCAGGCAAAACTGAATTTGTGCTAGATTTACTTGAAAAAGAATACAGAGGTGTGTTTGAAAAGATAGTCATACTTTGCCCCACCATTGAGTGGAACAAGGCCTACAAAACCAGGAGCTGGATTGGTGACGTACGTTGTCCAAAAGACAAAAGCATAATTATAGTAAATCCTGTGATGTCAGATGGAACAGAAAGACTCCAAGAACTGCTGCGATATTTTTTTGATAAATTTGCTGGCCGACCCACATTGTACATCATCGATGACTGCTCTGCAACAAAAGAACTTACAAAGAAAAAAGACATGCTGTCACAGCTAGCATTTTCCGGCAGACACGCAGAGCAAAGCGTCTGGGTCATTTCTCAAAGATATATTTCTGTCTTGAAAGACCTTCGAGAGCAGGCAAAATGGGTCTGTATGTTTTACACCAAGGACAGAGATAGTTTTGAACATTGCTTGAGGGAAAATGATGTTGTTCCTGCGGATGAAAGGCAGAAAATAAAAAAAGAATTATCTGAGGTTAAACACCGTAAATTAATATTAAAAACTGACCAACCAACTGGGTATTGGTTAATGGATTAGCTAAAAGCAAATATAACAATGCTTAAAGCAAAACATAGCGCAAAAATAGCAATGTTTTAAGCAAAAAGCAATGCTTAAAACAAAAATAGCAATACTAAAAATGATACTCGAACTAATAACAATTGCTTCTGCCGCTGTTAATATCTCAGTCGGATGTTTGATTTTTTTCATTTATTTTAAGTTAAAATATATTTTCCAAAATATAAAAATGAACGCTGAAGATCTATTAGAAAATATTTCACTAGATACACCAGCTGAACGCCAAGATGTGCCAAAACGAGAGAGACTTTCAGCCATTATAGCCGGAGGTGGAAGTCGGCAATATTTAGGGCGTGAGTTGCAACTCTCAGACATAGATGAAATGACGCCACAAGAAGTTGATAAGCTTTACTGTAGATATGAAGCCAGGCTTGGTGCAAGTATGACTAAGACGTTGGGCAATTCTTTTATTAATTTATATGTCATGGGGGTGTTAAAGTATTTCCATGTGGAAACCCACCCAAGCTATTAGAAGATCTAGAAGAAGACCCATTTATCAATCATGCTCTGACAAGCGTTTGCTGTGAGCTGTATTATAAGTATGGGATGTACCTGGCTCCATTTACGGCAATGCTAACAACTGCAAAGCATATTAATTTTAACAAAAATAAAAATGCCATAGAAAAAAATGAATCAGGAAATTCAGGAAGCTCAGAAAACTCAAGAACCCCAGAGTGAACCCCAGAGTGAACCCCAGTGTGAACCCCAGAAAAGTGAAGGTCCACAAAAACGTGAAGAACCCCTAAAAGAAAAAAACCAAAAACGAGTCGCGGCTGGTAAAAAAGGCGCTGAAGCTAGATGGAAACAAAAACAAGCCCAAACCCTGGAAGCTGAACCAATCAAAATAACAAGAGAGCCACAGCTACCAGAGCGGCAACCAACAGTGACTGTTTATAAGAACTATATTCCGCTCTGTGTGATGATCGGAGCTGTAGGCGTTGGTATTTACATGATTTACAGTAAAACTGAAATAAAACAACATCAATCACAACCTAAATCACAACCTAAAATACCTGAGACACAAACGTCGATAGACCCTTTTGAAATGAGATAATTAAAATTAAAAAAACTATATTTTCACCAAAAAAAATGGCAGCCATTGACGGTAAACAAATTGCAAACATGCTTTATCATGCCGGAGTAGAAACTCTTCTCACTGTTGGGTACTCAGAACTTGGCAAGAAACTCTTGAGAAGACCTGCACCAAAAGTGGATTTTAATATGGGTGATATTGGAATGCTTTCTATTGATATACTGCTGGCGATGGCCACACGCGATATGTTGATTAAGCAGGGTATTATTCCAGCGGATATTATGAAATAATTTCTGTTTTAAACTTTTTTATCACGATAAACAAAATGGCTAGTGCAGTAGCGATGATGTTAGGAGGTGCCGTGGTCAATGCCTTGGCGTTCACAGGAAGTAATTTTTTATTCTCAAAATTGGGAAAAAACAACGATGCTGAGGCGGAAAGAGAAAGGCATGATAAAGCAGTCGAACAATTAGAAGCGGCTCAAGCAGCTTGGAGCAAAAAAAGAACCCAGAGATTGGATTTTATCAATGAGGAAATACAAAAAGAACATCATGCTGAGCAGACGTTTGACAATGTTGATCAGGCTATGAAACAATACTATTACATTACTGGCAAAAAACTTGACCCACTTCCTCAGGAGCCAAAGTTGAGTGATTATTATGCACCATCCCCAGATCAGCAAAACCGTGAATTGTTGTTTATTGTTGCGGGGATGGCAGCAACCGGGTTTTTGGCTTATAAGTTGATATAAATTTATTATTTTTTTTAGTCTTAAAATTGGAATAAAAAAATAATGGAAAAGATTTACTACAGCCCAAAGGGGTTCTGGAAAGGGCTCCCCGCAGTAGAGAAACTAGCAAAAGAAGCAAAAGTCAGTAAAAAGCAGGCGCTTGAATTTTTAAAAAAGCAGGCGGTGTGGCAAATATATTTACCCGCACCAAAGAAAATAATACGGCCCAGGTTTGATGTGTCCACCCCAAATGAAATTCATCAGGCAGATTTGTTGTTTTTGCCGCATGATACAGTCAACCGCAAGACATACAAATATGCGCTGACAGTCGTTGATATTGAAAGCAGATATAAAGAGGCGGAGCCTCTGACTTCAAAAGAAGCAAAGAAGTTGCGAAGGCGTTTGAAAATATTTACAAGCGAAAGCTGAACTTTCCCAAGCTTCTTCAGGTAGATCCGGGCAGGGAGTTCATGGGCTCTGTGACACAGCTGATGGCGAAACACAACGTAAGTATCAGACGTGGCAGGAAAGAGATCCACAGAGACCAAGCTTTGGTTGAGAGGTTCAACAGGACACTGGCTGAAAGGCTTTTTGGTTATCAGTATGCGAAGGAATTGGAAAATCCGCACATACGCAACAGAGAATGGGTAAAAAGATTACCGGAAGTGATCAAAGCCATAAATGCGGAGACGAAAAAACCCCCTCCAGTGAAACAGAAACGGACTGTAGGGAACCCTATTTGTCCTGATGCCACTGTAAGATATTTATATCAACCTGGAGAACAAGAAGGGGGCGTACGCCGTGCCACGGACCCAATATGGAGTGTCAGTATTCATAAGATAAGTCATCACATTGTTCTGCAGGGCATCAGGGTTTATTATTTAATGCCGCCAGCTCCACAGAGAGGTTTCGTAACAGAAGAACTGCTTATTGTTCCTGCTGATACCCAAACGCGTATGTTGTGATGCCGTCTGGGGCTATCCAGCGTTTCGTGTCTAGCGGTGAGAGTGTTGTTTTGTTAATTGTAAGGCCGTAGATCTGGTGCTTTTTGCTTCTCAGCATATTCATTTCGTGGCTGTATGTTTTCCGGTTGAATAGTGCATCTTTGTAGTTTGCAAAGTTGATTAGTTTATTGATGACATATTTCTTAACACCCTTTGCTTTTTTTATCAGCTGCTCATCAGCCCGCAGAATGGAGTACATCTTGGGACGCAGCCCGACATACTCAGCTATTGGGGTACCTTGACATTCATCCTTCCACTTTCCAATTAGTTTTTTGTTTTGCTCACTATAGAGCGGGTGATCCTTGGGGTAATCTGAGAAGTCATACTGGGTCCTCATGGTTGCCATATCAGCATATACATCTGGCGTTTTTAGGTCGATCAGCAGGCTGCCTGTGTCGGTGTACAGCAAAGTACAGTTTCTGCCGTACTTCTGTTTCAGTGTATTGTAATACCAGTCATACATCAGATGCTTGGATAAGTCCAAGACACACATGCCAACATACACTGGTTTGTTTAGTTTCAAGCGAGTCTTGTGTGTATGCAGGGCTGATAATTCATCAGAAAATATGACAGCCCGGTTGTAATTGGGTTTAACGATTATTTTTCTTATCTGCTCTTTTTCTTTATCACCGCCATTTGTTCGGACAATTTTTATATCAACTCGCTTCCGGAGGTTTTCGCAAGTTTTACCAAATACCGAATTGTTCATGAGTTTGTAAAAGTCTTTCTCAAAGGGTGATTTGGCTTTTTTTCTGAATTCTGTGTTCATGCGAATATATGGTTCCATCCACGGCGCCACGTTGAATTCTAATATTCTGTGGATTTTCTTGAGTTTCATTCCGAGGGACAGGTATAGCTGCAGATTTCTGTAATGCAAAACATATTTATTTTTGTCTCTGAGATTTGGGACCAGCTTCTCGGTGTTGAGCATACTGTTATTTTCAAGAAGGTATGACTGGTAATCAGACAACCATTCTTTTTTTACTTTTAATCGCTCCGGGGCAAGTGGGTAGTCATTATGCAAGTCATGGAGCTCGGCTGGATATTCTAGGTCTACTTCTAAGATGCAGCCCTTGCCTGGTTCATCCGGCGGTTTATCAACCCATTTAAAACCAGAATAAGGTAGGGGCTGACTCATAGCCCAGCCATAGAGATTATTTGCATCGTAATACATGATGTGGTTGTGCTGTTCGTTAGGATTATAGCCAGGCACGCTAGGGTTGTTAGCCTTAGCGTGTCTTTTTGAGGTCATGCTGACACCGCCACGCATCCCTTTTTCTATGAATAGATGCTGATCGTAGTCAGTCAGGAGCTCCAGTTCAGTACCGGTGTATTTGAGTAAAGCGTCCCAGGATAAGCCGGGGGCTGTATAATAATGCAGCGGATCCAGTTTGTATGCATTTATACAAGTTCTACGGAATGTTTGGAATACGTCTGCCAGCAGAGTCACATCTGTTTTTAGATAGAGATCATGGTAATCTCCCAGCGTCTCGCAGCTGAAAGTTTCCCATACTTTCTGGGCATGTTCGTAATCTTTCTCGGATATACTCTCATCTGTTAGGCTGCTGTGGAATTTCTCAATAGGCGGCAGCTGAGTCTCCAGGAACCGGTCAAATGAATCCATATATTCGTATGGGTAAACGCCCTTTTGTAATAATATATCAATGTCTGTTGACTGGTGGTTTCTGGTTGGACCGGGAATATCATAACCTTCATCCATTTCTTTTAAGGTGAACTCGATGCCGCAACCTTCTAACACATGGCCAACACTTGATGAGCAACCTTTAAGAATACCGGCAATATCGGACACATTAGTCTTGTAAATCATAAGTCCATCAAAAACAAGAGAAGCAACCTCGATGCCTTTTCCATTTAAGTAATCGAAAGCAGCCATCAACGCTTTGTTTTCCAACCGGCACAGTATGTGGTTAATCGTGGATCCTTCCAGATTGTAATTTGTATGTTTTGTTTTCTGTGCATGTTCATACATCTCCGGATTAAGCTGGACAACAGCGTTTATGATACTGCGCATTCCAGTATAATAATCGATGAACCACCGTGGATCATCTGGCTGCAGATTTTCTTGCTTGCCATTCATTATTGCTAAGAGATTTTTTTTTGCTTCATCCCGGGTGATGCCGCGGTTCTTCATGATATCCTGCAACATGGGATCACGGTGCTTGATGTAAGCATCCAGGGCTGCGCAGTTTATCCCGTGTTTGTGACAGTACCAGGAAAGTAGCGTTGGGTGCGCATTTTTCATGTCGATGTCAAACATGCTGTCCTTGCATATTGTATGACGGATTTTCCGGCTCATATTTTGAATGCCTAGCTTTTCAGCTGTCCAGTATCGACCAAACCCATGTCGCTGCCGGTATGACATTGGTCGTTCTCCATTCTGGTTTAACATGGAGAGATAATTACGAAGCAAGCTCAGCTGAGTTTCCTTGTCAGTATTTTGTCCATCCTGGAAACTGCTGCCGAGGTCAAACTGGTTGCTGTGATCTAATATGTAGGCTAGCTTACGCCTGTCGACACACTCCCGCAGAACGATGGGTCGACTATCTTCAGAACTAAAGCTGCCGTAAAGTCTTTTCTTGATTGGCTGGGGATTAAATGTCTTCTGGGTGATTTTAAAGTCATTTTTGTCAGTTGCATCAACTAACTTTGCCAAAGATGATGCCATAAACTGAAAGCTGTCCAGAAATTTAAGTTGACCAACGCTGAAAGAGATGTATTTTTCTGTGTTGTTTGGAATGCACGATAATCTGCCCGAGATTTTGTCAATCTGCTGCATGATTAAATGACTGTCATATCCTTTGAGATTGTGCAAAACAACAGGGATGGGTGTTACCCACGGTTTTATAGCAAGTTTAAGGTTGCAGAGTTTATGAGCAGCAGCTCTAAAGTGGCCTAGTATCCTACAATGATCGCGTACTTTGGGATTTTTTTAATCGTTGAATTCTTTCTGGCAGATCCAGCATTGCGTTGCAGACTGGAAATCCATCTCATTTTTCTCCGACATGTGTAGGGGCTTCGGCTTTGCAAATCTTGCATTAATTCCGACTACTGCCCGTTTCAGGGATTTCAAGAACTGCTCTACGGCATCTTCACCTCTGTAAATTCTTACACCAGATGATGCACCATCATATCTAACAACCTGATATCCATAGCCGCATGCTTGGTGTTTGCTTTTGATTTCAGATTTATCCCCAGCTGCCACTTGATGCGGTTTTATTATGCTTTCAAAATCGGCATATATGACAAAAGGCACCTGCATCTGTTTATGGTAATTTTTAAACTTTTTTTTTTCCCCTGGGGCTGGCATTACAATCTTAGTTGCTCTGCCGTTGATGCCGTAACATTCATCTTTGTGGCTGATTAGTAGGTCTTCACGGGAAAACCCGTAGAGACAGCGGTCGCAGAAGTATGTTTTACCTCCGTGTTTGTTTTTGTCAAATAGCAGCCTGGAAAGGTGTTTTATCCAACAATAATGGTAATTGTCTTTCTTGTCATGGAGCAACAGCAGGTTAATCCGTGACATTTCACTCGGCTGCCCAGATATATGATATGGGACAACTGTCTGCTCATAGCCATATACATTGATGGCGAGATTGTTTTGTTTCTCTACTTTGTAAATTTGTGATACTGGTGTAGGAAAATCAATTCCTTCCATGTTTAAATTGTCTTGTTTTGGATAGCTGTATGGGTTGTTGAGATTATTTTTAGCTGGAAATAAAGCTGACCTTAAGGCCCATCTAAGGCATTCTTGATCTTGATTTTTCACATTGATTATTGCCTTTCTATTAGCCAAGACCTCAGGAAGTGGAAAATATGATGAGCCCTTGAGTGGCTCATATTTTGCGATGTTAAGGTACAATGTATTGCATCTATCAATCATCCAGCCTGAGCCTTCCTTAGTGAATTTTTCGATTTTCTGCTCAATTGCCGAGACTGCCTCGTGGTAAAAAGCTAGAACTTCTTGAGGAGACAATGTGGCATATTGATTGCTGTAAAATGTTCCCTGTATATTCTTTTTATCCTTGAAAAAGTCAACAATAAGCCCAAATTGCCATTTCAGACCGGATAGTTCTTGCAATTCAGCGGTGAGCTTGTTTTTTATAATAGTTTTCTTATCTTGAAACATTTTCATGGGGTCTTTGTATCGTTTAACGGAAATTTCATGCGCTCTGAGATAGCCACATTTGGTTTTGTCCACAAGTTTTAATTCAGGCTCAGATTCTTTTGTCATAAAGAATTGATGGAGTTCATTCATGACGTTTTTGTGTGACTTTTTGTTTTTTTGGATTTCCCGTTTATGTTTCTTTCGTATACGCCGTTTTTTCCGCAGATTTTCCGACGTTTTTTTTGGTGCCTGCCACTGGGGAAGGCGTTTCAGGCGTTTCTAATGCATTTAATGCCTTATTTAAGGCACTACCGTCGATTACTCCGTTTTCATACAACTGTAATAGTTTTTTGACAGAGTCAGACATATTTTTTTTACTTATATATTGCAGTATTTTTCCCCTCTAATTAAAATTATTTAATTCCACTCATGTAATTAACCCGCGCAGGTTTTTATTCGGGCTTATTCATCCCAGCTGTCATAAATTGGGCCCCAGTATAAAAACTTCAAAAGTTGAGTTTATCTTGAGCTCCGCAGTGTTTCCCCTTCCTGGTATTAAGTAAACATTGATAACGTATATTTTATCAAAGTTTGGGCAGTTATTACTCGAGGCATTGTAAAGTGGGCGTACTTGTAATTCAGTGTGGACTCTGTTCGTCTGAACTGGGTCTGCACTGTTTGAAAATAATACATCGAAAACGGATACAAAAAATTAGAGAAAACTGAGTTTTGGATTCAATACAGGATTCTAGTGTTATTTTTAAAATAAATTTGAGGGATTTCAGTTTTTAAAATAGATTCGGGATTTCAGTCTTTAAAAATAGATTCTGGATTTCAGATTTTATTTTTATGACCTCTTTTTGTGGTTATGGAAACATGTAAGTCAAAATTAAAGGATAAACAAGCTAAATATTGTTAATTTTTGTTATGTATTTATTTTTTTTATAGAAAATATAAAAGTGACAATGTATATTTGTACTAAGTTTATAGAGGGACATATAATCCAATGTTTTTAATCAATTTACACTTATGCTAATTACAAAAAAATTATTTGCATCAGTGAACAAGTATAGGTATATATAGCACTTAAAAGCAATAATAATTGGTCACGGCTGACACATGCTATGTTCTACCTGACAGAGTATGACGCCTGTTGTGTCTGTTTAAGGGCAGTTACGTCTCTTGTTCGGAGTTGGTATGGTTTCAGTATGATTGATGGACAGAATTATAGGTTGCCGCATAATAGAATTCTCCCTATAATTTTGAAAATCAATCGTACTTGGCTTGCCTTACCTCGACCTGGCCTATGATTTCGAGGGGATGAAGTAGGTCACGTCAAAGGGGTTAAAGGCGACCCTTTGAGACAAATGCTGGCTGCAAATCATGAAACGTGGCGAACCCACAGGCATGATGGCTTAAGAAATGGCAGGTGGTCCACCCCAATGCCGGGCGCGGTGTGTAATGAATTCTACCCGGTATTGGGGTTAAAAGTACTGTGTGTCAGACGTGGCTTTTGCTTTTTTTGCTTTTTTTTATTTTTTTTTTTTTTTTTATGAGATGGGCGATTGGTGATTTTATGCCCCCAGAGGCTTATGAAATGTGAGTAGTTATAAGCCTCTGATGCCCCTCAATGGCTGGTCTAAAAAATAGTCCCTCAAAGGCTGGGTGCTGAAAAAAATCAGACTTTGGTCTAAAATAGTCCCTTTAAAAGTACACTGATGCTTTTTTTTACACAACCCCAGCTCAGTATACGCAAAATTAAACCCAATCTGGGTTTGTACTGGGCTGTTTTGTTCATATTAATTTTCAACCTTCAAACTTTCATATCCGGATTTGCATGAGTTGAAGAATTAGGCCTAGTCAAGGGTTGTGCTTGTTTAGTTTTTTCAATATACAGAGCCTGGGCTCGATATACAATGAAATTAGACCTAGTCTTGGTTTGTACTGGATTAATTATATACTATTGAAATAAGGCCTGGTCTTGGTTTGTACTGGCTTAATTCTAAAACATATTTACCATATATTGTGAAATTAAGCCTGGTCTTGGTTTGTACTGGCTTAATTATAAATAGTATATTGTAAAACCACCAATATTACACTACTGGTTCAAAGCCCTCTGAAGGCAGATTTCTTTTCAGCTGTAAAGATCTTTCCTTTACAAACAGCCTTTCTTTATCATGCTTCCATCAGTCTGAAATGTTGTAGAAAAGGATATTACACCGCAATCCAGCCATTTATCACATTGGTGCTTCTGTATTCCATGTACTTAGAATATTGAACGGAAAGAGTTCTTATATACCGGGGGTGGTGGTCGGGCGATGGTGCTGGTTATACCTTCCAAGCGGGGCGGCCTACTTATTTGGAGAAAAGTAGGGCAAGGGCCTACTGTGCTTGCAGGAAGTCGGAATGGGGGTTGTTTGAATATTTTTCTCTCGTCTAGCATTTCTCTTTTTTTCTCCCTATCTCTGGAGAAACCGCCATATATAGACTGAAATACTGTCTCAAAGGGCCGTTAAACCAAATTTCAACCATCCAAAATCTTATGTACCCTATTTCTTCGGTTATATGACGGAGGCGTTCGCTTTAAAAGCAGTTTCAAAAATGAGCCGCGACACGACAAAACCAACGAAGTGGTTGTGCACCAAGCGCAGACTCAGATCAGCCTGGGCATCCGCCCATTCCGATCAGACTCTTTGCTAAGCGCTTAAAGGGCAATCAAGGGTTTAAGCTACCTTCATGCGGACAGGGAAGACTCTGATCAGACTGGGCGAATGCCCAGGCTGATCTGAGTATTCGCTGGACGCACAACCACATTGTTGGTTTTTATCGTGTCGCGGATCAAATCTAGATTCGTCTTATATGACAGATCTAGATATTTCAAACTGTTTCGGTAAGGAAACCTCGATCTCATTGCGGAATTTCATAATATGGATAAGGATAGATTGAAAAGACGGAAAGTCAGATGGTTTTACAATATCTCGAGGTCTTCTGGCTAAGCAAAGACAATTCAATAGGGCCCATTGAACGGTTCTTTTGCTCCAGTGTTCCAGTGGTGTTGCTGACGCCCCAGGGATCTCCAGGTATCTCAACACGTTTTGGCTGTTGAGTCCTCATCCTTTTCATCGCGGTCTCCTCTTGATTTAAATTGTTGCCCGTGATGACTCTCTGATGAGTTAGGGGACCTCCATACGAACCGAACTACCAACTAATTGTGTACACCGCGGCGGAGGGTGAGGGTGAAGGTTTGGGCCCAGTAAAACCGGTTTAACCCCCCCCCCCCCCCCCAGTAGCTATTACTGACTGTTCTAAGGCGGTTCTTTTGTTGCGGTTGCATTTGTTTTTTATTCGGTGCTGTTTAATTTATTGTGTTCTCATTTTAACCCTACTTTAATAAAAATAGAAAATAGGTAAAGATAGTTGTTACATGTTTTTCGTATAATTTGCTTAGTCTGTTGTAACCCTTCTGTTGGTCTAAATTATTTAGTTCAGTAAAGAAAGCTGAATTGCCACCTATTTGGGAAAGAGCTGCTGACTCGGCTTATCACTTGTAGTTTACAGTTTGTTGGGATGTCTTTGTCAATCTTTCCCTTTGATGTTGGGGATAGGGTTTGGGATCTGATTCAGTCAGTTCCTGATTGGTTGGTTGTTTTGGATTAAACGGCCCTTTGAGACAGTATTTCAGTCTATATCGGGCCGTCTCCCAAAGAGAGGGAGAAAGAAGAGAGAAATGATAGACGAGAGAAAAAATGTCCAAACAACCTCCACCCGCACCCACCGCAAGCACAGCAGGCCCTTGTCCTACTTTTATCCAAACCAGTCGGACGCCCCGGCACTGGAAGTTACATGCAGCACCATTGCACCACCCGACCCCCTCCCCCCATTGAAGGGAAAAGGAGAGATAGTCAGAAAAATAGAATGGAAGACAAAATTTAGGAATGGACACTTATTGACTTTGCTAGCACAACAAGGGCAGCTGAAGGTAGGACAAGGTGGAAAGGAATTGTAAAGTCATCTCTGGTGTCCCAAAGACCCTATAAGGTTATAGGGTAGTCTAGACTAGAATAAATACGGTATGATACACTGTGAACAACAACTCTCTAGGAGTTTGGTGGTCTGTTGAGTTGGTATTTCAGTCTGTCATGAGGAATCTTCCAGAGAGAGAAAGGAGGACAGAACACATGGTATAATCGATTCCGCCAATTTTCGCTTCCTGCAGAGACTGTACATCATATTTGGCTTCCGCCGAAACTGTCCGCGAACCATTGCTTCCTGCAGAGACTACTGCCCTCGAAAAATGGCTTCCTGCCGAGACTGTCCGCGTTACTCTGCTTCCTGCCGAGGCTAGGAAGCAGATCACGCGGACAGTCTCTGCAGGAAGCCATTTTTATGTACAGAAGTCTCGGCAGGAAGCAAACGATCGCGGACAGTCTCGGCGGAAGCCAAATACGATGTACAGTCCCTGCAGGAAGCGAAAATTAGCGGAATCGATTATACGCTGTGCAGAATAGAGGTAAAGGACAGACGAGGGAAAATTATTCAATCAGCTCTCACTCGCACCTACTGCAAGCGTAGCAAGCCCTTGTTCTACTATTATGACATCCAAATGCCAAAACTTCCATGGCAGCCTCTGAAAGAACAAATTTAAGTGTAAATTTTGTATACGGCCAATCCGTTGACACAAACACAAGTAGATAACTATTCGATCTGCGTCACTGAGAGGCTCCAAACTCGTCGGTGAGACATTGCAGCAAAAACAGACAATGAAGCGATACACGCAACAGTGTCACGTCATCGGGCAAAGATTTGGTCGCCACCATTTTGATTTTTGAGTCCACTTCCAAGGTAAGAATATTGATTTTCCTGTATATTTAATAGTAAGGTAGGAAATTTGTAGCGCGTGAGCTGTAAAATAGTGCAACCTTTTCGGTAATAAGTTCATATTATGCAGTTTTCTATTCTACTTGAAATTGCAAGCACTTCAACACTCACTTAAGTCAGCAACAGTTTGACCATACGTAGAACATAAGAGTTACAAGTTGCTCGATAAACATTTACTGTTGTTAAATTGTGACAACTTAATTAGGGTCAATTAAGGTAAACCCGGACAGAAGGAAAACCCGGACACTCACTGGTTTTCCACTAGTAAAGAGCTTAATTTACATGTTTTCAGTGATTTCTTCTTCTATCCAGTTTTCCCCTTTACTTCTCAATTAAATCTTTTCTATTGTTAGATTATATAAACACTTATTATTTTTCTACAGCCTCCGAATCTAGTCCTTTGCAAGTCTGTTTAAGTTTTCAGGGCAACAAATTCAAAATTAGCTGCAAGCGATGGTGAACCAGGCCCCTGCATAATTCATGGCAAACGTAACTGTTACTTTAAATTATATAGAGTTTTGTTTCAACTAGTGCAGGCACAATATAAGTTTCATGATATCTATGTTTATTTATTGAATAAAATTAATATTAGACAATATTTTATCAAAAATGTGACATGTCCGGGTTTACCTTCCGCCAAAATGCAGTGTAAGGTAAACCCGGACATCAACCATTTTGGGACACTAAAATGGTTAAAAGAAATTAAGTATTAATGTTTTTAATGGTTTGAAATTAGAAATACAATATTTGTGCATTCTACCTTGCAGTTAAGATATGACACTTAGTTATACAACGATAATAAGGTTTATATAGTATAGTTTGAATGTGACCTGTAGCAGACTGATGAGGTTACTACCCATAACTTTTTAATTGACGATTTAACATTAATAAATCAAAGTTATGTCTTAAACTATATTAGTCCTACCATGAAATATGTTAACAATTACTAAATTTAGTGTATCTGCGTGCTAAATATCTACATAGGCGATATATTCAACAAAGAACCAGCTGTCCGGGTTTACCTTCTCCATGTCCGGGTTTGCC
Source organism: Ctena decussata (assembly GCA_963989385.1). Classification (NCBI taxonomy): domain Eukaryota; kingdom Metazoa; phylum Mollusca; class Bivalvia; order Lucinida; family Lucinidae; genus Ctena; species Ctena decussata. Next base: position 15,405,057 of record OZ022498.1, read on the forward strand.
TTACTCAACGGTTTGGCTCTTTAAATGACTGTTTTGTCATAAAAATGCTAGTAACCAATCAAAAGATGACAGAAAATAGCTCAACTGAGATGCCTCTGGCCTTACGGAACACCGAAACAGTGTTTCAGGGTCAAATAAAGCACTGGCAATACGAATCGTGGCGACCCTGCAAAAACTGTCCGGGTTTACCTTAATTGACCCTACAGCTCATGCGCTATTTAGCTTTGTATAAAATCTAAACCTTTAAATGGAAAAATCACTCGCATCAAACATGCTTCTCACACTTCATCACAGTGAAGATTTTATATTTCTGGCCACTGAGTACATTTCGCATCTTTTTAAACAGATGATTCTGCTTCGCTGGTGCTAGGGGGTTCCAACTGGTGTAGGAGGTTCCAACTGGTGTGCTTTTCATTGCTGGTCATGAACAGATGCGACTGAACCGAGTGTGCTTTTTTATTTTCTTTCTTCCAAAAGATATACATTTTCAGAACTTATTGTTCAGACTCTTCCTTCTTCAAATCAATTAAAGCACAGAACAAGCAGACGACATAATTTACATTACTTTTAACTTTCATCCAAGCTACACAATTCAGAATTCAAAAACTACAGATGCAGATAAGGCGGGTTATGATTATAGATCCAGATGACAAGGCACATTTTGAGTCGCCGAATATGGATAAGAAATGTCTGCAAATTCAGCTTCTTTTTAATCTCTTAAAATCTTTGAACTGTTAATTTGATTTTAATCTGATATACAAGTCCATATTAAGGGTTCATCACACCACCAAGTGGGTGGGGAATGGTCTGAAAACATACTTTGAAATGTTTTACTTATACTTGTGAAATATGAAGTTTTGCCTATCCCAAATGTAATTTCTATCTGTCAGCAAGATATATTGAGAGGAACTTTAAATATAACATTTAAAATGAGAAATTAGAGGAAAAATACAAGGTGGCCAGGACTTCCATTAGAACTCATAAACCAGAGATAATGGCATAAAACTATTTCGGCATGTTAAAAGTGTCAAGCATGAACGACAATCTCCCACAGTTGCAAAGCCTATTAACTGTCTACTTTTTAAGAAACCACTTCAATGTTGGCCTCGTGTATCATGAAGTCACTGAGGTCGCCAATTCTTCATTCATTAAAATTGTAAACAAAAACTTTCAGTATCCGCTCTCACCAAAGCAAGTATTGAACACTGCATGACTGTATCAGTTAAAAGCAAGTACTATTCTAAATGCAAACATGTGCATGATATGGACGATCAAAGCACAGATGTTGACATTGTAGCAGTAAAGTCTGTAAGGTCGTGGATAAGTTTTTGCATTGTTTTGATTCTCACAAGAACACACGAGCCGCTTAACAATTTATTCTTGCGCATTTCGCGGGGTTGGTAAAACCCCGACCCACATACCAAAATCCGGAACCAATTTCCCGGTACCAACCTCATAACAATATAGTTTGCATTAATTTAACAGCCTAAGTCTATCTTATTCATTGTCATGTCACAGTGCCAGGTCTTTGAATCCTGCTCCGTGTCAAAGAAAAAAATAATGAGACAATATCAATGATGAAAATTGTGCTCCAGTACATGTTCAGAGTTCCCAAAATTAAGCATAAATTCACTATACAGTATCTAAATAGGTTTGAAGTTCATGAATTTATATTTAGGAAAAAGCTGTATGATCATTATATCATAACAGTGGGTGTTTTAATCCGCTTAAATTTACTGATGCAACTGTGGTACCGGAATCGGGTCCCGGCTTTTCATTTGCATTCTCGGCTTTTAGATGCTGCATGGGAGACTAATCTTGCTATCTTGAGTAACCCTTCGAGAAACAATAAATAATCGAATTCAGATGATTAAAAAGATATGAAATATAGTTAATTACTATAGCGCTTATCGAAGGACTATTCCATGTTTTCAAGCAAAACAGTCTGTGTTATAAATAATGAAATAAGGTGGGTAACTATATTTCATGTCGCATCTTTTTCCAGATGAGTTGTTAGGCCTTTCCGATTTTTCTTTGCAAAACATAAACAAATATGGAAACTTAATTTTTCGCCAATATATTCTGAAGAAAGCGGTGATCGAGGGAAGAATTGCTGAATGAAAACACAGACAATTGTTCTCTATCGGATGAAAATAATCTGCGATTGTGTTACGTTGATTAAAATTATTTTATAGCTTCTAAAACTAATTTACACATTTCAATGACACGTGTTTACGTGAAACTGCCGAAGCACGTGTTGGGCAAGCTGTTTGGAATGTTAGAGAGTAGGGTGGCACATTCATACAATGAACAGATGTTTATGAGATGAAAAATAAAGTTGTTGTTTCTAGGACAAGTCACAGCAGTAACTATTTTGGCTTAGCTGTGTCCTAATTTTTAAATATATACTGGTGTTGTGGACACATCAGTGCAAATTTATTGGAAATTAATAAGGAAAAGAAGATGCAGAAAAACCAATGTTTCGGGGCAGCAGTTCACCGACACATCTTTTATTTCAAGATTTTGCATGGAACAGAAAAAAGGTGACAGTGATAAATTTTTCACATTATCATCATATCAGGTAACCAGAGGCCATTCCTGTTAGTTACAGAAGTCCATATTGTTGACATTTGGAACACATTGCCAGACTGTTGTTTCGGCAGCCTTTGCTAACGTGTTCAAGAATCGTTTGAACATTCACTGGCATATCCATCCTTTTAATAGAAACGTATCCATACCAATCTTAGTGCAACAGATGCGCGTTTCTGTATTTAACTTCTTCTGAATCAGTTTTGCTAAACCCCAATTTTTGAAAGAAAAGAGACGATGGACTTTAAATATTCATTAAATTTTATCCCACATGCTACATGACCGACAACAATTAGGATAGGACAGAAGCGCTTACAGAAAGTGAGAAAGCTTAACTGAGATTTACAGAGAGATTCTATTTTATTGTCTGACCTGCGGCTATCAGAAGCGATACATAAGTATTGCTTTTATGGCATCATTATTAGTGTCAGCGGCCTAAAATTTTGCCAACTTCTCTGATTCAGCTCTTTTTTGAGACAGTGCTGTGACAGGGGAGATACCATCAACCCTGCAATTATTATTACATTTCCACCACTAGAAATTTGTCTGTTGGTTAAAGTAAAATTAGCCATTCGTTCATTTCCTTGTGAGTGAATTATTCATTTTATACATGATTTAAGTTCATATCATGTGAACTTCGGGGAAAAAAAATAAATAAAAAACAAAGAAAGATCTTTTTGTGAAGTTCCTTTTTTTTGGATGAAGTAATATAACTGTGTACTATAGGTACAAAGTATTAGACTTTTACATTACATTTTTGCACAGTGATCCAGATAAGACGAGGTTACAGGGATAATTTAGAGATAATTTCTGATACTTCTGCATGAAATATAAATTCTGACCCCTCATTAGAACCACCCCACTGAGACAGTTCTAATGAGGGGTCACAACATATTTTTGGTTAAGAGATAAGAAAAATAGAAAAAGTATCTGAGAATTATCCTAAAAAAACACCTTATCTGGAGCCCTGAAATAATTTTACACCTCAACTTTTTTTTTATGGTTACAGAATTTGAAGGCTAAAATCGAAGTCTTCATAATAAACTGTTATCAATTGAATCGATGAAAATTCTTCAAATTTGTAGGTGAGCTGTCTCTAAAATGTGTGTCGTTGAATACTGTCTTAGTTGGACATGCATGGTGATTTAATTATAAAATTACTCAGTTACTGGTTTTTATACCCCGCCACACGTTAGTGGCGGGACATGATGTTTTCCTGCTGGCTGTCCGTGTGTCCGTCGTCCGTCCATCCGTCCGTCCGTGAGCACTTCATTTCCGTTCGATAACTTTGGTATTTATGAACGGATTTTCTTCAAATTTGGTTTGTGCATTGGTCTTGAGAATATCTCAGTTGGGATTGCTAATTGGCAAATTTCGATTTCTTCTGATGGAGTTATTGCCCTTGTCAATGTCTTAAAAATAAGTTTTGGTCTATAGTTCTTTTACACTTTGAAATATCTTGATGAACTTTCACAGACGTGATTGCAGTAACATAAGCTTTCTGTTACAAGTGGATTTTTGTCCACCTGGGGTAACTGCCCCTGCCCTGGTGCTATACACATGTATTAAATAACGAAAAAAAAAATGTATAAAATCAGAGTTGAAAGGGATTTTTCTGAAACTTGTAACAAATTATCATATTGAAATAAGCTTGCCGTCTTGATAAAAACAGTTGTTCCCCAGTGGTTACCTGCCCCTGACACATGCTATATACATGTATCAAATCATGAAAAAATCTATATAAAATCAGACTTTTGGTATATCTTGATGAAATTCCACAGAAATAAGCTTTCTGTTACAAGCAGAATTTAGTCCACTTGGGTTACCTGCCCCTGCCCCAGGGCTATACACATGTATAAAATTATGAAAAAATCTGTATAAAATCAAAGATGAACAGGATTTTCCTGAAACTTGCAACACGTTATCAAGGTAATAAGAGCTTCATGTCATGATCAAAATTTCGTCCCCAACAGTTATCTACCCCTGCCCCAAGGCTATATACATGGGTAAAATGATAATAAAAATCGTGTAAAAAATGTACAAAAAGGTAAAAGAAGTGATATTGGTTGGCAGTGGCGGGGTATTACGCAGTCGTTTACGATGCTTTTATTCCAACATATTTTTGTTTGAGTGGATTATCATTTTCAGAGACCCTCAAATTTTGGCAGTTTTAAGCCCTTTGTTCAATTTTTTCCACCAAACTCAATACCAGTGAGGGAGAAGAAAGTTTCAAAAATACAATATTATTTTTTCTTCTTCAAAGTTGAAGAGGCGTATTGTTTTTGCCTTGTTTTGTTTTTAATTGGGTTGATTTGTGAGTATTCACCTTTCATTATCTTCACTAACTGCTAACTTTTGTAATTGTGTGTGTTATGGAGGGGGAGACCGTGGGGGGATGGAAAGAAGAGATAGGAGAATAATATTTATAGCTGTCCAAAACAGTTGTGCTGGAAACAGTTTATTACTCAAAGCATGTTTTTACTTTCATGGTCTGTAATTATCTCCCCAAGATTTATTTTATTGCATATAATGTCCACCATACCTTTATTTTGGAACTATTTTGTGACTAAAACATGGTGGATATTTCAGATTTTTTTTGCAGGGAGTGGGTGTCTGTTGAATAATTGATTTTTGTATTTGTTATTTGTTTCTATGCAATTTTCATTCTGGGAGATTGTAGAAGGGTGTTTGGAGATTTTATCAGGGTAATTATTTTTGAGTAGAATTTCATCCACATGGACTTTGGGCGTCCTTGGGATAGCCAAGTCTCAGATATGCTAATTGTCTTCATAATTGCTTTTATTATACATGTTATACCCTAGAATGATGTTCAGGTGGTATGTAACATTGAAGGCTTGAAAGCTTTGTGACAGACCCAGTTATTTTTTAAAAAAATGTAACTCACATTTTTCAACGTACCCCACCCACTACACATTGTGATGAACCCTTAACGCAGTACCAAAACACTGCGTATGATGTCATGAATGAAAAAAGCAAGCATATGCTACCTAGGTAGTGTGTTCATACGAGGGTCATCCAATAAGTCCTGCAAACGGCCGAGTTTCATGCAAATGCTAACTAAAAACGAATCAAGCAATCCACATTCCTACAGCGCATCTTTCCTTCTTTCCAGTCAACAATTTCCAGAAACGTCATGATCTTACAAATGGCGTTGCTAGGCAACTGAAGAATACTACCGTTATGGGTGCGGCGGTGGCTTCTAGTTGTCTGTTCAAGATCCCCTAGCTTAGTTTAGAACCCTTGTAAATATCTGAAAATTGCTGGGAGATACGGAAAATGATACTGAAGTATGTACCCGGTACATGTACCACGGTTAAGATATTGCCGTCAGTCAAGATATAATTATTGTTCAAAGGAAGATCACGATGTTTTTCGGGCAGCTAAAATATCATATAAAATGAGTATATGAGGAAGAGGCTTTCACAGCAGATGAAGTGTTTCCTAAACTGCCTTTAATTTGTTATCAAAGAATAGTCCCGAGATGCTGAAATGTAGATATTAGAGAAAATATAAGCTTCGAGCCTTGTTTAATATCGTTTGCAGCCTTAAGAAACCAGAGTTAAACGTCAAAAACGGAAATTTTGCTAAAATTCTGTAATATTCTCTTGTTGCCTAGCAACCACATTTGTTTGGTAATGTGAAGTGATAATTGTCTCGTAATGCAAATCTATGACTTTACAGCTGTTGCATACACTATATGTATAAGTCTGATTCAATTTCCAGCTTCGCATTCATACTCCTTTGTAGGTATATGGGTACACGTTAGTGGGAAGCAACTTTACCATTTTAGCTCACCTGAGCCTTTAGGCTCAAAGGTGAGCTTATAGTATAGCCAGGGATCCGTCGTCCGTCCGTCGGCCGTCCGTCCGTCGTCAACATTTTCAAACATCTTATCCTCTGAAACCACTGGGCTGATTGGAGCCATATTTCATATGGAGCTTACTTAGGTTAGGGGAACGACAGTTGGTTCGGGGTATCTGGGTCACATGACCAAGATGGCCGCCACGCCCATATATGGTAAAAACCCTTCAAAATCTTCCTCTCCAGAACAGAAATGCCTATGACCTTGAATCTTGGTATGTAGCATTGGGCATTCAAGCCCATTATAATTTATACAAATGAAGGCTGTTGGTTGGCCTTGACCTAATTTACGGCAAGGTCAATTCAGATGCGTTTTACTTTTGTATAGGAAACTGCTTAACAGTGGATTTCTCAGAAATTATTTAAATTTCAGGTATAATAGTTGGTATGTATGCTTAATTAAATGACTAGATAAAAATTATGTTGTTCAAGGTCAAGGCCATTTTTAGACCTTTGTTCAAGGACACTGATATTCTGTCTCCTGTCAACATTTTCAAACATCTTCTGCTCTGAAGCCACTGGGCCGTTTAAAGCCATTTATCGTACGGAGCTTTAGTGGACCAAAGGAATAAAAGTTTGTTCAGATGGTCTTGGTCACATGACCAAGATGGCCGCCACGCCCATATATGGTAAACACTTTTCAAAAATTTTCTACTCCAGTACCAAAAGGCCTATTACCTTGAAACCTGGTATGTAGCACTGGACATTTAAGTTCATCAAAGTTTGTACAAATTATGACCTCAGGTTGACCTTGACCTAATTTACGATACGGTTAACTTTGGTACATTATGCTTTTGTATTGGAAATTGCTTAAACAGTGGATTTCTCAGAAACTATTTTAATTCTGAGGTATAATATTTCGTAAATATGCTTATCTAAATGACTAAATGAGGAAATTATGTTGCTTAAGGTCAAGGTCAAAGAATGACCTTTGTTCAAGGATACTGAGATTCTGTCATCTGTCAACATTTTTAAATATCTTCTCCTCTGAAGCCACCGGGCAGATTAAACTTCAGATATGGAACTTCGGTGGGCCAAAGAAACAAAGTTTGTTCAGATGGTCTTAGTCACATTACCAAGTTGGCCACCACGCCCATATATGGTAACAACCCTTAAAAATCTTCTTCTCCAAAAACGAAATGCCTATGACCTTGAAACCTAATATCGACCATTGGGCTTTTGAGCCCATCATAAATTGTACAAATGATGACCTTAGGTTGACTTTGACCTTATTTACAACACAGTCAACTTTGGTATGTTATGTTTTTGTATTAGTAAATAATTAAACAGTGGATTTCTCAGAATTATCACAGTCTAAGTTGTTATAATACTTGGTATAGATGGTAAAATAAATGAGCAAATGAAAACATTATGCCAAATAAGGTCAAGGTCATTCTTTGACCTTTGTTCAAGGTCACTGAGATTCTGTCACCAGTGGACAATAATTTCATACATCTCCTCTGAAGCCACTGGGCCGATTGAAGCTTTATTTTATACGGAGCTTCAGTGGGCCAAAGGAACCTAAGTTTGATCAGCTTGTCTTGGTTGCATGACCAAGATGGCCGCCACGCCCAGATTTGGTAACAACCGTTAAAAATCTTCTTCTCCAGAACCGAAAGGCCTATGACCATGAAACCTAATATGGAGCACTGGACAATTGAGCCAAATATAGTTTGTGCAAATGATGACCTAAGGTTGGCATTGACCTAATTTACAACACAGTCAACTTTGGTATGTTATGTTTTTGCATTAGAAAATGCTTAAACAGTGGATTTCTCAGAAATTATTACAGCCTAAGTTATAATACTTGGTACAGATAGTAAAATAAATGAGCAAATGAAGACATTATGCTGCACAAGGTCAATGTCATTCACTGACCTTTGTTCAAGGTTACTGACATTCTGTCACCAGTTAACATTACAAACATCTCCTCTGAAGCCACTGGGCCGATTGAAGCTTTATTTTATACAGAGCTTCAGTGGGCCAAAGGAACCGTGGTTCAGCTCATCTTGGTCACATGAACAAGATGGCCGCCACACCCATATATGTGACAGTGCCTGGCATTTTAAGCCTTATGGAGCGAAAATTTGAAATTTTGTTTTTGACATTTTCATATTTATTAGTGCTTCCAGGATAGATTTTGAAAACTCACAAAGAAATAGCGCTAAGGTTTACTGCAAAAGCAAATGAAATTCACACCATCCGATCTGTTGTTTTCGTTTCTCTGATTGGATAAAATGTACATACTAGCTGGATAAACCTTTATAACTCTGGTTCGTGACATCGCTTTTCAAAGATCTATAATGCTAACTTGCTTAAAAGAAATTAAACACGCCGATAGAACTGTTGAATCACCGTTTACAGGGGGCACTTTGAGATTTAATAGTCAGTGCTCGGAAATACAGTTAACTTTACCTGCAAATTTTATGACGTCACTTTCATTTCACGTTTCGTGACGTCAACGTCACCCCTCCACAAGGCTCATAATCGCAGGCACTGTCACATATGGTAAAAACACTTCAATGTTTTTTTTCTCCAGAACCAAAAGGCCCATGACCTTGTAACCTTATATGTATTATTGAGCATTTACGCCCAGCATAGTTTGTACAATTGATGGCCTAAGGTTGACTTTAACCTAATTTACGACATGTTCAACTTTGATATGTTATGCTTTTGTATGGGAAAATGTTTAAACAGTGGATTTCTCAAACTATGTAAGTCTATGGTATGATATTTGGTATATATGGTTAATTAAATGACCTAATTAAGAAGTTATGTCACTTAAGATCAAGGTCATTCTATGACCTCTTGTTCTCGGACATTGAGATTCTGTTGTCTGTCAACAGTTTCAGACATCTTTTTCTCTGAAGCAACTGGGCAAATTGAAGCCATAGTTCATACGGAGCTTCAATGGGCCAAAGATATTAAAGTTTGTTCAGATGGTCTTGGTCACATGACCAAGATGGCCGTCACACCCATATATGGTGTAAACACTTTAAAAATTTCCTCCCCATTACCGAAAAGCCTAATGGCCTGGGTATGTTGCATTGAAGACTCGGGTCCATCATTATTTGTACAAATCATGATTGTCATTTGACCTTGACTTAATTTATGGTAAGGTTAATTTTGGTATATTATGCTTTTGTATTGGAAATGATAAAACAGTGGATATCTCAGAAAGTATTTAAGTCTAAGGTATAATATTTGGTATATATGGTTAAATGAATAAGCAAATGAAGAAATTATGTTGCTTAAGGTCCAGACCATTCTTCGACCTTTGTTCAAGGTCACTGAGATTGTGTCAGCCGTCAACATTTTCAAACACAATTTTATTAAGTCAGTTGAAGCCATATTTCATATGGAACTTCAGTAGACCAAAGGAACCAAAGTACGTTCAGATGGTCTTGGTCACATGATTATAATGGCCCCAACACCCATTTATGGCAAAAACACTTCAAACATAGTCTCCAGAACCGAAAGGCCTATGACCTTGAAACTTGGTATGAAACATTGGGGATTGACGCCTATTATAATTTATACAAATCATGACTGTCCATTGACTCTGACCTAATTTATGGCAAGGTCAATTTTGAATACCTTATGCTTTTACATGGGAAAATGCTTAAACAGTGGATTTCTCGGAAACTATTTAAGTTTTAGGTATGATATTTGGTATATATGGTTAACTAAATGAGCTAATGAAGATATTATGTTTCCAAAGGTCAAGGTCTTTCTTTGAGATTCTGTCAGCTGTCAACATTTTGAAGAAGGTGTCAGGTGAGCTACAGGACCATTGTTCCTCTGGTTTAATTTTTGCTTTGGTTAACTCACAGCAGTGGACTCCGTTTTGAAAGGCCTCGCCGTCCAGGGAGGAAAAGAGGAAATCACAAAGTTGTTTACGGTGAAAAATTGGCGAAAAGGCGTGGAAGCCTATCCATACACCATAGAGAGAACGATAGTACTTCCTGATAGTTGCCTATCGTTTATCTCTGCACTTAAGTGACATTAGACTTAAGAATCACATATAAAGACTTTTTAGCGCATGTGCAAACAATTATGACCTAGATTGGCGTGCACTGCTGTAAAGATGAATCAAAGCCTTCAGTGTTCTCATGTAATTCTCCGCAGTCCATAGCTTCCTATGCAATTGAGAACAAATGTTTCGATACGCAGTCTGGTCTTAGTACTTGTGATAGTCTCCGCGTTTAGGACCGTTATGAGCTCCATAGCTTATAGGCCTGAAAACCCCGGACTTCATCTTGAAGCTGCTAGTGACTTTGGGTCGAACAGGTACATCTTCAGGGGAACTCAACAGTTTCTCCCTGGCCTCATTTATCAATTAAACAGGACAGAACAGAACGTTTATTACTTGTCGAACATAAGAAACTTTACAACATTAACCCTCTAGGGCTTTTTCTTCGACAATTAAGTGTAAAAAATAACATCACAGTGCATTCAAGATAAAACAATAGTAATATAACAGTATGATTAAATCGCAGAATTCTGTAAAAGACACAAAAATTAAATAGATACACAAATAAGATTAGATATTTTGGTGTAAATAAGAAATTACAGTCAACTCTCGATATCTCAGAGTCAAAGTTCATCCCAGAAAATTTACTTTGAGATGTCAGTAGTTTGGAATAACATGTATTGAAATGTAGATAAAAATGGAAAATTATTCAAAACCATATTTTTTATATAAGAAGGTAAGTTGTGATATCAATAAAAGCCTTAAGTGATTACAAAAAAAAAATAATGACAGACCAGGGTATCCCCAAAACAGCTCGTTTTTAAGAGGAACTAAAGGAGAGCCAGTTCTCCCTAACTCTTTAAATGTGTTAAAGTCTGTAAATGAGGATAAACTCTTACAGAAAAGAAGTTGCTCCTCACGGAGCAAGTTCTTTCCTTATTGTAAGCCACGAACCAGGAAGTCATGGACGTTATTCCCTTTGTTTTATAAAACTGGCGAGGGGACATAGAGGTGCACCCATACACGTGAACGCTGTTCAAAGTCTAAGGAAGAAACGATTATAAGGCTGTTATTATCACGTGGATTATGAGCAGCTGTAGAGAATCAAATTACATGGTGCTTCTTTATAATTTTGTGGTCTATATAATTTTATTGTCGCAAAAAAGGAAATGGGTCAGGTGAGCACGTGGTATTCTGTAATGTTCACATGACCGCAGGAAGGTTAACTTAGAACATTCTCGTAGTATAAAAGAAAGTTTTTCAGCCCTCAGTTTTTCCAAGACAATCACGTGCAAAATGAACAAATGTCGGTAAAGTAAACTCTGTTGAAATCTGGACACAATCACAACGCTTTCGTTCTAAATTTGCCTGCATACGTGTCAATAATTAGAAAGCTTTTAGCTGCTAAAAAGGGTTACATGTACTGGGTATTCATTTAATGAGTCTTGTTTGTTTGCAAGGAAAGCTGAGCACAAACGTTTTGGTTTTCTCGTGTCGCGGCTTCCAAAATACCATGCGAGTCACGGACATTTCATATATATAAAACTGAAAAGCTATTGTTTAAGCTTGTACAGTCAGCTCTCGATATCTCGAGCACTGATATCTCTTATATTACTCTCTTATGTCGAGGAGTATAGTTTGGTCATTTTTTCCAACTTTATTGATGTTTCAACTCCTGCTGCATCAAACTGCTGATGTCTTGAATATCTTGATTTTCTGGGAACAGAAAATTTACTTTGGGATATCGGTAGTTTGAGATTAACTTTGACTTTGAAATGTCGAGGGATGGCTGTGATTGTGATTGTGATTTTCTAATGCTCTTTGTTGTGGTGTTTTTGTAAGTACTGGTAATTTTAGTCTGCCTTGTTGTTATAGTGTTCTATTGTAATTGATTATATTTGTTTATCATATGACGTCGCATCTGAGAGTGTAATAAAGCCATGCATTAAATACGATAATCCACTAGTGGATTAAATATGCAAATTACGTCGTAACGTTATACGTTGACGTCCATAAAAACGTCGCATTTTCTAATGGCGAAATCGTGACGTTTCAGTGCAAATTCTGCTGATAAAATGCGATTTTAGTGTCATATGATAAATAGAATCTTGCATTCGTGCTCCTGTATTACTGAATTTATTAAACTCGTTGGGGAAAACCGATAAGATGCTCGGCAAAGCCTCGCATCTTATCTTTTTCCCCAACTCGTTTAATAAATTCAATAATACATGAGCACTCATGTAAGATCCTTTATATAAATCTTGAAAAAGGAAATAAAGAATGATGATGATGATGATGATGAGCACAAACGTTTTGGTTTTCTCGTGTCGCGGCTCAAGTTTTAATATATTTTTTCCAGTGAATACCATAAGTATCTTCATCAAGTGCGCAAGATTTATTCGCGTTTTTCCAGTTGTTAATAATATATCCATTCGTTATGATCTTAACGTATAACAAAATGCATGCAGGCTAACCATTCTTGACATTGAAAATCTGGGGCCATATTCATAAAACGACTTAAGTGGTTGCTATGCTGTTGCTAAGGCTAAATTTCTTTGAAGGAGATTCCCTACAGCTATGAAATTTGCTCTGGAGGAACAGTCTTTGTAAGACTGTTCCTCCAGACCAAATTTCATAGTTTTAGGGAATTTCCTTTATAGATATTTAGCCTTAGCAACCGCATAGCAACGACTTAAGTGGCTTTATGAATATGACCCCTGAACTGACTCCACCCGATCGTTTCAGGTAGGCAAATGAGGCAACCCATAATAGAAAAATAATTGAGCCGCGACACGACAAAACCAACAATGTGGTTGTGCGCAAAGCTTAGACTCAGATCAGCCTTGGCATCCGCCCAGTATGATCAGACTCTTCGTTAGTGCTCAACGGGTAGCTGAGGGTTTAAGCTTCATCCATGCGGACAGCGAAGACTCTAACCAGACTGGGCGGATGCCCAGGCTGATCTGAGTCTGTGCTGGGCGCACAACCACTTTGTTGGTTTTCACGTTACGCAGCTCAATTTTAGTATTTGCTTTTTGATAAGACTATCTATATAATTACCTACCTGGGAAAAACAGAATCTATCGTTGGTGCCCACTGGGGATAAGGAGATTTCAACCAAAGGGTTGGAATCCCTCACCCCACTGGAAACCAGTGATTGATTATTTTCCTCACCTACCAATATCATAGAGATTATATGGCTGATTGTTTGCTTCTATCTTAAAACGAGATATTCTGACGTCATTTAATGAGTGACTTAGAAAATAGAGTGACGTCATAAATCTAACACGATCACCTCAGATAGGCAAATGAACAAAGTCAAAGAACTGATACAATAGCTGATAAGCTAGAAGAAGATTATGCGATGACAATTATTATGTGACATAAATGTTAGCCGAAACTGCGTAGTCTGGCCCATGTTCTTTCTTCTGTCTGTATTATCTGCTCTTGAAGGAACTCTTTCAAATTTAAATTCTAAATCCTGTCTGGGAGGTCATTGAGCCAAGAAATTCGAACGAATTCACGTGTAGCCTATCCCACATGGCTACACGTGTGGGATAAGATTCGCAACTGTCTTGAAAGCACACGGGTGACTCTATTCTGCACGCTGTGGTAGGTGAGAAAGAGATGTCAATTTCCCTTTCCGCTCGTGCTGTCTTACTACTTGTGTTGTTGCCTCGTGCTATATTTTCCCATTTGATGTCGTGGTTATAGGATGTGGAATTTGACCATTGCCCCTTTACACTTGCAGATATAATTGAGCCGCGACACGAGAAAAGAAACAAGTGGTTGTGCGCTCAGCACAGACTCAGATCAGCCTGAACATCCACCCAGTCTGATCACCGACTGATTGTCCGATTGATTTGTTGCTTTACGTCCATGGTAAACAGCTATATTCATGTCGGGACGGTCTGTTAATCAAACCACACTATTCAAGGGCAGGCTTAGTGGACCTCCTTAGCGGTTAACCAGTACTAAGTGCGCATTTTCGCAAGTAACTGACAACTGCCTTTTTTTAATCAGCGGAAGGAGAAACGAAAGTATGTGGCCAGACCGGGTATCGAGCCCAGGACCTCTGACTTATAAGACAGGTGCCCTACCGATTGCGCTACACGGCCCGGCCTCAGTCTGATCTTACCTTTCGGTAAGCGCTTAAAGGGTAGCTTAGGGTCTCAGCTACCTCATTGCGGACAGCGAAGACTCTGATCAGATTGGGCGGATGCCCAGGCTGATCTGAGTCTTCACTGAGCGCACATGCCACTTTGTTGGTTTTACACTACTAGCTTTATATAGAAAGCTTTTATAGAAAAAACGACATCTCATTAGGATATTCATGCATAATGTGACAAGCTCATATTTTACAATTAACAACACATGTAGCTCATTATAACCTGCGAAATCTAGGGTATCTTTACATCAGTAGTCGCAAATTGCAGTACTGTTTGTGTGATTCTGCTTTAGTAGAAAAATGGCAGAAAGTCCTACGCAAATCTTAAAAAGTGCAAAATCTGATTGACTGATTGAGACAATGTCAAAAAATTCTCTAATATTATAGCTGTTTAAGTCAATACTTGATCTGTATTTAAACAATATTAAAATCTATTCCTTTTCAGGTAAATCTCTAAAAAGGCTAAATATGGCGGCTCCGAACTTTTTTAAGGATATATATTTTGTGCCAGAAAAATGTCACAAGGATTAGATCGGGAGAAGAGGGCGGGTGTACTAGACCATAGACCGCCTGTGACCCGAGGCGTTTTCATGTAACAAATACATGCCTCGGATACCGGTCTTTGATTGACGTTTCTGGAAGAATTCTATGAGATCACAAAGATTTTTTTTTTACACCTTGCATCCATTGACCTGCCTCCGGGTACAGGGACTGCATTGCTTGTCCTTTAGTAGTGAAAAAAATGGCTTTCACATTCCTTACTCACACTTGCAATCCCTTAGGCAGTGCAATGCCTTCTGGCATCATTGGGGAGCCATACTCTTTTTTCCTAATTTTTCGGTACGGGTCGGTAAAATGATTCAAGGCTCATCACTGATAATTATTTTTGTGATGTATCTTGGAATCCTTTTCAATAGTGTTCATGCCATCTTAACACGCGTGCCAGTTTGCTCCTCCGTGAGAAAATGCAGGACCCAACCTAGCACTATTCCTCTTTAATGTCAAGGTATTTCACAGAATGCGTAATACGGATACTTTTGAAATTCAAGCCACGTCCGCAATTTACTGAAAACTATATCTTGCGTAAGATTTAACTTTTTCCCCAAAATTCTTGGACTACTTGTAGACTTAGGTCGACCAGATTTAGGTGCAGTTTTAATAGACTCCACGCCTGCACTTACTTTCCTAACCCATCTGAAACCGTGGAAAAGGTCAATACTTCCTTAAACAGTACATATGTTAGCATAAATGTTTTAAACCTCTGTCGAGGAGAGCGCATATCTTATTGTAAGCCCTTATTTCGTTCGCAAATTTGACACTTTTCCCAACTTTTTTAACTAACAGCTTATGAGCAAGGTTTGTGCAATGTAAATTTTGAGCGAGCTTTTTGTGTCTTCATGTATAATTTAAACATCGTTTGAAAGCTTTGACAATGGGGAACACGTGGAAGACTAAAATTTTGTACTCGCGCTAACAAAAGTGGTGAACAATATAGTCAATATCGCCAGCGACATTACTTTTGATCTCAGTCTCGCAGTTCTGAAATTGTGAGTTGTATGTTTGCCTGCGTGGCTCTTCCCTGAAATCATTTATCACACTTTGTATTGGGTGGACCATTGTGACCATCTCGTTAGTTAGTGAAGAGAGCTAGTTGCTCTCCTTTTCATTAGTGCCCTTTCGTATACACTGTTATGCGTCTTATATCATTTACCTTTCTTGTTACCATTTATATGCTATCGAATAATTCGGCTATAAGCCGGAACCCCAACCCTCTAAAATATCTAAAGATCTTATATAATTATTCTGAAAGATGGGATTCCCTCCTCCAAGCAACCGCAAAATTTAGACCCATCTTTCAAGATGGATCTAGATTTTTGGGGTTGTTTTGGAGGCAAAACCCCTCGTCTTCATTACCGAATATTTACATTCGTCGACGATTTCATAAGATGAACAAATACTGGGCTGACGATGTTCATACATCCATGAGTAACACTCGTTCACGCGATATGACGCGTTAGCGACGTCAGGGATAATTCAATTAGTTGATTGACCGACGTTATGTTCGATAGACGTCATGCCATCGTGACGGCTGTTAAACGTCATAAACAAACACGTTGGTCAACAAGTATTCTCCATCCTTTCATTGGCGTTAAATTAGTCAGAACTTCACTAATAAGTAACAAAATTGATGTGAAAACATAGTATAGCCTAAATATAAAAGATAATTTTGTTTTTCTGAAGTAAATGGAAGTATGACCGCAATGGGTTCCGTGCGAAGCGAGGGTGTCATTTACTTTGCACACAACCCATTGCGTTCATACTCCCATGAACATCCGAAAAATGACATATATTCTTTATATGAATATGGTATGACCTGTGATTATAGCTCTTCATTAGTATTTAGCTTCAGATAGTACATGATTTCATCAGTTATAAGACAGGACTTTCCCTTCCAAAAACAATCCCAAATATCTAGATCCGCCTTATAAGGCGGATCTAGATTTTTTGGGACTGTTTTAAAAGGGAAAACCGACCTCATAACAGCATTTCTAAATACTTCTTTAGTTATTATGAGTGATTGCAGAGATGGAAAAACTACGTTTTATAATCAAGTAAATACGGCAACGGAAGCGCGCAAAATGATGAGATTTCACATGAACTTAGCAGGCCTGCTGCACGAAGTGCTATATTAGTTTTGTTTAATCTAGGCTGTTGGATGGGGTGACACTGTTACTGTTGTTTCCCGATTACTTTTCAACACATTTTCTTGTCAAACTCATATTTTATTATTAGTTTAAAGTTCACAAATCATAGTCACCGTCGTGAGAATCAGCGGGGGTACCTCACGATAAGATATTACTGGAGCTTTTTAAGGATAACTATAGCCTTAATAATTGACCCAACGCGAAAGCACTTATCTCTACGCCCTTCAAAGTTGTCCAAGCATATTTTACAAAAGAAACTATTGTCACAAAAACACACATGCATTTGTTTGCCCGAGGTTTTTACCTTATTTGACTGGTCAATTCATATTTTGATTGGCAGGTGGCGACAGGTCAATTCTGTACATAGAGCACACATTCTGTAAAGTAGAAAGCCTGGCAATGGTCAGGAATTAATACAATCAGATCCTGTATCCCGGCCTCAAAACCAAAAGGGAAAGAAGTATAAACTGCCAGGGGCCGTATTCATTAAACGATTTAAGTGGTTGCTATGCTGTTGCTAAGGCTAAATTTCTTTGAAGGAAATTCCCTACAACTATGAAATTTGCTCTGGAGGAACAGTCTTACAAAGACTGATCCTCCAGACCAAATTTCATAGTTGTAGGGAATCCCCTTTATAAATATTTAGCCTTAGCAACGGCATAGCAACGACTTTATGAATATGGCCCCAGATCCCGTATCCCGGCCTCCAAACCAAAAGGGAAAGAAGTATAAACTGCCAGGTCAGCTGACAGCAGTTCACAACTGACATGACCGGTAATCCAACTGAACAGCTCTTTTCCACATTGTTGATCATTCAGCTACCCCAATTGAAGACACCACTTATACCATCGTTATTGCTGTTATTCAGAACTGGTGTCGAAATATATCGTTTGTCTGAAAATGCTTCTCCAGTGAACCTGTCTGAACCTTTATTTTCTTATTGCTTAGTTAGTGATGATAGACACTGCTGGCAAAATTGATTCATCATGCGTCTGCTGCAAAATTCACCTGATAACAGGGGTATGATAACATGATGTGATATCATGTAACTTTAGAACTGCGGTTGCGCGAATGTTATCAGGCGGTGCCTCAAGAAGCGAGCTCTGAAGAGGATTGGCTACTTACTGAGTTTGGCCGTGATAACAATGTTCTGTTGGTCATAGGACGTCACCGACTTACGTCACAACGCATGCGCGACGTCAACAAGTTCGGACAGAACTGCGTTTGTTTTTCCATTGTTTGACTCTTTTTATGCCTTTAAAATCTTCTAACGATGCATGATAAAGAAAACCATGATAGTGTCTTTTGATATCAAGTCTATCAGGCGAAACCAGAAACATGTCATTTGATATCAAGTTTATCAGGCTCGACCAGAAACACGTCGGACTGACTCGGCAAGCCTCGCCATTCCTACGCTGTTTCTGGTCTCGCCTGATACACTTGATATCAAAGGATACTAACAGGGTATTCTCTATTTATCGAACAATTCGAAACAAATCTGATTTGATGAGAGAAAAAAGAGTATTGTAACACTATTCGTGTTGTACCAGAGACACTCACCTCTTCGAATTGAAGATATCTCCAATTCGAAGAGGTGAATGTCTCTGGTACAATACCTTCAATTCGAAGAGGTGAATGTCTCTGGTACAATATCTCCAATTCGAAGAAGTGCGTGTCTCTGGTACAGAAGCGGTGAATTTTATAGATACGTCCCGTTCAGCCTTCTGGGAAACATCATTCTGAGTTTTGGGCGAAAAATAAGCATATTAGTAAAGATCCTTCTGACCTCACTCCTGGTTAACCGCTTAGGAGGTCTAAGCCTGCTCGGGAATAGTGTGGTTAGGTTAACTGACCGACCCGACATGACCATAGCTGTTTACCGTGGACGTAAAACAACTAATCAATCAATCAATCAATCAACGTCTCCTGAACCAGTTGGACGTAACAACAGGTCACACTACTACATGTCACACACACTGACGTCTGGTAATAATATCTATAGTAAAGCCGAGATGCCCTTTGAAGTATCAAGTATCAAATGTGTATGGATATGCCATCACGGTTTTTCGCTATTTTCACTTCACTGTATTGTGTCGTGTGACGGCCGTAAAAAGTCACCCCATACATTATAGTAGCGCAGATTATATATTTCCATTACTGTGCTTATTCTGAGTCAGTTTGAAAATAGACTTCCGCCAAAGCTGGTGCTAAGAGACATGATTAGCGTTGCTACAATTCATTTCATCACATCAGCAGACTCCATTAAACTGTGTATGCTGTTTTCGTTTCTTCGATATGTTCTCTGTTTCCAGAGGAGTAGCATAACCGAGCGTCACTAACCACTCGACCACGGCCTTCTCTGAAACTAAGTCATCATTTCAAGGTCGCTGATGAGACTTGACAAGTCGAAACGTCGAAGTATGCCACAAGTTCCTTCTTTTGAATGTGTTCTTTGCTCTTAAAGGAACTCTTTTAGAGTTTAATTTGCCTTCACTGCAGCCGATTTTGTGTCGTATACATTGTGGTATAGTGGACGTAAAACGTATCTTAGTGCAGATTATATTTAGTGTTTGTTCTTTGAGATCAGAGGATATAATCTGAGAATTCTTAATTTTTTTATTGGTTTAGACTGGTATTCTAGACCATCGCTTTTTATTCATTTGGGCCCCTTTTAGATACTTGTCAGTCTTTCAATCGACTGCCTTATCAAAATTAAGAAAATACAGTACGTTTTCCCTGGTTTGTGTCACTAGATCATTTCAGGGTCACTGATGAGGCTTGAATAGCCGAAACTTCGATGTATGGCCGATGTTCCTTCTTTCGAATGCGTTCTCGGCTCTTGCGGGAACACTTCTAGACTTTAATTTTATTTATATTCAACATTTCTACTTTTTCTGGTGTCCTAGGTTGGGTGTGGCTTTTTTGTTATTCTTGTGTTTCCTATATCTTCATGTGTATATCAATGAGCCTCGACACGAGAAACCCAACAAAGTGGTTGAGCACCAAGCACAGGCTCAAATCAGCCTGGGCATCCACCCAGTCTGATTGGACTCTTCCCTTAGCGCCTAAAGGATAGCTAAGGGATGCGGAGAGCGAAAACTCTGATCAGGCGGTGCGAATGCCCAGGCTGACCTGAGTCTGCGCTGGGCGCAATGCCACTTTGTTGGTTTTGTCGTGTCGCGGCTCATATATCACTGCTCTAGATATAAAAGGGTAACCGGAATGATTGTTTGGTATGTTTCTTTATATTTCCTTACAAAACCATCGTTGTGACCCCTTATTAGAACCGCCTCGCCGAAACAGTTCAAATGAAAGTCATGTCATGTTTTTATTGAAAAATAAGAAAAAATATCTTAGAATTATCCTGATATCTTTCTTATCTGGATCCCTAAATAACAATTGAGCTGCGACACGACAAAACCAACAAAGTGGCACGAGCGCCCAGTTAAGACTTAGATCAGCCAAGGCACCAGCCCAGTCTGACCAGAGTCTTCGCTGCCCGCATAAATGTAGCTAAAATCCTCAGCAACCCTTTGAGCGCTATCCTAGCGAAGACAGATCAAACTGGGCGACTGATTAGGCTGATCTGAGTCTTAGTTGGGAGCATTTGCCTCTCTGTTAGTTTTGACGTGTCGTGACTCACATTTTCAAAGATCATTTGCGACGATTACGTCTCAAGAACGTCCATGAAATGTATCACTTTTACCGTAAATATCTATATATTGAGACAAATAGGGCTTAGCAAACAGCACAGACCCGATCAGGACCAGTCTGATCATGGTCTACACTGTTTGCCATTCCATCTTCATCCGTTGGACACATAACTACATGAGCCGCGACACGACAAAACCAACAAAGTGGTTGTGCACCCAGCGCAGACTCAGATCAGCCTGGGCATCCGCCCAGTCTGATCAGAGTCAGAGCGAAAACTATGATCAGACTGGGCAGATGCCCAGGCTGATCTGAGTCTGCGCTGGGCGCACAACCACTTTGTTGTTTTTCTCGT
This sequence comes from Ctena decussata, assembly GCA_963989385.1. NCBI lineage: Eukaryota > Metazoa > Mollusca > Bivalvia > Lucinida > Lucinidae > Ctena > Ctena decussata. The sequence continues at coordinate 15,426,380 of OZ022498.1, forward strand.
GTCGCGGCTCAGTTGTTTTAGGTGTCTCACCTTTTAGAATGCTTACGTATCAACCTTGGAAATGAAATTGGAGCTTAACTATAACTGCTGATTGGCAAAACTAATTGGCTACAAATTCATTATTAAGTATTTGGAAATATGATTCTACAATCTGATTTAATTACTCTGACATTCAAAATTCACATTGACGGCACTGTGATGCATTAGTGTAGAGAGTTCTTATTGGATGAGAACATACTTAAAGGAGATAATATCTTATAAAGTACATTTTAAAATCGATTTTAATATTTCTGGCGTTTAAAATCCACATTGAAGGCCCTGTGATGAAATTTGTTTTGTTCTGAGTTGCCATTGAAGGACAAAGTGGTATTAAGGGCAATAACCAGCATCTGATATAATTTAACTCCACATCCCTGTACTCTTGAAGGAAGGAATCTGCTCTTATAGGAGCAATCTAAGAGACCCCTTCTGTGGAGGAAGGCAAAATGAACATGATTTTGTTGTATTCCTGAAGACTACCCAATATTCATTTCGTCTGGATGCATCAAAGCAACAAATGCATGCATGTTTTCATATCGAAATGTGAAGTCAGCATATCCATATTAAATTGAGCCGTGACATGACAAAATCAACAAATCGGCATGTGCGCCCAGCGAAGCTTCTGATCAGGCTGGGCGGATGCGAAGACACAGATCAGCCTGGGTATCTACCCAGTCTGATCAGAGGCTTCGCTGTCCTCACGGAGGTAGCTGAGACCCTTATCTAGCCTTTAAGCGCACAGCAAAGACTCTGATCTGACTGGGCGGATGCCCAGGCTGATCTGAGTCTTCGCTGGGCGCACATGCAACTTTGTTTGTTTTGTCGTGTTGCGGCTCAATTTCGTTTTTGAAACTGATTCATGTCTATGAACCTTAAGTGCATGTATGTCGGTTCAATAAAGAAAAAAGAAAAATTAGTGACCTTGTCTTATTTTTGTGGGACAAAACCGCATGTAAATGTTAATGTTCGTACATAAATTGTATCGTATAATATGGATGATGTGTATGATAATCTATTTACTGATTGACACTTGACAAATATTGTACGCGGGTGGTATTTCTTGTATATGCTTTATTGTCCCCCGCCTTTTCGAAGAAAAGCGGAGGGACATAGTTTTCGGCACTCCGTCCTTCCGTCTCCCTAAAGTTGTAGGTACCTTGTGTGTGCAACTCCTCCTACAGTTTTATGCCGATTCTTTCGAAACTTTACAGATGGTTTTGTCATATGCTTGTGGTTTGGATATAATCCTGAGATTATTTATTGTCACTTTTTCCACAAGTTGAACTTAGTCATTTTAGGCGTTTTTACTATCAAAGTGACTAGATAGTGGGTACCTTGTGTGCGCAATTCCTCCAACAGTTTTATGCCGATGCCTTTGAAACTTCACAGGTGTTTTGGTCATGGTCTGAAAATATGCATGTGGTTTGGATATTATCCTCACATTATTTTTTGTTACTTTTTCCACAAGTTGAACTTAGTCATTTTTTAGGCGTTTTTACTATCATAGTGACTAGATAGTGGGTACCTTGTGTGTGCAACTCCTCCTAACGTTTTATGCCGATTCCTTTGAAATGTCACAGGTATTTTGGTCATAGTCTGAAGATATGCATGTGGTTTGGATATAATCCTCACATTTTTTATTACTTTTTTCGCAAATTGAACTTAGCCATTTTTCATACATGCCGATTCCTTTGAAACTTCATTTTTCATTGACATGTCCATTAATTGAAATAAACAATAATGGTGGGGGACATAAATTCTTTGAATTTGCTTGTTTTATGAAGAACTCTTGTTATTCTGTGCCTCTTAGAAAAGAATAGTTTAAGATTAAAAGATATGTGGCTTGTACTTACATTTGTAATTGCAATTCCCTTTCTCTGCTGGCTAATGAAATCAAATAGATCAGACCTTACTCCAACAGGACCTAAAGAATGGCCAATAATAGGAAATTCACTGCAAGCCAACCTCAGAAAGCTCCATCTTTTACTTTGAATGAATGGAGTAAACTTATACTGAAAATACTGCTCTAATAATTCGGAAATAGCAGGAATGAACTATGGCGACACATTATTCAAACTTCGTAGATCATTTCATATTGGCCTTCACCTATATGGAGATGGTGCGCCAGGCTCGAGGATGCTGTCAAAACTGAAATTACTAGACTAATTGACAAAATAAAGCAATTTGAAGGAAATGACTTTGTTCCAGGTCCAGTATTTGAGCGTTCTTTAGGAAACTTAGTGCTAGTTCTTCTGTGTGGTGAACCAATGTTTTACGGCCACCACATGGCACAACACACAAGCTACAGTTAAGTCAGGTTAAAATCTAATGGAGTTCCTTCAAGAGCAGAGATCAAATTTGGCCCAGTGGTTGCAGAGAAGAAGATGTTTTAAAATTTGGACAGCGGACGACGGATGGACGACGGATGCCTGGCTATACTTTAGGCTCAGGCTTAGATGAGCTAAAAAAACAATAAAAAGATAAAAGAAAAAAATAATACGGCTCATTGCTTTGCTGCAGTTTTCATATTACCATCGTTCAGGGAAAAAGGAGGTGTTTTGTCTCCTTCAGTCCTGTCGGTATGTTACCATCATCGCAATACTATACTATTCATCGCAAGGGACACAAACAAGATATGCAAAAAAGTGCAATAGCCTAAGGGAGATGAACATCTATTTAAAGGATGGTTCCAGTTTGGCATCTTATGTCTAAATTACTGTTCTTGTCTTAGCAATTTAAATTGACTCTATATTGTACATGATTTGGCGAAATAAAATGGAAAATATAAATAAAATACTAGATATATTTTGCATTGTGTGTTTTGTATAGAATGAAGGGAAAAGGAAGCTTGATAAACACTTCCACAGACAAAATATGATAACTGTAGCTTCATTAAATCCATTTATAATTTGCACCATTGAAACATGATACGCGCAGATATTATTTAAGACGCTGATAATGAGCAATTATTTGAAAAGAAAGGATTTTAAAACACATAAACAAGCTTCATAAAGGAAGTCGATCTCAGTTCTTTTCCAACAAAATATCTTTTATTGGCTAACCGTTCTTTTTTTTTTTCTGTGATTTATTCCTTAAAATGGTTCATTGACGTCATCAGACCATCTCATAACTAAACAAAACAAGCTACATGTAGTATCAGGAGCACTTGTTCGCGACACGAAAACCAACAAAGTGGCATGTGCGCCCAGCGAAGACTCAGATCAGCCCGGGCGTCCGCCATGTCTAATCACAGTCTTCGCTGTCCGCATGAAGCTAGCTCAAATCCTTAGCTACTCTTAAAGCGCACATCGACTAAGTGAGTGAACTTGGGTTTAACGTCCCATCAACAACGAGGTCATATGAAGACGGGACCTCGGTTTAAAGTCTCATCCGAAAGACAGGAGAAGCGGGGAATCGATCTTGCGCACATCAAAGACTGATTAAACTGGGCGTCCGAGTCTTCGCTAGGCGCATATGCCACATTGTTGGTCTTCTCGTGTCGTGGTTCACTTTAAGTTAAATGGGTTCAGCACCATGTTTATTTTTCTACCCTTTGTTCAAAGGGGAGAAACTCTTGTGACTTCATATCTGCTTCCCTTGACAAGAAACCCTTCCCATAAACGTACACTCTTAAAAGTATTCGTTCCTAAGGGAACCGGCTCTTATTTTAAGAGTTGACACCATATTGAGAATGAAGGCAAAACAAAAAAACTAAAAAACTAAAACAGAGACTAAAAGTCACGGAAATGGTAAAAATATAAAAATGACTAGATGTCACTGAAATAGCTTATAGAATACAGAGACTATATTACCGAACTGCTTACGGTTGCATTCACGTGACGCCAATGACTGATACAGCTGCGAACAGGCGGACACGTACCAACAGCCAGGTGTCATCTGCTTTCAAGATTAGTTCACGTAAGGAGTAACTAACTTACTCGAACCTTCGAACCCCGGACTGGTAAGCTATGTCATTACACGTACCATTTGATTATCGCCTCTTCTGCCTCTTGTTCAAGAAATTGACCCTGCTGCCTGTTGGTCGTAAGATTAGACTCATGATCAGATCCGAGGTCGCGAGGTTGATTTTTGACCTTAGGCTAGCCGAGCAACTAGATGATTCTGTACGAGCAAAGAAGTATATGTATACCTTTTCACATATGAGCCGCGACACGAGAAAACCAATAAAGTGGTTGTGCGGCCAGCGCAGACTCAGATCAGCCTGGGCATCCGCCCAGTCTGGTCAGACTCTTTGCTAAGCGCTTAAAGGGTAGCTAAGGGTCTAAGCTATCTCCATGCGGTCAGCGAATACTCTGATCAGACTGGGCGGAAGCCCAGGCTGATCTGAGTCTGCGCTGGGCGCACAACCACTTTGTTGGTTTTCTCGCGTCGTGGCTTATATCAAAATATTCCCTCAAAGGATATTGGAAATAGAAGCGAAAAATATAAAGGTAACGCAAAACTTTAACGCAATGATTCAGTCTGTGGCCTTCACTTTAGGTCGGCAGCAGCATCCATGTGCTGTCAAATAATCTGTTTAAACGTAAAAGTAAATCGTGTCACATACCAACAGGTTCCTGGAAATTCTTAAAGAAAATCTTTACGTAAATGTTAACGGACGGACAACGGAGGGACGGATGGAAAGGTGAAAAATGTATACCCCTCGACTACGTCGAGGGTATAACAAGACCGATTGCTTTGCATTCACAACGGATGACACAGTTTAAGGCTGACGTTATTACGGGTTTTGCTATTTCAGAATTACGATCTTACTTCCTGATATTGGAAACTGTTTTAAAATCACATCGTCACTAGCCCACCAACGCTCCAAGCTCTAAGAACTGTTGTAATATGCAGATGATCACCAGCAAACAGGGCTGCCAAAAGGCTACCAAAGTATGCCAAAAACTACGAATATCACAATAAGGACCGAAACCAATGTTCTGAATGCACCCAATGCTGCTTTGATGAGCTATCTGAGGCCTAGAACAAACATAATTGAGCCGCGACACGAGAAAACCAAAAATGTGGTTGTGCGCCCAGCGCAGACTCAGATCAGCCTGGGCATCCGCCCAGTCTGATCAGAGTCTTCTCTGTTCGCATGGAGGTAGCTTAGGCCGTTGGCTATCCTTTAAGCGCTTAGCAAAGAGTCTGATCAAACTGGGCTGATGCCCAGGCTGATCTGAGTCTGCGCAGGGCGCACAACTACATTGTTGGTTTTCTCATGTCGCGGCTCATATATCAGTACATTATCACCCATATTTAATAATGTATACCATGTATATACCTGGGATGTTACTTATAAAAAAAAGAGTCCTAGTTCCCAAACGACCTGGTCATCGTGGCTTAACAAATTTAATTAGCCACGATGACCAAGTAATGTTAGGAACTATGACTCATGTCTCGTAACAAGCTTGGAAACATATATAAGTTCATCATCACCCCTGGTCCTGGTAAACTGTATATATACAAGGGCTTATACCAAACAAAAAGAGTCTTAGTTCCCAAACGACCTGGTCATCGTTGCTAAAAAAATTGTTTAGCTATGATGACCAAGTTATGTTTGGAACTATGACTCTTTTTTTGTCTCGTTACACCTTGGAAACATAACTAACAGGTGTGAATATAAAAAAAGACAGTCTCGGGATCGTGATTTATCATATTGGAAAAATAAATTGTGTCCATACATAAATAACATCGCAAAGTATATTTTATCGTCCGGTAAACTATTAATTGACTGAAACTCGACAAACATTTTACGTAAACCAGTTCATGTGTATTGGAAGAAACTTGTATCGTTTAGAAAAGGAACGGATATGTGGATTATATTTACATTCGTAGTTGCAATTCTGTTTGTCTGCTGGGTATTGAAAATCAATAGATCAGACCTTACGCCAAAAGGACCAACAGGATGGCCAATCATCGGAAACACGCTGCAAGCTAATCTCGGAAAGCTCCATCTTACTTTGGAAGAATGGAGTAAATTGTATGGACCAATATTTAAATGTAACATCATGCGAAGCAACGTGCTGGTTTTAAGTTCGCCAGATTTGATACGGAAAGCCTTTGGGAGTGATAAATTTGGGAAGATATTTAATGACAGACCGGAATCTTTCTTTGGAAAATACTGCTCTTTTAATAATTCGGAAATAGTAGGCAAGAACTTTGGCGACACGTTATTCAAACTTCGTAGAACATTTCATACTGGCCTTCACCTATATGGCGATGGTGTGCCAAGGTTTGAGCATGCTGTCAAAACTGAAATTTCTAGTCTAATTGACAAAATAAAACAATTTGACGGAAAAGACTTTGATCCAGGTCCAGTATTTGAACGTTCTCTAGGAAACTTAGTATCAATTCTTCTGTGTGGTGAACCAATGTCAAAGAAGGACCATAATGTTGTGTGGGACTATGTCAAATTTCCGTTTGCATCAATATCTACAACTACTAAATTCGTCTTGTCTACATTTCCGTTTCTCCGGTTTGTGCCAGGACACTTTCGGCGTGCCTATTTGGCTGTGTTCGATACCAAAACTGCAGCTGTAGAAAGATACTTCAAATCATACGAGAATACTTATTCGTCTGATCTTGAAAGCGGCCTAGTCGATGCTTTCATTAGAATACAGAGGCAAGAAATGAAGAAAGGCTCGTCTTGGCTGACTGATGATCAAATCAAAGGACTTATTTCTTCAGTCATCGGTGCAGGTCTTTTAACTACTATAGCTGCTTTGACCTCGATCTTTCTAGCCATCATCAACAATGTTTCTTGTGCAGACCGAATATACCATGAAATTGAGACGGTAATTGGGACAGCCAGGTTGCCAGTTCTAGGCGATAAAGCTAAAATGCCATATACAGAAGCAGCTATTATGGAATGTTTAAGAATAGCAAATATAGTGCCTATTGTGCTGCCACACGTATGTAAGGAGAACTGCGAGTTTGAAGGCTACAACATTAAAAAAGGCACAAGAATTCTAGCAAATCTTTGGACAATTAATCGGGATCCTACAATCTGGGATGATCCTGAAGTTTTCCGCCCAGAGCGTTTCCTTGATGCGGATGGTAGTTTGCTCCCAGCGGAGAATAAGCTCCGCAGAGCTTGGCTTATGTTTGGTGTCGGAAGACGCAACTGTGTGGGAGAGGTCATGGCAAGATCTCGCATGTTCTTGTATGTAACATCACTGATTCAAACATTTCGATTTTTACCCCCAACAGAAAGTCGACTGATGGTGCTTGATGCCAGGAATTTCCCTTCTGCATTTATCCTGAGACCTGCGCCTTATACATGCAGGGCTGAAATTCGTACATGAATGTATATATGCATTTCGAAATGTATTCTTATTAGCCGGAATTTCTAAACGCCTGAAAGCAAATAGTACACTATGTACACCAAAACTGATTTAAATTCATTATGCTAAGTAACCATCATGTGAGAATCTACATAAAAGTCATTAGATTCAGAAAACTGTTCGTAATAAGAGAAGTGGAACCAATCAAATTACAAGACATGTTGGTTATAAAGGTTCTTGTATTTATATAGTATGCAGAATCGAATTTGACTTGTATATAATATTAATATACCAAGATCATTTAAGTCACCTTAACCTTAAAGTGTGTAATTTCAAGGTTGTGTTTTATACTTGCTTACTGATAAAATTAGGGGTGGTCGGGTGGTGCGAAGGTGCTGTGTGTAACTTCCAGTGCCGGGGCGTCCTACTTATTTGAATAGTAGTAGGGCAAGGGCTTACTGTGCTTGCAGTAGGTGCGGGTGGGGGTTGTTTGGACATTTTTCTCTCTTCTTTCTCCCTCTCTTTGGGAGACGGCCCGATATAAACTGAAATACTGGCTCAAAGGGCCGTTAGGCCTAAAATAACCAACTGACAAAATTAACGGAATTCTATGCTTTCGAGTCCGTTTGGGATGTACTTATCGACTTCACACAATACTGTATCGAAAAATGGAAAATACTTTTTAAATGCTTCTTCTCATGACAAAAATTACCTCCCTTAAAGATAAAGGGACCTAAACTTTAAGGAATGATTGTAGTGCCCGGGCCCCGGTGTGGAGAAAACATCCAATAAATTAGCTCACGTCTGTTATATACGGAAACATTGGGGGTGATTGAAGGTTATGTATTTTAATGCTAAGTATTTTTTTTAATTTATAGGCTATCTTTTATTATATTTCAGAAAATTTCAATAGATTTTAACGTTAATTCTTGAATTATTGAAAACAATTTGACCGTTTCTCCAATATCCTATAGTGATATTGATCAGTTCGTGTACTAGTCAGTATCGAGTATGCCAACGTAAGGACTTTAACTTCGAATACCTACCTCACGTAATCGGTTCCTTGGAGTTTATGGTTCAAATGCCTACTATATTGATAGCCGTTTCAGTGGCCGTAAGGTGGCCATTATGCAGATGGGCTAGACGTTACGCATAGCCCTGGCTGACGTTGTGTCGTTACGCCCGCACGCCCCAATCGCGGTTGGTCAGTACCCATTCCGGTTTCTCTGAAACGATGACCAAGACGTTCTATGATGGAAACATTCACACCAAACTGCATAGCAACCTGCTGCTGCCTTTGACCTTGCATTAGCAACGCAATACCCTGACCCCGCTGAGGGTCTGTCAGCCAGACCATGATTGCAAGAGATGCAAATGGAGTTTTATCGACAGTTTGTTCAACATTGTGTGCCAGCTAAACAGATTGTTTCTGATGAAACTCAGATATGTTCTCTGCTATTTCTACGTGACTACAATGGGAAGTGTTATATTAAAACAGGAAAGGTCTAGTGCCAGTCGACTGTCAATAGCCATTTTACGTTAAAATCGCTATTGACAGTCGGCTTGTAATGGCCTTTTCGCGTCACAATCGCTATTGTCATTCGGCTGGTAATGACCATTTTAACGTGATATCGCTATTGCCAGTTAGTCGGTATTTTTAGTATTTTCTCCACATTTTCAATCATGAATTTAAAGATTAAGAAGTTACATCTTATTTACACTTTATAGCTGCATAGTAAGGAATTATGGCGTTGTGTTACTGAGGAGCCTCGATAAATCAGTGTGTTAAGCGATGGCGTGCTAAGGTAGCGGTCTGGGAATCCTGATGGAAGTTGATTACTTTTCAATCGTTAACAGGATTCCATAGCTTACAAACTTTCATTATCACGCTTCCGTCTGCTCGACATGACTGAAATGCTATTGAAAGGGCCGTAAACCGCACCTGATTCACCTGTCTTATAACTGAAAACCTTTTATGGGATTGGTATGCAAACTATAATAAAATTAGACCCGGCCTCCATGGCAAATGGTTAAACGTGCCAATGATCATTATCACTGTTTTGGGTTCGACCTTTTATCAGAGAACAGATCAGCGCGCGGAAGGGCATATGATTTTCTATAGGAACTTCTGATTTCCCCTGACTTAGCATACCGAAAGCTCCGCTGAGCTGGGCAATATAAACTACAAAAGGGTCATTATAAACATCTCAGCCTACGCATCTGCACAGACTGACCAGATGGTTTGCGTTTACTCTGTATAGTCTACAGAATCAAAAATATAATTTAAAAAAGATATTGCAGCATTAAGACATTGTTAATATTTCTGTAAAATTTGGACTACTACCCTGAATTTATGACACTGACATTTTACATTCACATTGACTGAACAGTGGTATTTTATTATTGGTTTTTATTGAACGCCCAAGATAATCAAAAGCTATTTGCTGGATTGGAGATTTAGATCATAAAATTGTTCTCAATTGGTTAAAAGAGACTTATATTCTACTGAAAAAGGGGATGATATTTGAGCGATCAGACGGTGTTTTATCAACGTCTGTGTTCAGTTTATTAGAATGGCTCAGTAAATTGAATCGTGTATGCACAAAGCAAGTATGAGATATTTGACAGATTATAAGTTGAAACTTGATGATGACCGTTTTATAATCAGTTAAAGGCTTATTTCCTAGATCCTTTGATGGTCGGCAGCATTTTAAACTACCTGTTTGAGACTGTATTTGTGCAGAGCTAATGTTAAGCTGCTGTTTTATTATTTATAACTTATCCAAAGGTCAGTGATTGAATTTCGTTAGTGTCGCTTAACTCCAATACATTGAAAGAAAAGCGATGATGCGTTGGTGTCGGCAGAAAACGAGCATCCCTCGCCAAGCCATACGTACTGTCGTTGTCCGCGGGACACGATAGCTGTAGACGTCAGGTAGGAGAGGCCTGCGTATTAATTCGCGAGCGCAGGCGTCTCTCATCGAGCCACCTCAGCCCCTGCGTCTTGAGAAAGGCGACAGAAAAGGGTAAGGAAAGAGATGTCCGATGCCGCAAGAATCCGCAAAAATCCATAGCAACTCAAATTTAGTGCGACAATCGCCCATCTTTGGTATGGATACATTTATATTCTAATCTAAATTCATCTTTTTTTAAAGAATAATTATTACTGATCGTTACAGGCGGTTTTTATGTGGCAGCTAACCCTTTGTTACGCTATGCATATCAGCAATCGCTTAATTGCTAATTAGTTGTGTCATTAGCATTCTACAATCAAAGGTAAGGTGGGCGTAGATGCCTTGAAGCTGTCGGAGTCTTACTAGTAATGCCATCAGATAGGGAAAGGGGCATGCTAAGCCTCGAGTAGTAGGATAGTTGTTCGCTTGTTCACACTCATATATACTTCAGCTTTTTTATCTCCTACTCTAGAACCGGAATAAAAGGAGTAGGGCAAGGATCGGCTGTGCTTGCAGCAGGTGCAGAATGTGGGTTGTCATTGTTTTGCGATGTGTGTGTGTGGGGGGGGGGCTCTATCTTCGAACTATATTTTTTTTTTCTTTTCTTACTGTCTCTGTCTCGGTGAAGGCTCGATATAGACTGAAATTCTTAAAAAGCCATTAAATCCAAAACAACCAACCAACTAGATAATCAATGGAATCAACTCCAACATAACTTCTGGCAGTTTCTCAGATTGTGGGTTATCTTTTAACTTACATGTAAACATCGTTTTACCAGGAAAAGTACATGTGATTTTTTTGTCTTATTCTGTAACATACAAAGTAAGTTTTACTGAAATAATATGCATAAGAATGCCTATTGAATAAAAATATTTATCATGATTTTTTTTTTCATGAAAGTCCATTTGATTGCATTTTTTAAAACAAATGTGAAAAACTCTTATTATTAACTGAATTTTTACCAGTTTGTTTCAACTATCCTATATACAGCAGTACTCCAATGGCTTGAACCGGCTTGGGACCATGAAAATTAGTTCCAGCCAAAGGTAGTACTAGTCATACAGGGCTAGTTTCTATATAAAATGACCCATAGGGACCCAAAAATGAGCCAGGCAAGTTAAATCAGCCATCAAGGTTCGAGCCATTGAAGTTCTACTGTAATAGATTATATGATCGCAGAAAAGAAAGTGCATTTGTGCTAGAAATATGAATTTAAATGAAAAATGTATAAAAAATATGTAGAAATACAATATTTTGTTGTTCTTGCTTTTAGGAAAACGAAACAATGATTTTTTTTCTTATCCAAATGTATTTTAGCTCTTTGGGGTATTAAGCTGGTAAAATGGTTTGAAAGCCCCGCCAATATTTCTATTCATGATCTTTCTACCTTAACATTGGTTTCAGATAGACAAGGACTTCTATGATTAAGGCGAGGATTTTCCCCATTAGACCGGCACGACAGGTTCGAATTTTCAAAAGTATAAAGTCTACATATTTTTCTTGGTAGAGCTTCCACAAATATGTAAACCGTATGAAATCAGATCATTTGTGATTCAAACCCGAATACATGAGCAGATAATCCAGGTTGACCTTACCTACCCTAAATTCAAGGTTTTCTCATACCTAATTTTTTGACGGAATAAAACTGTTGAAATCAGTCATTCATTCCATATATTTTTGTCATAAATGCATGCTGAATACGTGCATATCACAATACAAAACAATGATTTTCTTCTTGTTACGCCTGATTAGCATTTAAACTTGCAAAACCATAGTTGTACTTCCGGTTGAAACGGCCAAAAGGGAACGCTTCCCTATAATCGGAATACAAGTACTCCCCCCCCCCCCCCCCCCCCCGTGACCCAGCATTTCCTTTATGCAGCAGACTTATGCATGGCAAGTGCACAATATATATGAGTGGGAAGCTGGGTCACGGGGGGGAACGATACTCAGTAAGCCAAAGAAAAAGAATGGTCAAGAGTAGCAATGTGATCTTGAAGGATTAAATTGTGTACAATGACCTTGAAATGCGGTCAAGGTCACATACATATAGTCGAAACTATCCAGTGTTGTCTGTTATGTAAGTAACGTAAGTAAAAAAGGTTTGAAATGTATACAATTAATCATTATTTGTACCATCAGTTTGAGGATAATTTAGAATTAATCTCAACAATGACGTCAACGTCAACGTATGTTTAACGTACTAACAGAGACACAAACACTTGGAAATTCATTTGTCATGCAAGTTTCATGTCATACTCATAAATGCAAAGCAAAAGTCAGTGAACCGTATAAATTTTTATTCATGGGGAAAATTCACACCTTAACCATAGAAGTGAGAGACGTCGAGAATAGATATCATAATTGCAGTGTATTGTCTTTTGTTATTTTTATCTATGTGCACGTACCAGAATATGCTAACTTAGCTCTTTATTCCAATAAAGGAACCACGATCGGACAAGACCAACAAAGTGAAATCTGCGCCATGCGACGACCCAGATCAGCCTTAGCATCCTCCCAGTCTGATAAGTCTTGGCTTACGCTAAAAGGCTAGCTAAGGGTCTAAGCCCTGTCCATGCGGACAACGAACACACTAATCAGACCGGCGGATGCCCAGGCTGATCAGACTTTTCGCTAGGCGCACATGCCACTTTGCATGATTTTGTATGTCGCGGCTCAAATACAAGTGGCAAGCACATACGTATATTCACAGGGTATAAACCAGTCCGCCAATTTTCGCTTCCTGCAGAGACTGTCCGTCATATTTGTCTTCCGACGGTACCGTCCGCGAACTCTTGCTTCCTGCCATGACTGCTGTCCTCGAAATATGGCTTCCTGCCGAGACTGTCCGCGTGATTCTGCTTCCTGTCGAGAGCCTCGGCAGGAAGCAGAATCACGTGGACAGTCTCTGCAGGAAGCCATTTATCACGTACAGAAGTCTCGGCAGGAAGCAAGAGATTGCGGACTGTCTCGGCGGAAGCCAAATATGATGTACAGTCTCTGCAGGAAGCAAAAATTGGCGGACTGGTTTATACCCTGTGATATTGCCGTTTTACCTCTTGATTCCATCTTAAGGTGTATTTTTGTTCTTGCAAAAGGGATCAACTTCCGGAAAACTGAAATACAACGCCTTTTTTCTAAAAGGGTATGTCCTAAGAGCAAATAATTCATTCCTGTAAGAGTTGAGAAGTGAAACAAAATTTATAAATATCAATGCTTTCTTGGAGTCTGAAAACTTTCATTGTACAAAAGGGCAATGCGCAGAAACTGATCCAATCCAATTGCACATCCCGACACGAATATCAAACGGAAAATTGGCATCTGCAGCTAAGAAGGCACTAAACGACTTGTTGTAAGCAATTCTCCTTATTCACCAGACATGATTCCATATGCCCTCTTTCTGTTTCCAAGGCTTAAGAAAATGCTTTCTGGGAAGAAACACACTTCGAGAAGTTTTCTTGGTAGCGCTTTGTATCAGTGTCGCCAACACAAACCAAAGGAATAATTAAATGGATTCCAAGGATGGGTAAAAGATTACAAAAATGCGTTTCGATAATGGGGGAATACTTCGAATGTTTATAATAGAAATATGTTGATAATACGTTTCCGTTAAGAACTCCATCACTAAAGAGAGGACCCTCGTATCGTTTATCGTCCAAAGATTAGGTCATTTTAAAGGCGAAATGCCTACCCACGAATATACCCGTCGTGAAAAACGCCAAGGGCAAGTAAGATAGAGTTTGCTTAAATTACCAGACGCAGGTGAATTTAGACAAGACTGCTACTGACGTGTCTGTTTTCATAGATAAGCATGTAATAAGTGAATCTTGAGTTACTTTCTTCTATTATACCATACTTTTATTATTATAAACGCCGGGCCGGGTAGCGCAATCGGTAGGGCACCTGACTCGTAAGTCAGAGGTCCTGGGTTCGAATCCCGGTCTGGCCGTTTCTCCTTCCGCTGATTCAAGAGGGGCAGTTGTCAGTTACTGGCGAAAGTATGTGCGCTTAGTACTGGTTAACCGCTTAGGAGGTCTAAGCCTGCCCAGGAATAGTGTGGTTAGGTTAACTGACCGTCCCGACATGACCTTAGTTGTTTACCGTGGACGTTAAGCATCAAATCAACCAACCAATTATTATAAACATTGCTATGATAAACTTTTATTATCAAGAAAAGTGAGGCGATACTTTTCTAAGGCAGAACTTTCTAACTAAACTTTCTAAATGTAAAAGTCCTAGCATTCTATCAGAAAAAAAAATGTTTTCCTCCAGTTTGGGAATTCTATGTAAACGGAAACTATTCTCAATGAAAGAAATTTCTCCACTCTAGTAGCACATCATAGCCTTTAAGAGTGTCATGTCACACAGTGACTTTTCAAATTTCATTTCATTAAAATGTACAAGATTTCCAATTTATGTACAACATACTAATACTGATAACAAGACGACTGAATAATGGACAAGGTAACGACAGTGTACCCCTACTCCACCGTCTCCTCCCTTGTTTGAGGGCGAGTTGGGGCAGTATAATTACTCTGAATGCCAGAACGCGTCAAATAAACGAAACCAATAAACTTGATTTTATTGAGTTAAATCATAAAATGTGACATAGCAAACAGCTTTTCCTGGGCGACGGTGCCGTGACAGGTTTTACACTAGCTTGACACAGAGCAAGGATCTACTTTGCTCGCCTGGGAAGCGGCTGTTTTGATATTCTCTAGTTCCCTTTCTCTGTAAGACTGTCTCAAAGGGCTGTTGACCCCAAAACAATCAACCAACTTTAAACTGTTTCATGTAATGTATACGTTGACTGAGAGAAATAAAGCTTTTGTTGGTTTTGCTGTTACTGTAAAATAGACCTGGGCCCAGGTTCACAATCATTCCTTAATTTAAGGTAGAACTTAACTATTTAAGGTCCAAGTCATACCTTTACTAAGGAATGTCTTTAAGAGTGCGTCTGTATAACACCTTAAACATCACCTTAACTAAGGTGGCGTCTTCGGAAAATTTTACGGAGTCATACGGAAACTCTGACGGAAATGAGCGAGAGATTACGTATTTTGTGTTTGATGTAAGCGGCAATTTATGTTCCCGCGGACTGTCAAAACTAACGTTTTAAGTCCGGTCTTTGAATATTCGGTATTAAAACGCTGAAAAATGTTTTTATTGTCTTAAAAACTGACATTATGGCAAGTAAAGATCAACAGATCAATGATAGCGAGCATGGCTTGAACGTTACTCTCTCTTTCTCTCTCCCCCTCTCTCTCTGTCTCTCTCTCTTACATTGTGGAGACGTTGCTGAAAACTTTCAACGTACACTGGCGCTTACGTATTTGTACACCAAAAACGCGGTTTTGAGAGCGGAATGTAGGATTTGATTGTATTAATTCCTGATCATTGCCCATCTTTTTACATGACAGCAAAGAAAAGGGTATGAAAATTTGTTAGGGAAAATAACAAACTTTGCAGGCCTAGATCAGACCGTGCCTTTAGGGCCAGGTTCTTCACTGTAAACCGTACACACCACGACCAGGCTGCTAAATTGTGATGTCTTCATTAATTCCTCAAAACTGACCCTGAAATTGGCCTGAATTCACAAAACATTGTGCACACATTGTCCGTAGTTCGCATATCTCCCATACACTTTTCCTACTTACCATGCAGCGACCGAGTGGTTAGCTCTCCGGGCCACGGGGTTGCCTGTTCGAGCCCCGCCGGAGATAAGATTCTGTCCGAGTCTAAAAGGTGCTTTAGTCCACAGAGCCCTTGATAGTCACCATCATATGTCTCCCAGTGCACAGGCGCAAACGTGTTTTAATGTTACATAATGGTCGAATTGCGAAAAAAAATAGTTGCATTCAGGTAACTCATCATCCGCATGAGAAACACACACACGCACACACACACACACACACACACACACACACACACACATACCGAGAGGGACATATTCACTTTGTCAAAGTTGACAAACTATCCATAATCTTTAAAGAGCTCGAATTACCCAGGCGCATGTTATTGGAGATTTATTTTACAATACCATTATTATTATTACCATTATACGCCAAAGTTTACATATTTTAAGTAGCAATATGTTTATACCCCAGGCATACGAAGTATGACAAGGGGCATATAGATTTTGCCCGTTGTCCGTTCGTCCGTCTGTCAATCCGTAAGTTAGCATTTGCCTTAGAGTTTTTTAGGTCCACATCCTTTTCTTGGATTTGGTTTGTATTTGGCATAATCAGGGATGGATGGATGACTTGCGATTTTACGTCCTTTTTAACAGTAAATCAGTCATATCAGGACGATGGGTGAATCATAATGAAAAGCTGTGTGCAATGGAACCTCGTTTACGATTGAAAAGAGTCCCGCCACCAGCCGGGCTCGAAACCAGGACCGCTAGACCAGCAGGTCAGCACTTAACATACTGAGATACCGGGCTCTATAATTCGAAGTATAGATATCCAAAAAAAAAAACAGCATAATATTGGATATCCATAATTCGATTTATGGATATCGATGGTTTGATTTATGGATATCTATAATTCGATTTTTGATATCTAAACAAATCAGCAGATTTTTGGATATTCAAAAATCGAATAATGGCTACCAATAAATCAAATTATTGATATCTGTAATTCATTTTATGGATAACAAGATATAAAGCAAATTTTTGGAAATCCTAAGATCGAATTATGGATATCCATAAATCGAATTTTGGATATGCAATAATTTGCTGTATTTTTGGATATCCATTAATTCTGGCATAATGATAGATGTAGCTCCAAATTCTATACCACCCCATACATGTCTATGACCTAGCGATCAAGGTCACGGACTTTGAATAATTCATTTTAAAGTTTTATGGTAAAGTTTTTAAGATCTTGATATTAATTCAAACTCTTTGTTGGTTTGGGTTTATATTGGGTTTATATTTGTCCAAAGTTTTATTCTGTTCCACCCCGACCCATGCCTGTGACCTAGAGGTCAAGGTCACGGGCTCATCGTTGACTTTTTCATGTTAAAGTTTTTGAGATCTCATATCATCGCAACCATTTGTTGAGTTTGGTTATATTTGACATGACAGAAGATGTTCGTCTGAAAATTTATTCTATACTATCTTCGCACAAGCCTTCAGTTAGAGGTCAAAATCACATAATTCAGCTTTTCTATGTTTTAAGATAAGATTATTAATCCCATATACTTCAGTGACCTTATGATATGTGTCTTGGTTTATTTCTGGGTTGTAACAGGTGTCATCATCTGGATGCTGCTGACATAAGGTCAAAGTTACATACAGAAACAGTTGCATCAAAGTTCTGCTATAAGCTTATTTCCAATATCCTTTCATTGAATTGTTTGATATATCAACTGTTAGGTAGCAGAAGATAAGTTGAAATCCTTTGGATGCTGTAGCATATACTTAAAAAAATGTGTCATATATGTGTTAAACTTGTGTGTTTCAAGTTTGGTGTCATTAGGCGATGGCCATGGCCGAGGGGGGGGGGGGGGGTTACGTAAACCTTTGCTCACTTGTTCTAGTTCAACATGAAATATAGGTTTACGCAAATTAATTAAAATAAATGCAAAGATAGCTTTTCACTATTTTCTAGAATATAAAGGGCTTTAATGAATTAATTACTCATTTATTTTTACATTTTAAAAGAGTCGTTCGCCATTGTTTACACATATATAAAGAGTTAAGGAGTTCCTTAAAAAGTTAAAGTTGATACGGACCAACCTTAAAAAATTTAAGATTTTTCCTTAAGTTAAGGAATACCTAAGCGCTAAGGTGCTGTCAATATACACTTTTAACCACTTTAAGGTAAAACCTTACTTTAAGGAATTCCTTATCTCTTAAGGTGTGATTGTGAACCTGGGTCCTGGTCCACTGTTAGCGGATAGTCTGCTTAATTTTACTAAGTCGCTACGTCGACTGCAAACTCATGACTCATGTGAATCAAAAATAAAATTCAAATTACAATTCTACTCAAATGACGTATCCTGAAGTTTGCTTTAAATATTTAAAGGTGAAGACAGCTATCAGGTTTATCAAGTTTTCGCTGCGAGAGCGAATTCTATCTATTCTATTTTGCATTATGAAAGGAGTCTTCGTCCGTAAAAGTAGCGGAACATGCAGCTTGATAGGTTAGTTAAGCTTTCAAATACCGGACTTTCATTTTCACTGACTTTTTCCACATAGATACATAGATATGGCGGGTGTATTATAATAGGCAGGTGATGCTTACTACCCCGCGGGTACCTGATCACACCTCTGTTTTGGGGTCCGTGTCTGTGTATCTAAAATATTCCGGAATTGTCTATGTTTAACTGACCTACGAGTTCGGACTTATGATTTGGGTACTTTGATCACTATCATTGATAAACCGCGCTGCGAGTCTTCACACTTAAAACTCCTAAACACCTGTTCTCAGAGTAGGCGCGCAATAAAATTAAAAAAACGTGAAATTATTTTTTTGGGGGAAATGCAAATTTTCTTTATTTCATGCATCATAATATATCTCAAGAACAATATGTCAAAATATCTGCATTCGGAGAGGATTCTTTAGTCAACTTCCAGGTTCTCCAAAGGCCAGAGGGGTACACTAAAGGAGTAATTTAAGGCGCAACCCCTTCGTTAGTAAAACTGCGAATAATGTACATGAGATGCTGTTGAAAGTAGTGTCTTTGAAATGTTTTAGCACATAAAATTGTTGTGCATAATAACACAGTGGATACTACTAATCTAACAAATCCCAAACTATTAGAATCTTAAGAAAAGTATGTACTCAAGCATTAGTTGTTTCCAAACAGGCTTAAAGCATTGACTTCTTTTATCGTCAGAACAAAAAGAAAGATACTCTTGTGAATATTTTCATATCAGCGGGTTGCAGTACCAATGAGTGTAAAAATATCAAGGAAAGAAATAAGATCATGGAAAAAAGTAACAGCTGTAGAATAAATTTGTTTGAGTAACGTAGCTTACATAATAAGTTAGTATAACAACTAAAATTAACAAGTAAATAAAAGATATAAAAATCTAAACGTCAATAACATTAAAAATGTATTCTATTCTTACTGACTCACTTGTTATTAATTTTTAAAACTGCTTTACCAATTTCATTAACTCAAAAACATAAAATTATATCAATGGAAGGTAACTAGTACTGATTCGTATATTGACAGAAGCATATATCAGTGTCACTGTCAACAGCGTTTGCCTTTTAGCAAGAGTTACAGATACACTTTTTAGTGATTTTGTATCATTGTATCATATTTCACTTTCTGTTTTATAACCAATTTAAATACTTTTACAGTGAATATGTAGGGTACGCTATCAAATTATATGAACAAGCCTGTCGTACCTTAAAGACGCGGTCAAGATCACCAAAATTTGAGCCTGTCTTAAGTTTATCACGATGATACAGCTATGCAATTATAAACCCATTACCTGGTTTAAGTGATATCGTGGGTACAAGACACTGCCCCGTCGACGGAGACAAAGAGAAAAGTTACAGCGTAAGAGCTCCTGTGATCTTAAAAATAGGGTAAAAGTCAACAAAACATAATTAGCTTTTTGGCTTGTTCCAATGACGTATTCATACAACCATTGATTCAAGAAATATAGTAGATGCCAAGAATGCCGACAAGGACAGACAGACCGACTGACCGACCGACCGATCTATCTATCTTTATATCTAGTAGATAAACAGACAAATACAGTCAAACCTGTCTTAAGGGGTCACTCAAGGGAAGTCCAAAAATTGGCTGCTAAAGACAGGTGACCCCTTGATACAGGTTCATTTGCACTATATTTTAGTTCAAGGGACCTAGAAAAGGTGGCTGCTAAAGGCAGGTGACCCCTTAATAGAGGTGACCACATAAGCAGGTTTGACTGTATTGTCACGCCGACACAGAGGCCGACACTAACATGATCCGCACCGCCCCCTCCCCCACCTCCCACCCCCACCTTTGCTTAAACATAATGAGAAAAGTATACCCGCTGAGAAAGCAGCTGGTAAGCTATGTAACCATGAATAACTAATGTCTTATTTTATTTTGACGATGCTTACTTTTATTCTCTGACATGTGGAAATCGGAGCAATTATATCTTAATTAAGGTGTATGGGTACACCGTCAAGTTTTCCGCAACTGTCAGAAGCAGGAACAACCTTTGTGACATCTTGTTTGTTTCCCCGGACGAGAGATCTGTATCCGCATGGAGGCTTCTCCAACAGAAAATAATTTGCTCAAAGGAGCAAATTCTTTTAAGAGTCGAACCTTATTAGTAGCTATTCTCTTAAATGGAAGAATTCGCTCCCAGGGAAGTATTTTTTTAATTAATTGGTGAGAAAAGAGGTCAAAATGAAGATGCCATCTTATTTTACCAGAACGTGTACCCATTCCCTCAATTTTTGTAGAATTAGGGCCATAACGTCTACTCCCAAAACGTCTACTCCCAAACCGTCTACTCCCATTTGGTCTACTGTGCCAAAACGTCTACTCCTATTTGGTCTACTGGACCAAAATGTCCGGCCTGGTTTGGTCTGCCCTGTAGTTTTAGATAATGAACATCCCTGGCTATATTTATGGTACAGAAACATTTTAACATTAAGAAACTAGAAATATATCTCCAAATCGCTTATTTGAACTACAAAGAGGCGAATTGCTAACTCACTGGTGTATTGCTAACTCAAAGTCAACAAGGGTTTCAGCAAGTTCTAAGTTAAATTTTCTTCAGACTGGAAACAAAATTTGTGTGACCGCACATTTTAATGTTTTAACACTTCACATTACATTTTCTGTTGGAAAAAGTTACATGTACAGATAGTAGGTTCACAAAAACTGCCTGCTGGATGCACCCATATTAATATTTTAAGCCCAAAACCCCACCCCTTATACCTTATACATCTCTATATAAAATGTTGACCCCAATGGCAATCATCCAAAATACTAGTATGAATATTCATAGTTACTTTCTGTGTGGACAAAAGGGAATAGAAGTTTTGGAACAGTAGACCAAATGGGAGTAGACGTTTTGGCACAGTAGACCAAATGGGAGTAGGCGTTTTGAGAGTAGACGTTTTGAAATTAGACGTTTTGAAAGTAGACGTATTGCACTACCCCTTTTTGTAACCACACTTAAAGTCAACAGGTTATTCTCTGTTTTCAAAGTTGAATAAATATCACTGCATAAAAGAAGCTGGTGCCGGCTGGGCTTTCATAAGCTCGCGATTTGGTCTTATTTCTTAT
Organism: Ctena decussata; assembly: GCA_963989385.1. Taxonomy (NCBI): domain Eukaryota; kingdom Metazoa; phylum Mollusca; class Bivalvia; order Lucinida; family Lucinidae; genus Ctena; species Ctena decussata. The sequence goes on from OZ022498.1 coordinate 15,447,918, forward strand.
GAAGATAGCATGTCAGCACATTTAATATAATCATACGACAAATATTTTCATACAAAGTCACAAAGTTATTTTTTACTTATCTAAACTAGGATGCCCAGTGTAACAATGATGGGAATCAGAAAATTGACTATTAGCAGACGACACAACTGTGTAAACCGGAAGTAGCAGTTTTATACGGAGGTTACGTAAGATAAAGAATGCTAACTGCTGTTTTTTTTTTATTTGTCATAACTTCAACAGCAGTTCTGGAACAAGGGCAAACTACTCAAAACGTAGCTTATATAACGCAGCTTACATCATACGATATATTTATGAATACTTCAATGAACGAAAAAGCAAGTCGACAGTTTTTGTTAGTTTTGCACTACCCTTGTAAGCATATCGATCATAAATGAACCCACATTCCTCCCTTTTCTGTAGATTTTTCACAATTGCGATAACGTAGCTTACATCCTTATCCATTCTGCTAAACGTGTAGTTTTCAGAGAAATATATGCTTAAAATTACAAGCGGTCAATGCATCCATATATATATAAGCGCTATCGAATTTGACAAACATAAATGCTTATTTTAAAGATTTACTTGGAAGCGAAATACTTGTTTATTGCTTTCTAACTATTCAGTATTATGCGGGTAACGTAGCTTACATACATTTTAGCGACACTGCAGATGAAAAGAAATCTTTGCCCAGGGAGGTGTGATTTATAAAATGGTATTTCGGGTTTGCATACTTACATATTCTGTTCACTTTAGAAGCATAATTTCATTACATTTTAGATTTATTTTGCGGAAAAAGGGGATGCACTTGTTTGTACCATACAGAAAGACATGCGTTTTATGCCATTTTTAGCCTGTTCAAGCATCGAGAATGAAAAAACTTGTGAATGTGATGCTTTAATTCATAACTTAAAATGAAAAACACATCTTCGAGCTGGAATGGAAGTATGTTCAAGCCATGTGAAATGTTTTTTGATAAGTGGTTAGACTAAAAGACACCGAATATTAATCCTTGTTTGTCTATTCTGAGAATAGGTGTTAAGCGAAATTGACTGATGTTGCAAACAGCGTAGATCTAGATAAGGCGGTCCATTATGAGTCGTCACATCTAGATCTACACGGTTGCTCTCTGTTCTTTGATGTTTGGAAATGATAAATCTTGGACTAAACAACTTCTGAAATTTCGCAGCAGACGTAACTTTTGTCGATTGCTTAGAGATATGAATAACAATGCTAGTCTAGAATATTCCATAAGCTTGTTACTTAAAGGTCGTTTGGGCACCAGTGTTGACTTTACAACAATCCCTTTCCACCTAGTCTTATCTTCAGCTGCCCTTGTTGAGCTAGCAAAGTCCAGCCCTATCCACTCCTTAATATTGGCTTCCCACATCTTCTTCTGCCTACCTCTTCTTCTGTCGCTGTGCCCTTCAGAATTGCAATACAGATTATGAAAAATATTAAAAAGAAACAGTTAACCCTATATGCAAGGTTGGCATTGACCTTGCTGAAGTGTGTGTGTGTGTGCTTTTTTCTTCTGTATTTTGCTTCAGATATTAGTTTTGATACAAACAAACAATTCAAATGCCTGTTTCTTCTATATTATTAATTAGTATCAGACGATGCAAAAATACATTTATAACATAATATGAAACCTTTGGCATTTTGCATTTGACGGAACTGCTACAGTTTCTAATCATTTCGTTGAACGTAGGAGGCAGTGGTTGAGGTTTTCACAAATATGCATTTGAATGAATTGCTTTCATAATTGCAAAAATATATATTCACGTTCATGTGAATAACAAACTGCTGTAAAGGGTCATGTTTCAAAACTAGTACAAGCTCATGCGTAACCTTGTAAAGTCCATAAAGAATAAACGTAGAAAAAGAAATGTGTCATCAAAACCCTGGCATTTAAATGGGTGGTAAGTCACTTAAAACTTGAACTTAACATACACGATGGAAGGTAGGGCGAATAACGTGAATATCAAATCGATTTATCCCATTTTAGAACAGCGGGCTTGTACATTTTTATCATTTGGATAAATCTAGTGCATGTCTAGTTTTAGGGATTGCTGGTGGATTTTCTCATATGTATTTTACTTTGAATAGAAATTCATTAAAGCAAACAGTGTAGACCCTGTTTAGACGCCGCGTTCAGCTGCTAAACTAGGTATGCACTGTTTGTATATATCCCATAAACGGGTTTCCAGTCTTGAAATAGGCTTTATTAGCCGAAACTACGTAGTCTGGCCCATGTTCCTTCTTCTGATACAATTACCAATCCAGGTAATCAGACAAGACTACTGCTGACAGTGTCAATTTTTATAGATATCCGTGTTTTGTCTCGAGTAACTTTCTTTGTATTAATACATATTTTTCATTATTATTGCATTGAGTGAATAGGTACTTTACGAAGGCTTGAATAAAAATATGTAAAGATAGCAAATCCTTAAATAGCCGAAAGCGATTTTTTCCTGCAGTTTGAATCCCAAAGATTGGAAGCTGTTCCTATGGAAATAAATTTCTCCACTCTGGGAGTAGATTTTTGCCGCTGCGAGTAGCCCAAATCGAAAAAGGGAACAAAGATTTTCAATTAGACTTAAATTCTCTTAGGTCAAAGAGAGTGTCATTGGTAATTCATTGAAATCTTGTATAGAATCTTGTTTCGGGGTCATAAAATACAGAAAACAGGTAAAAAATGATGTTTATATGTTTCCTGTAACATTTTGGTATAACGTTTTTGTTATTGAATCACTGCAGATCCTATGGCCAGGGTTGTGTACAATGAAACTCGTTTTAAGTCCCCTACTCTAGCTCCCCGCAGTTCCCTGATATTCGATTACTGAATGTTCGACGTTCCAAGGTGGGTCTGCTGCAGTGTTTTGCTGTAACTGACGTTGTTTGTTTCCTTTCTATTTGTCTTTGACAGTTTTAGTATATTATTAAAAGAAGGCTTGGGGCCATCTGCTAAGAATGAATATAAACGTATCCATACCAATTTCAGTGCGACAGACGCGTTTCTGTATTTAACTTCTTCAGTGTCGCTACAACCAAAAAGTTTGAAAGACAAGAGATGACGGGCAGGTCTCAGCGCAACGAGCATCCCTCTCCGAGCCACACTTACTGTCGCACTCAGCGGGACACATTAGCCGCCGACATCAGGTAAGAGAGGCCTACGTATTAACCCGCGAGCGCAGGCGTCCCCATCGAGCCACTTCAACCCCTGTGTCCCAAGAAAAGCGATAGACAAGGGCATAAGGAAAGAGATGTCCGATGCAACAAGAACCTGCAAAACGCAAAAAAAACTCAAAAGAAGGGAAACCAAGCCCAGCTAAGATTCCTGTGGCTATGACAAGTTTGTCTTAGTTTAGAAACTTTACCAGGGGCCGTATTCATAAAACGACTTAAGTGGTTGCTATGCTGTTGCTAAGGCTAAATTTCTTTGAAGGAGATTCCCTACAACTATGAAATTTGGTCTGGAGGAACAGTCTTTGTAAGACTGTTCTTCCAGACCAAATTTCATAGTTGTAGGGAATGTGTAAGACTGTTCCTCCAGACCAAATTTCATAGTTGTAGGGAATATCCTTTATAGATATTTAGCCTTAGCAATAGCATAGCAACGACTTAAGTTGTTTTATGAATACGGCCCCAGATATACATGAAATGTAATAAGGTTACTTCAAACCAGTATTTAAGTAGTGCCCCCAATCCCAGAGAACCAGCATTAACACTGAAACACTGACTAACTGGGTTGAAGATATCCTCGGGGACAAATTGTCTACCAGCAACGATACCGGCCCAGTGGTTCTAATATAAACGTATCCATACCAATTTTAGTGCGACAGACGCGTGTTTCTGTATTGAACTGAGTATTGGTATTTCGCTTGTCTGGGCTTGCTTTGTGTGCCGCCCTTATTTGAGCCGCGACACGACAAAACCAACAATGTGGTTGTGCGCCCAGCGCAGACTAGATCAGCCTGGGCATCCGCCCAGTCTGATCAGAGTCTTCGCTGTCCCCATGAAGGTAACTTAGACCCTTAGCTACCCTTTGTGCACTTAACGAATGGTCTGATCAAACTTGGTGGAAACCTAGATTGATCTGAGTCTGCGCAGTGCGCACGACCGCATTGTTGGTTTTGTCGTGTCGCGGCTCATTTTATTCCTCTGTCATTTGGTGCTAAGCGCAAGATGTGGTAAGCGAGAGTATCGCTTCCTGATCATTGCCTTCTTATCTACTTTTCAACAAGAAAAATCTTTAAAAAAAGATAATCGGCGCAGATTAAATGGAAGTGTGTTTTGTTATATGTCTCTAGTTGAAGATTTGACAATAACTTTTTGCATGAATATGACTCAAGTGAGCTATGTTGGTAGGCACATGCAACCGTAATTTGACATTGGGTAGCGACAATGACCTACCTCAAGATTGAACTGTCCAATTTGGAATTCCAAAATGGACAGCGGTCAATCATGAAACTGCACTGATTCAAAACAGTTACCAACATGATGCAATGTTTGTTTGTGTGTATCAAACCAAAAATAGAAATCGAGAGTAGATCTTCACTGAAAAAAAAGTTTTGAATATCTGCGTCTGTTTTCGATAAAATTTCCATTGTAAATTTACAAACAAGGAAATCATTTTGAATAAGCATCTGACAGAGTGCTAGCAGTATAACGGGAGAAAACGAAGATTAGATATCCATTGACCTTTGATATTATAGGCTAAATTTTGCCATACGCGTTATTTGACCAATGAAATCTTGTGAAATGTGAAACAAAAGTGAAATTATTCTCGGCTGCGCCGAGAAAAATAACTGAGCCGCAACACGGCATGGAGCTATCCGATACCCTTAACTACCCTTTAAGCGCATGCGAAGAGTCTGATCAGACTTGGCAGCCTTCACTGGGCGCACATGATACTTTGTTGGATTTGTCGTGTCACGGCTCATGAATACAGGTATAATGACGTAAACACACAATGACGGACTGGTCAAGTTGTTTACGGGCAAGATGCGATGCGGTCAATCCTTAGAAAGCAACAAATACATAAAAAACTGATCAACTAAATTAAGCATCATTTAGTAAATTTCCTCGAACTGACCTAGCGAACAGCATTTTGTTAGATTCTGGAACCAAATAAACTCAGTTATAACATCACTTGCTATTGGCATTGCAAAAAGCAGACTTGTCCTAATTTTCATTCTATGTTATGACTTTATTATATTCGAGTGCTTCACATAGTGAGAAGACAATTACTTTAATTACAGTAACATATCTTGACGTATCTAATTGTGCCAAATTAAAACTGCTTATTATAACCGAGAAAACTAAAATAGACGTAGCCATTCGAGCTTGTTAGAACGTTTCAATCTTTTAGCACCTCAATAGAGAAGATTACGAATAGGTAGTGCTCAATTGAATTCCACATCCTGCCCTAAACACCCAACGGAAACAAGACATTTACAGCTAAGAAGGCACTAAAATAAACTGCACCAGCAAAAAGCAAAGGGGATACCTCCTTCCTTATGGATGGCCACAATGCTTTCAAAAATAAAAAAGAACAATGATAGGACCCCATTGGAAATAAGCCTTCATGTGTTATCCTAGGTTTCTACTTCGGTACTTAGTTTCAGGCTCCATTTTATCTAGGGCTCGTACATATTTTCACTTCTTTTTTTTGGCCTCCAAATTCATCCTAGTTGGCATTTCAATTCATTTTTTGATTTTCACCATTCACACCTGTGGTCCACCATCTGCCCTGGGAGCACTGTTTCCTCGAGAGATGGGGGTGGCTCGTGGAGAAGCCTCATTGACGGTAACACTCCGGTGCCAGATCCATCGATGAGTCAGTATTGTCCATGACGACTCACTGAATTTTTCCCATGGTCTGCGAGTGTGAGTGGTGAAAGTTATTTACAATCTGTTTGAAGTCACCAAAATTTAAATTTTTATTGAAATCAATTCATCGTATGTAACTCTAGTCATTTCCTTGTGAACTAACTGTGATTATCAACAGAGCTGTGATAATATAAAATCCAGAATTGTGATATTTTAAAATACTTTAAATTATAAAATTCAGTAAATACGTATTTTCTTATTTAACAGATATACACATACATATTATTTTCTAAAAAATCATTTTACAAAATGCATTTTTTTTATAAATCTATTCATATATCTTTTACACGTTTAAATTTCAATCATTTTTTATGTAATTGTTGTATTATTGTTGTATGTTGTCTTTACGAATAAATATCAATCAATCAATCAATCAATCAATCAACTACTTAAAAAAAAGAAAAAAAGGGGGCGGTAAATTACAGTTAGAATGAACCACAAGAGATGCAGTGCCTTGGAACGATCAGTAACAAACAACTGAAGGTTTAAGCCAGTTTTACGCTCAAGCAGCCTCACCCTAGTTTCTGCAGTGGGGCGCATGCAAAAAGAAGCAGTTCGGTTCGCGTGACGGACCTCTACTTATCAAGGAATCAAAACAGTAAAAATATATAGACTGGATATTGCCCAGGCTGATCTGAGTCTGCGCTGGGTGCAAAACCACTTTGTTGGTTTTCTCGTGTCACGGCTCATATGCCAAAGTTCATCGCTGCGATAAAAGAAGACGAGAGTACTCAGCAGCAACTCCCCTGAAATCCTTGAGCAACAGAACTCCTACGATTGAGCCCAAGTGGACCAAATAAATCATCACACCCCAGCTAACTTAACTAGAAGCTATTTGCAGGAGCATTCATTAAGTCTTAGGCCCGATCCACCGATGTGCAATTGAACAAGTCTGCAACGTAATTAACTGAAAAAGTGAGTTAGTAACAAAACACGCAGGCTGTCGTATAACATTCATACTGTAAAAAAATAGGATTCTCAGGAACTGACACAATTCAATTCCAGATCCAGCCCAAGACACCATGTGGGAAAGAAAGAGACATCGCAAAACTAGTCTTCACCAAAGACACCAGCAGCAGCCATGAGAACAGCCATTTCCCATGTAGGTGGTCAACGGGCTAGCCTGTACATCACAAACAATATTTCAATAACAACATAGCAACTAACAACGCATAAAACAACCAAGAACTGCCGCCTTGGGACAGCCAGTAACGAAATCACAGGGGGACTTAATCGGTTTATGGTCGCCCAACCCTCGCCGTTTGTTCTGCCTTGATTCCTCAGATACTTAGTTGTTAAACCCAACTAAAACAACCTGCGCCCACACAACAGTCTTACAAAAAGCACCAAATCTGAAAAAAATTATACGTAAAACAATAAACGATTGTTTACCTATTTTCATTTTTTTTAATGTCAGGGCTAGCCTTAACACACGCCTGGTAAACTATCACAGGTACCTCCGGTGGAGGTACCGATAAAATGTTGTGACAGGCACCTGGAGCTGCCTGTGACTGTCCAAAAAATGACAACAAACTGTAGGTATTCCTCTTTTTTGACAAAATATAAAATAACCAGGAAGTTTATTAAAAATCAAAAAGTGCTATTCGACCCTTACAGACATAAAGTTTTGTCACACATGATATCCCCCTGAACTTTCCATATTAACCAAAGATGCGACTTTTGAAGTGGCTTTGATGTCAGCCCACAGTACTCAAATCATAAAGAATTCGGGCGTTTTTGGTCTTAAATGCAGTGATCTTGCATACAAATCTGTTTTTCTCGGTACACGGGTGTTAAGGTAATCTCCTTGCTCAAATATAAATGTAGATTGACTACAAATAATGCTTGATTTTTCAAAACAACAACTGGAGGTGCCTGCAATGGTGTGGAGGTGCCTGTGATGTAAGCAAATATAGAGAAAATCTTAATAGTTATTGCAGCTGGAAATACATCTTCTCTAAACCACTGCCTGGAAAGAATCATTCATTCAACGTTAAAATTTTTAAAACACCATCTCAAAGAGTTATTTCCCGATTTGTTTCCGCTTCTGTTAGTCAAACATTGGCGAATTTCACATAGTTGCTGAAAATTAACTGTCTAATATAGTGTTAGAATCGATATGAAATGTGCGCTTAAATAAGAGTCAACATTTTGTGACTGGTGATGACTGTGATCGGGAGGTGCTGGCTGTGAGTCATTCCAACTTGTCAGAAATTGTCGAGGTCACACGTCATGCCAGCTACACGTATGGTGTGTCAAATTGTCGAAAATGCCGATACCCGTCAACAGGCATACACGTACAGGTATCTATTGTGTTGATCCTTTTGGTACCTCATATGTGTCGCTCGCATGTGTCGTATGATGCTCGCTGCATGTGTTGACTTTGTGGTAAATGGAGTGATAGGTGCTACAAGTGATTCAGTCTGGGTAGTTTTGAATTGTTGGCACTAGAATCCAAATACATCCGTAAGGCCTACAGATTACATCATCGGCAGGTGACATGTTCTCAATATTACACCGTTTATTATATTGAAGTGATCGGAATCTTACTGTAAATAACGTGTAATTCAAAGTCTCCGAATAGCCACTGCATCAAATTTGGTAACAAAAGAGCACTTTTACTACATAAAAGTCATCTTCTGAAACATTGTTTTTACAAACGTTTCGAGTAGCTAGCATGGCGTGTGACCTCGACAATTTCTAACGAGTTGTAATGACTAACAGGCAGTCATCACTATTCATAAAAACGTTGCCTCTTATTTAAGCGCATTTCATAACTATTCTAACACTGAATTGGGCAGTAAATTTTCAACAGCTACGTACAACTCGTCAATGTTTGACTAACAGATATGGAAACAAAACGGACAATAACTCTTTGAGATGATCTGCTTTTGATTTTGGATTTCTGTTGTGAAGCATCAATGTTACGTGTTCTTATGTCCGCTTGTCTGTAGTCTTCTGGCAATAAGGTCACCTGTACAGCTGCTCACTTTGCTTCCTGGTTTGTTTTGTAATTTAAAATATAAAATAGGTAAAACAGAAGTTAGCGTTGTTTTCATTTGGGGTAGGTGAATTTCCACCTGTCTGGGGAAAGAGCTCTTTATTCGGTTTACCATGCGTGTCTTTCATGAACTGTTGTCAACGTGTACTTACTTCCATCTTGGTTTTGAGAGCAGGATGTAGAATCTGATTGTATAAGTTCATGATCATTGCCTGTCGTTTTAACAAAACTATGCTTGATATTCGCATTATGATAGATTAAATTGCGACGTTGAATGAACGATTCTTTCAAGGCAGTAGTCTAGAGATGAAGAATATCAATATTTGCAACCGCTATAAATCTTCTGATTTTCGCTATATTTTCTTACGTCACAGGCACCTCCATTGCGTCACAGGCACCTCCAGTTGTTTTTTTACCGATCCAGCCTTACTTGGAGTTTATCGGCATTTATATTTGGACAAGGAGGTTTACTTTACGTCAGTGTATCCAGGTCAACAGATTCTTATGCAAGAAAAGTGCATTTAGGACCTAAAACAACCGATTTGTTCTTGTTTTGTGTACTTTCGACTGACCTTAAAGCCACTTCAAAAGTCATATCTTCTGTATATATGTAAAATTCCCGGGGATATACTGTGTGACAAAACTTAATGTATATATGGGTCGAATAGCATTCTTTGATTTTCAATAAACTCCCTGATTATAATGTATTTTATCAAATAAGACGAATATCTACCGTTTTTTGTTTGTTTTTTGTCCGTCACAGGTAGCTCCGGATGCCTGTCACAACATTTTATCGGTACCTCCGCGGAGGTACCTGTGGTAGTTTACCAGGCGTGTTAATATAACAAACAATATATCAAAAGAGTCAGCAACGTTGTTAACTGAAAAAGGGGGTTAGCAAAAAAGCATGCAGTCTGTCGCATAATATTCACACTGTATACTATTTTTTGGTAACTTGTAAATTGTACCACTGAACCTTTTCTGAAATTCGTACAGTTAGTTGCCAGAAGTTCCGATATGCCTTGTTTACTTATCAAATTTTGATACCAAGACATTGTGACGCCTATAAAAGTTTTAAAACGTTTTCCGGAGTAAGTGATACAAATAACATTGTGTGAGAAGTTTTGCAGTTCAACTGTCATTTCTAAAGTAAAGTCAGAGTTATGATAGACATTTTAGCAACCATATATAAACCCCGTAAGACGTAGTTCGAGGATCGTCGCTTACCAAACAGAAACACCTTAAACTGTCAAATGTAAAGCCAGATCGGGGCCTAAGTATCGGGTAAATTTGCTTAATAAAATTGAAGATCTGGATCACGATGCGAGTTTTAACACTTACGCGCCAAAATGATTGTCTTTTGTAAACAGCATTATGCCAGATGAAGCGGCTCATTATGAGCCGCCTCATCTGAATAAAAAACACACTGTTTCTTTTCCTTGAAGCATCATTATGATATATATGGACGACACATTTTCGTTTTTATTTTATTTATTCATTTATTATTTTTTTTTTGTATTTTATTTTTATTTTACTTATTTATTTTTTTCCAATTTTGCAGAAATACATTTTGCCGTCTTTATTTTCGCGCACTGAGGGTTAACAATTAGTACAATGCCAGTCAACCATATGTGCTATGTTGGCACGGGCCTGGTTCAAGTTATTTTTGCATTTACAATCACGTTTGAAACTAATAACTTTTCAAGTGTATGATTCTCTAATACAACATTGTATCAGACGATGCAAAAAATACATTTATTACATAACCTGATACTCATGGCATTTGATGGGACTACTACCTTTCCTAATCGTCTCGAATAACGTAGAAGACAGCGGTTATCAAAAATGCATTTGCCTGTTTTGCTTAAAATATTGCTAGCAAATAAGTTCACTATCACGTGAATAGCAAACTAATGTGAACATGGTGAAGAGTCAGATTTCATACTAGTACATGTTTAGGTGCACCCATTCAAATGTTATATGAGCCGCGACACGAGAAAACCAACAATGTGGTTGTGCGCCCAGCGCAGACTCAGATCAGCCTGGGCATCCGCCCAGTCGGATAAAAAAATCCGCTGTCCGCACGGAGGTAGCTTAGGCCATTCGCTACACTTTAAGTGCTTTAAGCCCATTCTAATCTGAGTCTGTGCTGGGCGCACAACCACATTGTTGGTTTTCTCGTGTCGCGGCTCAATTATGCTATAAAGCATAAACGCAGAACAAACTAGATGTTCGATTTTGAAACATAATCAGATATCTCCCCCACACAGCCTCTCCGAACCAACTCATAGAAAAATATAGATGGAGTTATTGTTCTTACTCCCTAAATAACAACTGACCATGCTCCTATTTTTGTACCAACTTTTTTAAGGTTGTATCGTTATAGAGAGGACATGTTTCCAAACTAAAAATTACAAAGGGACAAAATATTTGTAAATGGAGTTATGGTTCTTGTTCTCTGCACATTGTCAGATAATGCTTTATACTTGTGCGACGTTTCATGAAAATAGCTTCGACGGATTTAATGTTATAGAGGGGACAAGATTTTTATACTGAAAAGTTTTTTGAGTGAATTCAGTTGCCAACTTAATAATACAAAGGGCATAATTCTGTGGACATTGTAGGTAGAGGTATGGTTAATCTCTGCACATCGTCTGATGATGGCTAATATTTGTACTATGTCTGAGATTGGATGGTTTTCAAGGTTGGAAATATATGCAGTTTTTACTCTCCTAAAAATGCTCACTCAAAGAGAGGAAAAATTTCTTGCACATAAGGAGGCAAAATAATTTATAGCCCAAGACTAAAGCCTACCCCTACATATTAGCATTTTTCTCCACTGCCAAAAGTGCGAAACTGTGAATGGCAGCCTTAAAGCACAGATTTTCTATTCATGCCAGGCAGTGTCAAAATGCAATGCAAATTTTCAAGGAAGAATAGAAGAAAATCTAAATGTCTGGCAGGTATTCAGTTGCAGCTGACAGTGATCATCTGTAAGCCCTCCAGGTAAATCTGTAACATTTAGGTGTCAGCAATTGTCCTGCTCTTGAATAGTTTTTGAAGAAATTTTCTGGCCCGAAAAACTTGGTGTGGTGTCATTTTCTCTGCAAGAATATTCATATGAGGGCCTTGAAGGGGTTATAAATGGCCATTATATGTACAAAGCGTGTTTTTTATCAAAGGAAATGAGAGACAGTGTGCTCAGATGCAATGTAGCACAGTTATAGCTGATTTTAAACTATACCCTTTTTCAAAGTCTGAAAAAGTGTCGCTTTCAAGAAACGGACCCTTGCTGTAGACCGTTCACAACTGTGCGACACCAGAACGCGCAATGTTCTGAACCATTTTACTTATTTAGTCGGTCAACGTTGAGGAATCCAAAACATGTTTTCTAACAGCCTCAAAAGGAAAATGAAAATCCATGATGGTCCTTTAAGGACTGCAACTGAATACATGTACCTGCCAGCCGTTTAAATTTTCTACTATTCTTCCTTGAAAATTAGCATCAGCATTTTGACACTTAAATTTCGAGCTTTTATAACGCAGCCATAGTTTCGCATTCAGGCCGCTCAGCGACTCGATGGTTTTCAAGGTTGGAAATAAATGCAGTTTTTACTTTTCTGACAAATGCTCACTGTTTCCTGCATACAGGAGGCAAAAAAAAACGTTTCTGGCCCAAGATATAAACCTATCCCCAAATTTTAGCAATTTTGTCCACTTCAAAAAATGCGAAACTGTGAATGGCAACCTTAGTACATAAATGCTTACAGCAGTTACATCTCTTGGCATTGCACTTCGAAATACTAGGATACCTTCCAGGTTATATTCTGAGAAATCAGAAAAATTTGATTTGTTTAGACTTTATTCTAAATCATTGCTATATAACCATTTGGACCCTTTTTGATACTAATCAGTCTTTGACTAGCTCTTTCGGCGCCAAAGTCGCAAAAATGCGACTTTGCAAACAGCGTATATCCAGATCAGCCGGCTCTTAAAAGAGCCGTCTGATCAGGATCTACACTGTTTGCCATTCAAATATGAACTTAAAAAGCCTGATTTTATGAAAAATGTCTTTAGATTGTTAAAATTTCCAATTACAATTCTGTCGTCTGATGAGTTGAGCAGACGAAAATTTGTCGTCTGAAAAAAATGGCGCCGAAAGAGCTAGACTGCCTTATTAAAATAAAGAAATTACAGTTACTGTATGTTTTTCTCTGGCTTTCGTAACCAGATATTTTCAGGGTCACTGATGAGGCTTGAATAGCCGAAACTTCAAAGTATGGCCCATATTCCATCTATTGAATGTGTGCTCTGCTTTTGAAGATTGAAGGATCTTTTTAAGATTTTTAACGGGTTGGAGTACTTGCGTAGAACAGGTGATTTTAAATGTGAAAAACTCTGGTTATATGTAAGCCATGAAGGTTGACAGACGACGCCGAACTGCAGAGTTCTAGATAAGAGGGAGTATTTGATGATAATTAAGGATAATTTTTCTTATTTCTCATTCAAACCATATGTTGTTACCCTCATCTGAGCCGTCTCAACGACTTCACCGAAGGTATAAACTGTTAGAAATTATGAACTAAATGAGGAATTCGCTCAGAAGATTGTGACTTAACAGGGGTTAAGGTCAATAGTCAGACTGTTTGTCATACTAAGGGTTATTTGTATGGTGGTGATAACGTCAAAAGAAAAACGAAAGTTATTCCGGTTAGAAAAATTAGCAGACAGTCCATCATTATTGTATACATAACTGTTCTGTATATCGACGTTCATATACATGTACGGCATTGCTTATATCTAAGAATTCTCTTAAAAAAACAAATCGCCTACCTAATGTCAAAATCGTTGCCTCAGCCCTGATCAATGGCTCTTGCACTTTTAATGCGCTTAACTGCGCTTTATGACGATACGAAGTTTCCTTCAGTTCCTCCTGGTTCTGTTCACGTTCATTACCGTAAACAAGGTAATTTTCGCGGTGTTCCATTTTTTGCGGTATTTCGCGGTCACTTAGAAACTGCGAATATTAAAATCGCGAAATAATTTCCTGTTTCTTACAAAGTATCTTCTGTAGACACAATGTTAATATATTTAGTTCTGTTTGCTTCGGTAATTGCTGGTACTTTTTACTTGAGCCAGTTCTTTCTTTAACCTGCGGCAGGCTCTGTCGCAGGTTAATGAAAGAACTGGCTCAAGCGAAAAAGAGGTAGTTTTGCTTTTCACGCAGGCTGCTAACCGCGAAAATTGAAAATCGCGAAAATTAATGTCTATGTTTTGACCATTAACCGCGAAAAGTGAACCCACGAAAATTACCGTGTATACGGTATCCTTCATAGTCAAAGCGGTCAAGAATTCTCATAGATCGCTACTAACCTGTAAATGCATTGTTGCTGTAATTCTTAAGCTTCTCGGCTGACTATCGGTGCATCTATAGTGTAAATACCGAAATCAGTAGTGACAATTTAAGCCCTCGCAAGCGCTCGAAGGAATGGTAGGAAGTTGTTAATACTTTGCGTAAAAATTGCTGCTTCTCAAATGCACCCACAAAGGTCCACATCAAATATCAAGCAAGACTGTGAATTCAACGATTTGTACAGCAATTATCTGAAACATGAAAAAAGTACTTGCCCTATCTGTTATCTATTGCAACTAGTTAATAGGTTATCCAGTGTCCCATAAATTCCTATAAAATTGTAAATGTTCATAGCCTACCTAAAAATGCATTACAATGAAGATAATCACTTAAAAAGGTCAGATTCCTAAACAGCCCTTCCTTTTCTTCATAATACCGATTTTTCTCAGTTTTCAGGTTTACACCGTTAAAATTGAGAAAATGCGATGACTTGTAGGGGATTCCCCAAAACCCTCCCCGCTCTCTCCATCAACTTTTGATCATAAAAAGTCTATCCATAAACTTGCACACTTGAAATTGTTTGTAATGTCGCTCTATCAGTAAGTACTCGTCAAAGTTTCAAAGTGCTTAAAAATGCAGATATAGCATGTTAGCTCGTAATTTCGCTTAGAAAGTACCTAAACTCCTTATCTAGCCTTAAACTTTTGTGAAAATAGCCCTTAATTTTTTGCTAAAATACCCCTAATTTTAGCTCATTTTTTCCAGCTAACGCTTGAAAGCCTGCAACTATCTGCATAACAGCAACAGGATGTATATATAGATGTCAGTATACATTTTCTCTAAAACTTCCGGGAAATGCGTTAGATATCCTGTGGCGGGCATTACTTATCAACGAAGCAAGTTTTTCGTACAAGCTCTACTTCTGGACACAGTAAAGTAACGAAGACTATATATCCCTTGATATACTTTGTATACTGAGGGTAAAATAAAGAGCAATAACTGCATTTATTTAAGGTGGATGTATGATTCTTGTGCACTGTCTTCTCTGTGACTTTTACGTCTTTTCCCTTCAGACACAAGAAAACAAGTGTATCGGACTAACACAGGGACAAGAAACAAAACTGCAAACCTAAAAAATTCCTAGTAAAACTTGCATCGGCGAGTAGATTGACCTTGCCCACATGATTCTTGTGCCATTTTAAGTATTCTGCTGGGGGACATTTTTACTGCAAGTGGATAGAGGTCCACATGCATTTTTTCCACGTGGGGTGAAGGAAGGCGGTCTGAAAAAAAAACAGTCAGTTTTATAAACCTTAGTGTTTTCTGTTTGACCTTTTTCTCCTTTGTTATTGTTTTAACCATTTTCTTGAAGGCCAAATAACAACTCGGTCTTTGCAAGAAGGGAAAGTCAGCAAGTAGCTGGTACTGTCTTGTATCCGCTTAATCACATTAGCTTAGACTACAAGGAAAAGTACGATATGGCATGAGCAATGATACAGAGATCTCAGATCAGTATATCTGTGCCTTCTTAAAAGTTTAGGCTTAGCATTATATAGATCTATCACTCTCCTTGAAATGTTTATGCAAACAGTGGGGACTTTGATCAGATTGCGCATCGCAATCTGAGCTGAGTCGTCGCTGGTTACTATCGATCGTAAGACAGTTTCTCGTGGCATGACTCATTTTTCATATGCCAGACAGAATCAGTGTTATCCATATTAACGACTGTCCCACGTGGTCATATGTGATTTCACTTCACTCAGACAGCTTACTCTCTAACAAAATGTCTCGAAAACAAACTTATGTAATCTCCTCCTACATTTTGTTTTGTTCCAAACTTACTTTAACTGCTTGTTTACACCTATTCTAGACCACCATAGCTAGAATGGTAAAGTTTACGATATTCCAAATTCAGAATGTTTAAACACATGCGTTTGGCATTTTGTGAAAAAATATCTATTTATCTCAACATGAATAAGAAGAAAGAAAAGAATAAGAAGCGGAAGGAATATACAACTTGTTTTAATTACTTTAAGCTATACCCGGTCAAATAACTCATACAACATCGCTGAAAAGCAAACTGAATTTTCGGTGTATTCAGACCAATCGATGCTCTCCCACAATTTTCAAACAGGGAGACAAGGTTCGGAAATTCCTGTTTACTTTCCTAGACAAGGAAACCCTTCAGTAATGGGTTCTTCTTTAAACGGAAAGGACGGCTCCTAAAGAGGCAAGTCCTTTCCTTTAAGGATAAACCTTCCTGAGCAAAATGACAGAGTTGCTTCCCCCTGAATATGAACACATTACTTTTACGCATGAACCTTTTAGATCCTTGTTTCAGGTAGCTAATGAACATTTGCAACCTGATTGTTTAAGATGATAATTTATCATATGACGTCGCTGTTATTTACTGGATAACGTCGTGTCATCAAACTTGTATGACCACGCGTGTAATAACACTTTGGCGCGTACATGTAACGTTATTGAGAGCGTTCGTGTCAACAATGTGTTTCATTATTGAAATAATATAAATTTTGAAGGCGAAAAACTCCCAGTTTAAAAGGTCATCTGATAAACAGAATCTTTAACTCGTATTCATTTCATATGAAAGTTATGAATCTCGCCGAGGTCTCGTTTAATAACTTTCATTTGAAAAGATCACTTGTGTAAGATCCTATATTCATCATGTGATATTGGTGTTATTCAGTGGATAACGTCATAAAAATTATATGACCACACGGAAATTAACATTTTTGCGCGTACATATAACGTCATTGACAACGACCGTGTCATCAATGCATTTGCTTATTTAAATAATGTTTATTTTTGAGGACTTTAAAGGGTCATATCATTTGCTTATTGAAATAATGTTTATTTTGAAGACTATAATACCCCCATTTTAAAGGGTCGTATGATAAACAGAATCTTACTCGAGTCAGATCTGCTTGCATTTGAATGTATCGGGTGTCATACTAACAATTAAGCTTGCCTTCAGAATGTCTAATATATCCACTGTAAGTTATTCTCTAATGCACACTTCATTTAGATTGAATTTAATCCAGTAAACTATGTTTAATAAACAGAAAAAAATACACTGAAATAAGCTCTCTATACACTTTTTCACATTTTGTATCCATAATTACAATGAATTAATAACCCAGCAGGCGCGCATCGTTGATTCGGCATTGAATCAACCTTGATTTGACGTTATGTCATAACGTCGAACCAGAGTTGATTCAATGTTTGCCCACTGGGAAGTTGAAACGGCACATGTAAAACGAATCCACTGTTATATATAAATGAGAAATATCGCTATATACAGCATGTTTTGAAACGCACGAGTTACTTGTAGTTTAGGTACATGTGTATCCAGCTGTCGAGATCAGGTGTATTTAGCAGGTGATGATAGGCCGTACTGTCATATGGTTATTTGTATAATGTATTATTGTTTGAAAATTGGTAATTTGCATTTGTCTTTATGTATGTTATAATGTAGACATGTCATATAGATGTTTAGATATTATGTATTGTATCCTCATGTTGCCATATGTTATATGGATTGAGGGAAATAAAGGATTTTGTATTGTATTGTATTGTATTGTATTGTACAATGCCTGGCATTAGAAAAACAAACGATCAATATATTATTAAGCAACCATGAACTCGCCGAAGGCTCGTTTCATAAATTTCATATGAAATGACCACTCGTGTAAGGTACTCTATATATGAACAAATTAAGCAAGAACTTTTAAGTTTTATGTTTTCTGAGAATATCGTTCCCATGACGCTCAATTAATTGCACAGAAAGTAGACATCTACAAGGTCTCAATTTTCCAATATTTCTTCAGACAAAATGCAAAATACGGAAATCGTGAATTCAGCTGCTATATTCAGAGCTTAATGAAAGTGGCTATTGATGTTTATCTGAAATACTAAACTCTTTGTTTACCTGCATTTTGAAAGCGTGGGAAGAATCCGCACAAATCTCATCCATTAGTAATTCTTTTACACTGTGTATTTAATGGAAACCCTACGTTGTTGTTGCATGATTTAAATCAAGATTTATTGTAAGAGACGTGCGTGGTAAGACACGCTCGATTATGTTGCAGAAGGTCGCCGTTCGGCAAGCCGGAGACTGTACTGGACAATTCTCTGTCAGTTCAGCTGTAAATGGGCACTTTTTCGAATCAGGAAAGCATTAGGCCGCAAAAGGCAAGGAGAGCTCCATGTTTCATATTCTGGGCCCACGCTTCGGTGGGTATTCCCACCACTGCCAATACGACCACAGGGCTACAAGAAAGGTTTACTTTTTGTATTTTATTGGAAGAATTTACCTTAAACGAATGCTTTTGTTTCGTTAAAATAGGAGAGTAAATATGTTTAAACTCCATTATCACGACATACATCAGTCTACTACTCATACTATCTCTAGCAATGAAATGTAGAATCGTTAAAAATGACTTTATTATATTTCCTTTTTCCTTTATCAAATGTCAGGTAGTCGTAAAGGTACAACAATTATTGCTACTGCTGCACTTACTATCCCAATATAAGAATTCATTCAAAACTTATAAAACATTCAAAACTTTTTCGTATAATTTGCTTAGTCTGTTGTAACCCTTCTGTTGGTCTAAATTATTTAGTTCAATAAAGATAGCTGATTTGGGAAAGAGCTGCTGACTCGGCTTATCACTTGTAATTTATTGTTTGTTGGGATGTCTTTGTCAATCTTTCCCTTTGATGTTGGGGATAGGGTTTGGGATCTGATTCAGTCAGTTCCTGAAGTGTAGTTACTCTTTAAATTATCATAAAGTCTGAATTGTCTGTAATTGATAGGTTTTGCAATAGTGGCCAACCATTTGATATTTCATAAGGAGATTCAACAGAAATCGTCTTCATAAGAAGGCGGGGCTCAGGGGGCAGAAGTTGTGGTCGGGCAATGGTGTTGGGTAGCTTTCAATGCCAGGGCGTCCTACTAATTTTGGATAATAGTAGGACAAGGGCCTACTGTACTTGCGGTAGGTAAGGCGGGTGGGGATGGGAACGTGGGTGTTGTTTTGGACAGTTTTCTCTCCCCTATTATCCCTCTTCTTCTTCTTTCTCTCTCTCTGGAAGACGGCCCGATATAGACTAAAATACTCAAATACTGTCTCAAAGGGCCCTTAAACCCGAATTACCATCCAACCAAAGCCTCATAAGGAGTTTAAAACATGAACTATGACATACATTGAACCACATCAGTACTCATTTTAAAAGACAATGCGGACTCAGTGCCAGGAGGTTTGAATACTAGATCTGTTCCCTTATGCCCAATGAAGAAAATAGTTATCAGAACTGAACAAACAAATAACCTGTGCCATCTAAGTGGAAATCTTCAAAGACGAGGTATTCTAACATGTATTTGATCAGACAATTATTTTGTTACGGTGGTGATAATCATTGTTTTAGGGCGAAGACAAAAATCTTCATAAAATGCACAAAATACAACAGATCTTCCCAAAACTAAGCAGATGCCTTCTTTATGTTGTTTCTCGCAATTATGAATTCCAAAGTGCAGGACTTTTTGATGTAAAATGGACTTTATAAGAAAAGAAAAAGGGCAATTTGATGCGCAAAAATCTAAATAATAACCATCGTGATTCAAAAGATAATTAGGTTTGAACTTACTTTGATGCATAAAGTAGAGCGTCTTAGCAATAATATTATCCAGATTTTTTTTCAGACGTTATCAAGCTGCACAGATAATAAAAAATTATAGCCTGTGTCCAAATATTTGGCAAAAAAACTTTACAGTAAAGTCTATTTGAAGGTTGAACAATTTCACTTTCATACCTGTCTAGGACACAGTAATGTATTATTTACACTGTGGGTGTAATATAGGTATAGCTGCCTACCCTGTCTTTAATGAATCCTACCAGTATACATGCACCATATACATGGGCAGACACTTGAGAAAAAACTACTGTTTTTCATCTGGTCTACCTTACAACCTGAGTAAGAGTTGGAACAAATAATTAGTAGGGCGCTCTTTTTAATGCATAAAAGTACCTTTAGAGTTTAGTACATTTTCAATAACAAAGTAATTTTTTTAGATATCTGCGCAGAAAATACCATTTGATCTTCTGAATACTAACACTTTTTAACAGCATGTCCCTCTATTCTGTATTCTTAACTGTAGAGAACAACAAAAATAAATAGTCCGCTAATTTTCAGAGAGATACGTTGATTTTTTATGGTTTTATTCAAATCTTTGTATTTACCACAAATTACTACCTTAACAATAATTGTATTTTATGCATAACTTTATATGAGTGAGCAAGGTATGCAAAAGTGCAAAAAAACATTCTTTCACAAGAAATGAAATGTCATCAGTTGTTCACCTCCAGGAATTTGACACATGACCTCTACCGATTTATTCTGAAGCTAATGTGTAACATGTTTTTATCATATGACATCGCATCTGAGAGTGTAATAAACCATGCATTTAAAACGATAATCCCTAGTGGATTGCATATGCAAATCACGTCCTAACGTTATGCGTTGACTTCCATAAAACGTCGCGTTTTCTAATGGCGAAATCGTGATGTTTTAATGCAAAATTTGCTAATAAAATGCGATTTAAGTGTCATATGATAAAAAGAATCTTGCATTCGTGCTCCTGTATTATTGAATTTATTAAACTCGTTGGTGAAAACGATAAGATGCTCGGCACAGTCTCGTTTAATAAATTCAATAATACATGAGCACTCATGTAAGATCCTCTATGTATTGATTGACGCGGTGCTCAGCTGTAGTACAAAACTTTAAGGAAAACAGCAGACTCTGTTTAACTGCGTGTTCCTGTGCAGTAACGGACTGTTGCAGAACTACCCACGCCCCTTCTTCTCACCACCAGTTTCAGCAGAACTATTTTTGTAGGCTGACTGTGATATAGCCCAGTGGTCTGAAAGACCAGAAAATGTCTATTCTGCACTACGGTGAAGTAGGGGATGAATGGATAACTTGGGCTTGTACGTCCGTTTGAACAGTATTTCAGTCATATAAGGACAATTGGAGAGTGGTAATTAGCCTGTGTGCAGTGAGACCCCGTGTACAGTGAAGTGCGGGGAAGATCTTTGTGGTCATCCCACGGCACTAAACACAAGCTACAGCGGAGAAGACTCAGTTTCGGGAAGGCTTCCGTTTCCAGGGAAGTTCAAAAGTAGTCACAAAAAGTATTTTGTCTTTGTTAAATGGGGAAAAACATGGTGTACCCACTTACAATAAGTGACAAAAACTGATGAAAACTGCAAGTGACTAGCGCCTGCATATCCATAGCAGTTAGTGGCCTAGTATCTTATTGTTTTCATAACTGCAAGTGCCGATCGCCTGCATATCCATAGCAGTTAGTGGCTTATTATTTTATTGTTTTGGAAATCTATGTATAGCTCCCTTGCTTGTCGTGCCACTTGGTAGATGAATTCGGTTGCTGTGGCAACTTAGTGTTGCCATTAGAGCTGTCAAAGTAAAAAGCTGGCTAGAAAATTCTTTGTAGAAATGCTCGATCGGACATTTGGGTTTTGCTAATGGCCTGATGGCTTTGGTTTCCTTAGCAATCGAAATGCTCAACATGGCAAACTATAAAACATCAACTTTAAAGCAACCATAAGGCTGGAAAAGCCGAACAATTGATGGCATGTTTTTAGAATATTAAGGGCCCAGTAAAACCGGGTTAAACCCTCCAGTAGTTATTACTGACAGTCCCATAGCGGTACTTTCGTTGCGGTTGCATTTATTTTATGTTCGGTGCTGTTTAGTCTATTGTGTTTTCAATTTAGCCCTTCTATAATAAAAATTGAAAATAGGTAAAACTAGTTGTTAAATGTTTTTCGTATAATTTGCTTAGTCTGTTGTAACCCTTCTGTTGGTCTAAATTATCTAGTTCAGTAAAGATAGCTGAGTTGCCGCCTATTTAGGAAAGAGCTGCTGACTCGGCTTATCACTTGTAATTTATAGTTTGTTGGGAGGTCTTTGTCAATATTTCCCTTTGATGTTGGGGATAGGGTTTGGGATCTGATTCAGTCAGTTCCTGAAGTGTAGTTACTCTTAAAATTCTACAAAACAGACTATTTCTCGTGCCAATCTGTGAATAATTCAGTGGCAGTGGCATCATATGGAGTTGCCATTGACTTTCGATTTGGCTATTACTGCCTTTGCATTGCCTATATAACAAAAGATCTTTTACACAATGCTCTTAGACAGTTCTTCATCAGACATAATTGAGCCGCGACGGGACAAAACCAACAAAGTGGCATGTGCGCCCAGCGAAGACTCAGATCAGCCTGGGCATCTGTCCAGTCTGATAAGGGTCTTCACTGTGCGCATGGAGCTAGCCTAGGCCATAAGCTACTCTTTAAGCGCACAGCAAGGACTCTGATCAGGCTGGGCGGATGCCCAAGCTGATTTTGGTTTTCGCATGGCGTACATACCACTTTCTTTGTGTTTCTGGTGTCGCGGCTCAATTATAGTGTTCTAGTTTGGCCTGTATCTACGGAATTGGCTGTTGATCAGTGTTTTCAGAAGAACATACAGGGTCTCATGGCTCTCTTGTTCACTTGACATATAACAACTGGCACTAAGCTCGTGTTTTATTTTCTCTGCCACAAACCTTTAAGAGCTGCATCATTTCTATAGTAAAACCAGTCCATTCATCGTATCCTAAACCCTTAAAGATGTACGCTATCAATGTTTCTATAATTTTTTTAATTTCTCACGAAAAATTAGATCCTAAGCAATCCCATGATAATGTTTGCTGGTAAAAGTACTTTTATCTGCCAAAATTATGATTTGTGCAGTCAATGGAAGAAGGAGAATTTAAGTCAGTTAAAATATATAAATGCGCGTGAAACGCAGAGCGCGATTTCTGCCAAAAATAAAGACTGGATACGACCAACAATCACAGTTGATCAGGGTAAAGAAATGTCATGCGTTATGTGTATGCCCTTTCTTTAATCGACTTTGGACAGTTACTTTGCAAACAAGAACTCACGTCCACTGATTATGGGTTAATGCTATTGTTAAGGTGGTGATAATCACTGGTGTGGGGATAAGACAAAAATCTGGATAAAATGCCGAAAATACAACCGTTTGTTTCAAAACCTTCGCTGATACTTTCTTTATAATAAGTCTCACTATTCAGAATACCTAAATGCAGGACTTGTTGATGTTAGAAAGGGTTAACATAAGAAAAGATAAAAGGGTGATTTTGTGCGCAATAATCTAAAAAATAACCATCGTTATTAAAAATGTAACTTGATCTGAAGGTTCTATAATGCATTAAGAAAAGGGTTCTAGCAATTATTTTTTTTCCAATTTATTCACACATTATCGGGCAGGGCAGATAAAAACGTAGCCTGTGTCCAAATATCTGTCCAAAACACTAAGTAGAGTCTACTTTTTAAGGTTGAACAATTTCACTTACACGCCTGTCTTGGTCTAAGTAATGTAATATTTATTCTATAAGTATGATATAGGTATAACTACCCACCCTATATTAAATTTATGTATCCAGTATACATGTATCATATACATATACAATGGTCAGACTTTTGAGAAAAAGCTACTGTTTTCATCTGGCCTACCTTACAGTTTGAGAACGAGTTTGAATAAATAATTGCTGGGATGCTATTTTAATGCATTAAAGTACCTTCAGAGTTTAGTACATTTTCAAATGTATTTATTTTAGATTCATGCAAAGAAAATTACCCTTTGAACTTTCCATATAGAAAATTACCCTTTGAACTTTCCATATAAAAACACTTTTTAAACAGCATGTCCCTCTATTTTGTACTCCAAAATGTAATATGAAGTTTGCTAACTTTCAGGGACATACGTTAGAGTTTATGGTTTTATTCAGATTTTTGTATTTGCCACAAATCACCATCTTAAGTTATTTTACTCTACCATTCATAAAATTCAAAACGTGCTTGCAGAAACGCCTTTTAATTTCCATTTTGGAACCAATCAATTTATGACAAAATAATCGTGAATATTCAAGAAATGTTTGCACTGATAAATCGTCTCTGCCTTATTAACAAAGATGTTTTCCCTGAAGATGCTTTGTACAAGTCTTAATTGTGTTGCATACAACTAAATATTTACATTATCAGTGTAGAGCTCTCTGTTAACCCAATTTAGTGATGCGGGCGTCAATGTTGTTTAAAAGTCAATAATTACATTGTATCACGCGCTTCAGAGTGACAGCTCATCTCACTAACTAGCACGTGAAATCTACAACATTCCATGTACTTGAATGGCTAGTAAACATTGAGTGACAGCTCGCTACGCCTACTTGCACGCGAAATCTACAGCAGGAGGTAGAATTTACTGGTAGGCAGTGACAATGCGGCTGTTCCAAACTATTGCTAAATGCGGCCGGTAATGTTTTTTCAAACAATCTTTATATATGTATTTCTTAATTTTGTTTATCTTTTTATTGATCAAAAGCATCGTTTTATAATATAAATATAAGGAATGAATGTTATTTTTTAAACGTTTACTGAAGTATAAACTACATCGGGTCACGAGCAAAGTTTACGTAAACCCCTTCGGGGTTCACTTACTTTGCTCGTGACCCGATGTAGTTTATACTTCAGTAAACGTTAAAAAAATAACATTCATTCCTTAAATAGTTTCGTTCTTTTGTGAGTATTTCTTAATGAAATACGAGGAAATACACTTTTAGCGCCAGAAATGACAATCCTTGAAATTGCAAGCTGCAAAAACCAGATGAGGCGTTCATATTGATATTTCCTCTAGTCTTTGAATTCCCAACATAAACACGCTTGGATGAAACATGGTTTTCAAATTTCGCAGACGTAAATTTGACGTCAGCGATTTGGTACTTTTAGGCTATGAACTGAATATGGTCATTGTGCACCCACAGGGGGGGGGGGGGGGGGAGAGTTTTGCAAACGTATATTTTTACCAATAACCAACACCCTGAAGTAGTAAATAAAAGTTGTTAGCTTTCTGCCGACCGGGCATTATGGACCATCAGCATTTTAAATACGCAACGTTAGGTTCACTTCCCAAAACAAGTATTTTGCAAAAAGACACGGTTTCGTAGTAAAAATGTCTAAATCAACAACAACAACAAAAAAAAAACATTTTTTTTTTAATTTATAATGAAAAATGTTTTTTATTTTAAGTTTACCCTTTTTGGGGCGCTTTCAATGTTTCAACGCTTGATTTGTGGCGGGCAACGTATAATACCCATGCAAAATTAAGTTGTCACCTAATAACATTAGTTGCACAGATGACGAAAGTAAACTTTTTGCATGCAAAATTATTTGTACGTATTTCTCATTCAAATACCTTCACAATAATGTATAATTTGTCCTTTTATGATAACGTATTCTCTCACACTCATCCCTTTTATGAACCCCAAATTCTGATTAGGTCAATTTAGTTGTGTTTTAACATCTTACATGATATGAACCAAAATGTGGTAATTAGACTATGTTTATCAAAAAAGCTGCTTACCTTATGAAATCCACTTTTGTTTAGAGGTTTGTTAGTCTAAACTTATCTAAACTTTATTTTACAGGGTTACGTGGTTAAAGATTAACACCCTCAAATTTCTTTTTACTTTTGTCTTTCTCACAAAACATTGTATCCTAGGCATGATATTAAAAGTACACTTTACTGCGAAATTTATGTTTTGCGATGGTCACTGAAAATAGTAGAATTTAAGAAAACCACAAAAAAAGCGGCAATAGCAGCCGCCATTCCCGCCAAAAATGAAAAATGGATACGCCCAGCAATCACAGTTAATCAGGTTAAATTTATATCATGAATCATTTTAAGCCCTTTCTTTAATCGACTTCAGACAGTTATTGGCAGAAAAGAACTCACTTGCACAGATTAGAGGTTAATGCTATTGTAAAGTTATTTACTCCACCATTCATAAAATTTTAAACATGCTTGCAGAAACGCCTGCAGGAGTCAATCAATTCAGGACGACAAAATATTCGTGAAAATCAAGAAGGGTACGCATTGATATATCGTCTCTGCCTCCGTAACAAAGATGTTTTCAATGAAGATTTTTTGAACAAATCTTAATTATGTTGCTATGTTGCATACAACTAACCCGTTTCATAATTTTGTGATTATATCGTAATGAAATACGAGGGAGTATTCCTTTAACAAATACTAATTAGTTAGAGTAACCGTATTGCTATATACAACTTATTATCCTTTTGATAAATTTTATTTTTGAATACATTCTGTGCAACATTTAAGATATCTACTGGCGAAAAATGAAATGAGAAAACAACAGAGGAAACTACGGAAGCCTTAGAGGGACATTATTTGCTATCACTTTTCAATTATTTGTTTTCCTCGTGTCAAATTTGCTAGGAAAGGTCACGTACAAAACATGATAGAGCATCAATAATTACATCTTGCGTGAAGCATAGCAGGTAAACTGAACTTTGAATTATCACAGCAAGTGTCCGCCATATGATAAAATTTCTGTTATCAAATATGTGTGGTTCTATTCAGTTTCATCTTCCACATCGTCTTCATACATGGTATCAATTAATCCTCCACCAGTAGCTACCCACTGGCCAAACAAGATTGAATCAACCTTGATTCGACCTTGATTTAACGTCACGACGTTGAATCAACGTTGATTCAAAACTGGTTCAATTTTGTGTGCCTGCTGGGTATATCTTGATCGTCAGCACCATCCTGTGAATCCAGCTCAATGCCAGTACAGGTTATATCCATAAGTTCTTGTGGAAAAAGGAAGTCGCTTATCAATTCATATTCGATGTTCTCATCATAAGCTACTTTGCCTCCATGTCCAAACGGAGAAGTAACTATAGGGTATTTCTTATCTGAATTGAGCCAAATGCACGATTTGCAATTGGCTCTTTTAATATGCATTTCAAGGAAATCTCGACAAAGCAGCAAAATGCTTAGACCAATTCCATCCGTACCATTCAGAAATTGACCTAATTGACCTTGGAACGTGTGGACATACCTGCATGTATCTTATCTATGTATGTTAACACCAGTGGATGTAGGATTTCCGTATAGCATATAAACCTTTCATGGTCTTTGAACAAAGTTAAGGACCAGTTGTTTCCTTGTCCAGAGTCTCAAAAACTGGAAAATACTCTATGTATTTTTCTGAACATATCAGTAGAAAAACCTTTCCCCTGCGGACAAATGCCCTAGTGTCACACCCGATGAACGTATGAAGTGCAGGAAGTACGGACAGATATCAGACCTTTTACCGATTATCACTTGCTTCACACATAACGAACTTCTTTCGTTTCCTTTTCCTGGTGCAAATCATGCGCGCTGGTCAATGACTTGTGCGTACTTTGCCAATATAACAAAGACATCTGTGTCCGGTGAGCGAACCACAATATATGTTTTATCTGAGCCTTTACTGACCATATGCAACTTGAATACGATGAAGAATAATTCTTGTGTCAATTCCCTTTTGTGACAAGAAAAAGTCATTCTATGGTGTTTTCTATGGTGTTTTGATGACATTTCCTCTGTCTGAAGCATTCTCAGCCACAACCCGCGTAACAACTTCTCTGCATACATATCTTTCTGCCATTCCTCCAGGAGAAAACGGATCAGTTGTGTTTCATTGACATCATTTGACATAAAACCCTTCCAGTCCCTGGGGATTAAATATAAGGATCCGACAACAAAAACGCTAAAGAACCTCGTTTATTTCGTTCGAAGGATTTTATAGACATTGGGTAATACTCACCTGTAACTAAGGAATCATTTTGAAAATGTGTCGGTATTGAAACAAGACACTGCAGAATTGCATTGCCATCACACACATACACAGCAGATTCATTGTCTGGTAACTGTACAGTAGATTCAATATCAAATTCTAGGTTGGACCTGAAGGCCAGTATTGTTCGCAACTAAGAGCAAGACTAGCTGACCAAACATGTTCCTTTCTTATTTAATTGAACTAATTCTCTGACGTTTTTATTTTCTTCGTCACACCCGCAATTGCAAATGTTTTAGTTTCATTTGTTCTATAGGCTCATGGAATGACACTGATTTTTTTCAAAAAGTCTTTCTATAATAAATGTGTTCATGGCCTTTTTGCTATAGCATATTTTTCAGCTTTTAGTGGGTCAGATTTGATTTTGGAAGAGCTGGCTTCCACGATGAAAGACAAAACACCTCATCTGCAATTACATCTACAATAAATGGGCTCGTTTAATTATTAATTTCTTCTATGAATTTCTGTACATCCTCTTCGCTCTTACTTTTTTTGTGACGACTGCAGTTTCTTATGTATTGAGGAGTCACTTGATGTCATACCCAGTCATACCTGCAGTTCCTAACGTTGATTCGACAGGTTTAGCCCTGTAATGCCTTAAGAAACACCAGCGGTAATACGCAGCGTATTTTTTGTTAAACCAATAATTTGCGTGTCGGTTGATTGTGTGCTAAATGATAATATCAATTGCATTTCTTCATAGTCAGTCGACTTGCAAGATCTGAAACCATTTTGCCGCAGCAAGTCCTTTGATTCATGGGGGTCATCAGATTCACTGGCAAGCTCCGTGCACTATTGTTATGATCGAATGCAAACAGTAATGGGCAGAGATTATATAACTTGCTCTCAAAAAGTAGGGGTTATTATGACATATAATCGTGTACAAAAATAAATAATAATGCCTGGGTTTGATTATCATTTTATATTGATAGAAAACTATTCAAGTGACCATATTCAGCTATAACAGAGACAGGTACAGCAGGTCACGTGGCCTAGAGCAACACATAAATGACTAAGTGGTCTACACCTCAATTTCGCGTCGGCGAAAAAAAAATCTTTTGGACCCTCAGGGTCTGTGAGTATTTAAATTGTTCATAATTTTCAAAATAAATTGAAAACATCTACTTAAGTAGGATTTATTGCGTTATTTAAGGTGTAAGGCCCTTGCAAATGTCGCCGTCCTTGAGACAATTCACCATTCCAAGGTATTGTTTGCGCCTACCATTTCATGCTGTGACAAAACCGCATGAGAAAAGTAACTGTGTGTTGTTAACTTAGGCATAATGCGTCTGTCTTAATAAACTTTGCATAAAATGATAACATTGCATTGTTGGATTCGTGCGAATTTGGATCTCCACCCTTTGTCTACTTTCAATTCTCTCTAGGTCACGTGACAAACTTAGACGTATTTGCCCTATCTTATCGAGCATTTGAAGTTTTGATAAGCCTCGAAGAAATCTCTGGTGCTTTCATTCTCTATCAATTTTTATATCAGTGCAGAGGCGGTTTCCTCGAACAAGTTTTCTATCAACTCTTTCGCGTCTTCAGCTAATTGCGTTTCAGCAATTTTTGTTGCCTCAACTTGGGACTCGCAAGACATGACTGAAATGCTTGCCAGATACAACTTTGTCCAGTGACCCACTGGCACACATTTCTAATTCAATTATTATTTCAAACACCCCACTGACCAAGAACACCAAACAAACCCCCATTCTGACAACAACAATTTCAAATTGAAATGGTCGTTGCCAAACCTTAGAATAGGCTTTTTGAAAATAGCCAAGTCAAATGTTATGATGACATGTTTTTGGCCCATTTTTTGACTTGCTTCCTGAGAAATTTCAAGCACATGCTGCACAGTAGCATTGCCATTAATCGAGAAGTTGATTGGAGACAAGTACTCAAGCTAAGTTGGTCTCCTAGTAGGACGCCCGGCACTTAAAGATTCACAGCACCATCGCCAGACCCGAACAGCCTCTCAAACTCAAGAAAAGAGCCAACTGCCCTCGTAACAGATGCAAGCAATGGTTCTGTTTGAGCTTATGTTTCATGGGCCATTCAACAATATAGCAGCTATATATGTCAAGCCATTGTCCTTCAGTGGATTGTGGTGCGCAAGAAGGATATAACATTTTCCAACGAGGATCATGTCACTAGCTTTATATCTCGAAAACGAAAGGTGATATTCACCCAAAATAAAAATCATTCAAAAACCCTGTTTCGTATCATACTAAATCGCTCCTCATAGGGTGGAAACTTCGCAGATATTTATGTCGCAAACTGGGGATTAGTATGTGCTTGATTTTGAGTTTTTATCACTTTTTGTGTTTGAGCTAAGTATTTTTAGGCAACTTAGCTGTCCTCTTAGATTCAATCAGTACATGCAGGTGGGTATGGTCAAAGACTAAATGACGGCTCCGACCTAAAGAAACAATTCTACTTATTTTAATGGGGATCTGATTGTGCTTTGATTATCTCTTTTTCAGTGGGTCTATTTGGGTTGCACTGTTGGACTTCGTTTGCTCC
This sequence comes from Ctena decussata, assembly GCA_963989385.1. NCBI lineage: Eukaryota > Metazoa > Mollusca > Bivalvia > Lucinida > Lucinidae > Ctena > Ctena decussata. The sequence goes on from OZ022498.1 coordinate 15,478,497, forward strand.
AGTGTTTCAGTGCTCTGGCTATTGAACATTCATCTTGTTTTATATCAGGAGCATATAAGTAGAGAAATTATATGCTCCTGTTTACATGCGTTTATATGTTTGTAATTTATATAATTTTGTTCGGTTAGAAAACCTTAAAACGGACATATTTAACATGTTTATGAACCGCAACAGAATCCAGAGCGACGGCTATGCGCATGTGCATTGGATTAAGCCTCCTCTTCCTTTCCCTCTCCCAAACAGTAAATTATTACTATCCGTTCTAAGGCTGTGCCTTTGTTGTGGTTACTATTGTTTGTTGTAACTCTAGCCATGTCGTCATCTGATACGCTGCCTACTGTGCTTTTTAACTTGTTTTGTTGTTGTAAGTTATAGAGAATACAGTATTAATCCTAGTAAACGCCCCTGATTTAATAAAAACCACCCCACCCTACCCCTTTTCCGAAAAAAATTTGTTATATTAACTGGCATGAATTCCTAATTGCTTCTCTGTATGAGGTAGCTCTTTGAAATGGGGCCTACTCTCAAAGGAGAAAAATTGCTCCTGGCGGAACAAATTCTTTCCTTTAAGCAAAAGAGAACATTTGCTCCTGAAAGAGCAAGAGTTCACCCTACTGAGAAGGGAGGCAAAACGTAGAGTTGCTTCTATTGTTTTATATCCATTTAGGCCTACCTTAATAATGTGTATTAGAGGTATTTCGGCAGCGGCTGATCAATCAAATAACACCCCCTTTTCGCAAAATGCAACGCTCTTGGGCGTTTAATAGGTTTAATACAGTAGGTAAAAAAGACGTTTTATATGGTTGGTGTGATCTTGGTCTTTTACTTTACCTGGTAGGTCTGTAAACCTCTGCAGAACCCGGGGAGAGGATAATGCGCTTGTCAACTCGATTTAAACGCCTTAGTAATGTATTTCATACCGCTCCGAGGCGATGCTTCTGTGGCAGTTTATTGTCATTGTAGGCTTTCTATCAGTCATTGACTTTTTTGCACATAATATATATATACTTTAGGCTATCTCCTGGGAAAAGTGATCCTTGACTCTTCGCTGGTCTTGTTTTCCTTTGTGTGGCGTCTGTATTTTTTTCCGTTTCCAATTTGTGTTTAGTACAGCATGTGTAAACGATTGTGTCGATTGTTAGTCATTGCCATCTTACCGATATGAGACACGACCCGACAAAACCAACAATGTTGCATATGCGCCAAGCAAACGCTCACAACAGCCTGGACATCCGCCAAATCTGGTCAGGGTCTTTGCTGTGTGTGTAAAGGGTAGTTGAGGGTCTATGCTAGCTCCATGCGGACAGCAATCACTCTGATCAGACTGAGCGGATGCAAGCTGACCTGAATCTCCGCTGGGCGCACATTCCACTTTGCTGATTTTGTTTTGTCGCGGCTCATATAAGAACCGTGACACGACAAAACCAACAAAGTGGTTGTGCGCCCGGCGCACACTAAGATCAGCCTGGGCATCCGCCCAGTCTGATCAGAGTCTTCGCTGTCCGCATAGAGTTAGCTAAGTCCCTTAGCTGCCCTTTTAGCGATAAGAAAAGGGTATGATCAGACTTTGTGAATGTCCAGGCTGATCTGAGTCTGCACTGGTCGCACTTGCCACTTTGCTGATTTTGTTATGTCGCGGCTTCGTGAATGCCCAGGCTGATCTGAGTCTGCACGGGTCGCACTTGTCACTTTGCTGATTTTGTTGTGTCGCGGCTCGTATATTATGCTCACTTGGGATCTTTATCTTCTCCATTGTTCATCCGTTAGGGCCTTTTTAGAGGCGGGAGCGTTGGAAACGGATCTGTCCGAGCTGTGCGGTAGCAGACACACACCGTTGAATCAACATACAACCAATGTCGATTCAATGTCATGACATTGAATCAACGTTGGTTCAATGTTGATTCCACGTTGTGTGCTGAGTAGGAGAGTCATTCAGACATTAATGATTTTAATGTATCCTACAACACTACAACATCGTGCCATTAAACAGTATCATCATTAACTAGCAGCAGAGGGGTTTTACCTCCTCTCACGCCGCTCGACCCACCCCCTCTCCCTGTTTAATGTATAACAACTGGGCATATACATATAACGTTGAATCAACATTGAACAAAAGTTGAATCAACGTACCCTGAAAATGCAGGTTCTATGTGAAGTCGTACATCTTTAATATAATTCAGTAACTCTTGCCCCAAATTCAAATTGTATAGGCAACCCCGTCACAGAGGCAGCCTTGGAACGGAAGTGGAAAACTGAAGAGTAACGTTTCGCTGTATTGTCAGATTTTTTCTACCCTATAAATATGTGGTTTTCTCCTCAAATGAAAAAGTATCTTATGGAATGTGTGAAAAGAAAGAACGCAGATCATCTGCGCAAACGCACAGTCTGATCAGGGTCTTTGCTTTTCATATGTCTGCTCAAAAAGTTCTGACAAGTATGCACAAGGGTAAATGAAGACTCATGTCAATTTGCGCAGCCGCGCAAGCTCTATTTGGGTGTGTATTGCACGCACACAGATTTAAGTCCCTGATCGCGCGACGCTAATGAGCCGCGACACGAGAGAACCTACAAAGTGGCGTGTGCGCCCATTAAAAGCTCAGATCAGTCTTGGCAGTTGCCCAGTCTTATCAGTGTTTTGCTATGCGGTTAAATGAAAGGTATATGTCTAAGCTAGCTCCATGCGACAAGCGAAGAGTCTGATCAGACTGGGTGAACGCCCAGGCTGATCTGAGTCTTCACTTGGCGCACATGCCGCCTTGTTTGCTTTGTCATTTCGCGGCTCTAATCATTATCGCAGATACATTCAGGAAAGAAGATTCCTTGGGTACAAGGGGATACTTTGGATGCAAAGGTGGGTACACAATGATCAGACAAGAACGTTTAAATGTCGACCTAATGTTAATATAGCTTTTAACACGAGAGTAGTACCTATGTCTTTATTCTTTCCTGGCAGTCAGTTAGTATTCGTGCAAAAAAGGCTGTTGAACAAGAGAAAGCTCGGTCGACGGCAATGAACAATAATAGTATCATTTACTTTTACTGGTATTGTTTAAGACCGAATTCTAGGTCGACAGCCGCCTTGCACAGTATCTGATCGGTCGACCGCTCAGGTAACTCCAGTGTTCGATGCCGTAACCCAAAAGGTCGATTAAATGTCAGTGCAACGATAAGGTGCTGGGCTGATGTTGATCATTTCATTGCGGCGACGTTTAATTGACATTGTTGCTTTATTTTGATGTTGAAACGACAACGTTTCGATGGTGAACGTTTCTTGGATAGAAACGTTTCACAAGAAAAAAAAACATATTATTGGGTTTTCATTTTTTATTTTATTTTTATTTATTTAATTTTTTTGACAGTTAAGAATGTCAACAAGTATAACAATTAAGCAGCGAGTTTTGTTCGTACCGGCACAATACATTGAAACTTGAATTCAACGTCGAATGTATCTCATAACGTTGCATAAACGTTAATAAGATTGCATCGACGTTGCTTCAACGTTTGTGTCTACATTGGTGTAGTACGAGTACGAAAACGGTGCTTCATTATCGCTGAGCAATAAACATGAAAATGATATCAAAACGAAGTAATGATAACAAAAAAGCAATTCAACAAATTTAAACAAAAACCATAAACATTTTGAAATATAAACAAATGAGCAAAACTACGTCGTCTTCGTTACAACAATATCAATTTCGTTATTTAATAGAGTATCATTAATTGTATAGGAAACTGGTGTTTCCAGGAAACCGCCACTTTCACCGGTTGTTTTTAAAGTCACTCTACACATTAAATCAGATAGAATGTGCACATCCAGCTAAATTCTTCTTGTCAAATGTTCTGTATAATCCGAATGTCCATCTTTTGCAGAACTACGATATAGAGTCATAGTACTATATTATTCACGACTGGCATTAGGCGACCTTTCTCTGCTTACAGGTAGATCGTAATTCATTTTGACTTCTTCTCGATTCGAACCATTGGTAGCTTTCACTGATGGTCCTTTGCCTGCAAGAACATTTCTTACAGATTCCTGAGTGAACAGACTGCAAATGAACATGCAGTGTTGATGTTCAGAAGCTCTGTTGTCGCGAGCGGCACGCAATGTCCCAGTTTGTTAGCCACTTTTCTTGTTTAGGTTGTATTTCAGTCTCATCAGTTTTATAGTTTGTGGTCTTGTCAGGTGCTTAATTTCATTTTTCCTCTCCGCCAGTTTCCTAGCCACAGATTCCGACACTGATTCTTCACGCACCTGAGTCTTTGATAAAACTTTATTTCTGACACTGTCCCAAAGAGAACCTTCTGAGCGTCGCTGTTGCTTTGTTTCGCTGACTGTAAGATAGCCTTTACCACAAACTCTATTTTCAATGCCTACAGAAGAATGTCTGCGCATGTCCTTATTTGAGCCCTGATTTACCGTTCTGTCACTGCAGTATATTTTATTCAGTGCTTCCTTTCGACATTTCATTGTTGTCGCATTATGTCCAGATGAAAGTCTCCGTCTAACAGAGCTTATCATATCATCAAACATTTCCTGTAGAGATGTTTCTCCTTCGTCTTCGTTTTCTTTTTTTGATGAAACCAATAGATCAAGAAATTGCCTCATTTTCTCTAGCGTAATGCTTCACTCTCAGCAGACGAGAAAGCAAAGATCGTATGAGAATTCAACGCTGTGTTCTGGTATTTATATTCTCCTGGCATTGTCGCAGACGCCTATAAATTTGAGCCGCGACACGAGAAAACCAACAGTGGTTAATCGCCTAGCACAGACTCAGATAAGCCTGAGCATTCGCCAAGTCTGATCAGAGTCTTCGCTAACCGCATAGAGGTCTAAGCTACCATATAAGCGCTTAGCAAAGACTCTGATCAGACTGGGCGAATGTCCAGGCTGATCTGAGTCTGCGCTTGACGCACAACCACATTGTTTGTTTTCTCGTGTTGCGGCTCAAATGTTATTCGATATATCAGCTACAAGAGCTCAGTGACGTAGCGAGATATTAAAAGATGCCGCGCCTTCCAATAACGAACATTCAACAATTACATGCTCCGTTTTTTTTTTTTTTATCTTTTATACTTTTTAGATGGAATTAAACGTTTTTTTACAGCAGCAATGTTCAATACATTAAACTCTTAAAGAACAGTTGGATTTATCTAAAGTACAAACGCCTTTCAACAGTCCATTAGTTTTGTTGTATAGGGCCTTTACGAGACGAAAACAACATGCTTTACAGCAGAATGAAATAACTGAGGAAAGTTGTTTATTATGAAAACAGTCTTTTTTTTGTATGTGTACGGGCGGGGCGGAGTTGACAGTCTGACTTTAATGGAACTGTTACAACTTATGAACACAGGGTCTTCAGAAGAACTAATCTTAAACATGTTAGAATCAAAATATATTATTTTCTGGGTGTAAAACTCTCTCTCTCTCCATCTCTCTCTCTCTCTCTCTCTCTCTCTCTCTCTCTCTCTCTCAGTATCTGCTTTTGATTGAAAACTCCGGCGTTTAAGAAATTTGTGAATTAACTACTTACACGCGTATTTCAGTGAATTACCTCGAGCCCGATCTATCATAATACAGAAAAGGGAGACATGGGAGCGGTTTCTGGACTCCGTTAACCCATTTAAGTCTAATGGACTCTTCTACCCTGATGATTAATCTGTTAAGGGGTGTTTGGTTTAGTTTTTATTATTATTATTCTTATTATTTTTATTATTATTGATTTTGTTTTAAGGAGAAGAGTGAATTTCTTTCTCAAACAGTATATACCCTGATCAGACGCCGCGTTTTGCGGTATCTGAGCTGGGTCAGCAGTGCTTGCCTAAATCCCTTTTCGGGATACTTGGCATCAATGGGTTTGGATTAATCCTTATGTTTACATATTTTAGATCCTGAGCTGCTGCTCACAAGAGCTAGGGTTGCACTCCACAGTTTTTTAACTCGCTCGATGGCACTGAAGTCGGTTAACTAATCAAAGTGACATTCCAGCCTGTTTGAATGAATAAAAAAATCTGTGTGAATGTGCTGTTCATATGTCTCATTACACTTTATAGCCATTTATACCCCTACAAGGCCCTCATATGAATATTGTTGGAGAAAAAATGACACCCCATCCACTTTTTATACCCCGCCAGACTTTAGTGGGCACGTCGTTTCCGTTCGATAACTTGAGCATTTATTAACGGATTTTCTCCAAACTTGGCAAATGCATTGACCATGAGAAGATCTTGGTTGGGATTGTTAATGGGCGGATTTCGATGTCTTCTGATTGAGTTATTGCCCTTGGTGGGGTATTACGCAGTCGTTTACGATGCTTTTATTGAAAATTGCATAATCATCAGTATTCTACTCAGGAGCAGGACAATTGTGACACCATAAAGCTTAGAGAATTACCTTTAAAAAGGGATTGCAGATGATCGCTGTCAGCTGCAACTGAATATCTCCCAGCTATTTAGATTCTCTGCTATTGTTCCTGGAATTTAATCATTGGTATTTTGACCTTTGAATATAGAGCTGTTTTAATTCAGCAAGTTTCGAACCCACGCCGCGCAGCGATTGGATGATTTTTAAAATTGGAAATAAATTCGGTTTTTACTTTCCTGACACAAGATAGCTCAAAACGAGGAAAAGTTTCTTGCATATCAGGAGGCAAAAAGAATTTATAGCCCAAGAGACAAGCCTATCTCCAAATATCAGAATTTTTGTCCCAGGCCAAAAGTACGAAGCTGTGAATGCAACCTAAGTTGTTAAATGTTGGCCGCCACTTGTTAAATGAGGACCATTTAAGCCAGTCATGCCTGCTGGATTCTTCTATCCTTATACATTAGACGAGTCATTTCATTGTTTCAGAGTGTCAAAATTATTTATTTACCATTTTATTGGAATTGCTGTATCATGTTTGCAAACAATAAAGATCCTGATCAGACGCCGCATTTGGCCTATTTCCTTTCTTGGGGACACTAGGCATTAATGGGTTAATACGACAATATTTGTTTCCTTTGTCGCAGAATCGGTTTTCCAATGGAACACATCTACACAGAAACATTTTGCTTTCTCTGTGAAAGAAGACAGATGCTCCAAGATCACGCTGAGGCGTTTTCCTAAACGAATTCACCTACAAATTTTCGGCAAAGGGGGTAACTGCTCGTTTGCCCCTCATGCAACACAAAGCCCTTCAAAAATGAGGTCTACCCTTCAAAACAGTATTTATTCCCAAAGGGGTATTTGCTTTAAAAATGTCGAAAGGAGGCGAAATTGAAAATAGTAGAGTTGTTTTTGCCCCCTGAATTTCTTGCATCTTTACACTCGAGATAAACTTACAGCTAAGAGATGAATGAAAACTCAGATCAAGTTAACCTTGACCTCTTCAATTCTGGAAATGGAAACCTACGCCTTCGTTCTGGAACTGAATAGGTGTGTTCATTGTTTGAGGGCAATGGCAACAAACACATGTATTATAAAATCGCTAACCGCGTAAATAGACCTTGATTAGACATTTGCTTATATTGTTTGTTATGAAAAAGAGATGTTAAGAGAAGCTGACTGTAAGCATCGAGCATTGGATGGAAACTCAAAATTTTCTATTTTGCTCAAAATTTCGTGGTTTAAAGCCCTCCATGAAAGATGGTGATCGGTGAAAAATCAGTGAAATATATCAAACGGTTCTCGAGATATCTAAGCAATTACTGTTGCCATGGCAACCATTTTTAGGCCGGTCAAATTTTAGATATTTTCAAGAACTACAAAGGGAAAATGTATCTCTCCTGATGCAAGTATCAAATACTTGACTAGTATGGTGCTTAGGACTAAATGTGATTGTTATTCCCTGCACCTTCAAAGGCCACTGCACGTTGTTGAAACCATGGCAACTGAAAGTACATATAGTCCGAGAAAAAATAAAATTTGTGAAAATAGCACTTTTTTAAATCAAGATTATTGAAAATGGCAGCATGACCTGAATAAACCTTTTACATGTCTTGAAATTTCAACATAAGTACAGTTCATAACAAAAACAATTAGTTGTAAACTTTCACTAACTAAAGAATAAATGCACAATGCACGAGCAAATGCAATTCCAATTTTACAGAAAACAACAGTTTTCTAGATTTTTTGCCTTAATTACCAAACTGCCAAACTGAATTTGCTACAAACAAACAAATAATGAGTCTGGTTATATCCGATCTTTGCAAATAACGATGTAGAAACGTATCTGTAGATGTTGTTTCTATGGTTACAATGCATAAACTGTGTTAAATCAGTTCAAAACAACCCTAAAACCATGTAACTAATATACACCCCCTAATTTGCATTAGAATCGATATGGTTTAAAAGTAGTTCAATACTTGGTTTCTGTTTCTCTTATGATTTTCATTTTTTTCTAATTAACAAAATTTAAGTGCTGCTAAGATACCCCACCCACTAATTTATTTTTCACTTGCGATATCACCATTTTGGGAAGAGAAAGAGTGTACAAATGTGAAAAATGTATGATATAGTACTAGTTAAGATATATATGTTTTACCAGTGAGTAATCGCTGGTTGAAACATGCTGTTGTAGTGCAAATCGCAAAATAGTAATTCTCGAGGGCGAAGCCGGAGTGAGATAAGAAAAGCTGACTGTAAGCATCGAGCATCATTTTGCCCAATTTTATGGTTCGAAATATCACATGCCAAACCAATTGTAATTTCATCAAAAAATCGGCATAAACATTTTTATAGCACCAAAAATTAAAATTTAGATGGCAAACTTTAAAACGAAGAGGGTTAATGGCATGTTTGTAGTTTTATGGCCCTTTAAACATTTCTTTACTCATGCGGCAAGGCATAGATGATTTTGAAAGACTATGTGCAATGGCACCACGTTTATAAATAAAGGATTCTGCCTTCAGAAATTGATATTCAAACAAGGACTGCTACCCTAGCAGGTTCGCGCTTCACTCGTTAAGCTTCAGAAAAGAGGATAAAATTAGGGAAGTGGATGGGATGAGTAAATCACTCGTGTACACGTATACTGTAGATGGCACCCTATCAGGATTACCTAAATTACAAGACTTTCTTGGCTGCTCCAGGAGCCCCAATAGCACGACAGGCTAGGCTCTGGCCTGCTGGTCTAGTAATTCCGGGCTCGAGACCCGCTGGAAGCGTAAATCTTTCCAACCGCCAACGGGTCTCCATTGCACACACACAGCCCTTCATAGCCCCCCCCCACACACACACACACTTTTTCCTCCAGTCGGCAAGATATGACTGAACTGCTATTAAAAGGATGTAAAACTGTAAGTCGTTCATGCATCAATTCTTGGCGGCTCTATGTAGTATCACGGTCATAGGTCACAGAACATTTCAGCCTATCCTCCGGTGAATAGACCCTGTACTCGAGCAGGCCTACTCCACTTGCTGGCCTGAAAACGCCTATTTTTTGTGTTTAACCTACTTCAAAGAAGCATTTTATTCAAGAAAAAACTAGTAAATTTATTAATTTCATCATGAAATGAAGAAAAAGCAAACATATTGCTGCAATTAAACAGTAATAGGAACTTCCCGAAATTTTTCTCAAATTTGAGAATGTAAACAAATGCTGTGGTGACTGGTTTTATCCATGGTTTACAGCAGACACACACCTGTTGATATAACTCAACCATGTAGACAGTATCTACGTTACATGGTAATGACTCTCTGTTGCAATTTGTTTCATATTGTAATGCTTATACAGGTGCTATGACAAAAAGCGTCGATCCAGATGAATGTGACAGAAGGTAGCATCTGATCAGGGCCTACACTGTTTACATTAAATACCACAGTTTCACAGATCAGAATCATAGAAATGGGACTGGTCCAAACGCAAAAAAAGATTCCAATTGGCTTTAAACGTTAATTCTGTAATTTTGTAATAAAAAAACAACAACGTGTTAATGGAAATTTATAGTATATAAATTTTAGCGATAAAGGCCTAGGTGCGATAAGCATCAATTTTGGCCTCAAAATTTCAGAGAAAATAAAATTTGAATATTTTCCTTAAAATTCCTTTACATGAATATGTGACGGTACCTTATTTTCAAATCATATGTCGGTTTTCAAGTTCTGTTCATGACGTTGCCATGGTAACGCTCCAAACATGCTACACTTTCGCTTTTTTGCACTTTTTAGCCAATTTTAATGTATTCAGACAAAAATTCTAATGCCTCCACATTCGACAAACAACTTCATACTTTATCAAACAATTTTATTACTAAAAAGGAACTTTTATAAAAAGTTTCATGTTGTTTGTTGCATGTGGATGCGCTTTTAAAAATAAAATATGTCCTCCAGCCACGTGCGCCTTGCAATCTAAAAAATTATCTAAGGCTGACAAAAGCCGTTTTGAGCTTGACATTCTCTGAGAGTTCGATTAAGTAAGTCAATATGTAATTATATTTGTGTGAATCAATCCTAAAATACAGTTCGTTTCCGTTGTTAAGGTAATTGTGCCGTTGCCATGGTAACCATGATCATTTTTCATGATTTTTTGGCATTTGGCAAACAGTTTCATTTAAAAGATTCAATTATTTTGACTGTTTGACTTTGTTTCTTCTTGCTCGAGAGCTGAGAATTGAAATATCGAATTGCAAAGAGTATTCCTCTCGCACTTATGTCGTTGTAATGGTAACGAAGAACAAAACATCGTTTTTAGGTCAGTAAAAAGCCTTTAAACACCTATGTTTATGGTTCCTTTTCAAAGTTTTATGTTGTTTCTTCTTTTCCCTGAATTAAATAAAATAAAATTGATTCACTTCTGTTGCTTCCATGCTGTTGCCATGGTAACCAAGAACATTTTGTCGCTTTTTGACCAGTATTGTCAATTATAAACTGTTCAATATATATATTTTAAGCTTTCGTATTCTTTCTTCTTGCTCGAGAACTGTGGGTTAATATCATCAATACTCGTTCTTCTTTTGCATACATTTTCTCACTGGTTTAATTATGACGTTGTCGGGGCTCCGCCATATTTTAATGTATCGACTACATACATAAAAGTATACATATTTTCCTAAAATGAGCAGAAAGAGGTATATGATGCTCAGGTTTGAACATGAACCGTTTTCTTACGTCTCGTGTATGATGTAAACAGTTTGTCTTTTTGTCGTAATCGTGCATGCATTTTGTACACGTTGAGAGAGAGAGAGAGAGAGAGAGAGAGAGAATTGATGGATGACTTGTTTGCAAATTTACATCCTTTTCAACAGTATTTCAGTCACAGTCCAACCAGGAATATGGAAAGGTGATAATAGAAGGCTTTGGTTTTGAGAGCGGAATGTGGGATTAGATTGTATTAATGCCTGATCTTAGAGAAACAATATACTATCAAGAATTTGGGCGTATCTAAAAGGTTAATGTCCTCATTAATAGAATGGAACAGCTGTGATGTATACACTACAACTTCTAATGCTAATCGTTTCAATTTGTTATTTTGTACCCAAACTAAATTCTTTCGCGAATCGTAAGAAAACTTCTATTCCCAGAGCCAACAGTCTTCTTCTTAAAACTAGTATTATTAAGGTGGTGGTAATCACTGATCTGTGGTGAATGCAAAGCCCTGCATAAAATGCTGAAAGTTCAACATATGCAGATGCTTTCTTTATTTTGTTTCTCACAAATTAGAAACCCAAACTCGCCTGATTTGTTGATGTGGAAAGAAAAATGGCAATATTCTGCGCAAACCTCTAAAAACTAACATTGTTATTGAAAATATATTTAGGTGGGATAATACTTCAATACCACAGTTTGTCACGGTTAAAGTTGGCTAATCACGGTCATTTGCAATGACGAAACAGTAATTTCATTGATACCTCGCGATAAAATATTTCATGCACTTATACCACTGAGAGGGCAATGGGACTTAAAGCCAATAGCTGTAGAATGCCCAATGCCGGAAGTTTCGAGGCATTCTAGCGAAACCTACCACCACCTTCTGAAATTTAACGCAAGAACTGGTTGTGATATGGTTTATTATGATTCTGATAGTGCTATAAATATTTGTAATCTTTATCATATTAAATTTTATAAACTTAATTTACCTTTCACAATATTTTTTAAATGATTTTGTTAACCGGGCCCACCCCCTCCAACTCCTGCCCGACGTTAAAATGTAATTTCGCTAATTTTCTTTTCTATTACCTCGAGCTTTCATTATCTTTTCGTCATTATTGATGACGCTTTAAACAAAACAGACACTATAGTCTGATAAAAATTGGTATAGAATTATCTAAAAAAATTTGTTGGGAAACTGAGTGACCAATTATTATTAACTTTAATATATAGTAAAATACACTGTACAGGACGAGGATCCCGCTCCTTGTTTCGCTTTTGTTTATATTTTAGTATTCGATGTAGAAGCAGAAGAAGTCGCTATTTTGAGGACAGATTTGTCAGGTTTCAACAATTCTGACTACGCCTCTCCACCCCACCCGCTCTCACGCACACGCGCGCTTTATTGCATGCATATTAACCATTACACAGACATTGCAAGGAAAATTATAATGCTTTTCATAATGATATATTTTCAAGGGCTTTTCACCAGCCGTGGTGGAGCGTTTTATGATTAGTCTATATTTGAGTTTAATGTGTGCAGGCCTTAAAAACTGAGAGCAACTGATGAAAGACTTATTCCTTTTCTTTAAGGGTGCAAAATACAGAATGAATATTTGGGGTTTTATTCAAGAAGTTAAAGCAAAAGCAATTAAATATAAAATAACCAAATAAAGTCATTTGGAAAAGGATTGTCACGCGAACTAGTAAGGCAATGCTTGTTACATGGTGACACGAGCCGGCGAGCGTTATTTTCTCTCTGATATGGACGTTTGTGAGACAGATTTGGTTAGACAGGTTCGATCCGAGATCCTTGCCTAGCTAAGTTTCTGCAAGAACATCCTTACGCATCGTCTTTCTCATTTGACGCTCGTGACGTCAGAATTCAACCTTGCTCACGTACATGACGTCAAAGTATTTTTTTTTATTAAGAAACAACGTATAAAAAAGACAACAAACTTTTAAAAAATCAATAAGGATTCGTTAGTGTGAGCTGAACCCTGACGGTATAAAACTTGCAGTCATTTTTTTTCAAATCTAAACAAAAATAAGGATAAAAGAAAAGACAGTGGAAAACCTAAACCTATTTATCAGATCGTTGCTAAGGATTTCCACGTGTTACTAAGGAGCGTAATAACCGTTCGCCACTTTATTATGTTGATTAACCTTAATCCAGTGATATGAAACTGATATTACTTCAAGCAAATCAAAAGAAGGTTTCATGTAATCACAACGGTAGACAACCGTATTAAAAATCCGAAAGAAATAGCCCATGCTCTTGTAAAACTCGTTGCCATGGCAACGTGCGTTAGATAACAAAACAATGTCTGTAACACTAATCCCAAATTACTGTACAATAATTTGTCAGCGAAAAAACTAGTTTTGGACATGAGGCCAAAAACACCCCTTATCGACCCTAGGCCTTTGCTTTACTGTACTGAGAAAGGCGCATGGTCAAGTGATTAGAGATGCAGAAGGTTGGGGGGTTCAAATTCTATAATTTTTATTTCTCAAAATCAAGCAGGCATTTTCTTCCAACTAGTAAAAATGGTTTAGATATTTTTTTAGCTACCGATGATTTAGAAAATATTTCTAATTACTGTGATTAACATCGTTTTAGCAGCTACTCTAAGAAAATCATAATTTGGCAGCTCTGATGATAATATGGTGTGTGCATGAAAAGAAACCATACAGTGAAGACTCAGAACATCCTACACATCTGTGCAGTCTCGTCAGTCCTTCCCGTTCAATGTGCAGTCAATGAATCCTAAAATGAGACGTGTGAATGAGTGAGTGAACTCTGGCTTAACGTCCCACCAACAACGAGGTCATATAGAGACGGTTTAAAGTCTCGTCCGAAAGACCGGAGAAGCGGGGGTTTGATCTTGCGACCCCTGGATTGGTAGTCTGGAGTGTTATCCACTACCCTACAACCGCTCCTCTGTAATGAAACAAGTGACAAATTTGATCAGTCTGAGTAAATGCACAGACCAATGGTAGAAGTTAAAGTATGCGAATGGCGTAAGGTCTTTTCCTAAGTGAAATCAATTTTATTTAACGAACTTTGACATAATTTATGGTAAAGGACCTCGAGGTAAATGGATACACTTTCAGGGCAAGCAACTTAGCCATTTTATTTATTGCCTCCCTGCTTAGTAGGGAACACCACTTAAAATAAATAATTTTCTCCTCTAACAGCCATACTGTCTATACCTTATTCTGGAAGTGGCTTCCTCATGCAGGGACTCAAACAGGAAGCCATTGTTTTTCCCTTTGTAAAAGTGTTGGGAAAATATGGAATTGTAGCCATACACCTTAAGAATATGTTATTTGGATTTTAAATCAGCACAATCACTTTTTTTAGATTTGCCAGGATTAATAAATGGTTTATGTAAAAGGGAAACCTCTGATCAGACTGTGTAGGCTGATCCGAGACTTTCCTGTTGGTATACAGGTATATACTAACGGTTCACGAGACAACACAAATATTTTAATTGAAATAGAAGCCTACAATACTACCTCTAGGTACAACCTCGCAGAATATCCTTCAGTCAAGGTTACTATTTTTAGAAACACCAATATCTAATTGCCTGTAAAACCTTGTTGGAACTTTCAAAATGTATTTTTTTTAGTTTTAATGCTAAATTCACAGCTGCAACTAATATTTGACAATAAAATCTATCATCATGGACACTTGATCAGGGTTCGTGTAAAGGATCAAATTTTAGGTCCTGCTGCCTAAAATTGTTCCAAAGTGTAGTTTGTTCCCTAAGGTAAATACTGGCAACACACAGGTGCAGTCTTATCGAGGCTTTTTATGCCTACTGAACTTTAAAGTTTATTATCACTGCTGGTGAAAATGAATGTTATATAAACAGTGGCTGCAGAGCTGTCAGATATTATCAGGGAAATGTAATGTGAGGTTGGGAGATGGTGTAAAACTTCTAATATTGTGAAGAATTTGAACCCTATTCTGGGTTCAATTTTTTGTTTACATTTGTGGAAGTTCGTATGACTGTATAACTGATGGGCTTCATCAAAAGTTTGAAGTTCCAGTATCAAAGACTACAATTTTCCGTCAGACAAAAATGGTAGGATGTGATAGGAAAATTGCCCTATCGGCCATTTTGCCTGCAATGTACGAGTTTGAAATGGCCTGGACACAATATACATTTATCACATTACAATCTAACATTTTATCGGCGAAGATGACGTTAAAATTGTTTTTTTTTAACACAATTTTGAAAAGGGTCGAAAACTGACATTGAAATACAGTTGTCTTAGCCTTTGGTACTGTGTATCCAAACAACAGCTGACTTCCAAAATTTCAGTGCCTCAGCATTTTCTGTAAACTTTAGGATATTGGATAGGACCAATGATGACAAACTTTTTGACATATCAGAAGTCATATATATCAGTTATATATGCTGATTAGTTCATCATTAATTATGCTAATTATTTGGCAAGGAGTATACATAAAACACATATAGCAGCTACTTTTACCGTTTGTCAATTTTAGACAGTTAAGCAAAAGAGCAAGAAGAGTGGAAAGCTAAACACGTGATAACATTGCTTGAAATACAATTAAAAAGTTTGTCTGTAAGACATGAATGATGCCCCATTCGGTGCATGTCACAGGGCAATGTACATCACTGAATTATCTATTATTAAAAACACTCACTTTTTACCCTGACTCTCACAAATGTTGTACTTTAACAAAACAGATGACTTTCATCCGAAACTCATAATAAGCGCAGTGACTGAATTTGATATAGAATATTTTCCCTTTTTTGGACAGTGATCTTCCCAATATCAGTACTTTTTTATTGAAAGGACTGATTTTTCTGTTCAGTTGAAAACAACACTGGCTATACCATAAACTTTAAGGTAACGCTACAGTATGCACGCAAAGTGATTAACTCAGCCATGGTAAAAACAAACCTTGATTCCGTCTTTAGTTGCGCACCGGTGGGTAGGGCGTCAGACTGTATCAGTATTGGCCCCAACATAAAAAAATGTTGATAAAAAGGTCCAGGGTATGCAACAATCGCATCTCGCAGCCAGTCTTCGACTCCAGAACAGATCTTCAACTTCATAATCCTGTGTGAAAAGTACCTTCAAAATCAGCAGAATCTATACCATGTCTTCATAAAATTTAAAACAGCATTTGACAGGGTATAGTATGCAGCCATATGGGCTACTTTGTGGAAGTACAATATCAATGCAAATCTAGTTCGCGACACTTACCACCTCTATGGCGAGGCTTTACGTGCAGTTCAGATGATAAGCAGCCCGAGAAATTGGACTTAGAGTTGCAGATGGAGTAGGGCAATGGTGGCTTCTATCGCCCACCTTTTTCAACAGTTTGGTCGATGCTCTGGAGAAAATGGTGAAAAGGTTAACATAGGCAGCAATACTACAACCAATCGCGGTTTGTCGATGACACTGACGCTCCTACTGAGGAAGAGCAAGAAGAAGAAGTCTTAGTAGAAAGTCTCAACAATACCAGCAGAAATTATAAAAAAGAGACAAGTGCCGAGAAGACCAAACGTATGACAAACAGCGACAATGGCATCTAAAGGGAGATCAAGGTTAGATGACAGAAGCTTGGAACGGTTACAAGTTTCAAGTACCTTAGAACAATTGTCGCAGACGAAGGCTCAAAAACCAGAGGTTCTCACAAAGATTGAACAAGCAACTACAGCTCCGACAAAGCCAAACCCAGTTTCAGTCATACGAACTTCCACAGATGTAAACAAAAAATTGAACTCATGATAGGGTTCAAATTCTTCACAATATTAGAAGTTTTACACCATCTCCCAACCTCACATTACATTTCCCTTATAACATCTGACAGCTCTGCAGCCACTGTTTATATAACATTCATTTTCACCAGCAGTGATAATAAACTTTAAAGTTCAGTAGGCATAAAAAGCCTCGATAAGACTGCACATGTGTGTTGCCAGTATTGTAGGCTTCTCTTTAAATTAAAATATCTGTGTTGTCGCGTGAACCGTTAGTATATACATGTATACCAACAGGGAAGTCTCGGATCAGCCTGCACAGTCTGATCAGAGTTTTCCCTTTTACATAAACCATCTATTAATCCTGGCAAATCTAAAAAAAGTGATTGTGCTGATTTGAAATTCAAATAACATATTCTTAAGGTGTATGGCTACCATTCCATATTTTCCCAACACTTTTACAAAGGGGAACGACTGTGGCTTCCTGTTTGAGTCCCCGAATGAGGAGGCCACTTCCAGAATAAGGTATAGACAGTATAGCTGTTAGAGGAGAAAATTGTTTCTTTTAAATGGTGTTCCCTACTAAGCAGGGAGGCAATAAATAAAATGGCTAAGTTGCTTGCCCTGAAAATGTATCCATTTACCTCGAGGTCCTTTACCATAAATTATGTCAAAGTTCGTTAAATAAAAGTGGTTTCAGTTAGGAAAAGACCTTACGCCATTCGCATACTTTAACTTCTACCTTTGGTCAGTGCATTTACTCAGACTGATCAAAATTGTCACTTGTTTCATTATAGAGGAGCGGTAGTAGGGTAGTGGATAACACTCCAGACTACCAATCCAGGGGTCGCAAGATCAAACCCCCGCTTTTCCGGTCTTTTGGACGAGACATTTAACCGTCTCTATATGACCTCGTTGTTGGTGGGACGTTAAACCAGAGTTCACTCACTCATTTACACGTCTCCTTTTAGGATTCATTGACTACACATTAAACGGGAAGGACTTACGAGACTGCACAGATGTGTAGAATGTTCTGAGTCTTCACTGTATGGTTTCTTTTCATGCACACGCCATATTTTCATCAGAGCTGCCAAATTATGATTTTCTTAGAGTAGCTGCTAAAACGATGTTAATCACAGTAATTAGAAATATTTTCTAAATCATCGGTAGCTAAAAATAATATCCAAACCATTTATACTAGTTTCAAGAAAATGTCTGCATGACTTTGAGAAATAAAAATTATAGAATTTGAACCCCCGATCTTCTGCATCTCTAATTACTTGACCATGCACCTTTCTCAGTACAGTAAAGCAAATTTATTGCTAAAATTTATATACTGTAAATTTTCATTAACACGTTTTTCTTTTTTTTTTTATTACAAAATTACCGAATTAACCTTTAAAGCCAAGTGGAATCTTTTTCTGCGTTTGGACCAGTCCCATTTCTATGATTCTGATCTGTGAAACTGTGAAACCCTGACTAATGTAAATAGTGTAGGCCCTGATCAGATGCTACCTTCTGTCACATTTATCTGGATCGACGCTTTTTGTCATAGCACCTGTATAAGCATTACAATATGAAACAGATTGCGACAGAGAGTCATTACCATGTAACGTAAATACTGTCTACATGGTTGAGTTATATCAACAGTAGTGTGTCTGCTGTAAACCATGGATAAAACCAGTCACCACAGCATTTGTTTACATTCTCAAATTGGAGAAAAATCTCGGGAAATTCCTATTACTGCCAGCAGCATATAAGATTTAGATTTAAAGAAATGATGTTTCGTTAGAAAAATGCATTAGAATTACACAGTATCCGAACGCACTGTACCATCTCTTCCGGTTTTCATAGCGTTGAATCGAGAGTACAAAATTCGCTTCTAACCAGTAGTCGGAAATCATTATGTTTTGAGATTTTATCCGGAATCTGCTGCGTCATTTATAGTTATTCAGCTTCGAAAATGTAAAGAGGTAAGTTTAATATAATTTGCTCTTCGGTCTTTTACTTTATTACCCTGTACAAAGAAAAACTCATGGCCGTCACAGAAATTTTATTCCGAACAGCATAATTTAACACGAGTTTGTGTCGTGCAAAACCTAGCAATCATCCTATTATCAAAACTAACAAACGGTAGATTGATAACGCCTGCCGTTTGTTTAAAGACTTTTATAAAACATGTAAGAAAAGACTCAAAATGGTTTTAGAATCGTGCCAAGGGCAATTTGAATACTGTACCCTTTACTATCCACCCATACACGACACTGAAGAGCAAATTATATTAAACTTACCTCTTTACATTTCAAAAGCTGAATAAGCATAAATGACGCTGCAGATTCCGGATAAAATCTCAAAACACAATGATTTCCGACTACTGGTTATAAGTGACTGTTTGTACTCTCGATTCGACGCTATGAAAACCGGAAGAGATGGCACAGTGCGTTCGGATACTGTGAATTACACACAACAAAATTCTTAAACACGATATGTGCGGACCAAAATGTCAACAGGCACATGCCTATGCATATTGTTTTTCAAAGTCAATAAAGTATATTGTTGTTTAGTATCAGGACCACCGTGAAACTAAAGTATGCTAAACAACTGTCGAGGTGTATATTTTGTATGGCTTTTGCTGGTTGTTGCACTAATGGTCAGTTTCTCTTTGTATGCTGTCTGCTGTCGAGGATGTGCCGTACCCTTTTGTCGTTAGTCTCTCTCCCTTCGTTCCTCGACTCCTATTGCAATACTATAAACTGACTACTTTTGAGTGGTCACTTTTCAAGTATGCTATGCGTCAGCGATGCATGGGGGTCGAGGTATGAAGGGAGAGACGCACTTGAAAGTAGATTGTCAATCTAAAGACAAACCCACCAGTAAACATTAATCACAGTGATTAATACTTGCTTATATGAGATACTTTTTAATTAGCATCTTATGATTCATCTTCCTGGTCCTCAAGTGTTAATTATATGGGGTATTCCCCAACAGAAGCACGCACAGAGACCGCATCTCTGGATTGTAGAAATGACATATTCTTACACAGCGGGTAGTGTGACAACCTGGTGAGTCTTTTAATGAAACAGGAAAAGGTTGGCATTATTTTATTAACGATTTTCTTATGCATATTATCGCCTTTAAAGGAAATTCCAACACTTCCTTATGTGCGTTTTGACCTACATTCCACGAAGCCGGTTGTGTCTGACAGATAAGTACACACGTTTAGAATTTAAGTCTGTCAGTTATGGGCCTTTCCATCCTTTTGGAATCTTTTGGTTTGTTTAAGTTTCTCGCTGTATCAGACACTTTTTTCTGGTGTCTTTCTCGGGCCATTGGACGGAAGCGGCTCGGTGGGGGACGCCATCGCTCGCGAGTTAATACGTAGGCGCCTATTACCTGGCCCCTAGGTTATAAAACTGTTTCGTGCTCAACTCAGCTGAGCATGAAATTTTCTCTGCTGATAAATATGAATCTGCCAACTAATGTTAGCCTTTTCATATCAATAAGCAGAGAAAATTTCAGTAATTTGCTATTTATAAGGAAGTAAAAGTTCATGCTCAGCTGAGTTGAGCATGAAAAAAGTTTTATAATCTCGGGGCCTGATGTCTGCGGTTGATGTGCGACAGCAAGTTGCTAAGAAATAGATACCCGTTGCTGCCGAAGCCTGCTTATCACCGTATGGAGTTTCGTGACACTGAGAAAGTTAAATATAGAATTGTGCGTCTATCGTACTACAGTTGGT
Organism: Ctena decussata; assembly: GCA_963989385.1. Classification (NCBI taxonomy): domain Eukaryota; kingdom Metazoa; phylum Mollusca; class Bivalvia; order Lucinida; family Lucinidae; genus Ctena; species Ctena decussata. Next base: position 15,499,042 of record OZ022498.1, read on the forward strand.
ATAGGTACTGTTTTTTGGGCCAAAAAATTAATAAAGTAGTCTTACATTAATAATTTATTAATCTTTTTTTTTTTGAGAGCAATTATTTGTTTCAGAATATTTCAGTTTTGAATGTGTAATTGTCATGTCTTTATTTCACTACGAGGTCTGGTCTGCAAGGGCATACATTTCCATTACAGATATGGTTGGTGCACTAGCTTCATTTCCATAGCAACTAGGGAGGAGCTTCAGAAAAAAGGAGGATGAATGCAAGCACCGTTATGCTTTTCCGCCAGTTTTATCAAGCAGAAATTTTTTTTTGAATTCCTGTTTGCGTCTCTAGTCGATGTAGCGCTTTCAAAAATTGGCTTACTCGCAAGAAATAATTTGCTACCAGGGAAGAAACCAACAATATCCTTTCACGTGGCCGATAATAAAACGCTGCAAACATATTTTGCAGATTTTCATAATAGTTCAAAGATAAGCCATGAAAAACCACAATATTATTGAAGATACCCAGGGGAGACCACAATCACAAAGCACAAACCACCCAAGATACCGACAGAAGAAGCGATAAACGCAAACTGCTTTTGAATCAGGTCAATCTCAAGATTGACCACGGTCCGTTTTGAAATCCAAATTGGACAGTTCAATCATGAGATAGATCATTGTCGCTACCCAGTGTCAAATTTACGGTTGCGGGTGCCCAAAGACATAGCTCACTTGAGTCATATTCATGAAAGTTATTATCAACTCTTAACTTAGAGACATACAACATAAAACACCTCCATTTTATCTGCGCCGATTAACTTTTTTTTAAAGATGTTTCTATTTTTTACATGTTATCAATTTATAAAGTCGTAAAACAAGACTGGAGCAAAGGTACAGAACCCCGAAAGGGACATTTATCAGAATAGAAATTGAAGCAAGAAAATTAGAATGGAAATCAAAACAACAAATATCTCATTTAAACGAATTATTATATCGTTAAACGACATACTTTAGAATAGAAATTAACACAAGGCAAGAATTCCGTGGAATGCTATGTCGCACCTGCATTGCGCTTCCACAGTGGTAAAGACTATAATTAAAAAGAACGTGTTTGAGATGTGGACAAAAATGCTAGGGTCAACACAATTTTGGATGGAAAATTTTACTAAGTCAGAAGAGCATTAAATATAGGTCAAGAGTAGGAACAACTGCAACATCCCTAAATAACATTCCAAAGAGAAGCTGTACGCCAGGTGTGATAACTACAAGTATCATACTACGAGACAAAAGGACTAAAACGCTAGGGCCGACACAATTTTGGGTGTAAAATTTTGCAAAGTCAGCAAAGCATGAAATATATGACAACAGTAAATTAATTGCAACAACACTCAAGAACATTCTAAGCAAACACTTGATGCCAGGTTTGATGATTCTAGGTATCATAATTTGTGAGAAATGGACTTAAACACTAGTAATATCATAATTTTGAATAAAATATTTATGAAGTAGGCGTAGTAGAAGAGCAACAGCCCTCGAGAACATTCTCAGAAGAAGTTTTCCAAAGGATAACCCTTTTATAGAACATTTGAACTTCACTGCAGCTGGTGATTGGGACTGTGTGGTCACCGTAAAAAGTCTCCCTGCCCTTCATCATAGTGTAGATTTTATTTTCTTGTCCTTTGGGATCATTGATTCCATTGTAGAACTTTAAAAATATTTGAGGGTCACTGATGAGGCCTGATTGGCCGAAACTAGCTAGTCTTGCCCAGAAAACTTGTACATTCGACAGTTTTCAGTTCTTTGGTGTGATCCTTGCTTCAAAGGATAACCCATTTATAGAACATTTGTGCCAGGTTTGATGATTGTAGATATCATAGTTTGCAAGAAATGCACTTAAACGCTAGGGTTGACATAATTATTGATGGACAGTTTTACGAAGTCAGCAGAGCATGAAATATAGGTCAATGTTAAAAATAAGAGCTACAGTCCTCGAGAACAGTCTTAGAAGAAGCTTTATGCCAGGTTTGATGATTGTACGTATCATAGTTTGCGAGAAATGGACTTAAATGCTAGGGTCGACGCTAGGATCGACGTAATTGTTGATGTACAGTTTTACAAAGTCAGCAGATCTTAAAATATAGGTCGAGGGTGAAAATAAGAGCAACAGCCCTCGAGAACATTCTTAGAAGTAGTGTTATGCCAGGTTTGGTAATTGTAGGTATCATAGTTTGCGAGAAATGGACTTAACACTAGGGTCGACGCTAGGGTCGACGTAATTGTTGACGGACGGACGGACGTACGGACGGACGTACGGACGAACGGAATGACTGACGGACGAACGGAAAAGTGAACTCCTATATCGCACCTTGCTAAAGCAGGTGCGACAAAAATGAGAACAGAAATTAAAACATCAAATATCTCGTTTAAACGACTTATTATATCGTATAAACGACATACTTGTCATTTAAATGATATAGCAGGTCGTTTAAACAAGATAATTGTTGTTTGAATTTCTGTTCTAATTTTCTTGTTTCATTTTCTATTCTGAAAAACATCGGAAAAGGAAGGTTAAAATGACATATTTGTTGTTTCAATTTCTTTTTTTTATCCTTGATTTAATTTCCTTTCTGGTTTCTTTTTTTAATTTCCATTCTACTTTATATCGTTTAGACGACATAATATGTCATTTAAACGATATAATAATTTGTTTAATTGAGATATTTTTGGTTTGAATTTCCGTTGTAATTTTCTAGTTTAAATTTCATTTCTGATAAATTTTAGAAAGGAAATGTCCCTTCCGCGGTTCCGTACAAAGGTAAACAGCTGTACAGGTGACCAGTATGTGTGATGCGTGTGAAATGGAACAAACGGGATCCGTGCCAAAAGTTTTCTCTTGGAACGTACAGCTGTATAAACCACAATGGGCTTAAACTACTGTTATGCTAATGTAGGTGTTCGGTCAGCAAAGGGGCTGGTTTACTTAACAGTGAGACATCGCTGTACAAAATATAAAATCACCAGATGACTACAATAAAGCAAAGTTATGGTTTTGAGTAAACAAATTTATTGCATTAAACAATTGGTTCGGACACAAGTTATAATAACATGCTCGTGAGATACTCTTCCTCCCTTCCTAAAACTAGACTGAGAGCAAGTAATCAGTTAAAGTAGAGGACCCACTGTAATTAAAAGCCAGAACAAAAGGTAATCATAAGTCGGTTGGTTGGTTGATTTGATGCTTAACGTCCACGGTAAACAACTACGGTCATGTCGGGACGGTCAGTTAACCTAACCACACTATTCCTGGGCAGGCTTAGACCTCCTAAGCGGTTAACCAGTACTAAGTGCACATAAGTCGGACCACGATGGACCCGACCAATGACATAAATAGCCAGGAGCCAATTTCTACCCGCCCCTTCCACTTAATATTATTTACAGTTTATTTAGCTTTTCACATCAGATTTCTGAATACCATATCAGAAACAAATGCTGAAATAAAATATATAAAGACCATTAATCTACATAAATAATTAACAAATGTGCTTCGTGATTCAAAGTGTTTGAATTAGGTCATTCTGACATATAATAGGTACATGTAATATGGTGTGTGAAGGGTTGCTCGGGAGTTTGGATAGAAGGAGTATGGGGATCATAACCGTTTTTGGTCACATATCTGAAGGAGGAGGGGGGGGGGGGGGTCCGAAAATAATTTCTGGTGAAACTGGGGGTGTGGTAAACATTTTGGTTAGTCATGAAAATGTTCCAAGCCCTCTCCTCCCCCTGATATTAAATTACTCCTCCCTTTTCCTTTTTTGTCATTTTGTTCCTTTTTTTTCATTCGTCGATATTAAGAGAAACAGTCTGTTTCCGGAGCGAGTCGAATTATGTCTAGACCGAGTGAATATACATGTATGCTTTGCGTCAGCATTGCAATAGGAGTCGAGGAATGAAGGGAGAGACACTTGAAAGTTGATCTAGAGACATTCCCACCAGTATACACTAATCATAGCGATTATCACTTGCTTATACAATGTAATATATACTTATTTAATTAACATCTCTCCTTTCATCTCCTGCCCCACCCGCCCGTCACCCTCACCCTAATGCAATGTGTTGATAACATAGGGAATTCCCCAACAGAAGCGCGCAGAGACCTGAATCCATATCATATTCATATAGTGGGTGGTGTGGTAACCTGATGGTGTGGTACGCTAATGAATCAGGAAAGGTAAGCACTATTTAGCTAACGATTTCCTTACGCATATTATAGTCTATTAAAAGGAATTAGAACACTTCCTCATGTGAGTTTTTGACCTAAATTCCACGAAGCTGGCTGTGTCAGACAGACAAGTACAAAGAGTTCAAAATTTAGCGATAAGTAAGTCAGTTATGAATTTTTCCATCCTTTTGGATGTTTGAGTTTGTTGCAGTTTCTCGCTGCATCGGTAACTTTCTTCCTGATGCGCTATCCTGGTGTCTTTCTCGGGACATTGGGCTGAGGTGGCTTGGTGGGGAACGCCACCGCTCGCGAGTTAATACGTAGGCCTCTATTACCTGACCCCGAGGTTAGAAAACTGTTTTCGCGCTCACCTTAGCTATGAAATTTTCTCTGCTGATAAAATGAGTTGGAATTTTCATATCCATAAGCAGAGAAAATTTCATACTAAGCTAAATTGAGCAAGAAATCAGCTGTACTTGTCAGTAATTTGCTATTTATCAGCAGGTTAAATTTCATGCTTAGCTGAGTTGAGCATGAAAAATAAATAAATATAACCATGGGGACTGATGTCTGCGGCTGATAAACGTCAGCAAAAGTGTGGCTAATAGATGTCCGCTGTTGTCGAAGCCTGCACATCACCTTATACAGTTTCTGTACACTGAGACAGTTATATACACAATGATGCATCCGTCGTACTTATATCCCCTGACATACGAAGTATGTCAGGGGGTATATAGTTTTTGTCATTCCGTTCATTCTTCCGTTCGTTCGTTTGTTCGTTCGTCCGTTCGTCCCGCCGTTCGTCAACTTTACATCAAAGTTTTGCGTTAAACCTTTTTAGATCGCTCATATCTCTGTAACTACACATCAGATCATTTTCATATTTGGTTCATGATATCTCTATAGCTTTACCTCTGATGTACACTAGCTAAGCCCCTGGGTCAGAACTTAGGGTGGGGCTAGGGTTCAATAATTAGGACTTAGTCATTTTATTATGTCAAAGTTTTGTGTTAAACCTTTCTGATTGCTCATATCTTTGCAACAGCATTGAAGATTTCTTCCATGTTTGGTTCATGATATCTCAATATCATTGTTTGCGATATCGACTACCTAAGGTGCTAGTTCAGGCTTATGGGTGAGGCCAGGGGTCAATAATTAGGACTTAGCCATATGCTGTAGCTTGTTTTTTTTTTTTTTTTTTGCTTATAGTTCAAATATACTTCAATCAAGCCTAATGGTACATAAGGCTTATTTCATACTAATTACATCGTAAGGATGCTGCTGCTGACCTAAGGTCAAGGTCACATGTATCACATTTGCATTGAAGTTGTGTGTTAAAATTTAAAGAATAAATACACTTCAGGAACTGGCTGAATCAGATCCCAAACCCTATCCCCAACATCAAAGGGAAAGATTGACAAAGACATCCCAACAAACAATAAATTACAAGTGATAAGCCGAGTCAGCAGCTCTTTCCCAAATAGGTGGCAACTCAGCTATCTTAACTTAACTAAATAATTTAGACCAACAGAAGGGTTAGAATAAAAAAAAAACACAATACGTACAAAAGCACCGAACATAACACAAATGCAACCGCAGCGAAAGTTCCGCATTCGGACGGTCAGTAATAACTACTGGGGGGTTTAAGCCGGTTTTACTGAGTGTGTGCTTTCATGAGGCAGTGGCACTGGTCGGAGTTATAGTAAGTAAGTAAGTAAAGACTTTATTTTGTGAGGTTAACAGCATTTAGCACATACAATAATACATGTTATAGCTTATCTTCCATGAGGTCCTCAGTATATACATACATGCATTTACAATCACAGAAGTTAAAAGCATACAATTAATTGAACAAACAAGCTAATAAACAAACAAAAAATAAGTCTGATTAGTTGATATCATGTAAGTATACTTTGAGATCTGAAGGTACAAGATATACAATTGTAACCCCTAAACACAACATTATTCATTTAGCAGATATCTTTACGAAACGAAATGAAAGAAATCCAATGATATATTGTGTGAGACAATTGTCTTAATGAGAATGCCATAGACATTTGAGAACCTATTCTTCCTATCAATCGCAAAACACACACATAACATTAGTTTTATCACGAACGAAGAATAAGCCCTGACATAGAAAACTGAAAAAAAAAAAAAAAAAATAGAATGTATATACATATATATACAGATGCTTTGGTTTAAACATATTTATTCGCTTCTTTATTTACATACATGACACAGATATACACTTTGAATCAGTTGAAGGATATATGGGAACGGAAGCAGGCATATTTTTATAGTTAGAAGGTTTGGATAATGATATATACAAGATAGAAATATACAGAATTATAAAAACAATACAGATTGAGAAAAAAATGCTTCGAGGTTATGTTGAAACTATCCTTAAGCAGTGAATATGGTAATGGACCTAATACCAGTATATCAATGTAAACGGTAAGCTCTGGATATCTCAAAGTCAAAGATCATCTTAAACCACTGATACCTCAAACTAAATTTTCTAGTCCCAGAAAATTTACTTAGAGAAACAGTATAGCCTGGGATAACAGGAGTTAAAATGCAAAGAAAAACAAGAAATGTGTCCAAAAAATTAAATAATTTGATATTGGAGGATTCTTTGAGATAGCAGTGTTTGAGATAATGAGTCAACTGTATGATAGAAGGAAAGCACAGTAATTACGAAAATTATAAAAAAAAAAAAGAAACAAAACCTCGAGCCCTTGCTCACTTGCTCTATTTAAGTAATGGTATAGGTACATTTTTATGAGCCAAAAAGAAAGAAAAAGAAAAGAATAATAATTCATTATTTTTTAAGCAATTTTAAAATTGTTTTAGAAATTATCAGTTTTGAATTATGTTATTTTCATGTCGTTATTTCGGTACGAGTTCTGGTCTGCAAGGGCACATATTTCCATTGCAGATATGGTAGGTGCACTAGCTCCATACACATAGCAACTAGGGAGGAGCCTCAGGTTTGAGGTTTGGCGTTTTGTCGGAAAACGTAAGGTGAGTACATGCACTGTTAAGTTTTTCCGCCAGTTTTACCTAGGAGAACATTTTTTTTTATTTCTGTTTGCGTCTCTAGTCGATGAAGCCGTTTCAAAACTGGCTTACTGTCAGAAAAAAGTAATTTGCGCTTAGGGAGCAAAACCATCAGAAAACATAATTTCACGTAGCCATGATCAAACACACCAAACCGCACTGAGCCGCGACACGAGAAAACCAACAAAGTGGCAAAGACTCGCAGCCAAGCCTCAGATCAGCCTGGGCATCGGTCCAAGTTCACTATGCGCTTCAAGGGTAGCTATCGTCTCTATGCCGAGGCTGATCAGAGTCTTTGCTGAACACACATACCACTTTGGGTTTTATCGTGTCGCGGCCCAGTTATATTATTTTGAAGACTTTCATTATAGCTCATGATGAGCCACGACATGCCACAGTATTATTGAAGATACCCAGGGAAGACAACGTCACAAAACACAACTCACCCAAGACACAGAAAGAAGCGAGAATCGCCAGTGAGCCACGACATGACAAAACCAACAAAGTGGCATGTTTTACCGGCGAAGACTTAAATTTGATTTATGTGTTTACCGTGATGATTCATTGACGATTTAGAGGGTTATCATGCGAACCGAACAACCAACTAAATGTTTTGTACCACTTCAGAAACTGAGGGTGAGGTTGGGCCTGTAAAATCGATTAAAGCCCCCCAGTAATTCATTACTGACCGTTCCAAGGCGGTAGTTTTGTTGTGGTTCTCTGTTGCCTGTTTTTGGGAACAAGCTGCTCACTCGGTTGGCCATATGTTCTCTGTATCTTGATTATTTGTAATCTTAGTTGTTTCCAACTATGGTTTGAGGGCTGGATTTGGATTTTGATTGTTTCAGTTCCTGGTCTTTGCATACATTTTACTTTTAGATCAGACTGGGCGTCTGCCCAGTCTGATTAGACTCGTCGCTGTGCATCTAAAAGGTAGGTAAGGGTCTTAGCTAGCTTCATGCGGACAGCGAGGACTCTGATCAGACTGGGCGGATGCCAAGGCTGATCTGAGTCTTCGCTGGGCGCACATGCCACTTTGTTGGTTTTGTAGTGTCGCAGCTCAAGTTACGAAACGGAAAAGCACATTTTCGATAACAAACACACTGCGTCCAACCTAGTGGAACTGTATATATTAAAATAACAAACATCAAAATCCATTCAAAATAGACCAACGGAAGGTATTATCGACAGGTAGTAGTTATCGACACCCCCTTGTGAACTTTTCCCTTTCTATATAAACACATAAAATCCTTTTTTTACCTCTTTTTATTTTTAAGGCATAAAACAAGACAGGAGCAACAGTAAACAGCTCTTCAAGTGACCAGTATGTGTGAAATAGAACAGAGGGGGTCCATATCATGAGTTTTCCCATAAAACATACAGCAGTATAAACTACACGGGGCTTAAGTTGTTTAAATGCTAAAAAGTCGGTGTTGGTATTCATAAGGGCTGCTTTACTTAAAGGCCCCACTGCTCTATAAGCATGTAAAAATTTTATCGTCAGGTATCGCTGCAAGTTTTTCGCAATACTTTCGTCATTGTAAATGATCGCGATTAGCCAACTTTAAAGTAATGAAACAACACTGAGTTTCACATAAAAAAAGGTTCGAAAATTTATTTGGGTCATTTTAGTTTCGATTTCATAAACGATGAAAAATGGTAGAAATACAACGTACAGCCCTGGAATCCCAATCACTGTACCGCCTTTGTTTTAGTTTAAACTGTATTTTATTCAACATATAAACATACACAATCAGTTCAAACAAGGATAATATGAAAGGATTCGATAACAAGCTAACTAGCTTAGAGACATCGTCTCCTACATGTTTTTGTTTTATTGCATCGCTCAACGGGGAACCAGAAAAGGGAAATTGTGTTTTGTTGATTGATGTGTCGTCTTTCATAAAAAAAAAAAAAAAAAAAACGTTCTGTATGCTTTTTGCCAGGTATATGGACCAATATCTGAATATATGCATATCAGCCTATATTTTATCACCAAACGTGAAGGTTGAAGCGCTTTTTATAATGATTTGCGTTTAGCCGTTTTTACCACCTATAGGACCATAAGACTTTAAACATATTTTCTTCCATTCTTTTTACAGAAGTAATAATAACATTAAGAAATTCTTCTTCCTAAACATGAACTGAAAGCAAAGAATTGGTAAAAGTAGAAGACTCAGTTTAATCAAAAGTCAGTGCAAAAGAAATCATTAGTCGGACCACGATGGGCCCGCCCAACGACTTTGGTTGTCAGGCGCAAATTTCTATATAACAGATTCCTTCTATGACTGATTGAGGAGGGTGTCGTCATTTAGTGTGAGGCCAGACTCACTATCGTAAAATAGCAGATGGAAGCACAGCTGTTAACAATGAATACTTCACAAACTAAAATTGAAACTTGGAAGTTATATGTAACCACCAGTCATGCAGTGCTAGGTTTCATTTTTGTTTTCAATAAACGCAGAAATTTCTGAGTTTTTTTTTCTTTCATTTTTCTTCACAAATTTGCATGTACAGTTTCAGATTTTTTTTCAGAAATCACCATGTTTCTTCGAATCAAACGATCTGATCTTGTCAGTGTCATTGGCTTTAGTTAGCACAGCTATTGTCCAATTAATCAGCTATTGTAAACGTGTTGCACAAAGCTCTTTATAGCACACATTCACAAATTACTTGAACATTGCGAGCAAGAATTTCTGCGAATAAAACCGTCGGTCCTTAAAGTTTCCATTGTACTGTCAGTTGTAAAAGTGTCTAAACATAAATCATTATGAACATCGGTCCATTCTGTAAGCTTGATGCCAAATATGGGTGATATGCATATATCGTGTCTTATAACTAGCAAATTAGTTGGGTAAGGTGGTGGTGGGGCGGGGGGATAGGGGACAAAATGACGATTCGCCCCATAAATTATGATTTCTTTTTTCCTGGTTGCACCGTGAAATGGCCGAAAACGTAGTGAGAAACTCAATGATGCTATATATTCTCTAACGTTACTCAATCACGGCCATTTACAATAATGACACGGTACTGAAAAGTTTTCAGCGATTAATCAGGATTTTATGTTATTTGAATTTAAACAACTGACAGTCAACAATGGAGCTTATTTTATAGAGTTTATTTGGATATCAGTCTTTAGCGTTTAAGAAGTATGGTAGTTAAAAGTTTTTTTCCGAATATAAAAGAAATCAAAATGGCTTGATGCCCCCTTAAAACGTATGAGTTAAGGAATATATACCCCCTTTTTGACATCCTCATCTAAAAACGAAGAAAAAAAAACATCCCTTTTGTCTTAAATTTTAGATGACAATAAACCATAAGATACAGATAAATGAAAATGGTTTAGAGAGATAACATCTCTTGGATCAAAGTTGAAACGGATGCGCTCCTATTTAATAGCCATATTACTGTATGCCTGTGAGTCTTGGACCTTGACAGCAGAGTTAAAGAAATGAGTGCAGGCTTTTGAGATCAGATGCTGCCGAAGGTTACTGAACGTCTTGTACGACGACCATGGCATTTATGAGGCAGTTTGCAGAAATATCCAAACAGCCATTGGAGAATATGACGGTCAAGAATCGAAAATTAGGGTGGTTTGGCCACATATCTAGGTCTTTTGGCTCAGCAAAGACGATTCTTCAGGGCACAGTGAAAGATTAAAAAGTCGAGGCAGACAGAAGAAAGGTCAAGGGTTAGTGTTTAGGAGTGGACAGGGATGGAATTTGCTAGCTCTACTACGGCAGATGTAGACAGGACTAGGCGGAAAGGAATTGTTGTCATTTATGGTGCCCCATTGACCTTTCAGTGCTATGTGATTAAGGACACTCTTACGTCAATTGTTACTTGCAGCTGCATCAATGAGACGTGTGGACTGATTTGCTGCTCGAACTACAACCTTGGCAATGGTGGATGCCAATTATCAGAAAAATAGTCCCGGAGATAAGTAGGCTGGCACAGCGGTTCTGTATTAGAATAGAACCGCCATCTAGTCTGAGGCTGCAGACTAGACTTCGTTAAATTAAAGAAGAAAGCATGCGATTAAAGAGGGCAACTGTTTGTGTAAAATACCATTAATGCAGTCTACCACGTAACATCACTGTTTTCACGTTTTTTAACTCGAATTGTTCCCAAAATTTAGTTTCTGTATACGCAAACCGAGCGTCAATAACATTAAAACATAGGGGTATACACATGACACCTTCAATTATTTCTGTGCTTACCTTTAAACTCCAACTGTTTGAGCCGCATCATTTGACTTCCAACAATGTGGCAATTTTATCGTCATCTTTCTCATTTATACAGAGTAATCAGAGACCTCTCTGTTGGCTCTATGTGCCAAGCGAAGGCTCAGATCAGACTGCACTTATGTGCAGTCTGATTAGAGCCTTTGCTTTTCACCTGTGCAATCATGTTTGAATTCACATGAGGTAGCCCTTAGATTACCTATTACCTATCCTATAATGTGTTAAACGATACACAGCACAACCTTGATCAGACCGCACCTTTATAGAAAAAGTCTGATCTGGGACTGCACTTTTAGCTCCTGTATTTCTGCCCCAATACTTTCAAGCATTACGATAATGTTATTCAATGTTGTGAGCCATGGCCAACTTTCCAATAACTGAGTCTCACCAATACCTGGGCGACACGATACACAAAAATGCATTGATTTAGATAGGAGGTGACTTTTAACAACCAATTATAAAATAATCATAAAAGATAGAAACCCTGTGCTGGCGGCATAGAAAACTACATTATTTCTCGATTACGCTGATATGTTTTTCATAATGTTATAGTAAAAACATTTCGGTCTATTTTCGGGTTATTTGTTATGACCAGTAAAATGATTAAATATATAGCAAAATCATCATAAATTTGACAGATTGATACATTTTAAATTAAGATAAGTCCACGATTTGAGATCTAATTGACTCTGTGCTGGCGGCTCCAGTTCCCTTAATATTAGGCCTTTATACTGATATAAAATTTATTTAACTAAGCGTTGGACATTTTTAGTCTATTTTGCGATTTAAATTAGAAACCCTAATATCAAATTTAGTTAGAATCACATTCCGGAGGTGTACGATTAATGCCGACGGGTTACGAACGGTTGAGAAACTTAGGAATAACCGAAGTACTGGATCATCGCATGCTATAGGTGCGTATATTTACTGTATTTATTTATATACTGCAGTAAAATCAAATTCATATGATACGTTTTGCACATCAAATTATCAAATCTGCAATTTAAGACAAATAAGTTGATTCCTATTCTTTCTTTCTGTTCTTTCTTTTCAGCACATTATTCTTATTATTATTATTATTATTATTATTATTATTATTAATATTTGCTTAAAATGAGAAGACAGTATTGTGATCTTCGGTACTTTAATCTTAGTAACACTTAAAACCAACTATGACTTTGATCCTTTTTGCTAATTATGGCTTCAATGTTTGCTGCATCGGTGAAGACTTTGATGGTATTGTAGACGACAGTTTGAAACGGAGATAACTAATGTTGATAGTAAAGGTGTTAATGCCAATTAATGGCAATTATTGTTCGCTTTACTCAGCTTTAACTCAAACTTGGTAAGTTAATTATACACAAAAAGTGTGCAAGCATCGATTAAGATCTCATCAGAATGTTAACTACAAAGCGCTGAATGATGGGGAGGTATTTTTATGATCTGTTAGACTAAACTAGACAGTGAAAGACTGCGCAGTCTGATCTGGTGTTCAGAGAGTGTGTCGCAGAAAAAGCAGAAATAATACTAATAACTAATAAAATGCAAAAATATACCGGCTGATCTGAGATGCACTATTTTCATTGATATTTATTGGTGTTCTGAGGGACAAATAGGCCGCGACACGAGAAAACCAACAACCTGGTTCTGATTCCAGCGCACACTCATATCCGCCTGTCCTCCTCCCAGTCTGAGCAGAGTCTACGCTAAGCGCTAACAGGGTAGCTAAGGGTTTCCAGGCTGAACTGAGTCTGCCGGGAGCACAACCACCTTGTTGTTTTCTCATGTTGCGGTTCAAATAGTTCTACAGCTTGTCTCCCGACAGTTGCCCTGAGATCGCCCGCAAACATAGAACAGATTTCCCAACTAGTGTGCGCACATGTAGAGGCTGATTTTGGCACACGCATTAAAACGTTTTGAAAAAAAAAATCTTTTTTTTTTTTTTTTTGTGGGGAAACAGCACACACATACTTAATGATTCTGCAAAATTAATTATCTTTATTTTATCATTATCTATCTATCTATCTTATTTATTTTTTCCCCGATTTATCGTTTATTTTTAGTTAGTTCATTTATTTCACGAATAATTAAGGATAGCTTTGTCCAGGTAATCTCAGATTTTATGATCGATAATCGATATATTCACGTGCAATAAAAACGCTTGACATTTACCCTTCGCTATCAACAGATGATTCAACACTGACAACTTCAGCAAACGATTTTACCATATTGCCATTAAAACTCCGATTTATTTATTTTTTGAAAATAATTTTGGTTTTATATTTGAATATGCAATATGGGAACAGAAAAAAAATAATAATAAAAACAATCAGTATGCACATTTGAAACCTGATCATCTGCGCATCTGCTTTAGTTGAATGTTCAACCGTTTTATAAGCTATTCAGATTAGCCAGCGCAAACTGATCAAGACGGGACCAGGGTTTCTGGTTAGTTTGCGCAGATGCGCAGTCTTATTTTAAGTAACTACTTTGGAATCAGAATTGTTTACGAGTGATACCCCAAAGGAACATCAATCGCCAGAACCCGTGACCATTCATTAGTCTGAGCTGATGCGCAGCCTGATCAGTCGCATATAAACTAAGCAAAGAACCAGAAAAGGGTGTTTAACTTTTATGACACTTTCCACAGTCAAATAATCGATATTGTACCTGTTTTAATCACTACCTGTTGCCAAGTAGATTGCTACGCTAGGTAACTCAAGAGACCTGCGGGTATTATCGATAAATCGGCGATACCTGTATTTTTCACTCGATAGCGATTATGAAAATAGTTGCGTATGCATTGTTGAGCATCATATTTCTGCAAAACAACAGTTGTACGGCTGCGGCAACGTTATTGCACTTTAGCAGAGTACATTCAAGGCTCTATTGCACTTTTGCAGAGTGCATTAAAGGCCCCATTGCTCTATAATTCACGTAAAATTTTATCGTGAGATATCGCCGCAAGCTTCCCATTACAGTTTCGCCACGATTGTGTTTGACCAGCTTTGAGCAATTAAAAGTCTAAAAAGAAAAAGATTTGAAAAATATCTGGGTCATTTAAAGGCCTCATTGCTCTATCAGCATGAAAGTACATGTATCACTGCAACCTTCTTATTATAGTTTTGTCATTGTAAATGACCGTGATAAGCCAGCTTTAAACAAATTAAACATCCTTGGGTTTCACATAAAAAGGGTTTGAAAACTTATCTGGGTCATTTTAGTTGGCAATTAAAATGACCTACTTTCGTTTTCAATGTGTTGAATAAAACGGTAAAAATACACTTTGCAGGCATGGAGCCCTTATTATTATCCCACCTTTGTTTATGTAGCATTCCTAGACGGGAAACCAGTCCAGAAAATTGTATTTTGTAGAGTTAATAGTTTTTTTTTTCAAAAACATGTTTTCTTTCCTCTTTGCCAGCTATATGACTTGATGTATGCACATCATCCCTCATTTTATCACCAAACGCGAAGGTTGAACCGCTTTTTACAATGATTTGAATTTAAACTTTTTTTACCGCAGATAGGACTAAAGTCTCCATAGTCCTATCAGCGGTAAAATGTCTAAACTCACTAAAGTCTCCATAGTTCTATCAGCTGTAAAAACGCCTCAACTCAAATCATTGTAAAAACAGGTTCAATCTTCGTCACGATGCGTCATGATAAGATTTTTCATGCTGATAGAGCAATGAGGCCTTTAAACCTGAAAATAAAATGACCTTCTTTCGATATCATCAAATTCATTACACAGTGAAAATACAAGGTATAGACGATTAATTCATGGTAAAAAAAACAGTGCAAGGTTACGGATCCCAATTGTCATGATTGTTGTATCGCTTTTTGCGTAACTTCATTTCTCAACGGGGAAACACACACATACCAAATGAATTAATACAAAAAGACTGTTTTTATGCCTCCGCCATTTTTGATGGGGGCATATAGTATCACTGCTTGCGAACGTACGTCTGTCCCGTACGTACGTCCCGTTCGTACGTCATTCCCGTACTTACAAAGGTTTCCGTTCCATATCTTTTTAAAACATTAGTATATTGAAATCATATTTTATACACAGGTAATGTCAATCACCCAGTTATCGGTGGTTATTAGTTTTCGGTGCAATCAGAAATAATCCGAATTTTCTGGAGTGCAATTTGGTTTTCTTCCACTATAATAGATATCAACATGAACAAGAAACTCCTGCTCTATTTCAAATTAAAACTTGTTGCAAGTAAGGTACGTAATGTTGATTGACTTTCAGACCAAGAACATAAATATTTACCATTCTAAACAAATCCAAGCATACATAAATTTAATGTATTTACAAACAAACATGAAATTAGCATTGTGATTCTTAAATTCGTCTGCTGCAAACCCAGTTTCCCTAGACTACAGGTCATGTTACGTCATAATATGGCAGTAAACGGTGAAACCATAAATTTTTAGCATGGCTAATTAGTCTGCATTTACTATTGCACCGATAACTGGTACATCAGTCGTCCGGAGTCAGATGTACCCCAGAACATAATGTCTTCTCTGTTTATGCATTTAAAGTCATCGGCGGCTATTTAGTTGATAAATTTAAAGATAACACCAACTAATTTTTGTGAAGCTTTCATTTTCATACTTTGTTATTATTCAAAAGTTAGATTGCAGAACACCGATAACTGGTAAGTCGTGCATATATAATCATAAAATACAGGTCAAATTCGATTTAGGGTAAAATGCGTCCGTTAATGTGGGAGTTATGGCCCTTTTTCGACTCCGTTTTGTATGAAATATGGTTTCCGTTCATTATCATTTGAATAGATTAGTGTATTGAATTTATATTTTATACACAGGTATATATTTATAAAACACGGGTCGAATTCGATGTAGGGTGAAATTCGTCTATTACTGTGGGAGTAATGGTATTTTGTCGACTTCATTCGTATGAAAAAATGGTTTCCGTTCATAATCTTTTGAAAAGATTAGGAGTATTGGATTCATATTTTATACACAGCTATATAATTATAAAATACAGGTCAGGTTCGATTTAGCATAATACCCGTCAATTATTATGGGAGTTAAGGCCCTTTATCGACTCTAGTTTGTACAAAAAAAAAGGTTTCCGTTCGTTTTCGTTTGAAAAGATAAACGTATTGGATTCATATTTTTTACACAGACATATAATTATTAAATACAAGCCAAGTTTAATTAAGGGTAAAATCTGCCACTTATTCTTGGAATTATGGTCCTTTTTTAACTTCATTTCATACAAAAAATAAAGATGGTTTCCGTTTGTTAGATTTTGAAAAGTTACTTGTTTACGGGCAATTTCTTTAGTTCTTTTGGAAAGTTGCCTGGCATCCATTTCTATGGTAAGATACAGAATGTTATCACATATTACAGTCTTGACCCCTTCCCGCCCCACCCACCCGCGCTTCTCTTGATACAAGAAGCACTATACATATACCTAGGGAAAACAATAAACCATGTACCACACAAGTCTGCCTCTGTGCACCTAGTTATTCTTTAAGTGCCAGTACCTTAAACAATGCGCCATCTTACTTAAGGCACTAGGCGGGGGCGTCCGTGTTCTATGGACACATTCTAATTCTTTCTTTTTGACAGTTTTATGACACAAAAATTACATAAACCGACATCAGCTCTGACGACTGTAGGTTCTACCGATCTTTGAATGATTTGTGCGATTTTTACCACTAGTAGAACTTATATAAGCAGAGGAAAACATTAAGTTGTCAAAGGCAAGGTCCTTCTTTGACCTTTGTTCAAGGTCACTGTGATTCTGTTGTCCGTCATCACTTTCAAACATCTTTTCCTCTAAAGCCACTGGCCAGATTGAAGCCATAGTTTATATCTAGCATCCGTTAATAAGGAGAACGAAAGTTCGTTCAGATAGTCTTGGTCATATGACCACATGACCGCCCGAGACGTTTCTAGGCTGTAGCTTTGAGACTGAAGTTGAAATACGTTTTAGGACTGACTAACATATTTGCTGGGGTTAACTCTCGGCTTAAAACCGGACAAATACGGTACATTGATTTAAATTCGCCCATGCAAACAGAATCGAAAACATGTTGACAACAGAAAAGTCAATGCGTTGCACCCCATAAATTAAGATTGACAATTGTGATATAAGAAAAAAAGTCGAAAAAATACCGAATTAGCAAACGTGTCAACAAAAGTATCTGCTTCCTCGTGTGTGGATTATGTAAACAAATACATCCAAGGTTATTTCTGAGTTTCATGCAAATAAAACACCAGATCAAATATACATGTAGGTGTTTCGCTATTTGTGAAAGAAAGCCGACGTACACTTCTGATTGAAATTCCAGATAATGTCATTATTTTCCTAATTAATCAACTTTGGCAGAGAATGACGAAGTGTTGCATTTTTTTGGCACAAAGGTGTCATATGCAGCAAAATGGAACAAATAAAGGAGAGTGAAATGCATGCAAATGACACTGGCATTTCACGAAGTATAAATTTATATAATTCAACTATTTTGCCACCGACGCAGATCCAAAGTAACCAAACATTTTCCATTGTTTTTACAAGGTTGACAACGATCGTGCAAATTACTGTAAATATGTTATGCTTCATTTATAGGCTTTTAATACCTGAGATATAGCTGGTTTTCTTATTTGGTTCTAGATTATTTTCTTTTGACACAGATTAAGATTGAATTAAATGACTTGAAAATAATTATTTGTTTGAGAAAATCTGAAGTTTCTATTGAAAGAATTTTAGTTTGTTATGTCATTGAAAAATTGGCAGAGCATGGCATGCATTGTATGCCATGCTCCACCAGCAGTGACGTCAAAACTCTGTTTCCATAGCAACTACGAGTTCATATTAATGCCGAAGTGACATCATCATGACGTTTTTCTGCTTAGGTACTAAGCACAACAGTTGGTAATTCCATAGTTGCTATGGTGAAAGATTTATGAAGGTATCTCACTTATAAACAAGAGGATGTATAATGTATGCCATTCTTCTCTGGAATCAAAAGTGAAATGCTACCTAAAATTATTAAAATGGAAAAATGTGATTTTCTTAAAACTATAAGTCATTCTCAGAAAATTTAATTATCTGACAATTAAGTCATCTACGTTTATAGCCATGTGATCGTGACGTCGTTGCTACCTTGTTACATGTATTATAAAACGCGTTTATGATAATTAAATGTTTTAGCATTAAATCCGCTGACCACGACCTCGTATGAAAATTTTCGCCAAATTATATAAACCCTGAAGCCTTCTTACCACAAAAAGTTGTAAATGTAACACTTAAAGCCACACTCGGTTGGTTGGTTGCTCTAGGTTTAACGGCGTTTTACGCGAGAATATCAGTCTATATCAGGCCGTCTCTCAGCAAGTTGGAGAAAGAAAAGAGAAATGATAGACAAGAGAAAAAATATCCCAAACAGCCCCCATTCGCAACTAGTGTAAGCACAGTAGGCCCTTGCCCTGCCTTTATCCAAATAAGCAGGACGCCCCAGCACAATGTTATAACTAGCACCATTGCCCGACCACAACCCCCTACAGCCACAAAAAAAAGCCTTACATTTTACCCTTGAAAGCTTGTCTCCACTGACACTTTACATGTAATTATAGAGGCCATAGAAGCCTTAAATTTAGCCTTTGACGCCTCGATACGACATAAGCCTTACATGTAGCACTTAAAGCCTTGGGTGGCCGGCTCGGGCGATGATGCTTGGTAATTTACAGTGCCGAGGCGTCCTACTAATTTTAATAATAGTAGGACAAGGGGCTACCAAGTTCGCGGCGGGTGCTGTCTTTTTTTGTTTGTTTGTTTTTTCCTTATCTGTTATATCCCTTTTTTCATCATCTCTCGGGGAGACAGTCCGCAGGGCCGTTTAAGCCAAACCAACCAACCAAATTGAAGCTTTCTCACACAAAAGCCTTCTCACATGTAACATTTGAGGCTTTGTCCTCACAGAAATCTGACATTTTATCCTAAATTCCTTGTCGCCCCCCCCCCCCCCCCCCCCCCAGAAGGCGCACATGTAACCCTTGATACCTTGACATTGCAGAAGCCCAAAGCTTTGTCACACAGAAAAAGCCTTACACATAATCCTAGAGGTCTTGTCGTAACAGAAGCCTCACATGCAACATCAAAAGCCTTGTCCCCACAGAAGTCTAACATGTTGCCCTAGAAGACTTGTCATGCAGAAGGCTTTTATAAACCCCTAAATGCTTTGTCATCACAGAAGCAATATGTGTAACACTTGAAGCCTTGTTGACAAAGAAGCTTTACGTGTAACCCTTGAAAAAATAAGAAGAAAAATTCTCAGCGTCTGACACAATTCAATCACAGGGGCCGTATTTATAAAAAAAAAATTATAAAAAGGCAGAATTTATTTGAAGAAAATTCTCTACAACTATAAAATTTGCTCTGGAGGAACAGTCTAAAATTTGCTCTGGAGGTACAGTCTTTTTCAGACTGTTCCTCCACAGCACATTTCATAGTTCAGTGGAACCTCATAGAAATTTAGCCTTACCAACAGCATAGCATCGACTTAAGTCGTTTTATAAATACGGCCCCTGATCCGACCCAAAACAATGCATTCTCTCCAGTGCCTGTAGATGTTTTCTACCATATATTCAAGTTTATGGAATCGGAAATAGGTCAGTTTGCATGTCAACGAAAAAGGTCAAAATCAACCCTTCTAAAACTTAAGGATGTGTTGTTTGTTTAAAGTTGAAAAATTATGGTAAACTGCAATGAAATCTTGCAGATATACCGAACGATGAAATAATAGCCTAAAGAGCAATTTGGCCCTTCAAAGATCCAGCAAAGGAAATGCGAACCTGATAACGTTCCACCCCAAGGAATCTGCGCCCGTTACAAAACACGTGTGTATAAATCACCGACAAAGCAAACAAAAAACAATAAAACATCAGCGACCAACGCGTAGCAATCTGTTTGTTACTTGAAATTTTTATAAGACTTACTGATTAATTATACATGTTTTTAGCTCACGAAAGCCGAAAACCCGGTGAGATTTTTCAGTTAGGCAAGCTCCCCTATCCGTCAACACTGTCATCAGCTTCCGCTGCAATGCCGCTGTCTAGATTCGGAATTAAAAAAAAAATATGAGGAGCCTCCAGGGGACAAGAGAACGTCATTTTGCAATGGTACACCATGCAACACTAAAAATGGCAACACATGTCAAATTTTGATTACAGTTGATCTGTTTAAAAGTGGTCTTACTAATGAAACGTATCACTGCCGAAGCTGGGATGATCTCAACTGTAAGTCCTCCAATATTCTCTATGGTGTGGAGTGCTCACTCTGTAGACTGATTTATGTCGGTGAAACGAAAGGAAAACTTAATAAAAGAATGTCTGGACATAGATTTTGAAGTAAATCACAATGGAAATCCATTGCTTTACAAAGTACTTTAATCTTCCAGATCATTCAATTTGTCCCTCAAGGTACGAATCCTTGAAAAAGTTTATCACCCTACGAATAATCCTAGTTTGAGTACACCATTGCGCAGACAAAAAGACGAATACTGGATTCGTGAATTATTCACCGCAGCACTTTATGGTTGCAATGATAAAATCGATTCTGTTGGAAATTTGACAATTTTAAAGAGTAACTTCATTTCAGGAACTGACTGAATCAGATCCCAAACCCTATCTACAACATCAAAGGGAAAGATTGACAAGGACCTCTAAGTACTGTTACAAACCAGCAGGTCACATTATAACTGGTGATCTTTGCATCGTTAAAAATCACAACTTAGGGGAGTTACTCTCCAAAGGCACTAAATATAGGGAACCTAAGTCTTTTATTTGGAAACAGAAATCAACATTATTTATGGATTCTATTTCTAATTTGGGTGTTTAGGGTTTGATTCCTTATTGTGGCATTGACCTTGGGTGTTGAAGCCCAGATCTTAAGCATGTGCTTGATATAGTATACAAAATATCTGGGAACTAAACATGAACAGAATTATTTGTGTAACGGAAGATCATCCTCCAAAAGGCATCGGGCAGATAAAAGCCACATAACCAAATGAACCTCATGCTCATATATGGTAAAAACCTTGTTGTATGATCATCGAAGAGCGATTCAGGGCCTCACGGTTCTTTTGTTAGTTATTTATTCTCTAGATTAAAGAAAATGAATTTTAAAATCAAACTTACATCTACTTATCATAGTTCTTGATAAATGTACGTTTGAGATAAAGTACGTGTTTACAAAACAAAACAAAAAATTGTATATAAGAAAGACAACTGGCACAAAAACAAATACGTCGGTAATGGAATTTATAGGGTTTGGCGGTATCTGCTTGGATGCTAGTAAAAATAGTATGGAGTTTCTGGATGGCAAAAATCAGAGTTTTGCACAACAATTGTCGGCTGAATGCAAAAGTGCTCTATCTCCAGTTTTTGGAATAGAAATCAGTATTATATCGTCGCCTGAATGCTTAGGAATATTACGTCCATTTTCGGGGAACCCGAGAAATTGGGATTCGGAGTATGCGCCTTTATTTTAGTTTGAACAAAACCCATATATAATTTGATAATCGCAGTGTATATCATGCATCTTACGTCTCAAAAAATACTGTTGAAATCAATTTATTTACGAGAAAATGAACTTTTCATTTTGTACATAGAATCATGTAATTAAAGAATCAGAACGTTTTTCAATTACCCTGAGATAGTGCGGTTTCATGACCCAGATTCAAGTACCAGCAAGCAGCGTTTTATACTTCTAATTTAAATATATATACATTGTCCAAATAGAGTCAACAATGATGACTACTGCTTTCTTTATGGTGTAACTTGAAGTATTCTCCTTTTTCTCAGCTATTTGCCTTCTTATTTTCAGATAATCGCTAAATAATGATACTAAATTCCTAGGGAACTTAATGCTTCAATATGGCGGAAACTACCGATAGCGGCTTACGGGTTTATCCGAGAGCTTACCTGTTCAAATAATGTCGAGTGTTATATGCAATTACATAGGTATATAATGTAAAATGTGAAATTAAATACATATATGATATTAAGACAATTTTTTATAAGTTATGATCATAAACTTCAGTCTTTGTCCGTTAATATGGTATAAAAATATACAAATTAACTTCATGTTTTGATTCTTCCATCGGGTTTTGAAGTTTGAAACTTCAATCACATGGAATTATATAAGAATAATGTCGAAAATGCCTAAGAAGCTATGCCCAGCCTAAAATTTGAAAATGATCGGATTTCTATGAAACTTTTATAAGTTATCACCACTGAGAGATTTTTACAAGGTTTACATTGATGTAGTTCATTATAAAATAAGTATATTATAAGTTTCTTACATCGATCTCTAAACATACAGAAAGTCGCGTTTCGAAACAACCTCGCTCATATTAGTTTCAAATAGTTTAAGTCCAAATCCGCCTATATTGCTCAAAGGCTTACACCACTTCATTTCTTGGTATTCGTGTTTTGTTTATGTATATATATATATATATGTGTGTGTGTGCTTTTATGATCTAACTAAGAAAGGAAGAATAATTATATTGTCTTACTAAAAAAGAAAGAAGGAAAGAAATAATAAACGAATGAACACAAGAAAGGAAAAAAGAGAAAGAACTCCCGTAACTCTTACACGTGGCACGTAGCCATCAAAGCTGAACAGATAGTTAATCGACTACTTGTTGTTTTCAACAAACCCTTTATAAGCTAAAAAAAACTTTGTAAACCAATAATTACATATTTTTTGTAATGTTCGATCAATCTATTAATTATTATCCTAATTGCTAATGTTTGTGCTAACAGTTTTGATTGAAATTTATTTGGGTGTGGTATCAAAGAAACCGAAATATGTTTAGTGTGTCCCAGGGTAGAATCTTAGAATCCACAGAATTGTATTATTGACTGACAGATTGCTTATTCATAAACTGATAAGACTGAACAGTGTCTGATCAGTTTGCGCAAGCTGATCGGAATTTGATGACAATATACAGTAAAATTCACATGCTTATTACACGAGAATTAATCGATTATCGATAATAAAATCCCATATTACCTCTCAACTGTTTTCGTAATTGTCAAAAGTTTGTTATAAAGTCATCTTGATATGAAAAAAAAAAATGAAAAAAAATACAAAGCTGCAATATTCAATTTCTGGAATTAGTTATAT
The DNA here is from genome assembly GCA_963989385.1 of Ctena decussata. Lineage (NCBI taxonomy): Eukaryota > Metazoa > Mollusca > Bivalvia > Lucinida > Lucinidae > Ctena > Ctena decussata. The sequence continues at coordinate 15,522,713 of OZ022498.1, forward strand.
GTGCAAACTGACCCAGACCAGTTTATGCACTTGCGAAACACTGGTCTGAATTTAGCCCTGACTTTATGATCAGTTAATAATTTCTCAATTTTAGTTTAATTTGAGTTTGTACATAACCAAATCCGTTTTTCTGCACAAACAAAACTTATTCGAATTTCTGATTAAAATATTTTGAACATGTGTTATCAAATCAGACTGTGACTGTGCGAAAACCATTTAAAATTGACAAGCTGTTCTCATGTGGTAATTAATTGAGATAGAATTAAAAACAGTAAGAAATACGGAAAGAACAATTGAAAGCTACAAAGCAGTCGTCAGCGGTCCGGCCAAGGCAGGTCACTTTTTTTTCCTTGTCAATATTCATAATTTTCCTCATATGAGCCGCGATACGATATAACGAAAAAAAGTGGAATGTGCGCCCAGCGAAGACGCAGAGCAGCCTGGACAGCCATCCGGTCTGCGCAAAGTCTGTGCTATGCGTTAAAAAAGTAGCTAAGACTCTAAGCTACCTCCATGCCGATAGCGAAGCCTCTTATCAGATCAGGCGGATGCCCAGGCTGATCTGTGACTTTGCTGGACGTACGTGCACCTTTGTCGCGGCTCATGTCATTGTTTGCTAAGGTCATCAACTGAGTAGGCACTGCCGGTAGAAAGTTGTGAAAACACATTCGCTCACACCTCACCTCTTGTCAAAACAATGCAATTTCAAAATTAACACCTGCTAACGGCAATGAATATTTAATCCGAATGTCATTCTTATGATTATTTTTGTATAAAACGGTAATTTTAGCCGTGTCGGAACAAAATCAACGCAGTGCCATAGCGCCCTGCCAAGACTCAGATCAGCCTCGGCAGCCGCCCAGACTAATCAGAATCTTCGCTGTGCGCTTACAGAACAGGCAATGGTCTAAGCCTCCTCTATGGGGACAGCGAAGACCCAGATCAGATGGGCGAATGCACACGCTTTTCTTAGTGATCGCAGGGCGCTCATGCCAATTTGTTTGTTTTTGTCGTGTTCGCAGAAAAACATAAAGTCAGACTAATCTTAATTTTTTTTATCTTTAAGTTAATGTTTTAAATAGCGCAGCTTAGTTACATGCCGAAAGACACAATTTACATAAAACTTTTAAACAGTTTTGTCAAAACAGAAAATCAAGAGAAAAAAGGTTGTCGTTGCTGATGAGAAGTGGTTTAACATCACAGTAAACAAGATTTCAGTCATGTCGAGATGTTGCCTCTGAATTTGTAGGACTACAAATATTTCTCGGCCTGCGATAAATGACACACAGGTCTAGCAGCTCTGCCGCAGAAGCAACAGGCAGCAAATCTATTTCGCGAGCCGAGATGGGCTGGGAAAAGAAAAGAAATAAAAAGAAAAAAAAGAAAAGAGAAAAAAACTGTGTGGGTGGATGTTTATCTGTATCAGGCTTAATCTTTCCATAAAGATGAAACCGTCAAAGGGATCGAAATATCATAATTTCATTATTATAAGTATTATAAGCATTATTGTTGTTGAAACTAAAACAAACCGCTGACAAAACAGACCAATAATCAGATTTATTTTCTCACCAATTCTTACGAAATTTGACCTTAATATCAGAGAGAGGGAAAAAGACTTCTTACAACGAAACGGGGGAACTGAAAAAGTAAATTGATTTGATCTGTGAAAAAGGAAATGAAAATCCACATTGTTAAAAAATAAAAATCTTTCCATCCAGCTCCTTCCTATTGTTATTATGCTGATAAACATTAAACACAGTGATGACAAAACCGGCTTCAGAGAAGTTAAACACCTGTACAGATCCTGGGATATGGACATCGATATCACATTCTCATATCGATTAATGCCTATCGTTCCCCGGCTCTAAGGGAAATAACTGCATTCACATTCATACTCGCTCCAGGTGACAGGTAACCGATCACACTACTTAGCGCGAATTGAAGACATAAGTTCCAGTTGAATGGCATAGAAGGATTTGATCATGTGACCTCAAAAATTACTTGATCATAAAGTTCATACTAATTTCATTTGATTGGTTGAAATAGGACATAGAACATAAAAGCACTAGCGAAAAAATATTTTGGATAAAGAATCGACGTCAGCACGACGTCACCCCGACGTTGTGTGCCCGCTTGGTTATAAATGCACACAGAAACATGATATGTAACAACTAAGCTGCCATGGGGGTAAAACATGGAATTTAAATCATGATTGAGCCGCGACACGAGAAAAGCAACAAAGAGGTTGTGCGCCCAGCACAGACTCAGATCAGCCTGGGCATCCGCCCAGTCTGATCAGAGTTCGCTCTCCGCATGAGGGTAGCTTAGACCCTTAGCCTACTTTAAAGCGCTTTGCAAAGATTCTGATCGGTCTGGGCGGATGTCCAGGCCTATCTGAGTCTTCGCTGGGCGCACAAACACTTTGTTGTTTTTCTCGTGTCGCGGCTTATATGTTCTATCTCCACATTAGCTAAGATGTTGAATAGCATGTCTCTGTGGCCATTTATAAGCTGTTCAGTTTCGTTTTTCTTACATTTAAGGCAGGCCGCGTCGCAGGTCGGAAACGCGTCTGACTCAAGAGCCAGAGGTCCAAGGTTCGATACCAGGTCCGGCTACTTACCCTCGTTTCCCCTAATTGAAAAATATGCTTATTTTTTAAAGTACATTGTTTTATGTCCAAACTAAAAAAATCCATTTTTCTCGTAAATGAAATTTAGTTTTCACATATAATTTTTGTTTTGACTTGTATGTATGATTTACAGAGCAATTATTTTATTCATATAGGGGTTTTCAAACTAAATTAATGGCTGCAAACTTCGAACCCCATTTTTTTCGAGTTTTCAGGAAATGGACATAGAACACTATTATAGCAATCACTTAACGATATGAAGACGGTCATAATGCTCGTTGTATTTTCTTTTCATAAACAGGATTCTGGAAATGCAACGCATGATATGCAAAAAGTGTATTTCCTGCATGTGGGGGTTTTTATTGAAAAAATTTGAGCCGCGACATGACAAAACTAACAAAGTGGAATATGCGCCCAGCGAAGACTCAGATCAGCTTGGGCATCCGCCCAGTCGGATCAGAGTCGTTGCTGTGCGATGAAAGGATAGCTAAGGGTCTAAGTAACCTTCATGCGGAGAACGCAGACTGGGCGGCTGCGTAGGCTGATCTGAGTCTTCGTTTGGCGCACATGCCACTTTGTTGGTTTTGTTGTGTCGCAGCTCATTTTTTTTTGTTAAGACCTGTCCTAAAAGATGCATCATAAACTTGTGGCCTTTACCTTATAGAGTATAGTTAGTTTTGTCCTTTTTCTCTTTTCTACCGAAGCTGACAGACAGACTATAACAGAACAATAAAACTATTTGCGGGACAGCATGCAAAAATGTGCTGATCGTACTTGCAAACAACAACACAGTTTAAAAATCTGAGATGCTACCGGGTTTATTTTGTGTTTTGTTTTTTCGCGGCGCAGCCGCGTATAATTTCAGTATTTTAGTATTGTTCCACTTTTTATAAGATTATATTGGTCAATTAAAAGCGTATGTCAAAATTGAGGCAATAATATCAAAGGTCAATGAATATTTAATCTTCGTTTTTTTTCGTCGTACTGCACTGCAGATATTTAAAACTTTTTTTTCCGTTTTAGATCTACTTTCGATTTAATAAAAACAGTGCACATCATATTGGTAACTGTTTTAAAATCAGGTCAATCTCAAGATTGTCCGCGGCCTGTTATGGAATTCCAAATTGGACAGCTCAATCTTCAGATAGGTTATTGTCGCCACCCGGTGTTAAAATTGCGGTTTTAGGTCCCTACCGTCATAGCTCACTTGAGTCATATTTGTCAACTCTTCACCTAGACACATATTAAAGAACGCACTTCCATTTAATCTGCGCCGATTATCTTTTTTCAAGATATTTTTCGTTTAGATCATTATTATTATAAGTTGTGGGGAAAAGGGAAAAAGATGGATCAAGATGTTTTGGATTGGAAACACCAGTCTTAGCGTAAAATTTCATGAGACTGTTTCAGATATTTTGGGTCATTCTAGAGATGTGAAAACACACAGTCTATAGCCGTAGATACGGTGGCTAGAGTTTCTTTTTGTGTCTGTTTTTTTTTCTCGGGTTCTCTACATGATAACCGCGGACAGTAGATTTAATCCGGTATCACGAATACGCAGAATGGTCGGAGCCTAGTTCGCATATATGAGCCGCGATACCAGAAAACCAACAAGGTGGTTGTGCGCCTAGCGCAGATTCAGATCAGACTGGGCATCCGCCGAGTCTGTTCAGAGTCTTCGCTGTCCGCAGCTAGATAGCCTTAGCTACCCTTTAAGCGCTTAGTGAAGAGTCTGATCAGACTGGGCGGATGCTCAGGCTTATTTGAGACTGCGCTGAGCACACAGCCACTGTGTTGCTTTTCTTGTGTCGAGGATCATTTATGCATTTTTAAGACATTTTTTTCGTGTTGAATCTGAAGGAAACTAATTTCCGCGCTGCTTACGTTGACTCTGCGGGAAGACGTAGGAAAATATAGGTCAATTCGCAATATTGTTATAGCCAAACGTATTTATAGCTATATGGCATATTTTCTTTTTCAAGCTAAGTGTTAGCCAATATCCCAGTGCTCTCAAAATTATAGAAACTATTAATGCATTAGTTTGTGCCTCATGGATGATGTAAAGTTCTATGTTTACCATCGTTTATAGAATTCTTTACCTCAAAGTATTTTTGAGGATATCCCTTGCCTTATGTGAACAGCTGCGACACCTGGTGTGTGTCCGGAGGGTTATATCTTTTGCATTAAAGGGTACCTGAGGTTCAAGCTACATCCATGCTGATAGTGAAGACTCTGATCTAACTGGGCGGATGCCCTTATTGGTCTGGGTCTTCGCTTGGCGCACATGCGACTTCATTGATTTTGTCATGTCGTGGCTTAATTAGTTAAGGGTATATGCTAGCTCCATCTCTAATCAGACTGGGTAGATACAGGCTTATCTGAATCTCCACTGGGCGTGCATTCCACTTTGCTGATTTTGTTTTGTCGCGGCTCAAAGATTATGCTCACTTCGGATCTGTGTCTTCTTCCATTGTTCATCCGTTAGTGCCTTTTTTAAAGGCGGGAACGTAAATACATGTACTTGGAAACGGATTTGTCCGACCGGTGAGATAGCAGGCACACGCCGTTGAATCAACATTCAATCAATGTCGATTCAATGTCATGGCATTGAATCAACGTTTGTTTTATGTTAATTCCACATTGAGTGCCGAGTAGCAGAGTCATTCAGATTTTTATGATTTAATGTTAATGTTTGCACCTAGCGTTGAATAAACATTGAACAAAAGTTGATTCAACGATTAACATTGAATCGTCATTGATTTTAATTTTGATTCAACTTTGTGTGCCTGCTGGGTACCCTGAAAATGCAGGTTCTATGTGAAGTTGTACATATTTAATATATTCAGTAACTCTTACCCCAAATTCAAATTGTATTGGCAACCCTGTCCCAGAATAGGTATATCCCAGGAGCAGCCTTGAGCGCGGAAGTTGAAAACTGAAGAGTAATATTTCACTGTATTATCAGTATTTTTCTACTCTATAAATATGTGGTTTTCTCCTCAAATGAAAACAGTACATTATGGCATGTGTGAATGCATGCGCGCAGTCTGATCAGGGTCTTTGCTTTTCATATGTCTCATCTATAAGTTCTGAAAAGTTTGTACAAGGGTAAATGAGGACTCATGTCAATTTGCGCAGCCGCGCAAACTCTAATTGGGTGTGTATTGCACGCACAGATTTAAGTCCCTGTTCGCGCGACGCTAAGGAGCCGCGACACGAGAGAACAAACAAAGTGGCGTGTGCGCCCATTAAAGGCTCAGATCAGTCTTGGCAGTTGCCCAGTCTGATCAGTGTTTTGCTGTGCGGTTAAATGAAAGGTAAAGGTCTAAGCTAGCTCCATGCGGCAAGCGAAGACTCTGATCAGACTTGGTGAACAGGCAGGCTGATCTGAGTCTTCACTTGACGCACATGCAGCCTTGTTTGTTTTGTCATTTCGCGGCTCTAATCATTATCGCAGAAACATACAGGAAGAAGATTCCTTGGGTACAAGGGGATACTTTGGATGCAAAGGTGGGTACACAATGATCTGACAAGAACGTTTAAATGTCGATCTAATGTTAATATAACTTTTAACACGAGAGTAGTACCTATTTCTTCCTTCTTTCCTGGCAGTCAGTTAGCATTCGTGCAAAAAGGCTGTTGTACAAGAGAATCTACAGCCGTTTAAGCCCGGTCGACGGCAGTGAACAATAATAGTACCATTTACTGTTACTGGTATTGTTTAAGACCGAATTCTAGGTCGAGAGCCACCTTGCACAGCATCGGATCGGCCGACCGCTCAGGTAACTCCAGTGTTCGATGCCGTAACCCAAAAGGTCGATTAAATGTCACTGCAACGATACGATGCTGGGCTGATGTTGATCATTTCATTGCAGCGACGTTGAATCGACATTGTTGCTTTATTTTGATGTTGAAACTACAACGTTTCGATGGTGAACGTTTCTCGGATAGAAACGTTTCGCAAGAAAAAAAACATATTATTGATTTTTCATTTTTTTATTTTTTTTTTTTTTTTTTTTTTTTTTTTGACAGTTAAGAATGTCAACGAGTATAACAATTAAGCAACGAGTTTTGTTCGTACCGACACAATACATTGAAACTTCAATTCAACGTCTAATGAATCTCATAACGTTGCATAAACCTTAATAAGATTGCATCGACGTTGCTTCATCGTTTGTGTCAACATTGGTGTAGTGCGAGTACGAAAACTGGTGATTCGTTATCGCTGAGCAATAAACATGAAAATGATATCAAAACGAAGTAATGATAACAAAAAAGCAATTCACAAAATTTAAACAAAAACAATAAACATTTTGAAATATAAACAAATGAGCAAAACTACGTCGTCTTCGTTACAACAATATTAATTTCGTTATTTAAATAGAGTATCATTTAGTGTACAGGAAACTGGTGTTTCCTGGAAACCGTCACTTTCACCAATTGTTTTTAAAGTCACGCTACACACCAAATCAGATAGAATGTGCACACCCAGCTAAATTCTTCCTGTCAAATGTTATGTATAATCCGAATGTCCCTCTTTTGCACAACTACGATATAGAGTCATAATACTATATTATTCACGACCGGCATTAGGCCACCTTTCTCTGATTACAGGTAGACCGTAATTCATTTTGACTTCTTCTCGATTCGAACCATTGGTAGCTTTCACTGATGGTCCTTTGCCTGCAAGAACATTTCTTACAGAGTTCTGAGTGAACAGACTGCAAATGAACATGCAGTGTTGATGTTCAGAAGCTATGCTGTCGCGAGCAGCACGCAATGTCCCAGTTTGTTAGCCACTTTTCTTGTTTAGGTTGTATTTCAGTCTCATCAGTTTTATAGTTTGTGGTCTTGTCAGGTGTTTAATTTCATTTTTCCTCTCCGCCAGTTTCCTAGCCACAGATTCCGACACTGATTCTTCGCGCACCAGAGTCTTTGATAAAACTTTATTTCTGACACTGTCCCAAAGAGAGCCTTCTGAGCGTCGCTGTTGCTTTGTTTCGCTGACTGTAAGATAGCCTTTACCACAAACTCTATTTTCAATGCCTACAGAAGAATGTCTGCGCATGTCCTTATTTGAGCCCTGATTTACCGTTCTGTCACTGCAGTATATTCTATTCAGTGCTTCCTTTCGACATTTCATTGTTGTCGCATTATGTCCAGATGAAAGTCTCCGTCTAACAGAGCTTATCACATCATCAAACATTTCCTGTAGAGATGTTTCCCCTTCGTCTTCGTTTTCTTTCTTTGATGAAACGGAGGAAACTTTTTCCAATAGATCAAGAAATTGCCTCATTTTCTCTAGCGTAATGCTTCACTCTCAGCAGACGAGAAAGCAAAGATCGTATGAAAATTCAACGCTGTGTTCTGGTATTTATATTCTCCTGGCATTGTCGAAGACGCCTATAAAATTGAGCCGCGACACGAGAAAACAAACAGTGGTTAATCGCCTAGCACAGACTCAGATAAGCCTGAGCATCCGCCCAGTCTGATCAGAGTCTTCGCTAACCGCATAGAGGTAGCTTAGACCCTTAGCTACCATATAAGCGCTTAGCGAAGACTCTGATCAGACTGGGCGGATGCCCAGACTGATCTCAGTCTGTGCTGGGAGCACAACCACTTTGTTGGTTTTCTCGTGTCGCGGCTCAAATGTTATTCGATATATAAGCTACAAGAGCTAAGTGACGTAGCGAGATATTTAAAGATGCCGCGCCTTCTAATAACGAACTTCTACAGTTGCATGCTCTGCTTTTTCTTTCTCTTTTATACTTTTAAGATGAAATTAACGTTTTTTATAGCAATGTTCAATACATTAAAATCTTAATGATTAGGTTTGGTTTATCTAAAGTACAAACGCCTTTGAATAGTCCATTAGGTAGGCCTTTACAAGACGAAAACAACATGCTTTACAGCTGAATAAAATAACTGAGGGAAGTTGTTTTGAAAACAATCTTTTTTATGATTGGTCGGCGGGGGTGGTGTAAGTTTAGAGTCTGTCCTTCATAGAACTGTTAGAACTTATGAACACAAGGTCTTCAAAAGAACTAATTTTTACAACTTACAAGAAGCAAAATATATTTAATTTTCGGACATAAAAACTTCTCTCTCTCTCTATCTCTCTCTCTCTCTCTCTCTCTCTCTCTCTCTTTCATTATTTGCTTTTGATTAACAATTCCGACGTTTGTGAAATTTGTTAATTAATTACTTACACGTGTATTTCAGTGACTTACCTCGAACCCGATCTTTCATAATGTAGAAAAGCGAGACGTGGGAGCGGTATCTAGACACCTTTAACCCATTTTAGTCTAACGGACTCTTCTACCTTTAGGATTAATCTATTATGGGCTGTCATGTTTAGTTTTCATTATTATCATTATTATTAATATTTATTATTATTATTTTTATTATTATTATTGATTTTGTTTTAAGGAGAAGTGTCAATTTCTTTCACAAACAGTGTATACCCTGATCAGACGCCGCGTTTTGCGGTATCTGAGCTAGGTCAGCAGTGCTTGCCCAAGTCCCTTTTTGGGATACATGGCATAAATGGGTTTAAATTAATTCGTGATGTTTACATATATCAGAACCTGAGCAGAAAAATCGTAATGTGGATGTATTGGTTGTAATGCTGCTGCTCACAAGAACTAGGGTTGCACTCTACAGTTTTTTTTTCAATCGCTCAGTGGCACTGAAGTCGGTTAACTAAACAAAGTGACATTCCAGCCCGTTTGAAAGAATAACAAAATCGGCGTGAATGTGCTGTCCATGTGTCAAATACACTTAATCCCTACAAGGCCCTCATATGAATATTGTTGCAGAAAAGCGAAAATAAAAATGGTAGAGTTGTTTTCCCTGAATCCTTTGCATCTTTTTACTCAGGATAAACTTACAGAAAAGAGACGAATGGAAACTCAAACCAATTTGACCTTGGCCTGCTCCTTTCTGGAAAGAGATTTCGACGCCTTCGGTCTGGAAATGAATAGGTGTGTTCATTGTTTGAGGGCGTTTGGCAACAAACACACGTATTATAAAATCGCTAGCCCCGTAAATAGACCTTGATTAGACATTTGCTTATACTGTTTGTTATGAAAAGAGATATAAAAAATAGAATGTTAGCAGTGTATGTGTGTGCGTAAATGTACCACAAAAGTTCGCCCAAATAATATCCGTAATTTGCCTAAAACAGGACCAGTTTTGTTTTACAATGCAATAGTGTATCCAACTTGATGTGCTGAAATAGTGGTAAACAGTGAAGACCTCGATCATATGGCTCCTTTAAAGGACCAGCCTGATCTGGGTCTGCACTGTTTGCTTAGACTTGTCTGCCTTAATATTTAGAACGGTTACAGTCTGTACTAACATTTCATAATGCAAACATATTTGAGCCGCGACACGAGAAAACCAGTAAAGTAGTTGTGCGCCAAATGCAGACTCAGATCAGACTGGGCATCTTCCAAGACTGATCCGACTCTTCGCTAAGCGCTTAAAGGGTAGCTTAGGGTCAAGGCTACCTCCATGCGGACAGCGACGACTCTGAACAGACTTGGCGGATGCCCAGGCTGATCATATTCTGCGCTGGGCGCGCTACCACTTTGGGTGTTTTCTCGTGTCGCGGCTCATTTACTTCGTTTCAGAACCAGAAATGCAAACTGAAAGAAATGTGGAATTTTCTATCGGTCTGTCATTCTGTCGATTGTTTTTATATATAAGCAAATTTTGAAGGGCGGTTGGATGAATGACTAGCGATTTACGTCCTTTTCAACAGTAATTTAGTCTTATCAGGACCATTGGTGGATGATAACGAAAGGTTGTGGGCAATGGAACCCCGTTTATGATTGAAAATAATCCCGCCTACTGTGGGGCTTGAACCCGGGACCGCTAGATCAGCAGGCTAGCGTTGTGTGCAATGGAGCCGGCTGAAAAGACCGCTAGGTCTGCAGGCCAGTGCTTAACCCACTGACTACTGGGGCTCCAATTTTGAAACTAGGGCCTCTGGAAGCAAGGAATGCGTCAGATAAACAAAAATAGCAGACTCAGATTAATTGAGTCTGTTCATGTGCAGTAATTTAATGTTGTAATAGTGTTCCGTACCCTTGCCACCAACTTCTACGTTACTCTATTTAAAAATGACCGTAAAGAGTCCAATGATCCACGGAACGGATCAGCTAACACATATTATGTTGCTCTATGATTAAGTATGGCAAAGCTTTACGGCCGCCACACGGCACTTAAAGCCATCTGCAGTGAAGATGGAGCAAATTCTGAAGGAAGATTCTCCGGAAGCATGAACACGTCAGTGAAACGAAATAAGCAGATTTGGTTTAACTGAGGATGTTGTATTACTGTCCACGCCCCCACTTAGCCCCCTTGCATCGGCTTCAGCGGAACATTATTTTCGAATAGACTCGAATGAGCAAAATTATCCGAAAGGACCTGAAAATATATAATCTGCACTGATAAGGTACCAGGAAGCCTTTTACGGCCACCATACGGCACTTAAAACAAAACGCTATCAGGATAGGTACGTCTGTCCAAATATATAAACACACTAAGGTTAATCAGTTTGACAACAACTAAATAATGCAACAGACCTTGGAAATACTTACACATTACCTAACTGACATCGCCTTTGCCATATCGCTTTGTTTTAAAAGCCTTGTCGTATGACGATAGAAGACCTAGGCAATGGTGAATTAGCATGCGCTCTTATACAAATATGTTAAAGCTGAAGATATTTCACAGCTGTCTTAACCCTCAGTGCCAAGTGTGCCCTTCTACCTCACAGGTTGGATGGGTCCATTTCAAGTACAATGGTAGTCTGAGATACATTCATTATTTCTCAGGGATTCCTGTATTTAATGAAAACATTTAAGGTCCTGATCACAATTTCTGCGGTGCTTGATTCTAGTCAACGAAATTTCCTAGTAACCTTTTAATGGGACTCTCGGTATTAGGATAAGGTAGGGTAAATTCGGACAGTGACATTGTTTCCTCTATATGTCAGTTGTTTGGAATTAAAACAAAATTAACTGGGCAAATAGTGAAAATCCTGATGAAAAGGCTCATTATGAGCCGTCTCATCTGGATTTTCACTGTTTGCAATGGTATGTCCGAATTTACCCGCTGTCCGCAGTTTCCCGACTTGACCCAACTGGATTACGGGCAGGTTTTATCCCAACTTTACTCATGCTCTGAAATAAAGCAATGGTTATTAATTTACAGCTAAAAACATTGAAGTTATTTATTTACGAATGTTCGCTGGCGTGATTCCTGGGGGTTAAAAGATTGGCTAGATATACGAGGGTCATTTCAGAAAAAGTGTAAATGAGTCGGCCATTCCCAGGAATGTTGACCGATTTTTGAAATTATTCTTAACTTTTAGGTTTACATACCACCCAATGGCATTCACTTAAAATGTTTGAGGCACTGGCATTTTCTTCAAAATATGCCTTGACAATTGTTGTTAGGGTAAGGACACTGAGTAGAAACAGACGTAATATTTATGTAAAGACAAATTCATATTTTCTTAACTCTGGATACAAGCAGCTCTTGATTGATACCTATAATACCTGTTATACTGAAAATATTTCAGTATGGAAAGCATTGTATCAGCCTTGCTATCACACAAGATTTACCTTGCAAGATAGGCTTATCATGGAACAATGCGCATTTCTGATGACGTCACTTCCTGTGCTAAATTGAAATGTACAGTAATTTTTTAAACTTCGATTTTGAGGTCAAATAAAGTGACAGTGAATGTTTGGTGACAGATATGAAACAGAAAATAACTAAGATTTAATTCGTCATGTTTGTTTTCTGTTATAAATAATCTTTTATGGCGCTTTATGCTCTTTAGTCAGTGCCTACCTGATTTTTTTACGATTAGTTGCCCCACCCACCCACATATTTCAATGTCAGTGTGTCATATTAAATTACAAGTCTTTCAAGTCTTTATATATGAATTTTTCTATCAATATGTCCTTCTATTTGTTAACATTAAACAAAGTTAAATATATTGAGCATGTGTCTTTTTATTAGAAAATAATTTAATTTTATTGTTTTGTATTTCACATTAGTTGCTGCTACTTTGCAACTTCCGGCGTGGGGTTTGCACACGTTTCATCCAGTTTCATCACTGATTTGATGCCAGTCCTAACAAAATATAGTGACCTAATCATTTCAGTAATAAACTGTCTGTCATTTGTTGGAATTGGATGTGATTGAGTCAAAAATCACAATTCTATTGATATAATGCATTTATAATAACTTTGCATTTATTACCACAGAGCAGACAGAAATCTCGTTTATTATGTTACTTGTGTAGAATCTAGAAACGATTTCTGTATAACTTTCTTATTATACATACAGTATTACGCGTTTCGTCATTAAATATATCATTTTCTCATTAAGCAAACAGTAACAGAACACGAGAGACTTTCAGTGAAAATGTATAGTTTCCAGTGTCCACACCCTTATGACGTATTACGCGTTTCGTCATTAAATATATCATTTTCTCATTAAGCAAACAGTAACAGAACACGAGAGACTCTCAGTGAAAATGTATAGTTTCCAGTGTCCACACCCTTATGACGTATAAGCACGTGCTGTTATGCATGGGTGACTTAGAAATTCTTTTAAAGCATACCATTACAAAGCACTTGAATTAAGCCTTCCAATGATATATAACACCACTGCTAAATATCAGCCAATAGGCTAAGCTGAGATCATTCACATTGTTTCTGAAATGCCCCTCGTATATATTACATTACAATGATGCGCTTTTGTGGCATTTTACAGTCAACTTAATATACATGTACATAGGAAAATACCAATGAAATGCCAAGAAAGTGATAAAATCCATAGATTATAATCTGATATTTGACATTGCATTTGTTTGCCTCCGCGAAAACATCCCACCTCAACACACAGAAGACCGTTTCAGGCTATGTCAAAGGAGACAACATTGCTGTGCAGCTGTTGAGATATTCCCTCTTGATAGTCTTAGCTTTGATTTTATGTTCGCTTGAAAACATGAATATTCTTTAAAATATTTATTATAATACTTTACAGTTATGTAGAACAGGTCATGATAATGACAACTCTCGTTTTTATTCTTTCTGAGTGATTTACCGTTGAAAGTTTGAGCTTCAATTTTGAGTAAATTACCAAAATTTTATAACCCTTAAATCACTTTTCATGATACTCTGCACTTGCATTTATGTAGAACAGACAATGACGATGTGTCGAGTATCACAGTTGAAGCTTTCACAGTCATACTCCATTAGGCGTTTCCCCCCTGACGAGTTTGATTATATATTTATTGTCCGCTCCTTAACTTAAATAATAGTCGGAATACTTCCATGATATTTCACAATTAAGTTTTTGTTGTTGTTTTGGATTTAACGGCCTTTATGACAAAAGAATAATATCCTGTTATAACAAACTCATAAATCTGTTATTTCCGATTGTGAATATGTTAAAACAGGTTGTGAATCTGTTATTTCAAATTATGTATCTGTAATAACAGGTTATGAATCAATTGTTTCAATTTGAAAATCCGTTAACAGTAACTGTTGTGAATCTGTTTTTTCAAGTTAAGTATCTGTAATAACAGGTTAAAAATATGTTATTTCAGTATGAAAATCTGTTTACACAGTTGTGAATCAGTTTTTTTTTTTCTCAAATTATGAGTGTGTTACCAGAAGTTATGAATCTGTAATATCAGGTTATGAGTTTGTTGTAACAGGTAGTGAATCATTTATTTTAAGTTATGAATCTGTAATTTCAAGCTTGACTCTTTTTTTAAAATCTATTTATACATGTTATGAATCTGGTATAACAGGTTCTGGTATAACAAGTTCTGGTATAAAAGGACTCTTTTTGATACTAATCAGTCTTTGAATCGACTGTCCAATCAAGATTAAGAAATTATAGTATGCTTTTCTCTGGTTTCGTCACCAGATATTGTCAGGGTCACTGAAGAGGCCTTATTAGCCGAAACTACGTAATCTGGCCCATGTTCCTTCTTGTGAACATATTCCCTGCTCTTGAAGGAATTCTTTACATTTTAATTTTACGCCACTGCAGCTGGTGTTGTGCCGTGTGGCGGCCGTAAAACGTCTCCCCGTACATCAACCATAGTGCAGATTATATTTTATTTTCATCCTTTGAGATCAGAGGATATATTCTGAGATTCCTGAAATTTTAGATTGGTTTATACTCATTTTCTAAATCATTGTTTTATATATAATTTGGACCCTTTCTGATACTTATCAGTCTTTGAATCGACTGTCCAATTAAAATTAAGAATAAGCATCTTGCTTACTGTCAAATCCTGATACTTTTGAAATTGTATTGTAGTATATGTATGTAATTTATAGTTAATAAAATATCGTTTAAAGGCCCCATTGCTCTATCAGCATGAAATAATCGCTGCAAACTTCTCACTACAGTTTCGCCATTGATTATTATGGTGATTAGCCGGCTTTGAAAAATCAAAACACCTTTGAGTTTATCATAAAATAGATTTGACAAAATAACTAGGTCATTTTAGTTATTTTTCGATTTCACAAGCTTTATTTCGTGGTAAAAACACAAGGTACAAGAGATAAAAATACAAGGTACAGGCGTTTAACAGTTGATAAAAATACAATGTACAAAAATGTTAAGCGAGGATCCCATTGATTGTGCCTCGGTTGCATTATTTCATTGCTTACCGCGGAACCAGAGACAAAATCCGTATTTTTATGGACAGACTTACTATTTTTCCAAAATACCTTGGTCCTTCTTTTTTGCCAGTTACATGATATAAAAGAAGCAAATCAACCGAAAGATTTTCATTAATTCTAAAGGCTGTACAGGTTTCATAATGATTTGTATTTTGACGATTTTTACCAGTGATAGGATTATGGAGACTTTAAACTAAGATTTAGAAATTACAGTATGCTTTTTTTCTGGTTTCGTCACCAGATATTGTCAGGGTCACTGAAGAGGCTTTATTAGCCGAAACTACGTAGTCTGGCCCATGTTCCTTCTTGTGAACATATTCCCTGCTTTTGAAGGAATTCTTAACGATTTTAATCTTAATATGTTTTAACAGGTTTTAAATAATTTTTTTTTTTAAGTTATAAACTGTTATAACAAGTTATGAATCTGTTATATCCGATTGTGAATATGTTGAAACAGGCTGTCAATCATGTGTTTGTTATAACAGGTAATTGATCTTAAATGGATCTTTTATTTCAGGTTTGGATCTGTTATAACATCAACATTTGTGAATATGCTACTTTAAGTCATGATAACGTATGCATCTGTTATAACAGGTTATGAATTTAATCGAAGGATAGGAATAAAAACAGAATAAACAACCAACGACGGGTGTGAATATCACGGTGTTATGAATTTGTTATTAGAGATTGCAAAACTGTTGTTTCAAGTTCTTATTCTGTTATAAGAGGTTATGAATCTGTTATAACAGGTTGTGATTCTGTTATTTCAAGTTATGTATCTGTTATAACAAGTTATGAATCTGTTATTCCGGGCTAATTAACCTGAAAAAATACAAAACAGAAATCAAATCTTTCTGACCCTATTGCTCTTCTTTACTCTCATCTACTTATTCTTATGGTTTTTCGATAGATGGAAACGATGGTGTCTGGTCTGACGTTCCTTAACGTCAGGCAGAAAATCCGAGAAAGAGGAGGGGG
Source organism: Ctena decussata (assembly GCA_963989385.1). Taxonomy (NCBI): domain Eukaryota; kingdom Metazoa; phylum Mollusca; class Bivalvia; order Lucinida; family Lucinidae; genus Ctena; species Ctena decussata. The sequence continues at coordinate 15,539,048 of OZ022498.1, forward strand.
AAACCAAGACAGAATAATTGGTTTGCTCCTATTCAAATGATGAACGTAGATGCTTTGATGGCGTAGAAAATACTGGTAGAATAGTGTGCAAAAATGGGCGAATGCGTAAAGTTTTGATCATTTTACTAGTTAAGAACCTCATGTTTCGAAAACATGTCAGAATGCATGAACTAAGAGCTCTAGTTCAAAGTACATGTAACCAAAGAAAACTTTCAATTCTCATGTAACAGTTTTCATAAGAAAAAGAAATAAACAGACATATTGTTTTTCAAATTTATAAATGCCAGTATAAAATATCATCATTTATCATTCATTTAGAAAACTAGAAAATATAAAACAAGGCAGTGTCTCAGTTTACATATGAAGTCAACACTGAGAAAATGGGTTAGGTACCTAGAAGTGATATGTCCATATTTTTAAATAGTAGTAACCAAGCAATTTACAATGAACGCACGCAGCTTTGCGAATTACACTACTAACACACTAAGATTACAAAGATAGAATTTAATCTTGAAAAGGGTCAGCAATTGTCCGAAACAGGTCGACGAAAAAAAAAAACAATGCTGATAAATTACCGTTCCCGTTGTTTTTTTTTTCACTTTCGTGCCCCTGCACCCCGCCCCCACCCCCTCTAACTCCATCTTTTTTCTTTTGAACTCTATTTTCAAAATGACTCTAAATGATTCGGTGGTCCCAGAGGACCAACTTTTATATCGTTAGCTTTGCTATTTACGGGGAGATATCTGCGGTCTTCCACACAGCACTAAACATCACATGAGTGGCGTTAAATAAATTTTGCAAAAATATACTTTTTTGAAACAAAGAATACGACAAAAAAAATAAAAACAGAAGACTCGGTTTAATAAAGTTTTTTCATGACCAATAATGAATGTGAGACAACAGCTTTCACCGGTTTAAGCAGAACTATTTTTACCCAATTACTCTAAATGAACTCACCGGTTCAAAAGAACCTGACATTATAAAATCCGCAGTAAGATGAAATACGGTGAGACGTTTTACGGCCGCCACACATCACTTAACAACAGCTGTAGTGACGTTGTATAAAATCGATACTTCCGATCCACTTTCTCATATAAGTTTATTGTTTCGACATGCAGCCTTTAAAAAATTTTATTATCACAACTAAGCATTAATACTGGAAGACTTCGCCCTAAACAACTGATCTGAATTCCCCATTTAAAACAGAAGCCTAAAATTTACCGTTTTACCTAAACAGACAGCATTACCAGGTGCTGGTGCCAGCACTTTACCCATTTACGCCTTATGTCCAAAAGGGATCTTGTTACACCGTAGAGCCCCAGATTACACCCCGCAAATAACAGTACTAAAGACATTCATGGATTAATAGCAATAACAAAATAGGCATAGTTTAAAACCTGTAATGAAATCGGCTGGAATTGAATGGACAATATAATCTACAGTCTAATCTCTCTACAATTTGTTGCTGAAGCCTGGAATGGTACTCTAACATGAAAGAATTTGCTCCCTTGTGGAAGCAACTTCTTTCTCGTAAGAGTGCCAGCCTAAACAGCTGAATGAGGTGGGGGAAAATTATCACTGTCAGTTTATTCCATTTCATGTTCTTAACTATGTCCGACAAATACACTGTCAATGTTTATTTGTATGCATAAGTTCTGAATAGTAAGATCCTTTGGAAGCAAGGAATACATCATAAACAGAAAACAGCAGACTCGGTTTAACTGACTCGGCTTAATTGACCAGTAATGAAATGTGCGACACTAGCCACGGCCCCTAGCACCGGCCGCAGCGACACCTTTTTCAAAATAACTCAAATGAACTCAATGATCCCAAAGGACCAGAAAATTTAATCTGCACTATGATGATATACGAGGAGACGTTTACGGCCGCCACACGGCACAAACACCAGCTGCAGTGAAGATAAATAAGTTCTGAATAGTAAGATCCTTTGGAAGCAGATTAACCAGATTTAGTCCGGAGATTATATTTTAATCTCATTAACTTCACAGTTTGAGGTCTGGTCAAATGTTGAATTTCTCTCTTTCTCTCCGCTATTTGTCGAGCTACTGATTCAGTAACCGTTTCCCTTGAGCCCAGTTTGCTTTGACACAGTTTGGTTCCAACAGTCTCAGACACAGATTGTTCCAGTTGCATCTTGTCTTTTGTTACTATTAGCTTACAGATGTTTGTCTTTGTCTTATGTATTGCATTGTCTTTTTCGATAACACAGTAGCACCGTCTTCCTCCCGTAAGTTCTTTAGTTACATGTTGTTTAACCCCTCTTGAATGTAAACTATTCACATTATCTGTTTTACATTTTGTGTTTGTTTTTGCAGTATAACTTAAAGAAATGCGTCGTGATAACGACTTGAGCATATCGTCAAATATTTCAGCTAGTGACCCGCTGTTATCATCATCATTACCATTATCATTATTTTGACAAGGTTGGCATGGAGTTATCTTCTCCAAAAGATTGAAGATGTATTTCATAGTCTTCTTAGTTTCTTTCTCGACTTAATTCCAGTTCCAATACAGTGTAAATGATGGACTGACAATGATCAGGCTTGTATTTATGTGATCCTTAATGCCACAGCCGCCCATATCAGTGAATTTTCTAAAGCTGCAAACGCCTACTTTCTAAAATCGATGACACCTTGCATCGTAAAACATGATATCAGCAAGTTAAATATAGTAACATGAAGCCATTATTTTAAATCGTGATTTTAGAATTGTAAAACCGTGAAATTTCTAAGTATTTGGATAGATAGGTATGAACAAACAGTGCATGCCAAGATCAGACTAAGGTGCAGTCTGATCAGGGCCTTCACTGTTTGCCATTCCATCAGCATTTCCGGACACAGTACTTCATGTGAAAACCACACTGGTCCATTTATAGGTCAAGTAAGGTGATAATGTCGGCGTTCCAATGTTTTATATAAGGTTGTGACACAACTGAGGAGTAGTGACTATGTCATAACTCCTACGCCACCCGAAAATGTGTATCGCAATCAAGCCTGCCAAAAAAGTACATTTTTATTACATATTTATTAACTATGTAGACACATAATGATTTACTGTTTAAGTCTATGTTTTCACCGCTTTTATAAGGGGAAAAAACAGGTAAGACGCTGCAAAATTCGCTAATAACTAAAGAACACATATACCTCCGACTTTCGCCACTACCTATTGAAACCACCACCTCTCGAAACCAATCTCAATACCGGTAATGAATCTATAAATAATCTGGTCAAAAATGAAAACGTTCCATCAAAAGTATATTAAGAGTGACGGAAAAGAATACTACAAGTCAAGTATCTACTGCAACCAACGTCCTTCTAAAGGCGATGGTAATCTGTTACGGTCAACTGTCAGATAAAATATTCCGCCGAAAAGCTGATTTCTTTTGATCCAATTATAACGGTATTAAAACCGCTCAGCTAAAGTCGCGGTAACTAGATTTGTGGCGTCAGAGTCTCACTGTACTCTGTCAACCTCGCGCTAACAATGCGACCGCCGCGGAAGTCGTTGATAATGTAGCTGACAGGTACCGTTAAGATAAATTTTGTGGCTAGGATCAACTGAGCCGACGTCTATGAAGAAACGACTTTGATTGTCTGTCTTTTTAATATTTTGACATAACGGAACGTTTCTGAACCTTCTCCAACAACGACATGTTGCAGTAGTGGATTGACGCGTTGTACAATCTTCATCCCTCAAACGATAGTGTATAATTCTAAGACCTTGACCTTGGTCAGCAGTGGCAGCTAAAAATATCAATCAGTCTGCGTATACCTAGAGGTAAGCCCAAACACATATCAAGAGTTTGAAATAAAACTAGAAATCTAGGCTAAGAATATAATCTTATACCAAGGCGGCACTTCTGTTTGGTTCTTCTAAATTATTCCATGTGTTAGTTGTCGCTTTGACTGCTTTGATATATGGTTTGTTATGTTAAGACTAGCCCTGACATTAAATAATTCAAAACGGGTTAAAATAGATGTTTAATGTTTTACGTAAAATGTGCTATTGTTAGGGTTGGTGCTTTTTGTAAGACTGCTGTGTGGGCGGTGATTGATTTTGTTAGGTTGAGTAGGTTGAACAATTAAAAGAAATGCACATATTTATGACTGTTATGTATCAATACATAAATAAGGCACTCGTTACACCTATTCAAATGGTGCAAAAAATATGAATAAAGATATTACAAAAGTGCATTTCCTTTATGGACAGTATGGTAAACCATGACAGAATTCATAACATATGTGGCAATTTTATAGCTGACCCCGGAAACTTATTTGATGGAATTTGTAATTGTGGTGAAAAGAAGGGAGACGCATTAATAACGCACTTAAAATCGGGAAATAGTTGCCGTTTCGAAAACTTTGTATTGCCAAAATATAGCTACATATATTTCAAACTGGTTATGGTCTTTTATAAATCTCAAGGACAATAAAGAGAACCGCACATTTAGAATTTGGCGAACACTTCTTTGAAGGTAAATGGGGGCTCATTGAGGGGAAGCAAATCTTTTAATTTCATCTCACTTTCCAATGAGGTCAGCTCTAAAAGGATAAAAACTGAGAAGGGTATATTCTATTTGAGCTATGACACGAGAAAACCAACAATGTGGTTGTGCGCCCAGCGCAGACTCAGATCAGCCTGGGCATCCGCCCAGTCTGATCAGACTCTTCGCTAAGCGCTTAAAGGATAGCTTATGGTCTATGCTACCTCTATGCGGACAGAGAAGACTCTGATCAGACTGGGTGAATGCCCAGGCTGATCTGAGTCTGCGCTGTGCGCACACTACCACTTCGTTTGTTTTCTCGTGTCGCGGTTCATTTTGAAAGTACTGCATCGTCCAGGAAAGCAAACAGGTAGTCACCAATGTCGTTTCACTGTGTAAAAATCGCAGAAAATGAGGTGTTCCCAGTTATCTAAACAATGATTTGCAAATTCAAACATGCACGAATTTTTTGAAGCTTACAATATTAGGCTCAATGACAGAAGGAAGATTTGAGCCGCGATATGACAAAACCGACAAAGTTGCGTGTTAGCCCAGCGAGGACTCAGTTCAGACTGGGCGGATTAGAGTCTGATCAGTCTTCGCTGCCCGCACTGAGGTAGCTCAGACCATTAACTACCCTTTAAGCGCACAGCAGAGGCTCTGATCAGACAGCTGTAGCCCAGGCTGATCTGAGTCTTCACTTGGAGCTCACGCCATAGTTTTGGTTTTTGTCGTGTCGCCGCTCATTTGTAATTGACTTGTCATTGATATTTAAATCAGAAACACGATTAAAAGAAGACAGAGGTTTTTACTATCAATGTAAACTTTACAACACATCAGTTTGAAAGTTTTATGACTAAAATCAAGGCATGCGATAGCTCTGGTGAAGCCATTTTTGTACATAATAAATATGTAACCTTTGAAATTGCACTTAACCGCCGTTAACCGAGCTACCGCGGAAACCTAACCCTTCACGTGTATTATGATCAGTTTTTGGAGACGCACTGCAAGCAAATATCACGTGAACGTAGTATAACCAGAACGTGTACCTTTATATACATATACTTTGTTGATATTAACACTAGCTCTGCGTTTGTACTTATTGCTAAGACCCTGGTACTGTTCTTGAAGTTTGTGTGACGATGGTATCAGGTGTTATGTCTAAAGTGATTCCTCAATATCTTTCTAGGTCTATTCATATAGGGAAAAGATATTTTAAACCAGTATTGACTCTTGTATGCCAGAAACCACTTTAAGCGGAAGGTTAATCCATATATGAATACTGAGATTCTTGGTGTTATGTGAAAAAAAAAAAAAAAAAAAAAAAAAAAACGTCGCCGTTTTTTTTGTTGTTTTTTTCTTCTTTTTTTTTTCTTTTGATTTTTAAAAAAGGAAAATTTAGATGCTGATTTACAGCAAGATCGTATCGTCCAGTATTGTTCACGTGGAAAAAGGGCAGTATCAGCATACAAGTACGTTAAGTGTCACTCGTCAAGCAATTCATATAATAATTTTACTGAAATACATTATTGTTCTTTGAGTACATCTGTACCATGCATAATTTCAGACCTGTGCATTAGACTATGAAATAAATAGTGGATCTTACACGAGTGGTCATTTCATGTGCAAATTTATGAAACGAGCCTCCGGCGAGTTTCATGACTTTCATATAAAATGACAACGAGTATGAGCTTCTGTTTATCATATGACCCTTTAAAATGGGATTTTAGGGCCTTTAAACTAAACATTATTTCAATATGAAAACGCATTATCATTGACATGCACGTTGTCAACGGTTTTAAAGACCTGGATTTTTGTCATTAGTAAGTTATGTAATTCTTATCTAATCCAATAAACAGTCTCCTCTGGCTAGCCTGTCTTATTTAGACAGTGTCCCAGCAGTCGCTTGGTTATAGTAGTAAGTGATAATACAAGAAAATATTTGTAAAGTATATTCTATTAATGTTTTTCTTTCTTCCTTAAGTTCTTTTTTTATTCACGTTTATCTTTATTTTTCTTTCTTTTTCTGTTCTTCTTTTTTTAATTAGTATTTGAGTATTCTTTGACTGCTAATCAGCAAATTATATTTTACAAATTATAGAATATATTGTTCTTTTCTCTCACATTTTGACTGATGCATGAATTTATCCCACTGGGGCCCCACAGGCAGACAGTGGTTTCAGCACAGCATTGTTTTATGACCCTAATAATGATGTGATTAGGCGGTGCCTTTGATTTTCTTATCGCTTGTTTATTGGAGAGGATTATATTGGTTGGTCTAAATAGAACAAAATCCAGGCCATTCAGTGTACGCGTCAATGTTATTACACGTGTGGTCATGCGATTTTTATGACACTATGTTATCCACTAAATAACAGCGACGTCATATGACAAATAGGGGATATTTAGTTTTGTCTCTAAGTCTAAAATTGGATTAAATGTAAGTTTAATAATGTAAAAATAACCAAAATGTAAAGTTTTGTGATTAGAGCCTTTCCTACTAACTTTCAATTAATTGTATCATGGTCAGCTCTGCTGCTTTACTTAAACCTTATTCACATCATCTTTTGTGGCATTCCCATAGCCAATAGAATTAAGGATGGATATCGACTGCAAATTGCATGAAAGAAAACTGACAAGGCATGTAAATGCCACAGAGTATAAGCAAAACGTAAATTTCTATATATTATCACATACATAAATAAGGAAAGTCTACTCAAGCCTAGTCCATCCCATAACCATACAAGGTCGATTAGGGCAGAAGAGATGACCGCAACGATCTCTCTCCTGTTGGTCCTGCTTTCAGCTTCCCTGGTTGCGCTGATACATGCCTTATCTGTCCACTCTTTTAAATTGTATTTCCATGTTTTCTTCCAATCTCTTTTCCATTCTCATGTCACTGTGACATGTAAGATCGTCTTTGCAGAAAACAGTTATTTGGTTCCCCAACGCCTTAAAGCCGAGGCACAGTAGTGTTGTTGCTAATCAGTGCAATGCAAATAATCTGTTGCCACTCCGCTTATTTGGAATTATTGATCATAATCTGAATAATTACAAGGTTTCATCATTGTAAGACAGATTCAAGGCAGATGCTTGCACTGTCCTTGGATATAACTCTGCACTTTATTTCTATTTTACCCCCTTTTCCAAAGGAAATTAAATCTTAAAGAAAAGAATTCACTGTCATATAATCAAATGATTTTCTTTAAATGTATACCCTTTCTGCAAAGATGTTTGTGCCCAGGGACGCAAACAGGAATCATAAACTGTCAGTAAGTTCCCTTTCAAAAATTTGAAAAGAGGACACAATGCATGGTAATGAAACACACACCTTAAAACCAAGCCACATTTGTCTTGGGACAGACCGCTCCTAAGCAGTACTTGTGTTCCAGTTCTGCTTTGTTAGACTTTTCAGACGTACTAATTTGTTGGACTTTCAAGACATGTGCTGCTTTGTAAGACTTTTAAAACATGTTCAATTTTGTTAGACTTTTCGGACATATGTCGATTTGTTAGACATTTAAGACATGTGTTTTTTGTTAGACTTTTCACACGTGTGCTGCTTTATTACATACATGATAGATATATATATATATATATATATATATATATATATATATATATATATATATATATTTTTGCACACCTTTTGTTTTTCAAGGAAGAACTTGCATGCTTTTAGCGCTTCAGAGATTTCTAGTATGTCTTCAAAGAAGGAAACGCTATCAATGAATCATCACAGGAAGCAAAATAAATCACGGAAAAGACCTAGGATGAGTCAGAGATAGGACACCTTCCCAGGTTGATGGGCCCCATCTGCTCACATGCAACAGGTAGTACTGCCTACTGGAATTTTGAAATAAAACCTGTTCTGTTCTGTTCTATGATGCAAATGAAAATCTTAAAGAGTTTCTTCAAGAGCAGAGCAGACATTCAAAAGAAGGAACATTGGCCATACTTCGAAGTTTCGGCTATTCAAGTCTCATCAGTGACCCTGACAATATCTGGTTACGAAAGCAAGAGAAAGGCATACTAAATGTCCGTAAACTTTTGTTGATTCCCAACACTACCATCCCCACCTTCTAGATGGCTTTTATGTCAAGCTCGCATATTTACTTAGATTTTTTGTGTTAAAGGTTTACGTCATCGTTTTTGGAACCTTACTTTTTTCTCAACTCCGAAAAAGATTTAGTTCACATTTGGTACGATGCTAGGTATTGATCCGAAATTTTAAAGTAACATTTCTATCCCCTTTAATGACCTCGAATCAAGGTCGCAGACTTTTGTTCAAGAATATCTATTATTAAATTATGAAAATTGCATGCAAAACATGCAGGGTCAAATATTCTCCATCGTCAAAAATTGAAAAGCAACTTTCTAACGTCGTGCATAATCAGTTGCTGCATCCTGCAGCAACTTTTGTATTTGTGTTTAATTGTGGTTATTCCTATGCAATAATTGATGAAACCAGAGGACCAATGGTCCTGTAGCGCACCTGACACCTTCTGTCAACAGACACACTTTGTCATTTTGCTCATTTGTTACAAATTTGAAACCAGTTGCTTATTAGGAGTTTAATTTTAATTTCAATATCTCATTGACCTTGAGCAAAGTTAAAAAATGACCTTGACCTTCGATGACCTTATGCCTTCATTTAGTTAACCATATTTCCAATTATTATATCCAGGCTTAAAAACTTTCCATGAAATCAACTGTTTCAGCATTTTCCCATACAAAAGCATAACATACCAAAGTTTACATTGTAATAGATTAGGTCAAGGACAATGCACAGTCATAGTTTGTACAAATTTGATGGACCCATGTCCCAAATGCTACAAACAAGCTGCAAGGTCATTGGGCCTTTGGTTCTGGAGAAGAAAGTTTTAAGGGTTTTTACTATGTAAGGGCACGGCGGCCACCTTGGTCATGTGACCATGACCATCTGAACAAATTTTGGTTCCTTTGACCCAGTGAAGCTCGATATGAGATATGGCTTCAATGGGTCTAGTGACTTCAGAGAAAAAAATGTTTGAAAATGTTGACGGGTGAAAGAATCTCACTGACCTTGAAGAAAGGTCAAAACAATTATCTGGTGGACGACGAACGGACGACGGACCATGTCTATACTAAAAGGTCACCTGTGAGGCTTCGGCTCAGGTGAGCTAAAGAGCCAGAATTTCCCAGAGAATGGAAGTAGTTGGAGGTGCTGTACACGTAAACGAATTTTATTTTTGCTTTAAATGACTCCGCAATCTCTCAGTACCGAGGCTTCACATATGAAAATCAGGGCACATTTTAACTGTTCTCTCTTTCCATTAGTATTTTAAATTTTGGCACCGGAATGTAGATGAATTTGTTGACTTTTAAATGACCTTTTTGCTTACTCACTATGGAAAAATGTTAAATGCTTTTTATGATTACTCACTATGAAAAAAAAGATAAATGTCAAATATCCCACGATTAGACAAATACCTGAAGGTGTGACATACAGCAGTAGGTGGTCAGAAACCAGGCGCCAAGATTATAAAACTTTTTTATGCTCAACTCAGCTGCGAAAGGAGAGAGATGGGCTCGACCTTTCATCTGATGTTCCCCACTGCCCCTACAGCTATTAAGCTATGAGAAACCTTTACCTTTACAGCTGAGCGGATAAATGTAATGTCGGCATTTCCAGATTTATAAGCAGAGAAAATTTCATACTCTGATGAACTGAGAAAGAAAACAACTGTACTTATCAATACTTTGCTTTATATTAGCAGGTGAAAGCTCATGCTCAGCTGAATTGAGCATGAAATTAGTTTTATAACCTCGGGGGCAGATCTATAAAAAACATTACTGTTATAATATGAAATATAAGGACACATCAGAAATTATCCAGAGTTTTTACTGCCCGATGATGTAGTAACACCTGCTGGCTGACAGACTACATAACAAACCCTGATCATTCGAAATATTCTGATCTGGGTCAATACTGTTTGTTCAGGTGTGTCAGACACAGAATATGGGTCATTTTGGTACTGACATTTTGATATAATTATTCTTCAAAGAAAACATTTTTGTTCAAATTTTGCATAATTATTTAGTCAGCTATGAAGGTTCCTTAAAGAGACCAGAACAAGCATTGCTTAACAACGGCCTTCAACCCAGGTAGATCCAGGTAGGTAGATAGGTAGACGGTCTCGACTGGGTATCCGCGAAGTCAGTGGTCAGTTAAAGTTCAGGTAAAATAAACAGTTTTCCATAGTAGTTTTGCCTCAAAATTAGTAATTAGTATAATTTTTACAGCAGATTGTACTAACGAGTAGTCAATAACATTTTAGGCGAAAACAACTAGCAATAACAAATGAAATTATATGATATATAAAATAGGCCATTAATAAACCCCCATGCCAACTCTCACTTATGTAGTAATATAATTATTGTTTTGAAGTACTGAAGCTGAAAGGATCGTTGTACTATCGTTTTAACCACTAAACTGCTTTATTTGAGAGAATAGAAAAAATGAAACAAACAGATTTAGAGAAACGAAATTCAAGCTTTCCTTTCCATTTCATTATTAATGCCGATCTGAAAATAAGAACAATGCTCCACTGTCCGATACCATAATATCTAGGCTGTTCATCTAAGTTGCAAGGTTAATGTCATCATGGCATCACCCTTATCAGCAGTGGTAATACTAACATAATCTGTAATGGGATCGAGGACAAGACAAGAAAATCTCAGGCTAGTTTTTAAATTATATAGTCTTATTAGAGGCTTGCCGAGCATAAGACTTTAAGTGACTAAGTCTACAATTATGACCAAATTTTGGTTTTTTATTCTTTTTCTTTAAATCATTTGTAGATGTAGCAAAAGGTTATGCTACCACCATAGATCTGTTCATTACAGCTGAAAACTGCTGGTTACAATGAATTAGCTTGATTGAAACAGGTGTTTTTCGCTTGCTTGTAATTATTTACGTCCCTCCAGAAATTCTAGACAGCTGATTATTTACCTAAATGCTGTAGTTTTGATAGTGATAATTTGTGAAGGTTTATGAGTTTAGTGAAATTAATATCCCAGTCTTAGCTATATAACTGTATTCTTGAAAATTAGAAACATTAATTCCTAAAACAAAATATTAAAAATTACAGACTTTGCAGTTTTAAATAATCTGAAAACGAGATTGAGATTTCCTTGTCGAGGCCTCAGCCCCATCATAGATTATTTTTCTCATCCATTATATTTTATAGAACAGAACAGTCATTGAATACCTTCACTTCTTGTTGAAGCCAGCTAATTTTCTATTAATAGTTCTGACATATGCGTTAACTTCACCTTGTGCATGCATTTTTAATGACTGACAGCTTATCAGAAATCTACAGTGACACTTCATGCACATCACTGGCAGTAAAATTCATTTTGTATGCAGTTTACATGACAAGTAGCACCAAGTTGATTTGTTGAGTTTTAGTGTGTGATTAATTGGACCGTGCTATTTAGCAATGATTTGCATTTTGAGACAGCTTTCTTAGCCTATGCTGAGATAGCAGGTCGAGATAGAAAAATCTCAGACACCTCTGGAAAGGGATATTCTTGTCCAATGGGTGAGAAAATAATGTCCTTTTATAGACTGACATTGGCAGTGAAATGGTTACATGAAATCCTAAGTATCCAAATTCGTCGCCATTTTCAAAGGGATACAACTTTTGTCATTTCCTATTCACTTGCCTGGCAATGAAACCCTCCCATAAAGGGGACTACTCTAAGAATTGACCTCCATTGAGAAGGGAGGCAAAACTGAAAATGGCAGAGTTCACCCCCTTAAAGTGTACGTATTCACCTTAAATAATTCATTAATTGTTTCCAGTACTTAACAGCGGACAAGCGACATCACTGGTCTATATTGGTATTCAATGATATCAAAGAAGGGTACAACACGCACTTAACTAGTGCTTACACCATCCTTATCAAAATCGCCAACTTTAGCACGACATATTTCGCAATGCGCGAAGTCTACAATGATAAGGGTGGTATAAAGATAGTTAAACCATGGTTTGTCCGCATGTACGGAAGATAATCCACTCACTAAAGCAAGTGGATTATCACCTCGTACAAGCAGACAAACCATGAAAAGCTGTTTCATAATGACAATAAATCAATTTTACCGTGACTTCTTTCAACTATAATACCAATATTGGGAGTAGTCGGGGTGTAGAGTAGTTCAACATTGCTTGCCAGTTGTGAGAATTTAACTATTTCTGACAACTTATGGATTACAGGAAACTGTCTAAGAGCTTTCAATAACATGCTTTCTTCCCTATATCCCTTCTTTGTTTGATTCGTCAATGTGATACAGATTTGGTACACATGTCAACCTAATGGTTTCTAAATAGAAGTTACATAGTTTTTTTACGGGCCTACACTTCTTTATTTGTTATCTAGACCGACTGTACTTGAGTGTGTTGCTTGCCATAATATGATGCGGGTTTTTTTTTTATTAATTTTATGAGCGTGTTGCTTGCCATTTATGATGCGTTTTGTATGAATTTTAATTCTGCATTTATTTTCATTCCGTTGACTTCTCGTAGATGAAAAAAAATTAAAAAATCTATCAATCTTTACAGAATTCTTAAATAGGCAATCGAAAACATGTTTTTCCGTTATATTACTTTTGCTTTCAGTGGGCTGGGAAGGCGTTTTATGGGGTCTATCGACAGATTGAAAATAAACATGTGCTGTACAGAGGGATTTTCAGCTATTAAGAAACGATAAAGGACTTGGGACGGGGGCCAAATTTGCATTATTTATTGTTCCTGTGTCACCGTTGTAATAGTTTAGAAAGCAGAAGGCCTTTCCAAATCGATGCTTCTGGTGTGTTTTATTCGAGGCGCAGCATCGTATAATTTCGATATTATTCCACATTTCACAAGATTCCATTGGTCAAATAACGCGTGTGTCAAAATTTAGCCAATAATATCAAAGGTCAATGAATATTTAATCTTCGTTTTCTGTCGTCGTACTGCACTGTGAAGACTAGCACTCTGTCTTATATTAATTCAAAATGTTTCTCTTGTTTGTTTACATTTGAAATGCTATCGAAAACATACGCATGTATTCAAAACTGTCTTTTTTTCGTCGTCATCTACTTTCGATTTCTACGTTCGCAAACAGTGCAACATGTTGATAACTATTTTGAAATCAGGTCAATTTCAAGATTGACCGCGGTCAATTTTGGAATTACAAACTGGAAAGCTCAATTTTGAGATGGGTGGTTGTCGCTCCCTCCCGGTGTCAAAATTACGGTTGTAGGTGCCTACCGACATAGCTTACTTATTCATAAAAGTTAATGTCAAATCTTCAACTAGAGACATATAACAAACCACACTTCCATTTAATCTGCGCCAATTATCTTTTTTTTAGATTTTTCTTGTTTTTACTGTATTCCTATTGGTATGACTTTTTGTACGTTATCTTGGATAGCCTCGCGACCATTAAGTTGGACAGAGCTAACTTCTTGGCTTTTTGCTTGTCTTGTTTGGCTTTGTGTGCCGTCTTTATGGATGTAATTGTCCATTTACTTTCTGTGGCTGGATGTGAAATTCGATTGAATCCGTTCCTGATTGTTGCCGCTTTCTTATCTGAGCCGCGACACGAGAAAACCAACAATGTGGTTGTGCGCCCAGGGCAGACTCAGATCAGCCTGGGCATCTGCCCAGTCTGATCAGAGTCTTCCATAAGCGCTTAAAAGGTAGCTAAGGGTCTATGCTACCTTCATGCGGATAGCGAAGACTCTGATCAGACTGGGCGGATGCCCAGGCTGATCTGAGTCTGCGCTGGGCGCACAACCACATTGTTGGTTTTGTCGTGTCGCGGCTCATCTACTTAATACATTTTTTTGTTTGATATATTAGAGAAATAAAGAAGTACCCAACTGGATGGACAGGATTCGAACCCACGCCGACTACAACAACTCCGCCTAGCCATTCAGTGACATCAGCTTAACCGATTGTGCCACTACGCATTTCAAAAAAGGAGTTTCATGGAACCATGTGATGCCGAGGCTGATCTGAATATTCGAATAGCGCACATGCCTCTTTGTTTGTTTTCTCGTGAAGCGGCTCAATATTAGCTATCTCTAGCTATACATCTACAAAAGACTTATCAGGGTGCCATGCCGCGTAGCGCAGTCGGTAGCGCGTCCCGGTCTTGCCATTTACTTCCGTTTCCCCTTTCGCTGATTCAAGAAGGGCAGTTGTCAGTTACTGTCGAAAGTAAGTGTACTTAGAACTGGTTAACCGCTTAGGAGGTGTAAGCCTGCCCAGTAATAGTGTGGTTAGGTGAACTGAACGTCCCGACATGACGATAGCTGTTTACCGTGGACGTAAAACAACAACACAACAACAAGAACTTATCAGGGTAATCAGATTTCTAATGTTCAGTCAAATTGTTCAACTGAACCAATTTCTCTGACCAGAGTACCAAAATGCGCAGGTAGATCTTAGTAATCGATTGTGGCGCATAGTATAAGGTACCTTCTTTGCTCTTGTTACAGCCGATACTGTTTGATTGGTTGGTTGGTTTTAATGGCCTTTTGAGATAGTATTTCTGCCTTTATCGAGCCGTCTCCCAAACCAGAGAGACAGGACAGATGAAAGAGAAAACTATCCAAAGTCCCCCGCACCTACAGCTAGCACAGTAGGACATCGACCTACTTTAATTCAACATAAGTAGGATGCCCCGATGCCGAAATCTTTACAATATCTTAGACGGACCCTACCATCCCGTGAAAAATATATAAATCAAGCTTCGACTAGTCATGATTTGATACGTCAGTTGTAAGCCAGACTAAAATGGCGCCGTAGTCGAATGGTTAGAGTGACTCGGTTTTGGTGCAGAAAGTCTCCGGAAGGTCGTGAGATCGCGCCCAGGTTTCGCCATCCGACGACTGGAAAACTCTGTCAACCCAGCAGTAAATGGGTACCTTTTTCTAATCAGAGAAGGCTAAGGAAGCGAAAGGAGAGGGATGGGCTCCGTCTTCCATCTGCTGTGCTCAAGATACAGTGGGTCTCTAACTCCCACGGCCCCTACGGCTATTAGGCCATGGGAAAACTTAACCTTTAACCTTGTAAGCCAGGGCTATTGGCAGTTTAGTCTAGCAGGTGGAACGGTGACCAAGGCTAACTGACTGAACAGGGGCTTAAGAGAATGCACAAGTGAGCACTAAGCAGGTTTTGGTTCGCAGTTTGCCTTTTCATGTAGGAAGAATCCATTGCTAGCAATGTGTTCAATGTACATATACACTATATTTCATCAGATGACATCCATATATAGTAGATCGAAAGGGTGAAATGGATATAAAAGTAAGGCATTGGTGTATTAATAATTTATTTCTCAAGCATTATACATGTTCTTTATTATATAATTTTCATACAGTTATAAGTATGTCTAAACAAATGCTTTTTCTGAAGTGACGATTGCCACAAGTCAAGAGAAACGTCCGACACATTATATAAAATCTGATTTCCAAAAATCGAATACTTAGGGAGTTATTTAGACGTCTCTTAATTTAGCAAGCACAATACTCCTAGTACCTTTCGCACTGGACACACAACATTAAACGAGAATTGAATCCACGTTGATTCAACATCATTACATTGAATCAGCGTTGATTCAATGTTGATTCAGCGTGGCGTGTCCACTGGCTTTCCTCCCCCTGTATATTTAATATTTCTTTCTTTATTCTATTACTTGTAATAAAATGTTGCGACTTGTAAAGACTGTTAAAGTAGCGGTATGTTTCCTAGTTATAGGGGTGGTCGTGGTCGTGCGGTGGTGTTGGGTAACTTTCAGTGACGGGGCATCCTACTAATTTGGATAATAGTAGGGCTAGGACCAACTGTCCCTGCAGTACGGGCGGGTTGGGGTCGTTGGAACTTTTTTTCTCTCCTCTATCATATCGATTTTTCTTCTCACTCTATCTGTGAGATGGCTAGATATAGACTGAAATACTATCAAGAGAGCCGTTTAACCCGAGACAACCAGCCAACCACTAAACGGACTATCACAATATCTTCATTTGAAAGAGTCTACGTTTTGCTGTCTTAAATTCTGCTACTGCTAAGCTGAATGGATACAAGAGAGACTTTTGTCTCCCTTCTCAACGGTAGTCAATTCTCAAAGGGAAGAATTTGCTCCTTTAGGTAAGAATCCATTTTGGAAGGTCTACCTCATCGAGGAAAGCAAAGAGGAAGACTCTCCTATTTAAAAGTTTCAGGAAATAACAAAACGACACGTCTGATCGAGGTCTATACTGTTTGCATAAGATTTATAACAATTTCTGTAAAAAATGAAAAAATAAACAAGACATCCCTAAGAAGTGTCCACCGGGCAAAATGTGTTAGGGTCTAGTAAAGTAAATTCGGACAGCAGGTAAATTCGGACATACCTTTGCAAACAGTGGAAATCCTAATAAGACGGCTCATTGCAAAGTAAAAATACAGATGAGACGGCTCATAATGAGCCATGTCATCAGGATTTTCACTGTTTGCTTAGTTATTTTTGTTGTAATTCCAAACTGACATATGAATGAAACAATCTCACTGTCCGAATTTACCTGACTTGACCCTAGTGTAAACAATATTTTAATCAATATACTGTACATATATGTGCATACATATAGCAATCTTATCATAACATGCTAACATGCATTATGAAAAGGATACAAAAATAAGGATCCTTTTTACACTGCATGCTGTCATGTTATAAGAAGATTGCTTATTATAGACAGACAATTACAGTAGAACTTCACTGACTCGAACTCTAATGGCTCGTTAACCCTGTCTGGCTAAAACTCTTTCTTAGGTCCACAGAGTTCACTTTATATAGACACTAACCCTGTATATCTAGAACTATCCTTGGCTGGAACTAATTGCCAAAGTCCTAAGCTTGTTCGAGTCAAAGAAGTTCTACAGATGTGGCATAATAAATATAAACAAAATATGTAAAAAAAGGTCTCCAAATAAAGCGTTTGTCTACCAACTTGTTTTACTGTCCGTCTTATCCAAATTATATTTTGTACGAATCACTGCTGCAGTTTGAGATCTTGTAAGCTTCTTCATTTCTTTCTGGCGGCCACTTTACGAGCTACAACTTCCGAAACTGATTCCTTTGACCCCTTAGAATGTGAAAAGATTTTGTCTTTGGCAATATCTATAAACGAGTTAGTATTGTTTGACCCATTCCTCTGTTTTATATCTCTGTCTCTCAGAAAATCTGTGACTGAATCGTTTATTCCCGGTGTTGTATGCCGTCTTCTGTGACTTGAGTAGTTTGCGGTTGGAACGCAGCTCCAAGGAGTAGGGATATAATCAAACACATAGCAACGAATTTTTGTTCGAAATTGTCGCCATCAAAATGGCTATCGACGAACCCCTCAGTAATTTCATGCATTTTATGTTGTATTATCTATGTATGTTGTGAAAAAGTGAAATAAATATGTTTAAACCAATTTCATGCAACCATACTGATTTATGAAATTGCCTCACCGGTTGAAATTTTAAGAGCACCTCTCTGACTTTCATTAGTAAATATTTCCGTTAAATTAGGTCCAAGACATTCTTTCCTGGCTGTGTAATTATTAACGAAACGGTGCCCTTAACTTCCAGGTCAAACATGTGAACAAAAAATTACGATTTATAGCGTATTCGACTTTCTCCAGGTCGCAGACCTATGCCATGAAAAACATTGAGCTATACTCTACTATCATGTGAAATTTCAGAAGATTTGGTTTTGGAACATTTTAAAATTGCAAAATAATATATGCCTACCCAGTTTGTAAACAAACCAAAAAAATGGCGTCGAAATCATGCCAGCCTTAGGCCTACGTGACATCGCACGAATTGTCCATTGCCAAAATAACAAACTCGCAAATCTGCCTGTGCGTAGAAACCTAATTACCACCTAACACTGAATAATTTTCGACCAAGACAGAATAAAACAGTCAAGCAAATAGATTTTATACATCATTTATTGAGAGATAGAATATTGTCAACTCTTACCTCGATACTGTAGCAATTGTAAACACGACACTTATTGAGAAACTTATGATGTAATTTTGTATGGGATGCCGTTTTACTATTTAGGGGCGAGTCATTGATCAGGTGGGGGCCGGGTACATGTTCATATGAATCACCAAAAAATTTTCCGACCCACTCAGTCTCAACAGAATTATTTTTCCAACCCCCACCCCCTTCCCTCAGATAGGCGACAAAAAATTATGACCCGCCCCATCCCCCCCCCCCCCCCACACACACACACCATTTTACCTATTTTATGTCAGACTGACCTCAATCAAAAGCTGTATGAAATACAAAGAACATTTTCTTATTCTAGTAGGTTAATTAATTCTGGTCTGTTTAAACTTTGTCTGCATTTCTTTCACTTTCTTCTGCACGTGACCACCCAGAAATCTGGTGTCGAATGCTTGATAATTATAACTGTTGATAATAGCTTATTAATTGGGCCTCTGGGTGGCGGGGGTCTGGGGGAGCCACAGTAGTTTTGCTGATGAAAAGGCACCTGGACAGCTGATACCACAAATGCAGGCATTAAAATTAATCACAAAATCATCTACTTGACATGAATTTATAGACACTTTCATACTGTTCTTCTAGCAAATCAATGAAAAGATCTGTTTTAGATATGAAGCTGCCCCTCCCCCCCCCCTCCCACCAGTTTTGAGTTGAAAGGAATGAGTCTGAAATTAGAGGGGTAATAAAATTTCAGGGTACAAATGAAGGCTGATAGAAGAATTCTGACACCCCCATACACACACACACACACACACACTCATACAATATGCCTATTAAAATATATATATGAACCCCCCCCGCCCGCCTGCTCCGAGGCTTATAGATTTCCTACCCCCGCCCCCCTCCCCCACCTGGTATTAAATGACTCGTCCCTTATCATTTTTATTCCCTACTTATCGATATCCTAAATCCATAATTAATTTGTATTTGTCAATCTTTCCCTTTAATGTTGGGGATAGGGTTTGGGATCTGATTCAGTCAGTTCCTGAAAGGTATTTATTCTTTAAATTTTAACACACAACTTCAATGCCAATGTGATACATGTGACCTTGACCGTAGGTCAGCAGCAACATCCTTATGATGTAAACTAGTATGAAATAAGCCTAGTCATGTACCAGTAGGCTCGATTGAAGTATATTGAACTATAAGCAAAAACAAAACTACAGCATATGGCTAAGTCCTAGTTATTGACCCCTGGCCTCACCAATAAGCCATACCCAGCACCTTAGGTAGTCGATATCGCAAACAATGATATAGAGATATCATGAACCAAACATGGAAGAAATCTCCAATGTTGTTGCAAAGATATGAGCAATCAGAAAGGTTTAACACAAAACTTTGACATAATAAAATGACTAAGTCCTAATTATTAAACCCTAGCCCCACCCTGGGGTCTGACCCAGGGGCTAGCTAGTTTGCATCAGAGGTAAAGCTATAGAGATATCATGAACCAAATATGAAAAGCTTCTGGTGTATGGTTACATAGATATGAGGGATCTAAAAAGGTTAAACGCTAAACTTTGATGTGAAGTTGACGAACGGCGGGACGAACGGACGAACGAACAAACGAACGAACGGAAGAATGAACGGAATGACAAAAACTATATACCCCCCTGACATACTTCGTATGTCGGGGGTATAATTACGACGGATGCACCATTGTGTATATAACTTTCTTAGTGTACCGAAACTCCATAAGGTGATGTGCAGGCTTCGACAGCAACGAACATCTCTTAGCCACACATTTGCTGACGTTTATCAGCCGCAGACATCAGGCCCCGAGGTTATATTTAATTTTTTCATGCTCAACTCAGCTTAGAATGAAATTTAACATGCTGATAAATAGCAAATTACTGACAAGTACAACTGTTTTCTTGCTCAGTTTAGTTGAGTATGAAATTTTCTCTGCTTATGTATATGAAAATGCCAACTCATATTATCAGCAGAGAAAATTTCATAGCTAAGTTGCGCACAAAAAAGTTTTATAACCTCGGGGTCAGGTAATAGAGTCCTACGTATTAACTCGCGAGCGGTGACGTTCCCCACCGAGCCACCTCAGCCCAATTTCCCGAGAAAGACACCAGGATAGCGCAACAGGAAGAAAGTTACCGATGCAGCGAGAAACCGCAACAAACTCAAACATCCAAAAGGATGGAAAATTTCATAACTGACATACTTATCGCTAAATTTTAAACTTGTTGTACTTGTCTGTCTGACACAGCCAGCTCCGTGGAATTTAGGTCATAAACTCACATGAGGAAGTGTTCTAATTCCTTTTAATAGACTATAATATGCGTAAGGAAATCGTTAGCTAAATAGTGCTTACCTTTCCTGATTCATTAGCGTACCACACCATCAGGTTACCACACCACCTACTGTAGGAATATGATATGGATTCAGGTCTCTGCGCGCTTCTGTTGGGGAATTCCCTATGTTATTAACACATTGTATTAGGGTGAGGGTGAGGGGCGGGTGGGACAGGAAGATGAAAGGAGAGATGTTAATTAAATAAGTATATATTACATGTGATAATCGCTATAATTAGTGTTTATTGGTGGGAATGTCTCTAGATTAACTTTCAAGTGTCTCTCCCTTCATTCCTCGACTCCTATTACAATGCTGACGCAAAGCATACATGTAAACTTAATTCCAATTATTCACTCGGTCAACACATAAATCGACTCGATCCGGAAACAGACGGTTTCTCTTAATATCTACGATTGAAAAAAAAAGAAATAAAAATGACAAAAAGGGAGTCATTTAATATCAGGTGGAGGAGGGGGCTTGGAACATTTTCATGACTCACCAAAATGTTTACCACACCCCCAGTTTCACCAGAAATTATTGTCGACCCCCCCACCCTCCTCCCTCAGATATGTGACAAAAAGTTAATGATCCCCCACCTCCTTCTATCCTAACTACCCAGCAACCCTTCACACACCACATTACATGTACTTATTTTATGTCAGACTGACCTAATTCAAACCCTATGAATCACGAAGCACATTGGTTAATATTTCATGTAGATTAATGGTCGTTATATATATTTTATTTCAGCATCTTTTTTTCTGATATGGTATCCAGAAATCTGATGTGGAAAGCTAAATAAAACTGTTAATGATATTAAGTGGAAGGTGCGGGTGCGGTCTTGGGGCGCAACTCCCAGAGGTCACAACAGTTTTGATGACGACAAGGCACCGGTGAGCAGATACCACAAACACAGGCATTTAATATACTTAAGAGCGAAATCATTTGCTCAACATGATTTTACAGACAATTATTTAACTGACCTTCTAGCAAATTATGGTGAAAATGTCCCTTTTTTATATGAAGCTGCAAATGTTTGTGTATAATTTGTGAAATTGTCTTAAAGTTTTAAGTTTGAAAAACAAAATAGAATTTGAAATAGTAGGAGTAATGGGGTCTGGGAGGCTTTGTCCCCTTGAAGCTGAAGCTTATCTATTAAATGAAGACTGATGGAGAATTTCGATCCCCATGTGCATAACAAAATATATCACCCCACCTGCTCCAAGGCTCACTGATTTCCGACCCCCTCATCCCCAGAACATCACCAAATTGAATATGAAATTCCGAAACTACCTGAATGTAGCCCCCCTCCCTGACACACACACACGCACACACACAATCACACCACCACCACAACCACCACCAACACCTGATAATAGATTACTTGTCCCTAAATCGTAACAACTGAAGATCGTAATTCTAACCTTTTCGACGATCAAGGTGATTAATAAGTGTAACAGGGGTAATAGAAAAATAAAGCCAATAAAACAGAGACTTGTTTCTAACGAGAACAATTGCGAAATTGATTTAAGATATATTTAAAGATATAGGGACAAAAACATTTAATAAGTAGATAAATAAATAAATATTATAATGGCGATTCAAACATGTGCAACTTTTTTCCTCAGCCCCGTACAATCAACCTGTAAACAACGATATCGCATAAGCTTGAAATAGCATTTAATTATATAGGACATTGACACCTTTTCTCCTGTATTGTCTTTCTTAAAGAGAAAATAAAAAATGTTGTGTTAGGTCCATATAGTGCACTTTTTAGATGCACTTAGACATTTTTTCAAACTTTTAAGTCTACATTTAATGCGGTCTTTTTGGCTCCGATTTACATGACCATAATTTTTCTAATAGTATATAGAAAAAATAGAGAAAATGAGCCATATGGAGAAAATCTCATCGGTCCTTAATGTCATTTTCAGATAAGGGGATTACTGAAAATCGCAAGTAAGGTTAACTCCGAGTGTTTCCGGTTTTTCTGGACATGTTAGGCGGATACACTCGCATATACAGTTAGCGACGTGTGAAAAAATGTCCTAAGCCATTTGGCAGTATCGAGGAGTTACTGACTGGGCGTTATTTCACTGACCAATTTTAATCTTACTAGTTTATGATAAAGACATTTATGACTTGTGTCAACAGTTATTAGATCCAATGCATTTTATTTGAATATTGGAGCTAAAATCGCCGACAACTTCTTAACTGTGTGCTTAGCTTTTCTTCTATTTTCTGCCAAAACCAGTTTTCCCTATTGCTTAGTAGGTTAAACGCTGGCCTACTGGTCTAGCGGTCCCGGGTTCGAGCCCCGCTGTAGGAGGGGGGGATCTTTTCAATCGGAAATGGGGTTCCATTTCACGCAATCTTTCAGTATCACCCACCCATCGTCCTGATATGACTGAACTACTGTTAAAAAGGACGTAAATTCACAAGTCAACCATCCATTTCTCAGTTGTTTATTTGAAAAATATAAATAAACCTATAGCAGTCATACACATTTGAAAAAATGGAAGTGTTCGAAAGTAAGCATCTGTTTAAAATCTAAACTAAGGTTAAACACGTACTTGGCTATATTATAACGTTCGACACCAATAATATATCTCGAAAATTACATTTGAGCCGAGACACGACAAAACCAACAAGCAGAATGTGCGCCACGCGAAGACTAAGATCAGCCTGGGTATCCGTCCATTCTGATCAGAGTCCTTGCTGGCGGCATGGAGGTAGCTTAGTCCGTTATCTACCCTTTCATCGCACAGCGAAGACTCTGGTCAGACTGGGCGGATGCGCAGACTGACGTGATCTTCTCATGGCCATGCCGCTTTGTCGGTTTTGTCGAGTTGCGACCCAAATGCTTATAGCGAAGACTCAGATCAGCCAAGGCAATGCGCATCCTAATCAGCACAATTGTAACTCCAAACTTGAATAGATAAATAAAAGGGCGAATAATTCATCATTATTGTCCGTTTTCACAAATGATTTGGTTCAAACAAATCAGTAAATAGATAAATAATTAAGTAAATATAAGCGAGCAGTGTCATTGCGAGATAGAGAGAGAGAGAGAGAGAGAGAGAGAGAGAGAGAGAGAAATGGCTAACTTCATACGCATGAAAATTGCATGAGTGGAGATTTAACTATTTTTGTGGACAGCATATAAACAAATCCATGTGATGAAGGACTTTACAGAACAGACATGTATTTACGGTACACTATAGATGCGGTTTTATCCAGCATGTGAAACGAATATTTGAAATCAAATTTTGAAATATCCCATTTTAATCTTTTTGGGTCATGAAACATTTCAACAAAAAGGTGTACGGATTATAACTTAGCTACCCTCTAAGTCCATATAGAGTTCTCTGATCAGATTGGGCGGCTACCCAGGCTGACCTGAGTGTTCGCTGTGGCGCACATGCACTAAGTTAGTTTTGACGTGTCGCAGCTCACCCAATAACCTTCTGTCTGCTACAGTGCGCTGGTGAGTCTGACCTCAGATTAATTGACGACACCCTCCTTAATCGGTAAGAAAATGAATCTGTTACAGAAATTGGATCCTGACTATTTATGTTTTTGGTCGGGTCCATCGTGGTCCGTCTTATGATTACCTTTTGTTCTGGCTTTGGATTACAGAGGGTCCTCTACTTTAACTGATTACTTGCTTTCAGTCTAGTTTTAGGAAGGGAAGAAGAGTATATCACGAGCATGTTATTATAACTTGTGTCCGAGCCAATTGTTTAATGCAATAAATTTGTTTACTCAAAACCATAACTTTGCTTCATTGTAGTCATCTGATGATTTTATATTTTTCACAGCGATGTCTCACGGTTAACCAACCCGGGTGACCAACCCCTTTGCTGACCAAACACCTACATCAGCATAACAGCAGTTTAAGCCCATTGTGGTTTATACAGCTATACGTTCCGAGAGAAAACTTTTGGCATGGATCCCGTTTGTTCCATTTCAAACGCATCACACGTACTGGTTACCTGTACAGCTGTTTCCCCGGAAGGGACAGTTCCTTTCCAAAATTTATCAGAAAAGAAATTGAAACAAGAAATATAGAACGGAAATTCAAACCACAAATATCTCAATTTAACAAATTATTATATCGTTTAAATGACATATTATGTCGTTTAAACGATATAAAGTAGAATGGAAATTAAAACAAGAAACCAGAAAGGAAATTAAATCAAGGAAAAAAATCAGAAAAGAAATCGAAACAACAAATATGTCGTTTTAAGGAAATATAATCCACTTTCCTTTTCAAACTTTGTTTTAGAATAGAAAATGAAACAAGATAAAAGCATCGTAAACGACTGCGTAATACCCCGCCACTGCAAACCAATACCCCGTCTTCTATCTTTTATACATTTTTTTTTATCATGACATGAACCTCATGAACAGAATTTTTTCATAATTTTATACATGTATATAGCTCTGGGGCAGGGGCAGGTAACCTATGTGGACTTAATACTACTTGTAACAGAAAGCTTATGTTATTTTAATCATTTCTATGAAATTTCATCAAGATATACCGAAAATCTGATTTTAAATTGATTTTTTCATGATTTCATACATGTATACAGCATGTGTCAGGGGCAGATAACCACTGGGGGACAAAATTTTGATCAAGACATAAAGCTTATATCAATATGATAATTTGTTACAAGTTTCAGAAAAACCCCTTTCGACTCTAATTTTATACATTTTTTTTCATAATTTCATACATGTATATAGCCCTAGGGCAGGGGCAGATAATCCAGGTGGACAAAATTCTGCTTATAACTAAAAGCTTATGTTACTTCGATCATTTCTGTGAAATTTCATCAAGATATTTCAAAGTGTAAAAGAACTACAGACCAAAAACTGTTTTTAAGACCATGAAAAGGGCAATAACTCCATAAGAAGACATCGAAATTTGCCCATTAACAATCCCAACCGAGATCTTCCCAAGACCAATGCACATGCCATGTATGAATAAAATCCGTTAATAAATACTCAAGTTATCGAACGGAAACGAAGTGCTCACGGACGGACGACCGGACGGACGGACGTACGTACGACGGACGGACAGACACACGGACAGCCAGCGGGAAAACATAATACCCCGCCACTAACGTGTGGCGGGGTATAAAAATTCGAACTGAAATAAAAACAACAAATAGCTTGCTTAAACGACCTCTGATATCGTTTAAATGACAAGTATGTCGTTTAAACGATATAATAATTCGTTTAAACGAGATAGTTTATGTTTTATTTCTGTTCTCATTTTCTTGTGTCAATTTCTATTCTAAAGTATGTCGTTTAAACGATATAATAAGTCGTTTAAATGACATATTTGTTGTTTTGATTTCCATTCTAATTTTCTTGCTTCAATTTCTATTCTGATAAATATCGGAAAGGAAATGTCCCTTCCAGGATTCCGTACCTTTGCTCCAGTCTTGTTTTACGAGTGCATAAATAAATAACATGTAAAAACAAGAAACATCTAAAAGAAAAGACAATCGGCGCAGATAAAATGGAGGTGTGTTTTGTAATATGTCTCTAAGTTAAGAATTGACAATAATTTTCATGAATATGACTCAGTGAGCTATGTCTTTGGGCACCCGCAACCGTAAATTTGACACTGGGTAGCGACAATGATCTATCTCATGATTGAACTGTCCAATTTGGATTTCAAAATGAACCGCGGTCAATCTTGAGAATGACCTGATTCAAAAGCAGTTTGCGTTTATCGTTTCTTCTGTCGGTATCTTGGGTGGTTTGTGCTTTGTAATTGTGGTCTTCCCTGAATATCTTCAATAATACTGTGGCTTTTCGTGGCTTATCGTTGACCTAATATGAAAATCTTCAAATTATGTTTGAAGCGTTTTATTATTGGCCACGTGAAAGGATATTGTTGGTTTTGTTCCCTGGTAGCAAATTACTTCTTGCGAGTAAGCCAATTTTGAAAGCGCTACATCGACTAGAGACGCAAACAGGAATTCAAAAAAGTGTTCTGCTAGGTAAAACTGTTGGGAAAGCATAACGGTGCTTGCATTCATCTTACTTTTTCCGAAGAAATATCAAACCTGAGGATCCTCCCTAGTTGCTATGGAAATGAAGCTAGTGCACCAGCCATATCTGGAATGGAAATGTATGCCCTTACAGACCAGACCTCACAGTGAAATAACGACATGACAATTACACATTCAAAACTGAAATATTCTAAAACAAATAATTGCTCTCAAAAAAACGAGAATAATAAATTATTAATGTAAGACTACTTTATATTTTTTTGGCCCAAAAACAGTACCTATACCAACTGTAGTACGACGGACGCACAAATCTATATTTAACTTTCTTAGTCTCACGAAACTCCATACGGTGATGGGCTGGCTTTGGAAACAACGGGCATCCATTTCTTAGCAACACTTGCTGTCGCACATCAACCGCAGGCAGCAGGCCCCGAGGTTATAAAACTTTTTTTTCATGCTCAACTCAGCTGAGCATGAAATTTTACCTGCTTATAAATAACAAATTACTGAAATTTTCTCTGCTTATTGATATGAAAAGGCCAACATTAGTTGGCAGTTTCATATTTATCAGCAGAGAAAATGTCATGCTCAGCTGAATTGAGCACGAAAACAGTTTTATAACCTCGGGGCCAGGGGGCGCCTACGTATTAACTCGCGAGCAATGGCGTCCCCCACCGAGCCGCTTCCGTCCAATGGCCCGAGAAAGACACCAGCAAAAAGTGTCTGATGCAGCGAGAAACTGAAACAAACCAAAACATTCCACAAGGATGGAAAGGCTCATAACTGACAGACTTAAATTTTAAACTTTTTGTACTTATCTGTCAGACACAACTAGCTTCGTGGAATGTAGGTCAAAACTCACATAAGGAAGTGTTGGAATTTCCTTTAAAGACGATAATATGCGTAAGAAATTCGTTAATAAAATAATGCCAACCTTTTCCTGTTTCATTAACAGACTCACCAGGTTGTCACACTACCCGTTGTTTAGGAATATGACATTTCACAATCCAGAGATGCGATCTCTGCGCGTGCTTCTGTTGGGGAGTACCCCATATAATTAACAAATGAGGAGCAGGAAGATGAATCCTAAGATGCTAATTAAAAAAGTATTTTATATAAGCAATTGATAATCACTGTAATTAATGTTTACTGGTGGGTTTGTCTTTAGATTGACGATCTGCTTTCAAGTGCGTCTCTCCCTTCATTCCTCAACCCCCTTTGCATCGCTGACGCAAGTAACCACTCAAAAGTAGTCAGTTTATAGTATTGCAATAGGAGTCGAGGAACGAAGGGAGAGAGACTAACGACAAAAGGGTACGGCACATCTTCGACAGCAGACACCATACAAAGAGAAACTGACCATCAGTGCAACAACCAGTAAAAGCCATACAAAATATTCACCTCGACAATTGTTTAGCATACTTTAGTTTCACGGTGGTTCTGATATTAAACAACAATATACTTTATTGACTTTGAAAGACAATTTGCATAGGCATGTGCCTGTTGACATTTTGGTCCGCGCATATCGTGTTTAAGAATTTTTTCGTGTGTAATTGTAATGCAATTTTCTAATGAAACACTATTTCTTAAAATCTAAATCTAATATTCTGCAGCCAAAATAGTGCGCATTGACATATTCGTGCCACGTCAGATAAAATACCATATAACTGATGTGCTTCATCAAAAGTTTGAAGTTCCGGTATCAAAGACTCCCAATTTTCCGTCAGACAAAAATGGTAATTTTAAAGAGTAGCCACACTTCAGGAACTGACTGAATCAGATCCCAAACCCTATCCCCAACATCAAAGGGAAAGATTGACAAAGACACCCCAATAAACAATAAATTACAAGTGATAAGTCGAGTCAACAGCTCTTTCCCAAATAGGTGGCAAGTCAGCTATCTTTATTGAACTAACTAATTTAGACCAACAGAAGGGTTACAACAGACTTAGCCCAGCTCTGGGCCGGAAAACGCCCAGAAACAAGTTTCAATTTTCACGGCCCAGGCCTCACCTATTCCCCTACTGCTGGGTTTTTGCCGGTAAATGCTACCGGGGAATGTCTATACACTGATAAAATCATTATTTTTGAAACACTTAGGAAAAAACGTTAGCGGTTGTGTTCTTTGGCCATTTCGGATCATGACTGCCACCAGTTTTACCTTTTCTAAGAGACATTGGGCTGGCCTTGAAGCATTTTCCTCAAGAGGGGTGAAAAGAAATTGCGTTTCAACGGACATGTTGACAGGATATGTAAATGAGCTCGTGGAGGTCACGTGATGACGCCATCTGTCAAATGATAAAATCCAGTACCAGAATTGCAAAGACAGGCGTACTCCAGACAACCCAAGTTAAGCGACTAACTAAACGTAACAGAATATTTATACGACGACTGTTTGCGCCTTACAGACATCTTTGAATCTTGTTAAACATGAAGCGTGTGTTGTTATTCAGGTATCCAGTGCTGTTTGTATCAAAATGAGCATGCCCTGTCCGAGTGGTCGGAAAACTTAATTTTATAGCTCCACTGCAGAAACGCTTTTTAAATACAAATTACATCGGAGGGGAGGGGGGTAGGGGTGGGAAAGAAAGTAAGGAAGTGTCATATCCTAATAATCGGCGGTTCTTTGATATTTTCTCTCTTCCATCCCCCCCCCCACTCCCCCTCCCCACGATACGCCTTACGCCTCCCTGACTGTGATTTTTGTTTTGTTTGTTTGTTTCTTTTTTCTTTCTTTGTGTGTGTGTATGGCGGGGGGGGGGCGGGGAAGTCGGTTGTTTGATATCTGCTTCCAGTTACGCCTCACGTCTGCCTGACTATATTTCTATTTTTTTTTTTTTTTATTATTGTTGTTTTTTTATTGGTGTAGAATAACAGAGTACATAGGAAATTTACCGATCAATAGTATGCTCCGACGTATCGATCAAAGAGAAAACTAGCAAGGACATTTACGTTGCCAAAAGAATGTGATGATGTCGAGGTTATTTTCTGCCACATACCTACGTACCCAAACTTTCACAACTGTTCCGACGCATTAAATGTTTTTATATTAATTTCAATGAACCAAAAAAATATGAGATTTTTATTACAGCTCGCTAACAGTAATATTGCATCGTCCGTCATCAGTATTTGAAACGGAGTCAGAGAAAGTCAGTGGCTCCGGCGAAGTTTTATTTTCCATAGTTTCAATTGTTGAAATTAAGTGAAATATACGCAGACGAGAACAATTCGCGCCATAGCAAAACACGTCTAGCTGTGCAGGCCCGGACCAGTAAAATATTGGTTCTATAGTAGGTCCTATCCTTTGCAGAGAAAATGCGTATTTTCCCAAGAAATATTATAGTTTTTATACGCAGCTCATTTTAAAATCGTACAGATAATTTTAAGAATTTCAAAGAAGTACCCCATT
Source organism: Ctena decussata (assembly GCA_963989385.1). Lineage (NCBI taxonomy): Eukaryota > Metazoa > Mollusca > Bivalvia > Lucinida > Lucinidae > Ctena > Ctena decussata. Next base: position 15,569,366 of record OZ022498.1, read on the forward strand.
TGTACATAATCACGGCTCCGATCGCAACATCTTAAGAAAACGTCCTCGAAGTTTGAAAATATCGCTGTTAACGCTTGGGATATTAAAGATTCTTATTAAGCTGCGCGGATATATAATATTGTGATCGTTCTTTTGCAGTCTGATTACAGGATTTGTCTGAAGACTTTTTGCAATGTATTTAAGATCGCGTCCTCTCTCGTAATAGTTGAAAGTATACAGGTCTGTCGGCGACTTCAAACACACACAAGTTGTTTCATGTTGTGAAGTGTTTAGGTTTACCTTTTTTTAAACCAATATTACGTTTTGACATGGACTATTATAAAATTGATAGCTTAATTAAACAACATTCCCTTTGTTTCTTGTTTGCGCGAACATTTATGAAAAGTGAAATTGTGTTCGGACATTCGGTGTCCGCATGGTAATTGAACATTCATAATGGTTAATTTTATTGCGGTACTTAGTTAAACCTAAAAGAGTGCTCAGCCTGTTCACAGAAGCACGGTGACTCGTGCTTAAATGAAATTTGGACACCAAGGCATAAAATAAATGCACATATAGGTATTGCAAACAATATTCACAGATGCATTTAATTGCGACACTCATATCTCCTAAGGTACTGGGTTTTATATCCTTGCCATTTTTATCACCCAATGACGTCATCCGGCAACTCGGAAAATCCCAAGCAAACATGGCGGTCTTCGTAAACATTCTCACAGCTACGAATGAAAAATCGCCAGTATATATGAAGTAAGACACTTTGGGAAGGTCAGAAGAAGAAAAAGGCTGTTATTTATCAAAACGAAAACATAATATTTTGATTAATGCACAGTTTATAATGTGCCAAAATGATGTTATCAGCATCTGAAATACCCACACTGAGGACGACTTACAGGTGCTGGACCTAAATTAGAAACTTTGTTTCTGAAATAATTTCGGTCCGGAGCTGGACTACAACAGACAAGCTAGTTATACGAAAAACATTTAACAAATATTTTTACCTATTTTCTGTCTTTATTATAGAAGGGTTAAAATGAGAACACAATAAATTAAACAGCACCGAACATAAAACAAATGAAGATGTTATAGGAAAATCGCCCTATCGGCCATTTTTGACACAAGTTTTTGCCTGTAATGTACGAGTTTGAAATCTACATTTATCACATTACAATCTAACATTTTATCTATCGACAATGCCACTTTGGCAAAGATGACGTTAAAATTGTGTATATTTTGAACACAATTTTGAAAAGGGTCGACAACTGTCATTGAAATACAGTTGTCTTAGCCTTTGGTACTTTGTATCCAAACAACTGACTTCCAAAATTTCAGTGCCTCAGCATCTTCTGTAAACTTTAGGATATTGGATAAGACCAATGATAACAAACTTTTTGACATATCAACAGTCCTATATATCAGTTATATATGCTGCTTAGTTCATCATTAATTATGCTAATTATTTGACAAGGAGTATACATAAAACACATACAACAGCTACTTTTACCGTTTGTCAATTCTAGACCGATAAACAAAAGAGCAAGAAGAGTGGAAAGCTAAACACGTGATAACATTGCTTGAAATACAACTAAAAATTGTGTCTGTAAGACATGAATGATGCCCAATTCGGTGCATGTCACAGGGCAATGTACATCACTGGATTATCTATCATTAAAAACATTCACTTTTTACCCTGACTCTCACAAACGTTGGACTTTAACAAAAGAGATTAGTTTCATCCGAAACTCATAATAAGCGCAGTGATTGATTTTGAAATAGAACATTTTCCCTTTTTTGGACAGTGATCTTCCCCATATCAGTACTTTTTTTACTGAAAGGACTGATTTTTCTGTTCAGTTGAGAACCACACTGGCTTTACCATAAATGTTTAGGAAACGCTACAGTATGCATGCAGAGTGATTAACTCAGCAATGGTAAAAAATCTTGCTTCCGTCTTTAGTTGCGCACCGGTGGGTAGGGCGTCAGACTGTATCAGTATTTGCCCCAACATAAAAAATGTTGCTAAAAAGGTCCAGGGTATGCAACAGTCACAACTCGCAGCCAGTCTTTGACTCCATGTGCGGGACTGGAAGAAGCATCACAGAACAGGTCTTCAGCTTCATAATCCTGTGTGAAAAGTACCTTCAAAATCAGCAGAATCTATACCATGTCTTCATAAAATTTAAAAAAGCATTTGACAGGGTATAGCATGCAGCAATATGGGCCACTTTGTGGAAGTACAGTATCGATGCAAATCTAGTTCGCGCCACTTACCACCTCTATGACGAGGCTTTACGTGTAGTTCAGATGACAAGCAGCACGAGAAATTAGACTTAGAGTTGCAGATGGAGTAAGACAATTATGGCTTCTATCGCCCACCTTTTTCAACAGTTTTCTCGATGCTCTGGAAGAATATGATGAAAATGTTAACAAAGGCAGCAATAGTACAACCATCGCGGTTTGCCGATGACACTGACGCTCCTACTGAGGAAAACCAAGAAGAAGAAGTCTTAGAAGAAAGTCTCAACAATACCAGCAGAAACTATGAAAAGAAGACAAGTACTGAGAAGACCAAACATATGACAAACAACGCCAATGGCATCTATAGGGAGATCAAGGTTAAAGGACAGAAGCTTGGAACGGTTACAAGTTTCAAGTACCTTAGAACAATTGTCGCAGACGAAGGCTCAAAAACCGAAGGTTCTCACAAAGATTGAACAAGCAACTACAGCTCCGACAAAGCCGAAGCCAGTTTGGAGAGATAACATCTCTTGGATCAAAGGTGAAACGGATGCGCTCCTATTTAATAGCCATATTACTGTATGCCTGTCAGTCTTGGACCTTGACAGCAGAGTTAAAGAAAAGAGTGCAGGGTTTTGAGATGAGATGCTGTCGAAGGTTACTGAACGTCTTGTACGAGGACCATGGCATTAATCAGGCAGTTTGCAGAAATATCCAAACAGCCACGGGAGAATATGGCGAACTCCTGACCATGGTCAAGAATCGAAAATAAGGGGGGGGGGGGGGGGTGGCCGCATATCTAGGTCTTCTGGCTTAGCAAAGTCGATTCTCCAGGGCACTGTGAAAAGGAAAAAGAAATCGAGGCAGACAGAAGAAGATGTCAAGGGTTAGTGTTTAGGAGTGGACATGGGTGGAATTTGCTAGCAGATATGACAGGACTAGGCGGAAAGGAATTGTTGTCATTTGTGGTGCCCCATTGAATTCTCAGTGTTATGTAATTAAGGGCACTCTTTCGTCAATATTTTCTTGGAGCTGCATCAATAAGACGTGTTAACTGATTTGCTGCGGAAACTACAACCTTGGCAAAGGTGGGTGCCAATTATCAGAAAATAGTCCCGAAGATAGGTAGGCAGGCACAGCGGTTCTGTGTTAGAATAGAACCGCCATCTAGTCTAAGGCTGCAGACTAGACCTCGTTGAATTAAAGAAGAAAGCATGCAATTAAAGAGGGCAACAAAGCTGTCAGTCCTGTTTGTGAAAAATACCATTCATGCTGTCTACCACGGAACATCACTGTTTTCACGTTTTTTAATTCGAAATGTTCCCAAAATTTAGTTTCTGTATACGCAAACTGCCGTCAATAACCTGTGCGCACTTATACATCCAACTGAGCTGAAATAACATTTGGATTACAAAGTCTCCTTGCACTTGTAAATTTCGATCACTGGAAATTTCCTGACTTAAAAGAAATCGGAAGATAAGATGTGGTCCTGGTGTTAGGAGTGAATTAATTTCGAAGGCAGGAAGGAAAGATCGAACGAAGGAACAAAAGAACGAACGAACGAAAGTACGAAGGAGGGAATGAAGGAAGGAACGAAGGAATGAAGGAAAAAAATTATTTAAAGAGGGTTTCTCGGCTAGCCAGAGTTCCTTGAAGCTTCTTGAAAGGCACAGCTCGTCTCCGCAAAATAAACTGTTTTGTCTATGTTGCCAACTGTCGTCATAAAGACGTGATTACTATAAATACCTAGTAACATTTTCAGGGGAAGCAACTCTACTTGTATCATTTTGGTCTTCCTTCTAAATTGGGATCAACTCGTAGTGGAAAGAATTTCACAGAAGAATCTCATTTTGAAGGTCCTCCTCATACGTTAAGGCAAACAGGAAGTAGATACAATGGCATCAACACGTGGGGGTATACACATATAATTCAATTATTTTTTTGTGATAACTCTCTAATTCCAACGTTTTTAGCCGCGTCGTGTGATTTCCAACAATGTGGCGATTGTGTCGTCATCCTTCTAGTAATCAGAGACCTCTGTAGGCTCTATGGCTTGTATCAATTTGATAGTTGGCTGATGTAACAAGCGAAGGCTCTGATCAGACTGCACCTAATTAGAGCCATTGCTTATTACCAATGCCCCACCTTAGGAAATCACATGTTGTGGCACATTAACTATTTTGGTAAACAGCACAACCTTGATTAAACCGCACCTTTATAGAAAAAGTCTGATCTCGGACTGCACTTTTAGCTCCTGTATTTCTGCCCCAATACTTTCTAGCATTACGATAATGTTATTCGATGTTGTAAGCTTTGTTGAGCATCATATTTCTGCAAAACAACAGTTGTACGGCTGCGGCAATGTTATTGCACTTTACCAGAGTACATTAAAGGCCGCATGGCACTTTAGCAGAGTACATTAAAAGATCCATTGCACTATATATTCACGTAAAATTTTATCGTGAGATATCACTGCAAGCTTTCACTAGTTTCGCCACGATCGTGTTTGGCCAGCTTTGAGCAATTCAAACTCTTTAAGGTTCTCAAAAAAAAAAACGATTTGAAACATATCTGGGTTATTTAAAGGCTCCATTGCTATATCAGCATGAAACATTTTATCATGACATATCGCTGCAAACTTCTCACTATAGTTTTGTCATTGTAAATGACCGTGATACGCCAGCTTTAAACAAATTCAACACCATTGAGTTTCACATAAAAAGGGTTTGAAAACTTATTTGGGTCATTTTAGTTGGCAATTCAATATGTTGAATAAAACGGTAAAAATACACTGTGCAGGTGTGGACCATTATCACCACACCACCTATTTTTATATAGCATTCCTAGACGGGAAACCAGACAAGGAAATTGTATTTCGTGGAGTGAATATTTTTTTTTCAAAAAATTGCTTTCTTTCCTTTTTTCCAGCTATATGACAATATATGCACATCGACCCTCATTTTTTTTGTTACCAAACGCGTATGTTGAACCGCTTTTTACAATGATTTGATTTTAGACCTTTTTACCGCTGATAGGACTAAAGTCTTAACTCACAAGAGTCTCCATAGTCCTATCCGCGGTAAAAATGTCTTAAGTCAAATCATTGTTAAAGCTGTTCAACCTTCGTCATAATACCTCATGATACAATTTTTCATGCTGATAGAGCAATGGGACCTTTAAATCTGAAACTAAAATGACCTTCTTTCGATATCATCAACTTCATTACACAGTAAAAATACAAGGTATAGACGATTAATTGATGATAAAAATAGAGCGTAAGGTTACGGATCCCAGTTGTTCTATCGCTTTTGGCGTAATTTCATTTCTAAACGGGAAATCACATACACACACCAAATAAATGAATATAAAAAGACTGTTTTTAAGCACCCGCCATTTTAATGGGGGCATATAGTATCACCGCTGTCCGAACGTATGTCTTTCCCTAACGTACGTCCCGTCCGTACGTCATTCCCGTACGTACGAAGGTTTCCATTCCATATCTTTTGAAAACATAAGTGTATAAAAATCATATTTATACACAAGTATATGAAAATAGTTCGATTTAGGGTAAATCCATTTATTATTGTGTGAGTTATGGCCCTTTTTCGACTTCATTTTATATGAAAATGGTTTGCGTTCATTATCTTTTGAATAGATTAATGTATTTGATTCATATTTTATACACAGGTATATATTCATAAAATACAGGTCAAATTCGATTTAGGGTGAATCCGTTTATAATTGTGTGCGTTATGGCCCTTTATTGACTTCATTTTGTATGAAAAAAAAATGGTTTCCGTGCACTTTCTTTAGAAAAGATTAGTGTATTGGATTCATTATTTATACACAGCTACTCGTATAATCATAAAATACAGGTCAGGCTCGATTTAGGATAATATCCGTTAATTATTATGGGAGTTATGGCCCTTTTCCGACTTTTGTTTACAAAAATGGTTTCCGTTTGTTATCTTGTGAAAGATTAATGTATTGGATTCATATTTTATACACAGATATATAATTATAAAATAAAGGTCAAATTTAATTTAGGGTAAAATTACTTTGTCAATTACTTTTGGGAGTTATGGCCCTTTTTCAACTTCATTTCATACAAAACTGGAAAATTGTGTCTGTAAGACACTAATGATGCCCCCGTGCAGCGCCTGTCACAGGACATCCATGAAAAACATTACACACACCCCATACCTTGCAATGCAAACGTTTGCCTAGAATGACTTAGTTCAAAAGGCCATAGTTCGGTCAAAATAAATTCTAGCTCCAACAAAAATGCAAATGCATATTTTCAATATGTTCACAGCATGTATTCATGGTTTGAAAAAGATCCATTGAAAACTGTGGAAGGAGTTGATTGCACGAAATCTATACCCTATAGTGCAAATATTTGCCGAAAATGACTAAGTTCAAAAGGCCGTATTTCTGTCAAAATTAACTCTAGCTCCAACAAAAATCCTCATGCACATTTTCAATACCTCTACAACATGTACGCATAGTTTGGGAGAGATCCATTGAAAACTGTGGGAGAAGTTGAGTACGCAAACTCCATACCCTACCATGCGAAAATTTGCCTAAAATGACTAAGTTTAAAAGGTGATACTTCTGTCAACATTAAATCTAGCTCAATTGAATATCTACATGTACATCTTCAATTCGTCTACAATACGTAGGCATGGTTTATAAACGATCTACTGAAAACTGTGGGGGGAGTTGATTACACAAACTTTATACCATAAAATGTGACGAACGGACAGAGTGGCAAAAAATTTCCGAAAATGACTAAGTTCAAAATGACGTAATTCTGCCAAAATTATTTCAAACTAAAAAAAAAAACCACATGCAGATTTTCAATACCTCTACAATATGTATGCATAGTTTGAGAGAGATCCATTGAAAACTATGGGAGGAGTTGAGTACACAAACTCCATACCCTACAATGCGAAAAGTTGCCATAAAGTGTGACGAACGGACAGACGGATGGACAGACAGACAGACAGGGGCAAATCTTAACGCCCCAGACTATCGTCTCGGGGGCATAAAATGGTTTCTGTTTGTTAGTTTTTGAAAGGTTACTTGTTTACGGGCAATTTATTTATTTATTTTTTTTATTTTTTATTTATTTATTTTTTTTTTTTTTTTGAAAGTTGCCTGGTATCCATTTCTATAGTAAGATACAGAATGTTATCACATATCACAGTCATGCATGACCCCACCCCCCCCCCCCCCCCACCACCACAACCACCACCCACCCACCCACCCATCCACCAACGTTTCTCTTGATACTATGCATATGCCCAAGTAAGACAATAAAAAAATGTTCTACACAAGTCTGCCTCTGTGAACCTAGTTATCCACAAGTCTGCCTCTGTGAACCTAGTTATCCTACAAGTGCCAGTACCTTTAACAAGGCACCATCTTTTTTAAGGCACTAGGCGGGGGCAGCCGTGTCCTATGGACAAATTCTGATTCTTTCTTTTTGCCAGTTTTATGACACAAAAATTACATAAACCGACATCAGCTCTGACGACTGTAGATTCTACCGATTTTGTATGATTTGGACTTCTATGATTTTTACCACTGGTAGAACTATATATGAGCAGAGGAAAACATTAGGTTGTCAGAGTCAAGGTCCTCCTTTGTTCAAGGTCACTGTGATTATAGTGTCCGTCATCATTTTCAAACATCTTTTCGTCTTAAGCTACTTGCCAGAATGAAGCCACATTTTACATCTAGCATCTTAATAAGGAGAACGAAAGTTCGTTCAGACTGTCGTGGTCATATGACCAAATGACCGCCCGAGACGTTTATCGGCTGAAGTTTTGAGACTGAAGTAAAAAGACGTTCCAGGACTGAATAACATGTTAGCAGTAAATTAGAAGGGGTTAACTCTCGGCTTAAAACGGGACAATTACCATGAATACGGTACATTAATTTAAATTTGCCCACGCAAACAGAATCGAAAACATTTTGAAAACAGAAAATTTAATGTGTTGCACCCCATAAATTAAGATTGACAATTGTGAAATAAGAAAAAAGTCGCAAAAAATACCGAATTAGCAAAATTTGTCAACAAAATAAATCTGCTTCCTTGTGTGTGGATTATGTAAACAAATACATCCAAGGTTATTTCTGAGTTTCATGCAAATAAAACACCAAATCAAATATACATGTAGGTGTTTCGCTATTTGTGAAAGAAAGCCGACGTACACTTCTGCTTGAAATTCCAGATAATGTCATTATTTTCCTTATTAATCAACTTTGGCAGAGAATGACGAAGTGTTGCATTTTTTTGGCACAAAGGTGTCATATGCAGCATAATGGAACAAATAAAGGAGAGTGAAATGCATGCAGATGACACTGGCATTTCATGAAGTATAAAATTTATATAATTCAACTATTTTGCCACCGACGCAGATCCAACGTAACCAAACATTTTCCATTGTTTTTACAAGGTTGACAACGATCGTGCAAATTACTAAAAAAATATGTTATGCTTCATTTATAGGCTTTTAATACCTGCGATATAGCCGGTTTTACACAGATTAAGATTGAATTAAATGACTTGAAAATAATTATTTGTTTGAGAAAATCTGAAGTTTCTATTGAAAGAATTTAGTTTTTATGTCATTGAAAAATTGGCAGAGCATGGCATGCATTGTATGCCATGCTCCGCCGGCAATGACGTCAAAACTCTGTTTCCATAGGAACTACGAGTTCATATTAATGACGAAGTGACATCATCATGACGTTATTCTGCTTAGGTACTAAGCACAACATTTGGTAATTCCATAGTTGCTATGGTGAAAGATTTATGAAGGTATCTCACTTATAATCAAGAGGATGTATAATGTATGCAATTCTTCTCTCGAATCAAAAGTGAAATGCTACCTCAAATTATTAAAATGGAAAAATGTGATTTTCTTAAAACTATAAGTCATTCTCAGAAAATTTAATTCTCTGCCAATTAAGGTAGATGAATACTAAATAAGAATATTGGTGGGGCATTCAAACCACTTTACCAGCCTAATAACCCACAGGGCTATAAACATTTGGATAAGAAAAAAAATATTCTTACCGTTTCGTTTTCCAAAAACTCAAAATTTTGTATTTCTACACACTTTTTTACACAGTATCAATTTAAATTCAAAGTTCTAGCACATGAATGCACTTTCATTTCTGCGATTCATATAATCTAATATAATACAATACTATAGGATATAGTATATATAATATAATACTATAGGATGTTTAAAACAAACTGGTAAAAAAACATTGCACTTATCTTGATAATAAGTATTTTTTTTACATTTTTTTAAAAATGCAAGAAAATTCAATTTCATGAAAAAAGTCATGAAAAATACATTTGATCGATAGGCATGCTCATGCATATCATTTCAGAAAACTTTACATTGTAAGTTACAGAATAAGACAAAAATACAAAATTTTCACCGTTTCGTTTCCTTGCAAAACAATGTTAAAGTTAAAAATACCCCCAAAATCTGAGAAACCCAAATAAACAGACAACCCCCATTCCGCACCTGCTGCAAGCAAAGTCGGCCCTTGCCGTACTATCTATTGCCCTGTTATTGTGGTTCTACCATAAAGTAATGCCTTCAAAAATGTTCGGACGGAATGGCAAATCAGGAACGTTCCTTAGAAGCAGTCTGATCTCAGTTTCCACTATTTGTACAAACCTATCTGCTCAAAAACTTAGGATTTTTACGGTAGTTTGTGTCATTGTATAGGTAGCTTACCACCAATTATTTCACATAGGCAACAGAAATAATGTTTAAGCTAGTCACTAGAAAACTCGAAATTAATACTGCATTTTAAAGAACGACTCTAGCCGATGGTTTAAAGAAGAAACAAGAATTCCGCGGAATGCTATGTCGCATCTGCATTGCGCTTCCACAGTAGTAAAGACTATAGTTAAAGGCCCTATTGCTCTATCAGCGTGAAAACTTTTATCATGAGGTATCGCTGCAAGCTTCTCAGTATAGTTTCCTCAGTGTATATGATCGTGATTTGCCAGCTTTATACAAATAATACATCCTTAACTTTCACATAAAAAGGGTTTGAAAACTTATTTGGGTCATTTTAGTTGGCTACTAAAATGACCTACTTTCGATTTAATTAGGTTGAATAAAATGGTACAATACAATGTACAGGCGTGGAGTCCCAATCACTATCCCGCCTATGTTTATATAGCATTGCTAGACGGGAAACCAGAACAGGAAATTTTAATTTGTGGGGCGATTTGTTATTTTTCAAAAAAACTTGTTTTCTCTACTTTTTGCCAGTTATATGACCCAGTTTATGCACATCAACCCACATTTTATTACAAAACGTGAAGGCTGAACCGCCTTTTACAACGATTTGAGTTAAGATGGTTTTGCCACTGACAGGACTATGGAGACCTTAAAAAGAATGTGTATGAGAAATGGACAAAATGCTAGGGTCAACGTTTTGGATGTAAAATTTTACTAAGTCAGAATAGCATAAAATATAGGTTAAGAATAGGAATCATTGCAACATCCCTCATGAACATTCCAAAGAGAAACTTTACGCCAGGTATCACACTACAGGTATCATACTTCGAGACGAAAGGACTAAAAGGCTAGGCCCGACACAATTTTGGGTGTAAAATTTTGCAAAATCAGCAAAGCATATAATAGGTGTCCAAAGTAAATTAATTGCAACAGCACTCAAGAACATTCTAAGAAAAAACTTGATGCCAGGTTTGATGATTCTAGGTATCATAGTTTGTGAGAAATTGATTTAAACACTAGCATCAACATACTTTTGAATGAAAAATTTACGAAGCCAGCAAAGCATGGAATATAGGTCAAGGTAAAACTAAGAGCAACAGCCCTCGAGAACATTCTCAGAAGAAGCTTTATGCCATGTTTGATGATTGTAGGTATCATAGTTTGCGAGAAATGGACTTAAACACTAGGGTCAACGTAAATGTTGACGGACGGACGTACGGATGTACGTACGGACGAAAGGAATGACTGACGGACGGACGGACGGAAAAGTGAACTCCTTTATCCCACTTTCCTAAAGCAGGTGCGACAATTGAAATATGTGTCAAAAGTAAATTAATTGCAACAGCTCTCAAGAACATTCTAAGAAAATACTTGGTGCCAGGTTTGATGATTCTAGGTATCATAGTTTGTGAGAAATGGACTTAAACACTAGTATCAACATAATTTTGAATGAAACATTTACGAAGCCAGCAAAGTATGGAATATAGGTCAAGGTAAAATAAGAGCAACATCCCTCGAGAACATTCTCAGAAGAAGCTTTATGCCATGTTTGATGATTGTTGGTATCATAGTTTGCGAGAAATGGACTTAAACACTAGGGTCAACGCAAATGTTGACGGACAGTTTTACGAAGTCAGCAGGGCATGAAATAGAAGTCAAGAGTAAAAAAAAGAGCAACAGTCCTCAAGAACATTCTTAGGAAAAGCTTTATACCAGGTTTCATGATTGTAGGTATCATAGTTTGCGAGAAATGGACTTAAACGCTAGGGTCGACATAATTGTTGATGGACAGTTTTACAAAGTCAGCAAATCATAAAATACAGGTCAAAGGTAAAAATAAGAGCTACAGCCCTCGAGAACATTCTAAGAAGAAGCTTTATGCCAGGTTTGATGATTATAGATATCATAGTTTGCGAGAAATGGACTTAACACTAGGGTCGACGTAATTGATGACGGACGTACGGACGGACGTACGGACGAATGGAATGCCTGAAGGACGGACGGACGGAAAAGTGAACTCCTATATCGCACCTTGCTAAAGCAGGTGCGACAAAAAGCACATGATCCCTGCTCTGGAGGCGGCTATTTCAACTAGATCACGTAGCCCCGGCGCGTGCAGTAAATTTGGCGCGTCAGTTTAGTACCGGGTAAGTTATAAAACTGTCTGATACTTCCGTGGTCTACAGCAAAAAAATCAATGTTACCATCTAGTATTTTTCATCTAGGTCTGTTATTTCAATATAGCGATTGTTTACATTAGTTACCTGACTAATGGTAGCCATTCTTAACATTCTCTTCTTTACTGAAGCTTCTCCCCTAAAGAGGTGGTTTATGAATAATTAGTGGTAAGCTACCCCAAGTTGAGCGAACAATAACTCTGTTTTGTTTGGACAAAAGCAATACAGAGTTCTCCTATAATCGTCTACCTTAAGCCATCTACGTTTATAGCCATATGATCGTAACGTCGATGCTACCTTGTTACATGTATTATAAAACGCGTTTATGATAATTAAATGTTTTAGCATTAAATCCGCTGACCACGACCTCGTATGAAAATTTTCGCCAAATTATATAAGCCCTGAAGCCTTGTTACCACGAAAAGTTGTAAATGTAATACTTAAAGCCACACTCGGTTGGTTGGTTGCTCTAGGTTTAACGGCGTTTTACGCGAGAATATCAGTCTATATCAGGCCGTCTCTCAGCAAGTTGGAGAAAGAAAAGAGAAATGATAGACAAGAGAAAAAATATCCAAAACAGCCCCTCATTCGCAACTACTGTAAGCACAGTAGGCCCTAACCCTGCCTTTATCCAAATAAGCAGGACGCCCCAGCACAATGTTATAACCAGCACCATTGCCCGACCACAACCACCTACAGCCACAAAAAAAGCCTTACATTTTACCCTTGAAAGCTTGTCTCCACTGACACTTTATATGTAATTATAGAGGCCATAGAAGCCTTAAATTTAGCCTTTGAAGCCTCGATACGACAAAAGCCTTACACGTAGCACTTAAAGCCTTGGGTGGCCGGCTCGGGCGATGATGCTTGGTAATTTACAGTGCCGAGGCGTTCTACTAATTTTAATAATAGTAGGACAAGGGGCTACCAAGTTCGCGGCGGGTGATGTCTTTTTTTGTTTGTTTGTTGTTTTTTTTTCCTTATCTATTATATCCCTTTTTTCATCATCTCTCGGGGAGACAGTCCGCAGGGCCGTTTAAGCCAAACCAACCAATCAAATTGAAGCCTTCACACACAAAAGCCTTCTCAGTGGTAACACTTGAGGCTTTGGCCTCACAGAAATCTGACATTTTATCCTAAATTCCTTTTCGCCCCCCCCCCCCCACCCCAGCAGAAGGCGAACATGTAACCCTTGATACATTGACAGTGCAGAAGCCCAAAGCTTTGTCACACAGAAAAAGTCTTACACATAATCCTAGAAGTCTTGTCGTAACAGAAGCCTCACATGCAACATCAAAAGCCTTGTCACCACAGATGTCTAACATGTTGCCCAAGAATACTTGACATGCAGAAGGCTTTTATAAACCCCCAAATGCTTTGTCATCACAGAAGCCATATGTGTAACACTTGAAGCCTTCACGACAAAGAAGCTTTACGTGTAACCCTTGAAAAAACAAGAAAAAAATCTCAGCATCTGACACAATTCAATTCCAGGGGCCGTATTTATAAAAAAAATTATAAAAAGGCAGAATTTATTTGAAGAAAATTCTCTACAACTATAAAATTTGCTCTGGAGGAACAGTCTAAAATTTGCTCTGGAGGAACAGTCTTTTTCAGACTGTTCCTCCACAGCACATTTCATAGTTCTGTGGAACCTCATAGAAATTTCTCCTTAGCAACAGCATAGCATCGACTTAAGTCGTTTTATAAATACGGCCCCTGATCCGACCCAAAACAATGCATTCTCTCCAGTGCCTGTAGATGTTTTCTACCATATATTCAAGTTTATGGAATCGGAAATAGGTCAGTTTGCATGTCAACGAAATAGGTCAAAATTAAGCCTTCTTAAACTTAAGGATGTGTTGTTTGTTTAAAGTTGACAAATTATGGTAAACTGCAATGAAATCTTGCAGATATACCCAACGATGAAATAATGGCCTGAAGAGCAATTCGGCCCTTCAAAGATCTAGCAAAGGAAATGCGAACCTGATTACGTTCCACCCTCCGGAATCTGTGCCCGTTACAAAACACGTGTGTATGAATCACCGATAAAGCAAACAAAAAACAATACAACATCTGCGACCAACATGTAGCAATCTGTTTGTTACTTGAAATTTTTATAAGACTTACTGATTAATTATACATGTTTTTAGCTCACGAAAGCCGAAAACCCGGTGAGATTTTTCAGTTAGGCAAGCTCCCCTATCCGTCAACACTGTCATCAGCTTCCGCTGCAATGCCGCTGTCTAGATTCGGAATTAAAAAAATATGAGGAGCCTCCAGGGGACAAGAGAACGACATTTTGCAATGGTACACCATGCAACACTAAAAATGGCAAAACATGTCAAATTTTGATTACAGGTGATCTGTTTAAAAATGGTCTTACTAATAAAACGTATCACTGCCGAAGCTGGGATGACCTCAACTGTAAGTCCTCCAATATTCTGTATGGTGTGGAGTGCTCACTCTGTGGACTGATTTATGTCGGTGAAACGAAAGGAAAACTTAATAAAAGAATGTCTGGACATAGATTTTGAAGTAAATCACAATGGAAATCCATTGCTTTACAAAGTACTTAAATCTTTCAGATCATTCAATTTGTCCCTCAAGGTACGAATCCTTGAAAAAGTTTATCACCCTACGAATAATCCTAGTTTGAGTACATCATTGCGCAAACAAAAAGACGAATACTGGATTCGTGAATTAGGCACCGCAGCACTTTATGGTTGCAATGATAAAATCGATTCTGTTGGAAATTTGACAATTTTAAAGAGTAACTACACTTCAGGAACTGACGGAATCAGATCCCAAACCCTATCTACAACATCAAAGGGAAAGATTGACAAAGACCTCTAAGTACTGTTAAAAACCAGCAGGTCACATTATAACTGGTGATCTTTGCATCGTTAAAAATCACAACTTAGGGGAGTTACTCTCCAAAGGCACTAAATATAGGGAACCTAAGCCTTTTAGTTGGAAACAGAAATCAACATTATTTATGGATTCTATTTCTAATTTGGGTGTACAGGGTTTGATTCCTTATTGTGGCATTGACCTTGGGTGTTGAAAGTAAAAAGTATGCAAAGACCAGGAACTGAAACAATCAAAATCCAAATCCAGCCCTCAAACCATAGTTGGAAACAACTAAGATTACAAATAATCAAGATACAGAGAACATATGGCCAACCGAGTGAGCAGCTTGTTCCCAAAAGGTGGCCACTCAGCAACCCAAACCGAACCAAAAATAATAAGAACATACATAAGGTAAAACATCACAGAAACTCTGACACCAAAAACAGGCAACAGAGAACCAAAACAGAACTACCGCCTTGGAACGGTCAGTAATGAATTACTGGGGGGGCTTAAATCGATTTTACAGGCCCAACCTCACCCTCAGTTTCTGAAGTGGTACAAAACATTTAGTTGGTTGTTCGGTTCGCATGATAACCCTCTAACTCGTCAATGAATCATCACGGTAAACACATAAATCAAATTTCAACACCATGAAGAAGCAAAGACGAGGACTCAACAGATACAACGGGCCGTCTGACAGGTGGAGATCCCTGTCCTGCCAAACGACCCCACTGGAAATCTGAAGCAAAAGAAGGTCACCAGTTGAGCCCCGGTGGACCAAGCAACAGACAAAAAGGCTCCGGTCCCAACCAACTAAAATATATAGCTTTAGGTCGGGGCCATCATAGAGTCTGACGACCGATCCCCCGGTGTGCAATTAAAGAGTGCAGCAAAGTTATCAACCGTGATTGGGTTAATCACTAAGCATGCAGACTGTCGCATAACATTTAAATTATAGCCAATACGTTTGTGACGTATTATTATTTTTCGGAATTGATCAGAAAAATCAGTCCTACCCTTAATCTTTTTGAATTTGTATACTAAGTCACCATAAAATTCTGGTTCCGATAGGCCTTGGTGTAAAAGAAATTTTAATCCAACATCAAATTTTGAAACCAATTCATGGTGTCTGCGATAGAATTTAGAAAAAGCCTTTCTAAGCTTATGATACCGATAGCCCTGTTGAAGAAGTTTAGCAGTTAAACATTTATTACGAGCATTAAAGTCATCTACATGACTACACACTCTAGCAAATCTTATAAGTTGAGAAATATACACTCCATAAGAGGGACGACGTGGAACGTCACCATCCAAAAATGGACAATTAACTATATCAAAGTCAAAGTCATCACGTTTATCATAAATTTTAGAAGTTACAAAACCGTTAGAAATAGATAGATGTAAATCCAAAAAGGGGGCCTCGGTATCTGAAGTATTAGCTTTATTCAATTTAAGTTCAGGTGGGTAAATTTGGTTAACCATGCTTTCAAAATAAGGATTATCAATATTCAGAAGATCGTCTAAATATCTAGCGGTTGAGTTAAATGCCTCAATGATATCAGCTTGATTATCAACCGAAAGAGAAGTCATGAAATCTCTTTCATAACAAAATAAAAACAAATCGGCCACAAGAGGAGCACAATTTGTACCCATCGGAATACCAACAATTTGTCTGTATAACTTATTACCAAATCTGATGTAAATATTATCTAAGAGATATGATAAGGCGTCACATACATTCTGACATGACCAAAGACTATATCCTCTATATATTTTACGGTCAGTAGAAGTGAAAAACGCTTTCTTATCGTTACAGGCAATATAAAGGGTATCTTCATTTTTGGAGAACTTTTTGAAGGCCCTCTCAATCAAATCAACAAGTTTTTCCTTTATTAAGCCCAGATCTTAAGCATGTGCTTGATATAGTATACAAAATATCTGGGAACTAAACATGAACAGAATTATTTGTGTAACGGTAGATCATCCTCCAAAAGGCATCGGGCAGATAAAAGCCACATAACCAAATGAACCTCATGCTCATATATGGTAAAAACCTTGTTATATGATCATCGAAGAGCGATTCAGGGCCTCATGGTTCTTTTGTTAGTTTTATGTTCTCTAGATTAAAGAAAATGAATTTTAAAATCAAACTTACATCTACTTATCATAGTTCCTGATAAATGTACGTTTGAGATAAAGTACGTGTTTACAAAACAAAACAAAAAATTGTATATAAAAAAGACAACTGGCACAAAAACAAAATACGTCGGTAATGGAATTTATAGGGTTTGGCGGTATCTGCTTGGATACTAGTAAAAATATTATGGAGTTTCTGGATGGCAAAAAATCAGAGTTTGGCGCAACGATTGTCGGCTGAATGCAAAAGTGTTCTATCTCCAGTTTTTGTAATACAAATCAGTATTATATCGTCGCCTGAATGCTTAGGAATATTACGTCCATTTTCTGAGAACCCGAGAAATTGGGATTCGGAGTATGCGCCTTTATTTTAGTTTGAACAAAACCCATATATAATTTGATAATCGCAGTGCATGTCATGCATCTTACGTCTCAAAAAATACTGTTGAAATCAATTTATTTACGAGAAAATGAACTTTTCATTTTGTACATAGAATTATGTAATTAAAGAATCAGAACGTTTTTCAATTACCCTGAGATAGTACGGTTTCATGACCCAGATTCAATTACCAGCAAGCAGCGTTTTATACTTCTAATTTAAATATATATACATTGTCCAAATAGAGTCGAAAATGATGGCTACTGCTTTCTTTTATGATGTAACTTGAAGTATTCTCCTTTTCTCAGCTATTTGCCTTCTTATTTTCAGATAATCGCTAAATAATGATACTGAATTAATGGCATAGAAGGATTTGATCATGTGACCTCAAAACTTACGTGATCATAAAGTTCATACTACTTTCATTTCATTGGTTGAAATAGGACATAGAACATAAAAGCACTAGCGAAAAAATATTTTGGATAAAGCATCGACTTCAGCACGACGTCACCCCGACGTTATGTGCCCGCTTGGTTATAAATGCCACAGAAACATGATATGTAACAACTAAGCTGCCATGGGGGTAAAACATTTGATTCTTATTACAGTGGTTTATCACACTATTTTTTTCCAAAAACTGGAGATGGAACACATCCGACATAAACTGGAGATAACATTCAGCCGACGATATGCCTTTGGAATTTAAATCATAATTGAGCCGCGACACGAGAAAAGCAACAAAGTGGTTGTGCGCCCAGCACAGACTCAGATCAGCCTGGGCATCCGCCCAGTCTGATCAGAGTTTGCTGTCCGCATGAGGGTAGCTTAGACCCTTAGCCTTCCTTAAAGCGCTTAGCAAAGATTCTGATCGGTCTGGGCGGATGCCCAGGCTGATCTGAGTCTTCGCTGGGCGCACAAACACTTTGTTGTTTTTCTCGTGTCGCGGCTTATATGTTCTATCTCCACATTAGCGAAGATGTTGAATAGCAAGTCTCTGTGGCCATTTATAAGCTATTCAGTTTCGTTTTTCTTACATTTAAGGCAGGCCGCGTCGCACAGTCGGAAACGCGTCTGACTCAAGAGCCAGAGGTCCAAGGTTCGATACCAGGTCCGGATACTTACCCTCGTTTCCCCTTATTGAAAAACATGCTTGATTTTTAAAGTACATTGTTTAATGTCCAAACTGAAAAATCCATTTTTCTCGTAAATGAAATTTAGTTTTCACATATAATTTTTTAAACTTAAGATGTTTTGACTTATTTGTATGATTTACAGAGCAATTATTTTATTCATATAGGGTTTTTCAAACTAAATTAATGGCTGCAAACTTCGAACCCCATTTTTTCGAGTTTTCAGGAAATGGACATAGAACACTATTATAGCAATCACTTAACGATATGACGACGATCATAATGCTCGTCATTTGTATTTTCTTTCCATAAACAGGATTGTGGAAATGCAACGCATGATATGCAAAAAGTGTATTTCCTGCATGTGGGGGTTTTATTGAAAAAAATTGAGCCGCGACATGACAAACTAACAAAGTGGAATGTGCGCCCAGCGAAGACTCAGATCAGCTTGGGCATCCGCCTAGTCTGGTCAGAGTCGTTGCTGTGCGATGAAAGGGTAGCTAAGGGTCTAAGTAACCTCCATGCGGAGAACGCAGACTGGGCGGCTGCGTAGGCTGATCTGAGTCTTCGCTTGGCGCACATGCCACTTTGTTGGTTTTGTCGTGTCGCAGCTCATTTTTGTTAAAACCTGTCCTAAAAGATGCATCATAAACTTGTGGCCTTTACCTTATAGGGTATAGTTAGTTTTGTCCTTTATATTCTTTTCTCTTTTCTACCGAAGCTGACAGACAGACTATAACAGACCAATAAAACTATTTGCGGGACAGCATCCAAAAATGTGCTGATCGTACTTGCAAACAACAACACAGTTTAAAAATCTGAGATGCTACCGGGGTTTTTTTTTTGTGTTTTTTTTTTTTTTTTTTTACGCGGCGCAGCCGCGTATAATTTCAGTATTTCAGTATTGTTCCACATTTTATAAGATTTCATTGGTCAATTAAAAGCGTATGTCAAAATTGAGCCAATAATATCAAAGGTCAATGAATATTTAATCTTCGTTTTTTTTTTCGTCGCACTGCACTGCAGATATTTAGAACTTTTTTCCGTTTCAGATCTACTTTCGATTTCTACTTTTGGTTTAATACAAACAGTGCGTCATGTTGGTAACTGTTTTGAAATCAGGTCAATCTCAAGATTGTCCGCGGCCTGTTATGGAATTCCAAATTGGACAGCTCAATCTTCAGATAGGTTATTGTCGCCACCCGGTGTTAAAATTGCGGTTGTAGGTCCCTACCGTCATAGCTCACTTGAGTCATATTTGTCAACTCTTCACCTAGACACATATTACAGAACGCACATCCATTTAATCTGCGCCGATTATCTTTTTTCAAGATATTTTTCGTTTAGATCATTATTATTATAAGTTGTGGGGAAAAGGGGAAAAGATGGATCAAGATTTTTTGGATTGGAAACACCAGTCTTAGCGTAAAATTTCATGAGACTGTTTCAGATATTTTGGGTCATTCTAGAGATGTGAAAACACACAGTCTATAGCCGTAGATACGGTGGCTAGAGTTTTTTTTTTGTGTCTGTTTTTTTTCTCGGGTTCTCTACATGATAACCGCGAACGGCAGATTCTAATCCGGTATCACGAACACGCAGAATGGTCTGAGCCTAGTTCGCATATATGAGCCGCGATACCAGAAAACCAACAGGGTGGTTGTGCGCCCAGCGCAGATTCAGATCAGACTGGGCATCCGCCGAGTCTGTTCAGAGTCTTCGCTGTCCGCAGCTAGATAGCCTTAACTACCCTTTAAGCGCTTAGTGAAGAGTCTGATCAGACTGGGCGGATGCTCAGGCTTATTTGAGACTGCGCTGAGCGCACAGCCACTGTGTTGCTTTTCTTGTGTACAGGATCATGTATGCATTTTAAGCACATTTTTTTTCGTGTTGAATCTGAAGGAAACTAATTTCTGCGCTGCTTACGTTGACTCTGCGGGAAGACGTAGGAAAATATAGGTCAATTCTCAATATTGTTATAGCCAAACGTATTTATAGTTATATGACATATTTTCTATTTCAAGCTAAGTGTTAGCCAATATCCCAGTGCTCTCAAAATTATAGAAACTATTAATGCATTAGTTTTTGCCTCATGGATGATGTAAAGTTCTATGTTTTCCATCGTTTGTAGAATTCTTTACCTAAAAGTATTTTTGAGGATATCCCTTGCCTTATGTGAACAGCTGCGACACATGGTGTGTGCCAGGAGGGTTATATCTTTTGCATTAAAGGGTAGCTGAGTTTTAAGCTATACCCTGATCCAAAAGAAATGTCAGGGCGGAGTTATATTTGTACCTTCCCCTAGACTTTTCTATTGTACAAAAAGGGGCACAGGGCATACACGCTGCTCACTCACCGGTAACAAAAATTATTCAGCTGTACAAAACTTGCAAATACAATGTAAAGTTATGCAACAACTGGATATACGGTAAAGCCAACAATAGACGCTCGTGGCTAGCCATATTATCTGTCCTTGTACAACGTCGATCAAAAAGGGATTAATTGACTCAAGATTTTACGTCCTTTTCAGCAGCTTTTGTCATATCAAAACGATGGGAGGGTGATAATGAAAGGCTCTGTGCAATGGAACCCGGTTTACGATTGAGAACGCTTTCGAGAATCAAGCTCGGGACCGCTAGATCAGCAGACCGGCGATTCACCCACGACTGATCAGATACACAGCCTGATCTTATTATTTACTTTTCGCACATCCAATAAGGTATCTATTCATGCGACGCCAATCATTTACCCTTTAAATTTACCAGATCAGATGCGAGGATGCACAGACTGACCTGAGTCATGTTTGTTCACACTTTCGATAAGTTTCGCCTTTTTAGTAACGAAATAAGTTGTGGTTTGCCATATGCATAGATAGATGAAATGAATGCACAGGCTTATCTGAGTCTTCGCTATTCGCGCATGCTATCTTAGTACATGTACAGCCCAACTCCTGATCTTCATGTATGATCATAGGGCCTGTCATCTTCGCAAGCCAAGTGTACAAAGTCCACTTTGTTCCTTAGGTAATGAACAAAATAAGTAGCAAAGTCGACTTAGCAGCCTTTCCTTGCGAAGTTTACAGCCTGTGTGACCAAATACACTCTGTATATTCCTTATGATCGAAATATCGTATATGTGAACGGAGACGACAGCATGTCCTCATGATCCAAATATTTTCCTTTCGAACGTACAGGCTTGAGTTTTTCTTTCCATTTCAAGTGTTAAAAAAGGCCCAACAATGTATTATGTCTGAATCATGTACAAAATAGGAAAGAAGCTGATTACTATACAGGGAGAAGGCTGATCTGATGCTTCGCTTTTACACCGATAATCTGCACATTGTATAAAAAACATTATTTTGGCATGTCGCAATTTTTGCAGTTGCGGCAAAACATCCAATGGGCACAAACCCGCTGAAAGGTCGTCGTATTAATGTCAATGTTGTCACAATGTTGTTTCCAGATTTAGAGTGCGTCATCGTTGATACGACGTTTTTCAACATTGCTTTGCCAGTTTACGCCCTATGATATAAGCGTTCCAATATTCGTGAAATGTTTCATTTTGCAAGCCAAGAGAGATTCGCGAATATCAGCGTAAATAAATTGTCGCGAGTACACTGGCGCTCACGTATTTGTACACATTCAAAACGCGTCGGGGACGCAGTTGATGCGCGCGGGATACGCGGTAATTATATACGCGAATATTTTAGTAGCCAATGAAAATTCGTTCTCAGTTTTGCATATACCGCCAGGGGCGGATCCAGGAATTTTGGATAGGGGGTTCAAACTAGCTGAAAGGGGGGTTCGATTTATGCAGTTTGACCAATTTTTCCTGAAATTCCACATGAAAGTAAAATAATTTGGGCTGAGAAGGGGGTTCGTTTGAACCCCCCGAACCCCCTCTGGATCCGCCACTGACCGCGAAGCGACGCGTGCAACGCGCATTTTATGCAAATTTCAAGGACCCAATCAAAATTGCGCACATGATACGGGTAGTGACGTAGTCCTTTGCGTCTAAACGCGCGCGTACGGGAACCAATCAAAATCGCGTATTGAATGCGCATTTTAGGGAGGTCAACTTTAAGTAAATCATGTGAAAGAAAGAGCCATTAGTCTACATCAAGCTTGATGTCGAATGCTCATTTGGCCTTACTTGAAGAATAAAAGAAGCCTAGAAACTCGACCGGCAACTCAAAACTAAATGCGACTGGGACAGTCCCATGACACTTCGCCATTGAAGTGGAAATAGCCTAAATCGCACTCTTCAGCCATAAATTCCTTTCGTATCAGAAATTAAAATCGTGGAATCTGAAATTAATATGGCCTTTATGGAAAATAAGTGCCAGGCGGCAGTCACTTTGAATCTTAAGGAATTCAAGTCAGGGTGGGGGGATAAAAACCTCTGATCAGTGACCTATAAATAGCAGTGACCTGGTGGGCTGACTGGAGTTTTACGAGAGCATGTTTGGGAGAGGAGTGGTAGGTCACTGCTCTGATCAACATGACTTGGAAACGGTTGTCTCCAGGGCAGTGTCATCAGCCCCATCCTATTCATTGTAATAATAAATACCCTTGATGATGCCCTGGGGGGGGGGGGGGGGGGCAAACCTCTCTCTTTCTCAGTTTGCAGATGACAGTGCTATCTGGACCTACCACACCTCTCCCAAACATGCTGTCGTAAAACTCCAGTCAGCCCTCCAGACAATCGAGATATGGTCCACGCTCTGGGGCTTCAAAATACACACTATTAAGACAAAGGCTATAATTTTCCCTTAAAAAAAGACTTAATATTGAATCACTTTAAAAACTCTCCCTTTTTGGGACAGAAATAGAATTTTGTGACCATATCACCTTCCTGGGTATGATCCTAGATAGCAAACTAACATATGGGGTCAGCATATTAAAAATCTGATTGAAAAATGTAATAAAGACCTAAACCTCATGAGGATGGTTTCAGGCACCTCCTATGAAGCAGATAAAAAAATCCTATTGACATTATATAAGGCCCTAATCCTCAGTAAAAGTTGATTATGGTGCGCTAGCTTATAACTCGGCACCCAAACATCTACTCTCAAAGCTCAAGACCTCATCCAAAACAACTTAGCACTCCGTATTGCTATGAGGGCATACCACTCCGCCCCTATTAATGCTTTAGAAGTTGAATGTGGAATTAAACTCCTACAGCTGAAGGTGCCGGGCAGCGTAGCGCAATCGATAGGGCACCTGACTCATGCCAGAGGTCTTGGGTTCGAGAACCCGGTTGGGCCACATACTTCGTTTCTCCTTCCGCTGATTAAAGAAAGGCAGTTGTCAATTATTGACCACCGGCACTTACAACCATACCAAACCCTCAAAACTGGACGTTTACCCCCTAATAAATGAAGCAGTATCCAAAAAATGGCAATCCCAATGGACCAATAGCAACAAGGGCCACACCTTCCATTTCGTCAAACCAAAGGTTAAACTTCAATGTGACGTATATAGTCTCAATAGACATTTCGACATAGCCTATTCCGGACTAAGGCTACGACACTGCGGGCAGGGCTGCCTTCAGTACAGTAACCAGTCTGCCCTATGCCCCCACTGCAATGATGCAGAAGATCTCAACCATATCTTCTTTGACTGTGTGGCCCCATAACAATCAAAGGCGAGACCATAGAATCCACCATATTCAAGTTAGGCTATCACACAATAGACCTGAGACTGCTCCTGTCTCCCCCATAGAAACATGCAAATACAATACAGAAGGCAGTCTTTGAATACCTAGACAAAACCAATATCATTGCCAGGATATAGATAGATTCCAATACAATAGGGAAAAAAATCCCCCCAATTTTCTCTAATTCGAGCCCCTGTTGCTAACCACCTACCAAACGCATTTCCAAAAATCCCTGGATCCACATTAATACCCCACTAAGTGCAATGCTCATGACAAAAACTCCCATTACCCAGTAAAAGCCCCAGAACCCATCTGTACGACTACAATCTGACTTTCCCTACGGTCGTATAAATAACTTTTGTCTCTATTGACAATAAAGGCTAAAATTAATGTGTATCCAACCTCCTTAACCTCACACCCAGGCTAAGTTACCTGGAAACTAAATGAACCATAATAAGGTTCAGCACATTTGCTCCCTAGAAACAGCCAAAAGAAACTGCCCTCTTTTCCCGTCAATCCGCAATAAGAGATAAGCTAATAATACTCTCCATTTCTTCCCCACCCCCAAATTAATGTGTATCCAACCTCCTTAATCTCATACCCAGGCTTAGTTACCTGGAAACTAAATAAACCATTATAAGGTTCAACTAATTTGCTCCCTAGAAACAGCCAAAAGAAACCGCCGTCCTTTTTGAACAACCCGCAATAAGAAATAAGCTACTGTCCCCGTGTCTATTAATAATATTCTCCATTTCCCCTCCAAAAAATAATGTGTATCCAACCTCCTTAATCTCATACCCAGGCTTAGTTACCTGGACACTAAATAAACCATTATAGGGTTCAACTAATTTGCTCCCTAGAAACAGCCAAAAGAAACCGCCGTCCTTTTTGAACAACCCACAATAAGAAATAAGCTACTGTCCCCGTGTCTATTAATAATATTCTCCATTTCCCCTCCAAAAAATAATGTGTATCCAACCTCCTTAATCTCATACCCAGGCTAAGTTACCTGGAAACTAAATAAACCATTATAAGGTTCAACTAATTTGCTCCCTAGAAACAGCCAAAAGAAACCGCCGTCCTTTTGGAACAACCTGCAATAAGAAATAAGCTACTGTCCCCGTGTCTATTAATAATATTCTCCATTTCCCCTCCAAATAATGTGTATCCAACCTCCTTAATCTTATACCCAGGCTTAGTTACCTGGAAACTAAATAAACCATTATAAGGTTCAACTAATTTGCTCCCTAGAAACCGCCAAAAGAAACCGCCGTCCTTTTTGAACAACCCGCAATAAGAAATAAGCTACTGTCCCCGTGTCTATTAATAATATTCTCCATTTCCCCTCCAAAAAATAATGTGTATCCAACCTCCTTAATCTCATACCCAGGCTTAGTTACCTGGAAACTAAATAAACCATTATAGGGTTCAACAAATTTGCTCCCTAGAAACAGCCAAAAGAAACCGCCGTCCTTTTTGAACAACCCACAATAAGAAATAAGCTACTGTCCCCGTGTCTATTAATAATATTCTCCATTTCCCCTCCAAAAAATAATGTGTATCCAACCTCCTTAATCTTATACCCAGGCTTAGTTACCTGGAAACTAAATAAACCATTATAAGGTTCAACTAATTTGCTCCCTAGAAACAGCCAAAAGAAACCGCCGTCCTTTTTGAACAACCCGCAATAAGAAATAAGCTACTGTCCCCGTGTCTATTAATAATATTCTCCATTTCCCCTCCAAAAAATAATGTGTATCCAACCTCCTTAATCTTATACCCAGGCTTAGTTACCTGGAAACTAAATAAACCATTATAAGGTTCAACTAATTTGCTCCCTAGAAACAGCCAAAAGAAACCGCCGTCCTTTTGGTCGCAATTCATGATGTAACCCAGGCAGTCTCAATTACTCATGAGGGCCATAAAAACATGAGACAACTGCATTCCAGATCACCCTCAATCTCTTATCGCCCACTGCCCATTGCATTAGTTAATAAGGGAATTTGCTCCCCACCTAATAATTTGCTCCCCATTCCCCCCTAGACCTGCCCTGGGCCCAGCCAGGACAGGGGGCTTGTTCCAGCAGAACTAGCAAAGTGAAGTCTGATGGTGGCCTGCAGTTTGGGGAAGATGCATTATGGCTTGAAGTGCATGTGCCTCTCATGCCATGCGTTTCCAGAAGCCCTGAATAGTATTGCTAAAGCCAACCCACAGTGGGTCGCGAGGGCTGTGTGCATGGGAAGTGATTTATGTGGATCTGTGCACAAGTCCATTTGGGTTCTATCCCATTGCTACTTAATGTTTCTGGAAGTTTTTGCTCCCCACCAAAGATTTTGCTTCTCCCTTTTTCTGAGACGTCACCTGCCCAGGACCCAGCACAGGTCCACTTCGGTGCAACCCCACTAACACATGAATCTGGGCAGTCTTTTGCACCAGCCCCCCTCCCCACCAAAGAATTTGCATCCCATCCAAGAATTTGCTCCTTGTTCCCTCCTCCTCCTCCCCCTTTTTGTTCCTCCATAGAACTGCCTTGGACCTAGCCAGGACAGGGGGGCTTGTTTTAGCTTGGGTCTAACTTCGGTTAGAAAACCAAGTTCTTCTTGTAGAGAGTCATGTGTTTTTTTCTTGCCGGGGTTCTCGGTTTTCAGTCACCTTGATGATCATTCATCTCTGGCCCCATATGCTGAAAATTTTTGCAGCATTAAATTGCTTTCTGGAAATCAAGGTTTATCTTGGAATGTACGTTACTATTCTGCCTTCAGCCAAAACTACATGTTACAAATGAAATATTCTTAAACTTTATTTTGTTTACTTTTACTCTGTGTAGAGGATATCTGTTTCGATTCGGCACAGATTGCTCTGCAATAAGGTAATCCGAAGAGAACCCACTTGTCTGTTCAGACTATACAATTTCCAATTTAATGCAAGTTACTTCGTAGTAAAATAATGTTTTCGATTTGGTGCAAGTTACTTTGCAGTAAAGTAAATGCAGCCTGCTCAAATGTTAACATGACCTAAACATGCCCGAGGTCAGTTCAAAAATAAATTTTAATGCGGCTTTGCTTCGGTTTGCTGTTTAGACAGGACTTTTAATCCGAAGTAAAAGTTAATTCGGATTCGATCCAAGGTACTCTGTAGGTCCTGGATTAGTTTAATTACTCCGAATTAGTTTTTAATTCGAATAAGATTTGCTAGTCTAAACAGTTAATTCAAAGCAAATTCTGATTCGATTCGGATTAAAACTCTAGTCTAAACAGGATTATTGAAGGTATAGAAAATTCAGGCATGCGAATGTTTTTACATTGTCTCAAAGGCAAGGATAATTGCTTATTTGTGGCCTTGGTTGTGGAGAAAACTGGAGTACCTGAAGAATACCACCAACCTTCCTGCAGAGACTGTCCGAGTGATCTCGGCAGGAAGCAGAGTCACGTGGACAGTCTCGGTAGGAAGCCAATTTTCGAGGACAGAAGTCTCTGCAGGAAGCAAGAGATCGCGGACAGTCTCGGCAGAAGCCAAATAGGATGTGAAGTCCGCCGAGACTGTCCGCGAGTTCTTGCTTCCTGCAGAGACTTCTGTACATGATAATTGGCTTCCTGCCGAGACTGTCCACGTGACTCTGATTCCTGCCGAGAGGCTCGACAGGAAGCAGAATCACACGGACAGTCTCTGCAGGAAGCCATTTATCATGTACAGAAGTCTCGGCAGGAAGCAAGAACTCGCGGACAGTCTCGGCGGAAGCCAAATATGATGTACAGTCTCTGCAGGAAGCGAAAATTAGAGGAATCGATTATACCCTGTGGTATTGTTTAACTCAATATAATAGTCTGGGTCCAAATTTCACAGGTCAGTTTAATTCTTAGCGAGGGTTACCGTGTGTGTTCTGGCCCAGATAAGTTGTGACTTTTTTTTTTTTTTTTTTTCTGGGCTTAGAAGTTAAGAAAAATAGAAGTTATGTATAGTTTCTAAGCCTAGAAGTTCTATTATAGAGTTAGTCTAAATAGTAGTTAATGAGTCCCATTGAATTCAGAAATCGAGACGTTACGAGTTGTTATGTAAATATTGACCCAGATAATGCGGGACTACTTTATGGTTCTCGTCTTCTGCGCATCAATTCGGTCAGATTCCCGGTAGAGAGATCGAGACAATATTTAATTAACTTAGTAACTTATATTGTTTTAAGCTATCTTAAAACTATTTTAATTAGGCCAACGTACAATCTGCGGTTGTACGCGTATTGAACAAGTCATGAATATTCATGTTATCATCGTTTGCGTCTCCCGCGTCGAGACGCGTCAGGGCGCGTCTAGACGCGTCTGATGCGCGGTTCTAGGTGATACGCACGCAGCACGCGCATGCAACGCGGTACGAACGCGTTTTTGGTGTACAAATACGTGAGCGCCAGTGTATTTATATGCAGGGTGTGCCCGACTTAGGCACTATGGTGACTCTTATTTTAAGGTTTTGCATACAGGGATGATGTTATATAAACGTCGGAAGCGCAGTCTGCTAAGACCTGGCTTACCTAGTTCGAATCTCGCGGCGGCGGAATTAGTCACACCGTGTACGTCCCTTCTTTGTGCGCAGAATATCATTGTCATCTTCATAAAATGCCCCTTCCTTCTTACTATTTTGTATCAACATAACGTCTTTCATACACGACAGTAAATGTGGTGACAACAGGTACAATAACAATGCGTTTTGCTTAGTGAACTTGAACAAGCGTGCAAAATTTATTCTACCGAATCTTCTAGTGGACTGATCGAATTTGACAGTGATTGCCAGCGTATATTTGTTACCGCCCTGACATTTCGTTTGAATCAAGGTATACATCCATGCTGACAGTGAAGACTCTGATCTAACTGGGCGGATGCCCTTATTGGTCTGGGTCTTCGCTTGGTGCACATGCGACTTCATTGATTTTGTCATGTCGTGGCTCAATTAGTTTAGGGTATATGCTAGCTCCATCTCTGATCAGACTGGGTAGATACAGGTTGATCTGAATCTCCGCTGGACGCACATTCCACTTAGCTGATTTTTTTTGTGTCGCGGCTCATATATTATGTGCACTTCGGATCTTTATCTTCTTCCATTGTTCATCCGTTAGGGCCTTTTTAAAGGCGGGAACGTAAGTACCTGGAAACAGATCTCTCCGAGCTGTGAGGTAGCAGGCACACACCGTTGAATCAACATTCATGACATTGAATCAACGTTGGTTCAATGTTGATTCCACGTTGTGTGCCGAGTAGGAGAGTCATTCAGACATTAATGATTTAATGTATCCTACAAATTTAAAGAGTAACTACACTACAGGAACTGACTGAATCAGATCCCAAACCCTATCCCCAACATCAAAGGGAAAGATTGACAAAGACATCCCAACAAACAATAAATTACAAGTGATAAGCCGAGTCAGCAGCTCTTTCCCAAATAGATGGCAACTCAGCTACCTTTATTGAACTAAATAATTTAGACCAACAGACGGGTTACAACGGACTAAGCAACACTACAACATCATGCCATTAAGCAGTATCATCATTAACAAGCAGCAGAGGGGTTTTACCTCCTCTCACGCCGGTCGAGCCACCCCCTCTCCCTGTTTAATGTATAACAACTGGGCATACACATGTAACGTTGAATCAACATTGAACAAAAGTTGATTCAATTTTAATTTTGATTCAACTTTGTGTGCCTGGTGGGTATCCTGATAGCAGGTTCTATGTGAAGTTGTACATCTTTAATATAATTCAGTAACTTTTGCCGTAAAGGACCTGGTATGATAAGGGCCATTTTTGGCCCCCATTCAAATTCTCTTAAAATTGCATGGTTTCTTTTGCCTATCATTTGTGCGTATTGGAACAAACAGAAATGATATGTTTGAAGTTTGTTAATTCTCAGAATAACATGATTTCTGACATGCCTATGTTGGTTCAACAATATGAAAGAAAATTGCAAGAAAAACTAAGTTTATTATTTTTTCCTTTAAAGAAAAAAGTCATTTACAATAGCTTTTGACAGCTCTTGATAATATGCTTTTGATGAAATGCTTATACGTTGGGTACCACGGCTAATTACCTGTGCACTGCACAAGGCCTGTCAAGGTACCCCACCCACTCAAGTTTGCAAGTCCAGTGACGCTAACCAAAAAATTCCAACAGATCAAAATGAAATGTGTACCAAATTATTCCTTGTGTTCTAACTAAGAAAATGAATACCCACAATATATGTTTATTTTGTCTATGAGCGGAGATATTGGCGTTTTTGTGTTGAGAAAACAAGGAAAATGTTCCAAACGCTGCCAGTTTGGTAACAAAAAGTTAAAAATAAACATACAGCCCAGTCTCCAGCACATTTAATATTTTCATGGCAAGTTAATTTATCAAAATCATGTCTGCATATAAAATGTAAAATGTGCTGGAGGCCGGGCTCATATATTTTGAAAGCCGCAAAGGGTCCCGAATTCGTCATTTTCGTCAGAATCCGCTGGGAGTATGGGTATGTTCGAGATTAAAAACATACATACTTTATGCAATAACTGGTTGATTTTGTATTTTCTGTGACATTTTAGGTTAGAACTTTCCTATGAATGCATTTTAGTTATCGAAATAGAACTTTTGAAAAATGAGTTTTCTGGGGGCCAAATATGGATCTTATCATACCAGGTCCTTTAAATTGTATTGGCAATCCCGTCACAGAGGCAGCCTTGGGCCGAAGTAGAAAACTGAAGAGTAATATTTCACTGTATTGTCAGTTTTTTCTACTCTATAAATACGTGTGTACATCATCTTAAGTGGTCCTGCATCTAAACTGGTCCTGACCTCTATTTTGGTCCTAACCAGCCTCTAAACTGGCTGGCATTTATTATGGTGCAATAAGCAGCCTCTAAAATGATCCCCATAACTATGCGACAGTAATGCCTTCTATGAATAATTTTGGATAATAATGGATAATGTGAACCTAGCGAAGCTTCAGATCAGCCTGGGCATCCGAGTCAATTCTCATGAACGAATGAAAAAGAAATAATAATAATAATAATGATAACGTATCTGATGCATTTTTTTCTTAGACACCCGCTGCAAAAATGGATTGGCACTTAATTACTTTGGAATAATTTGTCTTAAAAATAGAGTTAGTGTACTGTAATGTTCTCTTCCCCATCCCCAGCTATACCTTTTATGACCCCAACCCCTCCCATCCCCCTCCGCCCGTCGCCACACCCCACTCGCAACCGCAGTCGCCTCACTGAGCTTGTAAAATTATCAAACCAATATTCGGTAAACGTTAAAACTTCTCATAGAGCCATTTTTAAATGGTAGGCGCAATCCTAAATGCCAAAGGTGATAGTATAGGCTCGGTACCTGTCCCTGTGGTACTCTGCTATCATCTATAGACCAGGTATGATCTGTCCCTAAGTTACTTTACTGTCGCCTAAAGGACAGTTTTATCCCCGTAGTGTCTGTCCCTATAAGTCGTATATTCCTATGGTACTCCACTCTATTATATTGAAACTTTATATGTCTATCTATGGTATTCATATGTCCATGTCCACTGTTTGTCCCTTCGATATTTTACAATCCTAAAGGCACATTGTTTGGGGATGGGATACTCTACTGTCAATAAAAGGCCGGGTGGCTATCCCTGACAAACCATGTTGTCTCCTATATACTTAAGGGCTGTCCCGGTTGCACTCTGCTGTCACTCATAGGCTCAGTGCATGTCCCTGGGACATGTCCCTGTGGTAAAGGTACTCTACTTTCACCTAAAAGCCCTGTATATATCAGGAACCCCGGTAGCTCAGTACGTTAAACGCTGGCCTACTGATCTAGCTGTCCTGAGTTCGAGCCCTGCTGGAGGCGGCAATCTTTCCAAACGCAAACGGGGTTCCATTGCACACAGCCTTTCATTATCATACTTACATCGTCCTAGTATGACTGAAATGCTGTTGAAAAGGCCGTAAAATCGCGAGTCATCTATCCATCCATCACACTTCACAGTTCATGATTTAAGTTTAACATTCTTCACTTTCCATTTTTTTAATTACGCGAGTAATGTTTTTGAAAATACCTGGATATATAAACGGAATTCTATGCGGCCGTGAGAAGCAGTTTTTAGCATAAAACTACTGGTTTTGTATATATTTTACTGTTAGCGCTCAAGGTCGTTTTCGAGTCTGCTTAGCGCACCATTATAGAAGTCAGTCTGAACCAGTTTAGAGGCTGATTCGGACCAAAGTAGATGCCAGGACCAGTTTAGATGCCAGGACCACTTTAGATGATGTACATACGTGGTTTTCTCCTCAAATGAAAAAGTATCTTACGGAATGTGCGAAAAGAAAGAACGCAGATCATCTGCGTATGCGCGCAGTCTGATCACAGTGTCTTTGTTTTTCATATGTCTGATCTAAGTTATGACAAGTATGAACAAGGGTAAATGAGGACTCATGTCAATTTGCGCAGCTGCGCAAGCTCTATTTTTGTGTGTATTGCACGCTTGGATTTAAGTCCCTCTTCGCGCGACACTACTGAGCCGCGACACGAGAGAACCAACAAAGTGGTGTGTGCACCCATTAAAGGCTCAGATCAGTCTTGGCAGTTGCCCAGTCTGATCAGTGTTTTGCTGTGCGGTTAAATGAAAGGTAAAGCTCTAAGCTAGTTCCATGCGACAAGCAAAGACTCTGATCAGACTGGGTGAACGCCCAGGCTGATCTGAGTCTTCACTTGGCGCACATGCCGCCTTGTTTGTTTTGTCATTTCGCGGCTCTAATCATTATCGCAGATACATTCAGGAAAGAAGATTCCTTGGGTACAAGGGGATCTTTGGATGCAAAGGTGGGTACACAATGATCAGACAAGAACGTTTAAATGTCGACCTAATGTTAATATAACTTTTAACACGAGGGTGGTACCTATTTCTTTCTTTTTACCTGGCAGTCAGTTTAGTTAGTAGAAAAAGAAAGCTCGGTCGACGACAATGAACAATAATAGTATCATTTACTGTTACTGGTATTGTTTAAGACCGAAATCTAGGTCGACAGCCACCTTGCACAGTATCGGATCGGTCGACCGCTCAGGTAACTCCAGTGTTCGATGCCGTAACCCAAAAGGTCGATTAAATGTCACTGCAACGATAAGATGCTGGGCTGATGTTGATCATTTCATTGCAGCGACGTTGAATCGACATTGTTGCTTTATTTTGATGTTGAAACGACAACGTTTCGATGGTGAACGTTTCTTGGATAGAAACGTTTCGCAAGAATAAAACAAAACATATCATTGGGTTTTTATTTTTCATTTTATTTTATTTATTTATTTTTTTTTTTTGACAGTTAAGAATGTCAACAAGTATAACAATTAAGCAACGAGTTTTGTTCGTACCGGCACAATACATTGTAACTTGAATTCAACGTCGAATGTATCTCATAACGTTGCATAAACGTTAATAAGATTGCATCGACGTTGCTTCAACGTTTGTGTCTACATTGGTGCAGCGCGAGTACGAAATCTGGTGCTTCGTTATCGCTGAGCAATAAACATGAAAATGATATCAAAACGAAGTAATGATAACAAAAAAGCAATTCAACAGACTTAAACAAAAACAATAAACATTTTGAAATATAAACAAATAAGCAAAACTACGTCGTCTTCGTTACAACAATATTTCGTTATTTAAATAGAGTATCATTTAGTGTATTGGAAACTGGTGTTTCCTGGAAACCGTCACTTTCACCAGTTGTTTTTAAAGTCACTCTACACACCAAATCAGATAGAATGTGCACATCCAGCTAAATTCTTCTTGTCAAATGTTCTGTATAATCCGAATGTCCCTCTTTTGCAGAACTACGATATAGAGTCATAGTACTATATTATTCACGACTGGCATTAGGCCACCTTTCTCTGATTACAGGTAGATCGTAATTCGTTTTGACTTCTTTTCGATTCGAACCATTGGTAGCTTTCACTGATGGTCCTTTGCCTGCAAGAACATTTCTTACAGAGTCCTGAGTGAACAGACTGCAAATGAACATGCAGTGTTGATGTTCAGAAGCTATGCTGTCGCGAGCGGCACGCAATGTCCCAGTTTGTTAGCCACTTTTCTTGTTTAAGTTGTATTTCAGTCTCATCAATTTTACAGTTTGTGGTCTTGTCAGGTGCTTAATTTAATTTTTCCTCTCCGCCAGTGTCCTAGCCACAGATTCCGACACTGATTCTTCACGCACCTGAGTCTTTGATAAAACTTTATTTCTGACAGTGTCCCAAAGAGAACCTTCTGAGCGTCGCTGTTGCTTTGTTTCGCTGACTGTAAGATAGCCTTTACCACAAACTCTATTTTCAATGCCTACAGAAGAATGTCTCCGCATGTCCTTATTTGAGCCCTGATTTACCGTTCTGTCACTGCAGTTTATTTTATTCAGTGCTTCCTTTCGACATTTCATTGTTGTCGCATTGTGTCCAGTTGAAAGTCTCCGTCTAACAGAGCTTATCACATCATCAAACATTTCCTGTAGAGATGTTTCCCCTTCGTCTT
Organism: Ctena decussata; assembly: GCA_963989385.1. Classification (NCBI taxonomy): domain Eukaryota; kingdom Metazoa; phylum Mollusca; class Bivalvia; order Lucinida; family Lucinidae; genus Ctena; species Ctena decussata. Next base: position 15,604,236 of record OZ022498.1, read on the forward strand.
CGTTTTCTTTTGTTGATGAACCTGAGGAAACTTTTTCCAATAGATCAAGAAATTGTCTCATTTTCTCTAGCGTAATGTTTCACTCTGAGCAGTCGAGAAAGCAAAGATCGTATGAGAATTAAATGCCGTGTTCTGGTATTTATATTCTCCTGGCATTGTCGCAGACGCCTATAAAATTGAGCCGCGACACGAGAAAACCAACAGTGGTTGTGCGCCTAGCGCAGACTCAGATAAGCCTGAGCATCCGCCCAGTCTGATCAGAGTCTTCGCTAATCGCATAGATGTAGCTTAGACCCTTAGCTGCCATATAAGCGCTGATCAGACTGGGCGAATGCCCAGGCTGATCTAAGTCTGCGCTTGACGCACAACCACCTTGTTGGTTTTCTCGTGTCGCGGCTAAAATGTTATTCGATATGTCAGCTACAAGAGCTCAGTGACGAAGCGAGATATTTAAAGATGCCGCGCCTTCTAATAACGAACTTCTACAAATTACATGCTCTGCTTTTTCTTTCTCTTTTATACTTTTAAGATGCAATTAAACGGTTTTTATTGCAATGTTCAATGCATTAAAATCTTAATGAACAGGTTTGATTTATCTAAAGTACAAACGCCTTTGAACAGTCCATTAGGTAGGCCTTTACAAGACGAAAACAACATGCTTTACAGCTGAATAAAATAACTGAGGGAAGTTGTTATGAAAACAATTTTTTTTTATGATTGGTCGGCGGGGGGTGTGTAAGTTTAGAGTCTGTCCTAAATGGAACTGTTAGAACTTATGAACACAAGGTCTTCACAAGAACTAATTTTGAACATACGAGAAGCAAAATGTATCTAATTTTCGGACATAAAAACTTCTCTCTCCCTCTCTCTCACCCTCACTCTCTCTCTCTCTCTCTCTCTCTCTCTCTCTCTCTCTCTCTCTCTCTCTCTTTCATTATTTGTTTTTGATTAACAATTCCGACGTTTGTGAAATTTGTGAATTAATTACTTACACGTATATTTCAGTGACTTACCTCGAACACGATCTTTCATAATGTAGAAAAGCGAGACGTGGGAGCGGTATCTAGATTCCTTTAACCCATTCTAGTCTTACGGACTCTTCTACCTTTAGGATTAATCTATTATGGGCTGTCTGGTTTAGTTTTCATTATTATTATTAAAGTTATTATTATCATTAATATTAATATTTATTATTATTATTTTTATTATTGGTTTTGTTTTCAGGAGAAGTGTCAATTTCTTTCACAAACAGTGTATACCCTGATCAGACGCCGCGTTTTGCGGTATCTGAGCTAGGTCAGCAGTGCTTGCCCAAGTCCCTTTTTGGGATACCTGGCATAAATGGGTTTAAATTAATTCGTGATGTTTACATATATCAGAACCTGAGCAGAAAAATCATAATGTGGATGTATTGGTTGTAATGCTGCTGCTCACAAGAACTAGGGTTGCACTCCACAGTTTTTTTCAATCGCTCAGTGGCACTAAAATCGGTTAACTAAACAAAGTGACATTCCAGCCTGTTTGAAAGAATAACAAAATCGGCGTGAATGTGCTGTTCATGTGTCAAATTCACTTAATCCCTACAAGGCCCTCATATGAATATTGTTGCAGAACAAATGACACCCACCCTCTTTTTGGGGCCAGACAAGCGGCATAATCATTCATGCTCTACTCAGGAGCAGGACTTGTTAACACCAAAAGCTCACAGAATTACCTACATGTATAAAAAGGGCTTTCAGATTATCGCTGTCAGCTGCAACTGACTACCTCCCAGCTATTTAGAGTTTCTGCTATTCTTCCTTGAATATGAGCACTGGTGTTTATAATACACTTCTCAAATTGTTTAAAGGAGCACCTAATATTTTTCCATAGATGACAGTGCAATACATCTATTTGAGACCATTTACTTTCGATCAACAAAAACACAGAACTTCCATTTATTTTGCCAATTTTCAAAGAGGGTTGATGTAACTGATAACACAAGTTTTGAGTCAATATTTATCCTGCCCATGTCCATGGAGATATTTTTGTAAAATTGGAATTTTGGTAAAAAATTGTAAATTTTCAGAACAGGTGAAAAGTTTGAAATTTTCAACAAAAATCAAAATGTTCATCTTGTGTATGAAACTACATGTCTTTATAAGGTGGCCCGTTTGAAAAGATCACTTTGAAATGAAGCTCATGAGAGTTGATAGACCTCCAGCAAAATGCCTCAATATCAGAAATTTCGAAAATTGCAAGATGTGTTCCACGGAAATGAGAAGGACATCATTTGTAACGAAATTCTTGCTGTCTTAAACTTCAGTGCATATTTACATTAAAAGTACCGATGCCTGCATGAACTGAACTTCTAGCCTCCGCTTTAGACATTATACGGATGCCCAGACTGATCTCAGTCTGTGCTGGGAGCACAACCACTTTGTTGGTTTTCTCGTGTCGCGGCTCAAATGTTATTCGATATGTAAGCTACAAGAGCTCAGTGACGTAGCAAGATATTTAAAGATGCCACGCCTTCCAATAACGAACATTCAACAATTGCATGTTCCGCTTTTGCTCTTTTATACTTTTAAGATGGAATTAAACGGTTTTTAGAGCAATGTTTAATACATCTAAATCTTAATGAACTGTTGGGTTTATCTGAAGTACAAACGCCTTTGAACAGTCCATTAGCTTTGTTGTTAGGGGCCTGAAAGAGATGAAAACAACATGCTTTACAGTTGAATAAAATAACTGAGGGAAACTGATATGAAAACAGACTTTTTTGGAGAATGCGGGGCGATGTGGGGGGAGGGGGGTGGGCGGGGGGGGGGGGTAAGTTGACAGTCTGTTCTTAATGGAACTGTTAGAACTTATGAACACAAGGTCTTCAGAATGAACACAGTTTACATATAAACATACGAGAAGCAAAATATATTATTTTCTGCTCGTAAAACTCTCTCTCTCTCTATCTTTTTTTGTCTCTGTCTCTCTCTCTCTCTCTCTCTCTCTCTCTCTCTCTCATTATTTGTTTTTGATTGACAACTCCGACATGTAAGAAATTTGTGAATTAATTACCAACACGTGTATTTCAGTAAATTATCTCGAACCCGATCTATCATAATGCAGATAAGCGAGACGTGGGAGTGGTATCTGGATTCTATTAACCCATTTAAGATTAATGAACCCTTCTATCCTTAGGATTAGTCTATTAAGGGGTGTCTGGTTTAGGTATTTTTTTAGATTTTGTTTTAAAGAGAAGTGTCCATTTCTTTCACAACAGTGTCTACCCTGATCAGACGACGCGTTTTGCGGTACACGAGCTTGGTCAGCACTATTTGCCTAAGTCCCTTTTTGGGATAATTAGCATATATAGGTTCCCAGCAGGCACACAACATTGAGTCAACGTTGATTCAATGTAACAATGTTGAATCAAGGCTGATTAAATGTTGATTTAAGTTGTGTGCCAACTGGGTTTGGATGAATCCCTGATGTTTACATATATTAGAACCTGAGCAGAAAAATGGTTATGTGAGTGTATTTGTTGTAATGCTGCTGCTCACAAGAGCTAGGGTTGCACTCTAGTTTTTTCAATCGCTCGGTGGCACTGAAGTCGGGTTAACTAAACAAAGTGGCATGCCAGCCTGTTTGAATGAATAAAAAAAAACTGTGTGAATGCGCTGTTCATATGTCTAAATACACTTTATAGCCATTTATAACCCCTACAAGGCCTTCATATAAATTTCAATGAAGAAAAAATGACACCCACCTACTTTTTGAAAATGGCATAATCATCAATGCTCTACTCAGGAGAGGACAATTGTTAATATCTAAAGCTTACAGAATTACCTATAGAAGGGCTTGCAGATGATCGCTGCCAGATGCAGCCGAATACCTCCCAGCCGTTTAGATTTTCTGCTATAGTTCCTTGAATATGAGCATTGGTATTTTGACGTTTGAATATAGAGCTGTTTTAATGCAGCAAGTTTCAAACCCATATCGCGCAGCGATTAGGTAATTTTTGAGATTGGAGATAAATTCGGTTTTTACATTCCTCACACAAGCTTACTCAAAACGAGGAAAAGTTTCTTGCACATCAGGAGGCAAAACGAATTAATAGCACAAGATACAAGCCTATCTCCAAGTATCAGCATTTTTGTCCGAGGCCAAAAGTGCGAAACTGTGAATGCAACCTAAGATGTTTAATGTTGGCCGCCAGTCATGGCTACTGGACTCTTCTATTCTTATACATTAGACGAGTCATTTCATCGTTACAGAGTGTCTAAATTATTTTATTTACCATTTTATTGGAATTACTGTATCATGTTTGCAAACAATGTAGATCCTGATCAGACGCCGCATTTTGCGGGGTCTGGTCTAGATCTGCACTTTTTGCCTGTGTCCTTTCTAAGGGACACTAAGCTTTTGCTTGCCTGGTTGATTGTTTTGGGTTTAACGGATTTTTGAGACAGTGTTTTAGTCTATATCGGGCCGTCTCCAAGAAAGAGGGTGAGAAGAGAAATGATAGACGAGAGAAAAAATGTCCAAACTTCCCCCACCCGCACCTACTGCAAGCACTGTAGGGCCTACAATGTTCCAAATCAGTAGAACGCCCCGGCACTGGGAGTTATACACAGCACCATCGCACCACCCGACCACCCCCTGGGACACTAGGCATTAATGGGACACTACAACAATAAATGCTTCCCTTGTCACAGAATCGGTTTTCCAATGGAACACATCTGAAAAGAAACAGTTTGCTTTCTGTGACAAAAGGAGACTGATGCTCCCAGTTCAAACTGAGGTGTTTTCCTGCATGGATTCACTTACAAATTTTCTACAAAAAGGAAGTACTTGAGCGACTGCCTGTTCGTCTCTCATGCAGCATAGAGCCCTTTCAATATGAGGACTGCTCTTAAAAACAGTATTTGAGCCACGACAATAGAAAACCAACAAAGTGATTGTGTGCCCAGCGCAGATTCAGGTCAGCCTGGGCATCCGCCCATTCTGATAAGAGACTTCGTTTCTCGCTTACAGGGTATCCAAAGTTCTAAGCTAGCTCTATGCGGACAGCGAAGACTCTGATCTGATTTGGCGGATGCCCAGGCTGATCTGAGTCTGCACTGGGCGCACAACCACTTCGTTGGTTTTCTCGTGTCACAGCTCATTTATTCTCAACCCCAAAGGAGTAAATTTTTTGCTTTAAAAATGTCACCTGTTGAAAAGAGGCGAAGATGAAAACGGTACAGTTTTTTTTTTCACTCTGAATCCCTTGCATCTTTGAACTCAAGATCAACTTACAGCTAGGAGAGGAATGGAAACTCAAACCAAGTTAACCTTGACCTGCTCCTTTCTGGAAATGGATACATACGCCTTCGTTCTGGAACTGAATAGGTATGTTAATTATTTTAGTGCATTTGGCAACAAACACACATACAATGTGGTTCGCTAGGCGCGTAAATAGACCTTGAATAGAAATTTGTTTATATTGTTTGTTATGAACAAGAGCTGTCGCCTGACAGCATAGCTCGCCTGAATTGGTGCTTGCCCATCACACAGCCGCTATGGTGGTGTGGACTGCTATGCATAAAACTTCAGGCAAGCATGTCCATAATGAAAACACATTTATAAACAAAAGCTGTCTCATAAATAAGTCTTAAAATAATATCCAGTTAGGGTATGTATAAGGTGTTTTGTAAAAACTCAAAAAAGTGTCTAACATCAGTTCAAGTATAAACTAAATCTCTGCAAAGCATTATGAATCAGTATGCAATTACAAAAGTTTAATAAAGACCAAAATTTCCTAAGTCCCTGATCTTCACATCAAGGCCTGAGCGGGGTTGGGGTAGTACTCTGTAGATCTAACTACAGTGCAAATATAAAAAGAATTCATCTATGGGTTCAGGAGATATGTGTCTTTAAAAAACTTTAACCAAAACATCCAATCAATAAAAAGACAATTTTCTAAGTCCATGACCTTGACATCAAGGTCACTGAGGGGGATGGGGCAGTACCTATGAAAACTTTAGACCAATATCTAACTTCAGTGCAAGTATCAAAGGAATCCATTCATGGGTTAAGGAGATATTGGGCTTTATAAAACTTTAACCAAAACATCCAGTCCAAAAATCTCCCAATTTTCTGAGTCCATGACCTTGACATGAAGGTCACTGAGTGGGGTGGGGATGGTACCCTGTTAAACTTTAGACCAATATCTAACTACAGTGCAAGTGTCAAAAGAATCCATCCATGGGTTAAGGAGATATAGGTCTTTTAAAAAACTTTAACCAAAACATCCAATCCGGGCGCCGACGCGGACGCGGACGCGACGCCGTGGTGACAACAATAGCTCTTCCTGAACTTTCGTTCAGGCGAGCTAAAAACAGATGTTAATAGAATGTTAGCAGTGTATGTGTGTGCGTGAATATATGACTTGAATAAAGTATGACTGTGAAAGCTGTCACTGTAACACGTGACGCATCGTTATTATCTATTCTACATACATTGTGTATTGCAGAGTATCATGAAAATTGTTCTAAGGCTTATAAAATTATGGAGCGGGCAGGATTTTGCAGCTCAAACTTTCAATGGGAAATCACTAAGAAAGAATGAAAAGGAGAGTTTCACTAATATACACGACACATTATCATGACCTGTTCTGCACGAGTGTTAAGTATTATAATAAATATCTAAAAGAATACTCATGTTTCCGAGCAAAGACGAAATCAAAGCTAAGACTATCATAAGAGAATATCTCATGACTATATGGCTGCACGCCAAGGTTGTCTCCTTTGACATAGCGGGAACTGGTCTTCTGTCTGATGAGGTGGGATGTTTTCGTGGAGGCAAACATATCAGATTATAATCAGTCTATTAATTTTATCACTTCCTGGGCATTTCATTGGTATTTTTCTATGTACATGTATAATAAGTTGACTGTAAATTGCCACGGAAGCGCATCATTGTAATGTAATGTATATCTAGCCAATCCTTTAACCCCCATAAATCACGCTGTGAACATTCGTAAATAAATAACTGAAATACTAGAACTTTCATGCATTTAGCTGTGAAACAATACACAAAGCTTTATTTCAGAGCATGAGTAAAGTTGGAATAAAACCTGTCGTAATCCTCCAGTAATACCGAGGGTCCCATTTAAAGGTTACTGGGAAATTTCGGTGCCTAAAATCAAGCACCGCTGAACATGTGATCAGGACCTATAGTGTTTTCATTAAATACAGGAATCGCATGTATATCAGACAACCGTTGTACTGGAAATGGACCCGTCCAACCTGCGAGGTAGAAGATCACACTTGGCACTGACGGTTAAGACAGCTGTGAAATATCTGCACACTTGCACAATACGTCAAGACATTAACCACATCTTGCTGACTTAAAATTTCTGCTGCGGCTTTAACATAACTGTATAAGAGCGCATGCTAATTCACACTTGTCAAGGTCTTCTATGGTCATACGACACGGCTTTTAAAACAAAACGATATAACAAAGGCGAGGTCAGTTACTAGTAGGTAATGTGCAGGCATTTCCAAGGTTTGTTACATTATTATTTAGTTGTACCACAGTGTCTTCAAATATTTGGGCAGACGAGCCTATTCTGATAGTGTTCGGTTTCAAGTGCCGTATGGACACCGTAAAAGTCTTGCATTTCCGGGCCCTATGGGATCATTTGGCTCATTCGAGTCAGTTCGAAAATAAAGTTCCGCTGAAGCCGATGCAAGGGAGGTGGAGGGGGCGTGGGCTGTAATGCAACACCCTCAATTAAACCAAATCTGCTTTTCCGTGCCACTGACGTGTTCGTGCTTCCAGAGGATCTTTTTCAGAATTTGCTTCATCTTCGCTGCAGGTGGCTTTAAGTGCCGTGTGGCGGCCGTAAAGCTTTGTCATATTTAATCATAGAGCAGCATATGTTTTCTGATCCGTTCCGGGATTCATTGAACTCATTACAGTCAGTTTTAAACAGAGTACCGCAGAAGTTGGTGGCAAGGGTACGGAACACTATTACAACCTAAAATTACTGCACATGAACATACTCAATTAATCTGAGTCTGCTATTTTTGTTTGTCTGACGCATTCCTTGCTTCCAGAGGGTCTTGTTTCAAAATTGGAGCCCCGATATCTCAATGAGTTAAGAACTGGCCTGCTGACTTCTAAATATTGGGGCAGACAAATCTAAGCAAACACTGCAGACCAAGATCAAACTTTTCCTTTAAAGGAGCAGTCTGATCGAGGTCTTCACTGTTTACCACTTTTACAGCACCTTTCGGACACATCATTGCATAGTAAAACAAAACTGGTCCTGTTTTAGGCAAATTACGGATATTATTTAGGCGGACTTTTGTGGTAACAAAAGCACCGCCTTGGAACGGTCAGTAATAATTTACTCGGAGCTTAAGCTACCGGATCCTAACCCCGCCCTCTGCTTGTGCGTTTGTTCGAATTGTTTAGTTAGCTTATTGGTCCGCACGAAGGTATCCTAATGGAATATCACAGAGTAACAAACAAATCACGGATAAGGCCTCTGGTGAAATAACCTGTTTGCTTTGTTTTATAATTGATGTTGTAAAATAGGTAGAAATAGATGTTGCTGCTGTTTTAGTTAGGGTAGCTGAATGATCACCTGTTTTAGACAGTGCTGCTCATTCTGTTTACTGTGCGTGTCTATCGTGAACTTTTGTCCATTTTCTGTGCGTGTGCTTCTTTCCCTTTTGGCTTTGAGATCGGGATGTGCGATTTAATTGTACCAACCAGAATGTGTTAGCTTAAAGCAGTGTTGTTTAGTTTGAGACTTCTACTTCTAAAAAGCTCTCCAAAATCCAGCTTGTTTTGTGATTTTAGACCCCTTTGCCCAACACATTGATATAAACTACTGAAAATGCTAGGAAAATGAAATATTATAGCTAGAAATTATTAATTACATTCCTTCGTTCTATTCCAAACTGCAAATGATTTACTGAAACAAAGAGAATTTACATATTTTGTGGAAAATGCAATTCCCTATAACTTTCGATCATACTATATTGTGAATCCGTTATTTTAAGTTATAAACTGTTATAACAAGCTATGAATCTGTTATTTCCGATTGTGAATCTGTTAAAACAGGTTGTAAATATGTTCTTTCAAATTATGTGTCTTTTATAACAGGTTATGAGCCTCTTTTTTTCAAGTTGGGAATCTATTAATCTGTTACCTTAAGTTACAAATCTGTTATTGCAAGCTTTGAATTGTTATAACAATTTATGAATATCTTATAACATGTTGAGAATCTGTTATTTCAAGTTCTGATTCTGTTATAACAGGTTATGATTCTGTTATTTCACATTATGTATCTGATATACCAAGCTATGAATATGTTGTTGTTTTTTTGTTTTGTTTTTCGGGATGACTAACTTGAAAAAGTCTAACTTAAATCAAATCTTTTGGCCCTATTTCTCTTTCTTACACGCATCAACTTATGTCTATGCTTTTCGAAAAGACATTTACGAAAGTGTCTGACATGAGTGAGGCAGAAGATACTGGTAGAATAGTGTGTGCCAAATGGGCAAATTGCAAAAACTTTTGATTAATTTACAAGTATTAGCAGCTCGAGTTAATTTCATTAGCCGCCGGTTAAGATCAGAATGTTTTACATGTATATCGTGCAAAGAAGCATGAGCCAAGCGCTCTAATTCAAAACGACCTTAGAAAGCTTTCAATGCACACACAATGTCAAAAGAAAGAGAAATAAACAAACATATTGGTTTAAAATTGATTAATGCCAATATAAAAATTTGCAAATACGTTATCATTCATATAAGAAAACTAGAAAATATAAAACAAGGCAGTGTCTCAGTTTTCATATCAGTATTTACTTTCAATTCAACACGAAGAAAATGGGTTAGGTCACATAGTGATATGTAAATGGTTATAATTAGTTGTAACCAAGCAACTTACTTATCGCGTCTCCGTTTTGAGCCGTGTGGCGGTTGTAGTATGCCCCCCCCCCCTGTACATCATTGTAGTTTAAATTTTTATACATGTACATGTTTTTGTTCCTTTGCTATGTTGGAAAATATTCGAACCGTGTACCGTTTAAGCCAGCGCAATGGGCGCACGCAGCTTTGCGAACAAAATTACTAACATACCAAGACAGAATTTTGCCATGTTAAGGGTCATAAATTAACCGAAACAAGCCATGCTGATAAATTCGCCTGTTGTTTTGTGTGTACTTTCGCCCTCACCCTCCCCATCCCCTCTTATCCTTTGATATACGAAGAGTCTTAATAGGTTCTGAAAAAAAATCTTTTGGAGACAAGGAATACACCAAAGAAATGAAAACAGCAGACTTTTTCAAATGAGTTTATCATGACCGGTAACGACATGTGCAACATCGTCCATGCCACGTAGCACCGGCTTAGGTAGAACTTTATTTTCAAAATGACTCTAAATGAATCGGTGATCCCAGAGGACCACATATTATATAATCAGCTCTATGATATACGGGGGGCCGCCACACGACATTTAACATCACCTAAGTGGCGTTAAATAAGTTCCACAAAGTTATATCCTTTTGAAACAAGGAAAACAACAAAGAAAAGGAAACAGCAGACTCGGTTTAAAGTAAAGGCCCCATTGCTCTATTAGCGGGCAATATTTTATAGTGAAGTATTGCTGAAAGCTTCTCACTACAGTTTCGTCATTGTTTATGAACGTAATTGGCCGGCTTTAAAAATAAAAAAAGTCCTTGAGTTTCTCATAAAAAAGATTTTAAAATATCTAGGTCATTTTAGTTACCAACTAAAATCACCTACTTTTGCTTTCACAAACTTTATTTACATGATAAAAATACAATGTAGAGAAGATAAAAATACAAGGTACAGGTATCTAATAGATGGTAAAAATACAATGTTAGGCAAGAGTCCCATTCATTGTCTCGCTGTTGCGTAATTCTATTGATCAATGGGGAACCATAATCGAAACTTGTAATTGTTTTAAAAAAAACTTGTTTTTCATTTTTTGGCAGTTATATGACAGTAAAAAACACACCAACCGACAATTTATCATCAATTCTGAAGGCTGTATCGGTTTTAAATTGATTTGTGCTTAGGTGATTTTTATCCCTTATAGGACTTTAATAAAGTCTTCTTTCATGACCATTATGAAATGTGACATAACACCTTTTACCGGTCTAAGCAGAACTATTTTCACCCAATTTTTCTAAATGAACTCAACGGTCCCTAAGAACCTGAAATTATATAATACGCAGTAAGATGAAATACGGGGAGAGGTTTTACGGCTGCCACACTGCACTTAACAACAGTTGCAGTAACATTGCATATAATCGAGACCTTCGACTCACTTATTCATGTACAAGTGTATCGTTTCCACACGCAAACTTTATAGATCTAAGCATTACATGTAATACTGGAAGACTTCGCCCTAAACAACTGATCTGAATTCCCCATTTAAAACAGAAGCTTAAAATTTTCCGTTATACCTAAGCAGACTGCATTTCTACGTCCTAGTGCCAGCACTTTACCCATATATGCCTTACGTCCAAAAGGGATCTTGTTAAACCGTAAAGCCCCAGATTAGACCCCGCAAATCACAATACAAAAGACATTAATAGGTTTAAAGCAATAACAAAATAGCAAAAGATTAAAACTTGAAATAGAATGGACATGACTGGAATGGAATGTATATAGAGAAAACCATGATAGTGTCTTTTGATATCAAGTTTATCAGGCGAGACCAGAAACAGCGTAGGAATGGCGAGGCTTGCCGAGACATTGAAGACGAAAATAGAGTCAAACAAATTAAAAGCAAACGCAGTTTTATTCGAATTTGTAACGTCGCGAATGCATTATGACGTCATTCTGTGACGTCATTTGACCAATCGAACGTTGTTATCACGACCAAGGTCAGTATGTAGCCAATCGTCTTCTGAGGTCGCTTCTGAATGCATCGCCTGATAACATTCGCACAAGCGAAGTTCAATAGTGACATGATGTCACATCATGTTATCCTATCCCTGTTATCAGGTGAATTTTGCAGCTGATGCATGATAAAATCCATTCTCTACAATTAATCAAAGGAATATGACATGATAATCTTACATGAAACAATTTGTCCCCTTGTGGGAGCAAATTCTTTGCTGAAAGAGTGTCATTGCAAACAAATGGATTGAAGTGTGAGGGGGATTACCACGGTAAGTTCACTCAAATCCATGTTTTGAACTATTCTATCAAGATTAATTTCAGTGAAGCAGATTTACCAGATTTAGTTCGGAGATTATATTTTAATCTCATTAACTTTACCGTTTGAGGTCTGGTCAGATGTTGAATTTCTCTCTTTCTCTCCGCTATTTGTCGAGCCACTGACTCAGTAACCGTTTCTCTTGAGCTCAGTTTGCTTTGACACAGTTTGGTTCCTACAGTCTTAGACACAGAGTGTTCCGATTGCATCTTTTCTTTTGTTACTATTAATCAACAGCTGTCTGTCTTTGTCGTATGCATAACAGTGTCTTTACCGACAACACAGTAGCACGGTCTTCCTCCCTTTGCGTCTTTAGATACATAAAGTTTGGAACCTCCTGAATTCGAACTATGTACCTCATCTGTTCCGCATTTTATGTTTGATTTTGCTGCGTAACTTGAAGAAATGCGTCGTGTTATTGACTTGAACATGCTGTCAAATATTTCAGTTAGTGATGCGCTGTTATCATCGTCATTATCATTATTGTTATTTTGACAAGGTTGACATGGAGTTATCTTCTCCAGTAGATTGAGGATGTATCTCATGTTCTTCTTAGTTTCTATCTCAACTTAATTGCAGCTCCAATACAGTTTGAATCATGAACTGACAATGTTCAGGTTTGTATTTATATGTTCTTTAATGCTACAGACGCCCATTTCAGTGAAACAATAACACTATTTTTTGTCTAAGCAGCAAATGTTTAGTTTCTAAAATCGATGGCACCTTACATCATAAAGCACGACATAGCAAGTGAAATATAGTACATGTAACATGAAACGATTAGTTGAAATCGTGATTTTCTACAATTGTGAAATTTTTAAGTATTTGGACAGACAGGTCTGAACAAACAGTGCAGACCCAGATCAGACTGCTCATAAGGAGCAGGTCTGATCAGGGCCTACACTGTTTGCCATTCCATCTGCACCTTCCGGACACAATACTTCATTTGAAAACCACACGGGTCTATTTTTAGGTCAAGTAAGGTGGTAACTTAGGCGTTTCAATGTTTTTAGAATTTTACGATATGAGGTTGTGACACAACTGAGGAGTAGTCACTATGTCATAACTCCTACGCCACCCGAAAATGTGTATCGCAATCAAGCCTGCCAAAAAGCATATTTTTTACACATTTATTAACTATACAGACACGTAATGATGTACTGTTTTATTCTATGTTTTCACACCTTCTGTAAGGAAACAGGTTAGTTTCTGCAAATTCGCTAATAAACTAAAGAACACATCTACCCCGACTAGCGCCACCACCTAGTGAAACCACCACCTTTCGAAACCAATCTCAATACAGGTAATGAATCTATAAGTAATCCAGCCAAAATTCAAAACGTTCCATCAAAGGTATATTAAGAGTGACGGAAAAGAAGACAATCTTCACCCAAACTCTGACGATAAGGTATAATTCTGAGACCTTGACCTTGGTCAGCAGTGGCATCTAGAAAATGTCAATTAATCTGCATGAAACTAGAGGTAAGCCGAAACACATATCAAGAGTTTGAAAGAATACTAGAAATGTAAGCTAAGGATATAAACTTATACCAAGGCGGCACTTCTGTTTGGTTCTTCTAAATTGTTTCATGTGTTGTTTGTCGCTTTGACTGTTTTGATATATGGTTTGTTATGTTAATGCTAGCCCTGACATTAAACAATTCAAAACGGGTAAAAATAGATGTTTAATGTTTTACGTAAAATGTGTTATTGTTAGGGTTGGTGCTTTTTGTAAGACTGCTGTGTGGGCGGTAGTTGTTTTTGTTGGGTTGAGTGGGTTGAACAAACTTAAAAGAAATGCAACTTATTATAACTGTTATGTATCAATACATAAATAAGGCACTCGTTACAGCTATTCCAGTGGTGCAAAAATATGAATAAAGATATTACAAAAGTGCATTTCCTTTATAGACAGTAAGGTAAACCATGACCGAATTCATATCAAATGTGGAAACTATATAGCTGACCTCGGAAACTTATTTGATGGAATTTGTAATTGTGGGGGAAAGAAGTGAGACGCACTAATAAGCACTAATAAACGGGAAATATTTGCCGTTTCAAAAACTTTATATTGGCAAAATATAGCTACATATATTTCAAAATGGGTGGGCTTTTATAAATCTCAAGGACAATAAAGAGAACCGCAAATTTAGAATTTGGCGAACACTTCTTTTAAGGTAAATGTGTGCACATTGAGGGGAAGCAAGTCTAGTAATTTTATCTCACTTTCCAATGAGATCAGCTCAAAAACGGAAAAAATGAGAAGGGTATATTTCATTTGGACTGTGCAGTCAACTCTCGATATCTCGAAGTCAAAGTTAAACGTTAAACTCAAACTACTGATAGCTCAAAGTAAATTTTCTGGTCCCAGAAAATTTACTTTGAGATATCAATAGTTTGAGATAATACGAGTTGAAATGTAAATGAAAATTAGGAAATGTGCCCAAACTATATTCTTTGATATAATAGGGTATTTTGAGATATCCGTGTTCGAGATATCGAGAGTTGACTGTACTTCGTCGTCCAGGAAAGCAAACAAGTAGTCACGAATGTCATTTCAGTGTGATAAAATCGCAGAAAATAAAGAGGTGTCTCAGTCATCTAAACAATGATTTGCAAATTCAAACATGCACGAATTTATCTGAAGCTTACAATATTCGGCAAAATGACAGAAGAAAGGTTTGAACCGCGACACGACAAAACCAACAAAGTGTTCGTCCACCGAGGACTCAGTTCAGACTGGGCGGATTAGAGTCTGATCAGTCTTCGCTGCCCGCACTGAGGTAGCTCAGGCCCTTAACTACCCTTTAAGCGCACAGCAGAGACCCTGATCGGACAGCGGCTGCCCAGGTTGATCTGAGTATTCACTTGGAGCACATGCCATATTTTTTTGTTTTGTCGTGTTGTGGCTCATTTGTTTTTGACTTGTCATTGATGTTTAAATCAGAAACACGCTTAAAAGACAGAAGTTTCACTATCAATGTAAACTTTACAACACATCAGTTTGAAAGTTTTATGACTAAACTCAAGGCAGGCGATAGCTCTGGTGAAGCCATTTTTGTACATAATAAATATGTAACCTTTGTAAATGCACTTAACCGCCGTTAACCGAGCTACCGCAGAAACCTAACCCTTCACGTGTATAACGATCAGCTATTTGGAGACGGACTGCAATATCACGTGAACGTAATATAACTAAAACGTGTACCCTTATATACATGCACTTTGTTGATATTAACACAAGCTCTGCGTTTGTACTTATTGCTAAGACTTGAAGCTTGTGTGACGATGGCATCAGGTGTTATGCCTAAAGTGATTCCTCAATATCATTCTCTGCAAAATGTAAAGGTCTATTCATACAGGGAAAAGAGATTTAAAACTTCAGTATTGACTCTTTTATGCCAGAATACTTTGAGCGGAAAGCTTTTAAATCAAAATATGAATACTGATATTTTTGGTGTTATGTGAATAAAAAGTAAACGTCGCCGTTTATTTTGTTAAGAAAATTTAAATGCTGATTTACAGCAAAATCATATCGTCCAGTATGCTTCACGTGGAAAAAGTGCAGTAACAACATGATACAAGTACGTTAGGTGTCACAAGCCTTCGGCGAGTTTCATAAATTTCATATGAAATGACCACGAGTGTGAGATTCTGTTTATCATATGCCCCTTTAAAATGGGATTTTAACGCCTTTAAGCTGAACATCATTTCAATATGAAAGCACATTATTGACATGGACGTTCTCAATGGCTTTAAGTGTACGCGTCAGTGTTATTACACGTGTGGTCATGCGAGTTTTATGACACGCTGTTATCCACTGAATACCAGCGACGTCTTATGATAAATAGGGGCATTTAAAACTGCGTATACTTAGTTTTGTCTCTGAGTACAAACTGAGATTAAAATGTAAGTTTGATGATGTAAAAATAACCAAAATGTAAAGTTTTGCGATTAGAGCCTTTCCTACTAACTTTCAATTAATTGTATCATGGTCAGCTCTGCTGCTTACTTTATCTTTACATTATATGATATTTTGTGGCATTCCCATAGCCAATAAAATTTAGGATGGTTATCGACTGCAAATTGCTTGAAAGAAAACTGATAAGGTTAAGTAAATGCCACTGTATATAAGGAAAACGTACATCTTATATATTATCAAATACATAAATAAGGAAAGTCTCCACAAGCCTAGTCTATCCCATAACTATACAAGGTCGTTTTGGGCAGTACAGATGAGTGCACCGATCTCTCTCCAATTAGTCATGTTTCAGCTGCCCTGGATGCGCTGATGAATGCCTTTCCTGTCCACTCTTTGATGTTATATTTCCCTGTTTTCCGTCTGCCTCTTCATTTTCCTTCCCTGTATCATGCAAGGTCGTCTTTGCAGAAAATCATTGTTTGGTTCCCAGACGCCTTAAAGCCACTCAAAGCCAAACCACAATAGTCTTGATAA
Organism: Ctena decussata; assembly: GCA_963989385.1. Lineage (NCBI taxonomy): Eukaryota > Metazoa > Mollusca > Bivalvia > Lucinida > Lucinidae > Ctena > Ctena decussata. The sequence goes on from OZ022498.1 coordinate 15,620,920, forward strand.
AAATCATATTATTAAATACTGTGAAAAAGTCTATGAAAGGTCAGGATAAAACCTTTTTGGTCTATCAAAAATTCATCTAAGGTATTCTATAATCTGAAATCGCGAAGTTTTTGTGGTCAAGCTTGTCTACATATGATTTTTCGACATTATTTACTACCTTACCCCACAAACATATAAATGATAAACTAGTAGATTAAACTGAATGAGTTTTCCAAAGGGAAGGCTCTCTTTATATTGCATGTTATGATATGAGTGCTTTCTTCACCTCTGAAGCAGTCAGGAATATCAATTCATGGTCTTGTCAGAAAGTGTGTGAAGCTTTCACCTTTCTCTTGGACAACATTTATATGAGATTGGGCTCTAAATTATATGGACAAATTGTAGGTATTCCTATAGGCACTAATTGTGCCCCTCTCGTAGCTGATTTGTTTTTGTTCTGTCATGAGAAATACTTCATGCTCTCTCTTTCCGAGGATACCCAATCTGAAGTTACTGAAGCTTTCAATTCTACTTCTCGGAATATGGATAACCTACTGAATAATTACGATGACTTCTTTGATACCATGGTGAATCATATCTTCCCTTCTGAAGTTCAGTTGGTCAGCGTCTAAGATACCGAGGCCTCATGTTTTTATCTACATTTATCTATATCGAATGGTTTTGTTACAACTAAAATTTACGATAAACGAGATGCTTTTGATTTTGATATTGTTAATTTTCCATAGGGTGTTTATATTTCCCAACTTGTTCTTTTTGCTCGAGTGTCCAGTCATTTTAATTACCTAAATATTCGTAATAAAGTTTGACAGCAAAACTTCTTAAACAAGGCTATAGATACATGTATCAATAACTTCGTAAAAGATTAAAAAAATTAATCGAAGGCATTTCGACATAGTGTCTAAATATAATGTTGGATTGAAAGCACTTCTTTTGTGAGGCTTTTCGGGAACTGAATTTTATGGCTACTTGGTGTATAAATTCATAAAATAGTTGGTAGCAATGATTTTCCTTGTCAGTTTAAGATAATAATTCGATGTAAAAAGATCGGTAATAATACAGATGTTTTGGGACAAACTGCATGCTTGGTGATTAATCCAATAAAGGTAAACAGCTTTGCTTACCTTTCGATTGCACGATTTCAAAGATAAGATAAGCATCCCATGCTGAGCATACCTGTGTCCATTATTCTAGAGAATAACCTGTTAGAGCTTTGACCATGTCCTAAAATGAAAAAGGCATCGCTCCATTGGGGTAAACATTATAGAAATGAGGCGTTGTTAAACGCAAAAGGGTCACTTAAGCATATATGAACTGCAAATGCTCAGATCAGCCTGAGCATCCGCGAATTGTTTTTAATGTTTTGTCGGAGGAAATTATAAGTATTTTTCATTGGTGTGTTGGCGGCTAGGAAACTCCGTCACGAGGTTCACTGTTCGGCGTCACGAGGCTGGATCCCAAGTGACGAATTTTTCTTTCAGCATCTTACACCCATGATAGATTTTTTTTTCACACCTTTTGTTTTTCAAGGATGCACTTGTATGCTTTTAGCGCCTCAGAAATATGTCTTGAAAGTAAGAAACGCTATCAATGAATCATCACATGAAGCAAAAAAAAATATCACGGATAACCCCTAGGATGAATCAGAGATAAGGACACCTGGAGAACCCAGGGATGTAACAAGCATTTGTCAGACACTATACGGTAATTTCCGTAAGTGCGGTAGCAGGATTCAGCTGGTGAGATGTGGTACGAGGTTTAGTTGTATCCACAAAAGGCACAAACTCGGTCGCTTTTACCGTTCATGAATGTAGTTTCGGAATGCTTTTTTAACTTGCTTGCTTTTGCTTTATAGTTACCTTGTTATAAAGTTGGGCTATACTGGATTTGGTCTGTCCATAACTCCGTAACGCCGTAATTCCGTAAGATTATTGTGTCACAGTTTTCTCTGGAACTATAAAAGCTAGAATCTTGAAACTTGGTACACATATGGACGAGGAGTTGTTGTATCGTGGTATTGAGAATCGGGCTCAGTGCTCTTATTTCATCCTTTATTTGTCCATTTTTCTGTCTTTTCTGGGTAAATTTGTGTCACAGTTTTCTCAGGAACTGTGCAAGCTATAGATCGTTTGCCAAAACGTGGAGGGGAAAAATTGATCTAATTTCATTACTACTGCATAAATTTTCAAGAAACTTTGCATACCCTAATCTATTATCCATACGAACTCAGAATTTTTATTTCAATAAATAAACAATTGTCAGATTAACTACATGTTAAAAACTCCATCTAATCTTTGAAGTCTTGCGCTGGATTTGTGCAGATTTTGGAACAGCCAGTCTTGTACAGACTATTAATAAATATCCTTTATATGGGCATTTACTCCCTACTAAGGAGAAACATTTATGAAAATCCTTTTTTCAAATGATTGGCCCGTTATTGCTAAAGCCTCTTATTCACCAGGTAGTGAGTGAACACATTTCAGACCACGTGGTAATTTGTGAATGAATAATAGTATCGGTATAGTAACTATAGAAGCAACAATGGCTGTTGTACCTTTATGATTACCTCCTGTGTAAGAATTGCATAAAATAAGGAAGAAAAATCATGGTAATAATTAATTAAGTAACTTTTTATTTAAAAGAAAATAAAATTCTGAATTTCCTTGCATTAGTTCGTATAGGTGAAATATTAGGGTAGGTAAAGTTTCATGAAAATTTATTATGTAGTAACAAAATTAAATCCATTGTTTGCCCTCCACTTTTTCGCAAACGACCTATACAATATGGAGAATGAGTGATTGTATTGTGGGATTGAAACTCAGGCTCATTACTCTTGTTCGTCTATTTTTATCCATTTTTCTTTCTTTCCATATTCTGCATGTTAAAATTTAAAATTTGAGTCAGTATTTCCTCAAGAACTTTTAAAGCTAGAATCTTGAAACTTCGTATACATATTAACAATGAGTTGTTGTATAGTGGGATCGAGAATCGGACTCAGTCCTCTTATTTTTCTCTTTATTTGTCCATTTGTCTGTCTTTTCAGGGTAAATTTGTGTCAGAGTTTTCTGAGGAACTATGAAACTTATAATCTTCAAAAATAGCAAACATATGGATAATGAGTATATGTAAAGTGGGATTGAGACTCAGGCTCATTGCTCTTGTTCTTCTATTTTTTTATCCATTTTTCTTTCTTTCCATATTTTGCATGTTAATATTGAAAATTGTCTAAGTTTTCTCATGAACAATTGAAGCTAGAATCTTGAAACTTGGTAAACATTTGAACCATGATTTCTTGTATCGTGGGATGGAGAATGCGGCTCATTGCTCTTATTCTTCACTTTATTTATCTTTTTTCTGTCTTTTATGGTAAATTTGTATCACAGTTTTCTCAGGAAGTGTGCAAGTTACAATCTTCAAACACAGCATACATGTTGAGAATAAATGATTGTTTGTGGGATTGAGACTCAGGCTAATCGGTCTTATTCTTCCAGTTTTTATCCATTTTTCTTTCTATCCCTATTTTGCATGGTAACATTGAAAATTTGTGTCACTGTTGTTTTCAGGAAGTATTGAAGCTAGAATCTTGAAACTTGGTATACCTATAGATTATGAGTTCTTGTATCCTGGAAATGAATATCGGACTCATTGCACTTATTCATCCCTTTTTTCATCCCTTTTTAACTTTAGTTACTGGTAAATTTGTCACAGTTTTCTCAGGAACTGTTTCAGCTAGACACTTCATATTTGGTATACGGATAAACGATGACTTGTTGTATTGTACATGTAGGATTGACAAACAGGATTTATTACTCTATGTCATTCTTTATTTATCCAGTTTTTGTTTCATATTTTGAATGTTGAAAGTTTGTGTTAAAGTTTCCTTTGAAACTTATTTATTGCTGTTTTCACATGGCAGTGCATTACTAAAGCAGTGCAGCGGGGCTAAAGTCAGATCCCCTGACAGTTCTGGTTTAGTTAGTCACTGTCTGTGTTTGGTAGGGGTAAGATAAGGCACATTGACGAAGCTTGTGGTTTAGTGGATGAGCTGCCACCTGCGAAGCCCCACCGTCCAGTACAACGTCTTGGGTCTCTGAATTGTTATGATCTTGCCCTTGCTGAACAGATAAATATGTAAGCTACTTTACTATCCTATGTGCATATACATGTTTGATGTGCTAATATTGTGTGCTTTTTTCTTTTCTTCTAGGGCTAGTGGTTATGATGATCTTTATGTTTGAATGCTTAGAGAAATGTAAACACTCAAATGTGTAGTCTTTTACAAATTTCATAATTTTGATAAAGGCATTATGCCGATACGTCATAAATAAAGAGTGACCTGTTCAGAGCAAACCTTTATACTCACTCATTTATTTCCGTTTAACCTTGTTTCTTTCAACCTAAAAAAAAATTAAAAAAAATCCGACAAAGACCAGACTACTTTCACTGTTCTCTCATTTTCATTAGTACTTTAATATTTGGCACCGGACTGTACACTCGACCTATAAATGAACTTAAGATTACTCATTATTTAAAAAAAAAATAGTAAATGCAGTTTATGAGTCACTATGAGGGAGGATAAATCTCAAATATTCCACAGTTTGGCAAATACCTGAAGGTGTGGGGCGTGATGTACATCAGTAGAAAATAACTGTAACGTTATGAATTATTAGGACACATCAGAAATTATCCAGAGTTTTTACTTTCCGCTGATGTACTAACACACCTGCTGGCTGACAGACTACATAACAACCCCTGATCAGGCTGCACTGTAGGAACAGTCTGATCTGGGTCAATACTGTTTATTCAGATGTTTGTGGCACAGGATTGGGGTCATTTTGGTATAGGTCGTTTGTGGAAAAGTGGAGGGCAAAAAATTGATTTAATTTGTCTATGACCCAATATATTTCATGAAACTTTGCATACCTTAATCTATGACCCATACGAACGCTGGCAAGGAAATTCAGAATTTTCAGACTAGTATATAAAAAATTGTCAGATCAACTACATGTCAAACATGAAAAATCTTTAAAAAAAGATAATCGGCGCAGATTAAATGTAAGTGTGTTTTGTTATATACCTCTAGTTGAAGCTTTGACAATAACTTTCATGTATAAGTAAGCTATGTCGGGAGGCACACACAACCGTAATTTTGACACTGGGTAGAGACAACGACCTATCTCAAAATTGAGCTGTCCAGTTTGAAATTCCAAAATGGACCGCGGTCTATCTTGAAAATGACCTGATTTCAAAACAGTTATAAACACGTTGCACTGTTTGTGTGTATTAAACCGAAAGTAGAAATCGAAAGTAGATCTACGACGAAAAAAAGGAAGTTTTGAATATCTGCATCTGTTTTCGATAACTTTTCTTTTGTAAAATTACAAGCAAGAGAAACATTTTGAATTAATATAAAACAGAGTGCTAGTATTCACAGTGCAGTACGACGAGAAAAACGAAGATTAAATATTCATTGACCTTTCATATTATTGGCTTAATTTTTACATACGCGTTATTTGACCAATGGAATCTTGTGAAATGAGGAACAATATCGAATTTATACGAGGCTGGGCCTCGAAAAATGTCTTAAATGTTTGAGATCTTACGCTTGATGGTTGCAGTTTATGGAACAGCCAGTGTTGTGGGGAATGTTAATATGCATTCCTTACATGGGCATTTACTCCCTATTAAGGACAGGCATAAAGAAAATCCTTTTCAAGTCATTGGCCCATTAATGCTAAAGCCTCTTGTTTTCCTAGTAGTGAGTGAACACATTTCAGACCACATCGTAATTTGTGAATGAATAATAGTAGTAATAATAATGGTATTAGTATAGTAACTATAGAAGCAAGAATGGCTATTGTACCTTTAGCGTTACCACCCATGTTAAAATGGCATAAACTAGAGAAGAAAAATGGTAACAATTAATAAAGCAACTTTTTATTTAAAGACAAAATAATCTGAATTCCCTTGCATGAGTTCGTATGGGATATGGATTAAGGTATGCAAAGTTTCATGAAAATTGATTCAGTAATAAAGAAATAAAATCATTTTTTGCCCTCCACTTTTTCACAAGCGACCTATACTGACATTTTGATATTCTTCAAAGAAAAAATATTTTTGTTCAAATTTTGCATACTAATTTAGTAGTCAGCCATTGAGGTTCCATAAAGAGACCAGAACAAGCAATGCTTATCAACGGCCTTCAACCCAGGTAATCCAGGTAAGTAATTAGGTAGATGGGCTCGATTGGGTAACTTCGAAGTTATTGGTTAGTACAAGTACAGATGAAACAGAGTTATCCATAAAAAATATCCATAGAAGTTTTGCCTCAAAATCAGTAATCAGTAATTTTCACAGAAGAACGATAAGTAATCAATAACATTTTAGGCAAAAGCAATCAACAATAACGACAAAATATACATAAAATAAATAAAGCTATTAATAAACCCCCATCCAGACTTTCACTTATTTAGTTTAATAATTAATGTTTTGAGGGATTGAAGCTGATAGAATGGTTGTACTATCGTTTTAACCTCTAAACTGCTTTTATTTGAGAAAAAATACAAGTTTGAGACAAACAGATTTGGATAAATAAAGTTCAAGTTTTGTTTTTCATTTCATCATTAATACCGGTCTGAAAATAAGAACATTGGACCATCGTCAGTAAGGTCCCAGTCTCACTGTCATGTTTTGAGGGCTAGGTTGTACTACATTTCCCGCCCAACGTTTGGCAAAAAATGTACCCCGTTTTGTAAGTATTTACGTGTTTCAACGTTTCTTGTGCGTTTAAATACGTTTAACTAAGATTTACTTCGTATTACCCGGTTATCAAACGGCTTAGTGTCACGCTTTCAGAAGGGACGAGAACAGTTTACTTACCTACAACAGTTCCGTAGGTTTTACTAGGGACTACTAGGTAGTGTCCGGTATAACTACCTAGTCAAAGCGAGGTTTGAGTAGGTATCGCAAAACATACAAAATCGCAATAAAACGCAGAAAAAAACGTCACAAAACGTACTAAGACGTGGGAAAGCGTATATAATGCGTGGTAGTACATAGAGGACCTTCACGTATGGCTACGTATTTCAACCGTTTCATCTACGTTAGATTACGTTTCAATACGTTTTTACTACACATACAGTTAGTATTTTGAAATGCTACATTTAAGTTGAATTTTCAATTCAAACGTAGCTAGGCCAAGTATGTAGCTGAATATATCCGTATATAATACGTAATCACTACGTTTTGATACGCATATTCCCATTTTTGTACGTGTTAAATACGCGGAAAAATCTAGTCCTCATAACGTGAAAGTAAGACTAAGGCTTAGAGGACCTCTAGGTTATTCATGTTACATTTTTATACGTATTTAATGCGTTTCGCCTATGTTTTAGTATGTTTTGACCACGTTTGACTAAGTGTTGCTACGTTTTACTATATATACTCTACGTATATCAAAATGCCATGTTTGAATTAAAAATTCTAAATCAAACGTAACTAGGCCACTAGGTATATAGCTATACCTATGCATGTATATGTTTTCACTACGTTTTACAACGTATACTGCCGTTTTGCCTCGTTTTAAAAACGTAGTAAAACCTAGCCCTCAATACGTGACAGTGAGACTGTGGCTTTATCATAGCATCTAGGCTGTTTCTCTAAGTTGCCAGGTAAATGTCAGTATGGCATCACCCTTATCAGCAGTGGTATAGTCCGTTTGCTCCCAAATGCAAACGGCATTCCCTATAATTTCTCAAAATCGGTGTGAGGTACTAAAAATGTTTTAATGGCCCATTTTTACATAATAAAATCATAATTTTGTAAAAATATAAGGCTTTGCTTAAAAATTTTCTTTCCAAAAGGACATAAAATATGTCATTTTTGCCACTTAGTTACAAGGGAGTAAAACTTGGCTGTGGGAATTCCCGTTTACTCTAACGTACTAAAGTATGTGACCAATGACTGTGATCCTTAGAACAAAATTTGTATACTTAATTGAAATTTTATTCTGAATCCGTTTTCCCTACATTCTGTTTCACCCATATAGTACCAAATTTTGAAAAATACTTTTTACTCCGAAAACTCTATAATATTTCAATGTTATTAATAATAAAGTATCACCTGACCAGTAACTTCATGCGTTACGCGTATGGACAGGTGAATACATTTGTACTATTTCATTCATATACGCCCACAAGTGTAGTAGGCAACGAGTTTGAAACAATATTTTGGCTATTCTAACAAGATACGATACCCTACAGTGAGACTGCTCCGTTTATTTGCATTAACGTTAATGGAAATATTTTACTTAAACATCCAAAAATATCTGGCTATTTCGTATGTTACTAAAACCATTAGGACAGTAGAACATTTAATGCAGCTCTCATCGGTTTCGAGAAAACACGCAAAACTTCGTTTGCCATTGGGAGCAAACGGACTATATACAAAGTATGTCCTTTCGCAGACTGGCATTGGCATTGAAATGGTATCAGGAAATCCTAATATCCAAATTTCTCACCATTTTAAAAGGGACACAACGTTTTGACTTCCTGTTCACTTCCCTGGCATTGAACCTCTTCCATAAAGGGGTTGACCCTTCACTAAGAATGGATGTAAAATAGAAAACGGCAGAGTTTGTCCCCTGAAAATGTACCTTTTTACCTTAAACATTTATTAATTGTTTCCAGTCGTTTACAACAGACAAGCAACGTCATTGGTCTATATTGGTACTCAGTTATTACAGGCGCCTTAATATTTAGCATTTTTCCTGTGTTTTGCATCTTAAGATTCTGTTATTGTTAAATGTTGAATCATCAAAATTTTACTCAAAGTCATTGTCAGTTTTTGTTGTTGTTGCCACTGATTTCATGTGACGTTGATGTCATTGTGTTTAGTCGTTTACAAATATGTCCCTTGAAAAGGTTGTAATAACCGAATATTAGTCGGGGAATAAAATAAAAAGAACTACTTGGAGTTTGATCTCTTTTACAAGAGTATTCAGTGGTATCAAAGAAAGGAACAACATGAGTTTATTAGTGCACAATAGTAACAAATCAATGTTATCTTGACCCCTTGCTCAACTATAATACTAAATGTGGGAGTAGTCGAGGGTGCAGAGTAGTTCAATACTGCTTGCAAGAAGTAAGAATTTAGCTGTTTCTGACAACTTATGGATTACAGGAAACTGTCTAAGAGCTTTTAATAACACGAGCTTGTCACGACAAAACCAACAAAGTGGCATGTGTGACAAGCGCAGACTCAGATCAACCTAAGGCTTCGCACCAATCTGATCAGAGTCTTCGCTTTGCGCTTAAAGGGTAGCTGAGGGTCTAAGCTAGTTCCATGCGGCCAGCGAATACTCTGATCTGATCAGACTGGGCAGATGCCCAGGCTGATCTTAGTCTTTCCTGGGCACACACGCCTCTTTGTTATTTTTCAAGTGTCGCGGCTCAGTCATGCTTTCTTCCCAATATCCCTTCTTTGTTTGATTCGTCATCTACATAAGGAGTTTATGTTTCTCAGCTAGTCCGCTATGCTAGAGCCTGTTTCAAATAGCAAGATTTTGTTGCAAGAGGGAAGCTACTCACTCGTTAACTGTTGAGACAGGGTTATTATAAAGTAAAGCTTGTGTCGACAGTTAAAAAGTTTTATTGGAGACACCATAACCTCTTCGATCCCTACAATGTGGCTGTTTTTAAACTTATTTCCGATTTGATGGCCCCAGCCGAAGGAATAATTTGGTACACATTTTATTTTGATCTGTTTGAATTTTTCGGTTAGCGTCTCTGGACCTGCTAAAGTGAGTGGACGGGGTACCTGGACAGGCCTTGTGGAGTGCATAAGTGATAAGCAGTGTTATCCAACATATAAGCATTTAATCAAATCCCTAATTTCGCGTGCTTTTAAAAGCTATTTTGACTATTATATTTCTTTATTGGCAAAGCTATTTAACTCATATTTTCTTAATAGTATTTAAACAACACAGGCATGTCAGAAATCCTGTTTGCATAAGAATTCTGCCGGGCCGCGTTGCGCAATCGGTAGGGCACCTGACTCATAAGTCAGGTTCGAAACCAGGTCTGGCCACATACTTTCGTTTCTCCTTCCGCTGATTCAAGAAGGGCAGTTGTCAGTTGTGCACTTAGTTCTGGTTAACCGCTTAGGAGGTCTAAGCCTGCCCATGAATAGTGTGGTTAGGCTGACTGACCGTCTCGACATGACCATAGCTGTTTACCGTGGACGTTAAGCATCAAATCAACCAATCAATAAAAGCATCGCAAACGACTGCGTGATACCCCGCCACTGCAAACCTTTTATGCCACTGCAAACCTTTTACATTCGCTGATGTTTCCAGATTTATTTTTTCTTTGTATTACCCCAGGGCAGGGGCAGCCAGAGACCATGAAAAATGGGAAAAAGTATTTGTCATGACAGGACACTTCATTATTCTGAGCACTTACAATCAGCTTCCGCTAAATCAGTTACCACTTTAATAAAATACAATATAATAAAAGTGATTTTAAAAATGTGGCCATGGGGGCAGGGGCAGAAAACCCCTTAAGGGCCAAATTTCAATCACCACAAGAAGCTTTTGTTACTTCTATCGTCAGTTGTAAATTTCTGAAAAATCTGAATCTGAAATTTGAATTTATATAGATTTTATCATCATTTTATATATGTATATAGCCCTGCGGCAGGGGTAGATAACTCTGATGGGGTAAATTTAAGCATCACTGGAGGTTTTCGCCATTCTGATTATTTGCTGTAAGTTTGAGAGAAATTGCTTCAAACTCCGATTTTATATAGATTTTTTCATGATTTTATACATGTATATAGCCCAAGGGCAGGGGTAGATAACCCCCGATAATAAAATTTCTGTGCTCATACAAAGCCTTTAGTACTTCAATCATGTTTGTGAAGTTTCATCATGATACTCCAAGTAGTAAAGGAACCAGAGGCCAAAAACCGTTTTATGTGCATTGACAAGTGCCATAACTCTGTCAGAAATTATCAAAATTTGCCCCTTAACAATCCCAAGTGAGACATTCTTGGTACAAATGCATATGCAAAATTTGAATGAAATCTGTTAATAAATACTTAAGTTATCGAACGGAAACGAAATGCAGACGGACGGACAGAAGGACGGACGGACGTACATACTACGGACGGACGGATGGACACACGGACGGCCAACGTGAAAACATAATACCCCGCCAGTAACGTGTGGCGGGGTATAAAAATCATAAGAAATCACAAAGACGAAACCTATTGTTTCTGTTTCTTCCCATACATACAAATGTTAAGCAATAGAAACCATATAATTTTAAGAGAATTTGGATGGAGGGGAAAACGGCCCATTATCATACCAGGTCCTATAAATGCAAGAAACGAAGACTATGATCAATCTACACGCCAGTCTACACGTATGTGACAACTGATTTTAATATTTACTGTTTCATATAAAAGTTATGTCAACGATGACTATTCAAATCAGCATGTACACCTTTTTAAAGACACTGACTGATGAATCTACCAAGATTTGGATATTTACTATTCACATGAAACTTATGTTATCAATGAGTTTTCAAATCAGCATGCACAGCTGTGAGACTGATTAGTCTTTATTTTCGCCTTTTTTCGAATTTTAAGGCATATTATATGTTAATATTCATTTGTTTACTGCGTTAACAAAATATATATGACAAGTTTTTTTGTACATTTGTCTAACAAAAAAGGGTATTTTACTGTTTTATAATGCCAGAAACTTGCAAATATCAGCTTCTAAACAAGAATACTAGCTTCTTTTTTTAAATCAAACAACAGTGCATAGTATAAGGTGCCTTTGTTCTTGTTGCAGCTGATACTGGCTGTTTGGCAGTTTGGGGCTTAACCCATCAATACCCCGTGGACTCTTCTATTTTTATATATTTGATAAGTCCATTTGTCATTTGGGGGTGTCCGGTTTAGTTTATTTTAAGATTTTGTCTTTTATTTTAAGGAGAAATACACATTTGTCTTATGCGTTTTGCGGCATCTGATCTGGGCCAGCACTGTTTGCTTACGTCCCATTTTTTTTATTTTACTTGAATGAGAATCCATCCCCGATTCGGTTTGCCGAAACACCCACAAAACTTTCGTTTGCTACTGCAAAAGTTGATTACTTTACGGCATTTGCATAAAGTGGCAACACTTTGTTTGTAACGAGTTACCAATGCTGAAAATTCTTGGTAATCTTTCTGAGATGTTGTAACGCCCTAGACAAATGGAGCAACAGTCTTGAAGGCAGGTACAACTCAGCTCCAGACAATAAGTTAAATGATCAGAATCTGTATATTTTGAGTTTGACCCCTTGACTGTTTGCGCTTTTGTTTCGTATGAATAAATAATCACATTTTTCACTAATTTTGCAATGCAATGTAGTAAACACATTGATTATACTTTCCCTATTTTGTCAACTTCAGCAGATTTTTATTTTGGCATATAAATTCCAAAAAGAAAAATATACGTTATTTTTGCGTTTGAGTATACAACACATTGCTAACAACGGACTCTGCCTACATGAATAGGCAAAGTGCGAACCAAAACCGGCTCAGTGCTCACTCGTGCATTCAAGTAAGCGTCTGTACAGTTAGACTTGGTTACAGCTGGATGTGCTTGTTCGACAATAGTGACCCTTGGCTGACAAGGATGTATCAATACATGACTAGGCGAAAGCTTGATTTATATTACCTTCGCGGGATGTTAGGGTCCGGCAAAAAAATGTCTTGGAGCCTTTGGTATTTGGTCGCCATATATAACACAGAAAACTCTATACTGGAGTGTAGAGCTTCATGTGCCGCCAAGGTGGCGCAGGGCGATTTCCGGTTAATAGCGTATTCAACCAATGTACAACATATCAACAATGAAACTCTAACGAAGTAAGAATTTTAGATGATTTATATATGATAATGAAATTTCCATTTACAACATTTACAAACAACACAATTCACAAATTATAAATATACAATAATACACAGAACAGATCAGTTCATTTTTCTGGCCCGAGTATGGAGTTTGCTTTTAATCTGTACTTGATTTATATACATGGCACAATCAACTACAGATCGATGCCAACCCTGAACTCGGCTCAGCGTAATGAAATGAACAAAAAAAAAACTCAAGAAAAAAAATCACAGTTAGGCCTTTTAACGTAGACTGCCGGCAACACTATTACTGGTCACTCCCCTGAAACCAGTCGCTTTTGAATATGTATTTTTACCGGTGGTACCAATAGTGGAATGGGTCCACTCAAATAGCGCACATATATTACCACAAGTAGACTCCGGTATAACCCGCTTTCCCTGGGCTTTTAGAAAACACTGATATTGAAGAAGATCGCCCTTGGCGTGATAAAGCCCGCCTCTGCTAGGCTTCTGTTATCATCGGACGTCTCAAATATCGAGTTAACAAGGATATCCTATTAGGAGAGGAATGAGGTGTGGCTCAAGTCACAACATCTGACTTATAGGTCTGACTTGAAATGCGTACAATTAACGAACTTACACTTAATATATTACAATAACAATTCGTCAGACATGGGCTTGTCTTGAAAAGAAACATACAACGACCTCGGTAGATACCGAGCATCAAGCGCACACGCCAGCCGTGTCACTAGACACAACTCGCGCATGCGATAAAAAGCTCAAATCGTGCATATAAAATATAACAATGAGGAAACGCAGACCCGACTACGGATATGCGTTGACGGATCTGACGTCAAAACATTGTCGAGAATTATACTGACGTCAACAGGTATAACCATAACATAACTCACATAAAACATGAATGATCAAAACAAATGTCTTTTTGCATCAAGGACAATTACAGAAAATCTAGCTTGCACGCCTATAAAGTCAACCTCTTCAAACAAAGCGTACGACCATATGCCATACAATAGATACTATCAATACCTTGTTAATTATTCACTCATACATTTGGTGTTCATTTCGTTTGATCTGACATCACCACGATAATGATGTCATATTATCGTGTAGTGAAGGCAAATCAAACGTATGACGGCCAAATGGTAGCATAAAACACATTCAATAAACCTTAATGTGGTGCGTGTAAATGACGTCGATTGACGTCGAATCTGTAAATTTGTTTCATTACAAATCAATCCCATTCTATAAGCCACATACACAAGAAACTAATCAAACTCATGTAAAATGTACTAACGCCGTAATAACGTGAATACGTTACCGCAACACACATGATTATGTATTACAAACGATTACCTTAAAATACAAAATACTATACAACAGTAACGCGTTGCCTTTATTTGCACACTGTATCGATTCACCTTAATACACATACTGTATCGATACACCTTAATGTGAGAAAAATAAATTTCTCTGAACCTGAATATGCTTGGCAAGAGATAAATCAGGAAGTCACAATTAGAATTTAAAGAATTCAAAACTATTTAGCCAAATGTATTCTAAATAGATAAATATTACACACTCGTCACAAAAGCTAGGCATTCAACATATTCCGTCATTAACACAAGTAGCCACTCCTAAACACGCTTTGAAATCGAGAGCTTTTATACAAATCTTAGAATGTAAACCCCTTACCAATTTCATGAAAAATTACCTCTCAAAACTTTATTATCTCAAGTACAGTAACTGCCTATAATTGATATACCAATTCTTGGATGACAAAAACAGGTAAATAGTGAGAACTTCGTCAAATGATGTCCTTCGCCCACAAAAAAATATTTGGAACAACTCAGGAACAAAATCTGAGTCTCAATGAATGTTTAAAGCCGCAAAAAAACATTTCTGAAAAAAAAATGTTTTACCCCTATGCAGATAAAAGCTATAATTTCGCTTATTGGAACTCAATATATTAAGAAACAAATACAATTTAAAAAAATGTAAACAAGACCCATCTCATGAATCGTCCGTGCGGAACGCGGTGAAGACAAGCCGCATTTTCTGTAAATGTTTTATTGCCGTATTTATCTTAAATACTGTTGTACTGCTGGCTGACGTTGAAAAACACGTCATATAGATATAAGATTATAAAGAATTTAGACTTGAAACATCTGCGTAACACCCTACTTAGATTAATTTAAAGTAGACCGAGTGCCTGCTGTGCTGCGGGTTGTTTGGATATTTATTTCTCTCTGACAACTGTCCTGTCTCTCTGTTCTGGATACCGGCTCGATAAATTAACTGGAATACTATCTCAAAAAAGCCATAACCCATTATTGCATAATGTCCCAAAAATGGGTCGTACGCAAACAGTGCAGACCCAGACCAGATGCCGCAAAACGCGGCGTCTGATCAAGATCTACACTTTTTGCATAAGACAAATGAGCCGCGACACGAGAAAACCAACAAAGTGGTAGTGCGCCCAGCCCAGACTCAGTTCAGCCTGGGCATCCGCCCAGTCTGTTCAGACTCTTTGCTAGGCGCTTAAAGGGTAGCTTAGAGTCGAAGCTACCTTCATGCGGACAGCGAAGACTCTGATCAGACTGAGCGGATGCCCAGTCTGATCTGAGTCTGTGCTTGGCGCTAAACCACATTGTTGGTTTTGTCGTGTCGCGGCTCAAATGTGTATTTCTCCCTAAAATAAAAGACAAAATCTAAAAATAAACTAAACCTGACACTCCTAAATGACAAATGGACTTATCCAATATATAAAGATAGAAGAGTCCACTGGTAATTGATAGGTTAAGCCCCAAAATTCCAAACAGCCAGTATCAGCTGCAACAAGAACAAAGGCACCTTATACTATGCACTGTTGTTTGATTTCAAATAAAAAAACTTGTATTCTTATCTTGAAGCTGACATTTGCAAGTTTCTGGCATTAAAAAAAATTCTATAAAATTCTAACTTTGTTAGAGTTTCATTGTTGAGATGTTGTACATTGGTTGAATACGCTATTAACCGGAAATCGCCCTCCGCCACCTTGGCGGCACATGAAACTCTACACTCCAGTATATAGTTTTCTGTGTTATATAGGGCGACCAAATACCAAAAGCTCCAAAACATTTTTGCCGGACCCTAACATCCCGCAAAGGTAATATAAATCAAGCTTTCGCCTAGTCATGTATTGATACATCCTTGTCAGCCAAGGGTCACTATTGTCGAACAAGCACATCCAGACTGTTGCTCCATTTGTCTATGGCATTACAATATCTCAGATAGATTATCAAGAATTTTCAGCATTGGCAACTCGTTCGAAACAAAGTGTTGCCACTTTATGCAAATGCCGTAAAGTAATCAACTTTTGCAATAGCAAACGAAAGTTTTGTGGATGTTTCGGCAACCGAATCGGAGCTGGATTCTTTTTCAAGTAAAATCAAAGGGTAAGTGGTCACAGTCGAATGGCGTATGCTAACAAAGGGTAGTAGCTATGTACGTCCTTAAAATAATGCAACCACAGATAGAATTTTAGGCCGCTGGATCCCAGAAATTACTGGACAAAATTGAACAAAAATCATACTCAGCTTGATCATGAAGAGCAATCTAGGATTAGCGAATCGGGACACAATTTTTTTTCCAGGAAATATTTTTATCAGCCTTTAATTTTCGTAAATTAAACCGGAAGTTAGCCAAATATAGACTCAGTTCAAACCAAATTTTAAACTGATCCTACGCCCATAGCCTTTCACATTTTGAGTCCAAAATTGCCAGATTTTTCTAATAATTTCATAATTCAGACGATTTTTAAAAACTTTGGAAAATTTTGGAAAATGCATATTTTTGCATGTAGGATTAAACTGTATACGAGTTAACATTTCTTAAGTTTTATTCCGTTTTCCAGTTGGTTACATTATACTGAACTCAGGCGCAGCAAAACTATATTGATAATTCAACTTTTGACACTGTGAGCAAGAATTTTGAGATTTTGGACTTTTTGGCAAGAATCTGCATATTTTTGCGAACAATTGCACTGTAACAAGAAAATGCTGCAAAACAAATGGCCATGTATAGGCATATCACCATACTAAGCGCAACGTAAAAATATCATTACATTCAGAAAGGCAAAACGTCATAGTAAAAATATGCGTTTCTGTTGCTGTCGAGTATATATGTACATTATATATTCATAAGTAAAACCTTCAGATGACACTCAAATATATAGTCGATTGAAAGGGATACAAAAGTAAGGCATTGGTATATTAATAATTTATTTCTCAAGCATTATACAAGTTCTTCATTATTCGACTTTCATACAGATATAAGTATGTCTAAAAATGATTTTTCTGATATGACGATAGTCAAACTTCATATGCCACAAGACAAGAGAAACGTCCGACATATAATTAAGATTTTGCTAAAAATCGAATACTTAAAAGTTATATAGACGTCTCTTAATTTTCCATGCATGCGCTCGGCACAATACCACTAGTACCTTTCCAACTGGGCACACGACATTGAATCAATATTGAATCTACGCTGATTCAAAGTCATAACGTTGAATCAACGTTGGCTCAATTTTGATTCAGTCCACTGGGTTTTTCCGCGCTGTATCATTAGTACTTCTTACTTAAATCTTTTACTTGCTGCAAAAAGTTTTGACTTGTAAATTAAAATCTTAAAATTAAGATCTTAAAAACAAATATTCTTGTTTATTGGGTCCATAATCCTACAGTGCTTCAGTCCAATGACTCTGCTTTATCATCAAAGAAAATACCCAGTCTCTCAAAGGTAATGACATAACAGAGCCATCAAACAGCTAACGGCTGTGTGTGTGTGGTCTACATAGTAAAGAATAAAGAGTCCCTTCAAGAGCAGAGAACACATTCAAAAGAAGGAAAATTGGCCATACTTCGAAATTCCGGCTACACAAGCCTTATCAGTGACTCTGACAAAATATGGTAGCGAAAGCCAGAGAAAAGCACACGTAATTTTTTAATCTAATTAGGCAGTCAATTCAATGAATGATTAGTATAACGATTTAAAAGCGACGATCTTAAATAAAAGTCAAAATGTACAGAGAGACGTTTTAAGGCCGCCACACGACACAGCACAAACGGTATGCATTCTAGTTGTACGGAGTATCACTATATCTTCATTTGAACGAGTCTACAGTTCGCTGTTTTTTATGCTGATACTGCTTATATGAATGGATACACTCTCATGGAAAGAAATCAGAGAAAATATTGCCCCCCTCCTCAATAGTAATCACCTCTCAAAGCAAATACTTCGCTTCCCATCGGATATAGCCTATTTTGGAAGGCCTACATTATCAAGGAAGAAAAGAGGAAAGCCAAGAGTTGTTCTCTTTTATAAAATTTTCAGAAAAAAATTAAAACTGAGATATGAACCCATACATATTATACTCGAATCAGATTTCGATATCTCATTGTTATACTATGACTGACAGATAATGATACAGTTCTTTACCCATTTACGCCGCGGCGTCTGATCAATGCTTCACCGTTTCCATAAGATTTATAACAATTTCTGTAAATTGATGAAAATACCAGACACCCCTAAAATGATGAATGAACTCATCCAATTTATCAGCATAGAAGAGTTCACTGGGCAAAATATGTTACGGTCAAGTCAGGTACATTCGGACAGCAAGTAAATTCGGACATACCATTGCAAACAGTATAAATCCAGATGAGACGGCTCATAATGAGCCGTCTCATCAGGATTTTAAATGTTTGCTCAGTTATTTTTTGTTGTAATTCCAAACAACTGACATATAATGGAAACAATGTCACTGTCCGAATTTACCTGCTGTTCAAATTTGCCTGACTTGACCCTAGTGTAAACTGTTTTTTATTCAATATACCGTACATATATCTGCATACATATAGCAATCTTATTACAACATGCTTACATACAGTTTGAAAGGATACAGAAGTAAATTTTTTCAATCTTATCATAAAATACAGTGGATACAGAAGTAAGTATTTTCAATCTTAGTATAACATTCTTGCATACAGTATGAAAAGGATACAGCAGTAAATTTATCCTTTTGATACTGTATATTGGCATGTTATGATATGATTGCTTATTATAGACAGACAACTGTGTGGAAAAAAACAATTATAAACAAAATATGTTAACAAGGAGGTCTCCAAATTAAGTGTTTGTCTAACAACTTGTTTTACTGTCCGTCTTGTTCAAGTTATATTTTGTTCGAATCACTGCCACAGTTTGAGATCGTGTAAACTTCTTCATCATTTTCTTTCTGCCAGCCACTTCGCGAGCTACTGCTTCCGAAACTGATTCCTTTGACCCCTTAGCATGTGAAAAG
Organism: Ctena decussata; assembly: GCA_963989385.1. NCBI lineage: Eukaryota > Metazoa > Mollusca > Bivalvia > Lucinida > Lucinidae > Ctena > Ctena decussata. Next base: position 15,640,183 of record OZ022498.1, read on the forward strand.
ATTTTGTCTTTGGCAATATCTATAAACGAGTTCACATTGTTTGTCCCCATCGTTTGTTTTGTATCTCTGTCTCTCAGAAAATCTGTGACTGAATCGTCTACCCCAACTGTTGTATACCGTCTTCTGTGATTTGAGTAGTTTCGTACATCCGAACGACGACTTGAATAGTATTCATACAGCGCTTCTTTCCGGGTTTTGAATGTTTCCTTAGAAGTATGTCCAACGGAAAATCTTCGCCTTAGGGAACGTATTGCACCGTCCAAAATATCTTGAAAGTCTGCAGATTCCTGATCACTATCATCTTCAAACGACGCAAACTTTCCTATCAAATCAATGATGTATCTCATTTTGGTTCTACTTATTCGGTCCAGAGATGGAAAAGGAATTGACTTTATGAATCCAAGTTGTGGCATTTAAATAGACTAGAATACCGCTATGTCATGTTTGAAGCTTCCTTGTGAAAAACTGCTGTGTACTTTTCAGGAAACGTGTTTGGCTAATTAACGCACGGATTGATGACTAACGACTGAAATTCATAGATATTTGGAACAGTTTCATTCTTTATTGTGTTAAGGTGAATAGAAACACTTTCAGGGGCAGCAAATCCGCCAGTTTTTCTAATTGGGGATCAACTCTTGAAGTCATTTACTCCCAATGGGGTGTTGCAGTTATTTTAGTACCCTGCTATGTCATAATATGTGAGGCCGGGAGTACAATAGCATTTTTATAAGGACCGCTGCATAAAAGGATTAATGCACCCGGTGAACAAGAACACTTACGCTGAAAGGGGAAATGCTCCTCTGGGCGCAAATTCTTTTCAATAAGAGATGGCTCATTTCGGAAGAGCTACAATGTCTAGGAAAGCAAACATAAAGTCAAGAAATGCTGTTTCCTTTTGCAAAAATGGCACAAAAATTTATATGTACGCATACACCATACATTTTTTAAAGCACTTCATGATATTTCCAACGAATTTTGATAAAAATTGACCCTCAACGTGAAGAAATTTGCTTTAAAGCGAGCACTCGCTTGCAGGCGCTACTTCAAAACCCCGATGGAGCTTTGAAAGAGCGGTACCTCTATGGTAGAGGATAGGTAAGGCATAGATTTACCTTTAAAATACATTGCTTTCAACGGAATCTCGTTCGTAACGACACCAAAACAGAAGTTATTATCCAAAATAGGTTAGTTTGAATAGAAACCATCAAAATAATAAGTAGAGGTCGAACAGTCTTTCTGTCGCTACGTTACGCGATGACGCCAAACGTTCGGTTTGCTAAAAACAAGATGGCGTCAACGTTTACCGCTTCTGTGATCACACCAAATGCAAGGAGTCTGAGCGTTGGATGAAACTTAAAGAAAACAGAAAGCGCCGTAGAGAAAAAACGGAAAAATATAGCCCATTTTCCGAAGGGTAAGATTACTAGGGGGAAAGCCACTCTGACAGTTTCTCATCAGTTTGTCAGCTGTTGAGTCAGTTGCAATAATTTTATTACAAATTTCATACGCCAAAAAGCGTTGTGAAATTGAATAAAAAATCGCACAAGTAGTCAGATCAGGGTCTACTGTTAGAATGTGTGATCCTGTCATGATGGAGGCACAAATATGTTATTTCTTAGAGAAAAATAATCAACGATCGTCGGTTGTTTTCATAACCGGAAAAAGGGTATATCCGGGGTTTTATCACAGACTGGTTCAGTTACAATTATAAAGTACAAAATTGAATAGAACATAACAAATAACTACTATAAGAGATCACACCTCAACACCCCCACCATATCTCTATTATCTAGACAGTGGATTTTCTCAAGTTTTAAGGAATAAAATGCTAACAATTATACTGGCAAGTAAGTATGAATATAGTATCAATAATATGTATTGACACGATAGAAGAATCTTGCAAAGAGAAGTGACTAGATCATATGTAGACAAAAACTAACATAATAGCCAGTTGGGAGACTTATTTCCCAAAAATGTAATCCCCAAATTTATTTAACTGAAATTTGGTAGAAGTTTTTGTAAGAACATCAGCGACCATGTCACTTGTAGGACATTACTGTAAAGTTATATACCCTTTGTTGAACACTTCACGAATACAGTGGTATCGAATGTCAATATGTTTCGACCTTTGACGACTGACAGGCAATACTTCCCTGATTGTCTTCAAAAATCAAAATTGGCCCTTGTTTTACAATACCCTCAACACTTTCCAACCAAAGCGTCACAGTTAGCTGCTTTCTAGATTTCCATAAAATAAGTGGTCCAGTTATTGTCAAACTGAAACAATAACCATTAGAACTACGTCTATCATCTTCAGATGATGCCCAATCATCATCACTATATCTTACCAGAGCCAGACCATCCTTACACTTTTTGAGCAAAGCTCATAGTCACGAGTCCCCCTTATATACCTTAATACATGTTTACATAGGGTCAACAGCTACTGGATTTGAATCAATACAGTCAATTTTCTGTTCTGAGGGAGTTGACCTTGGTTTACAGTCCGCCATCTCAAACTTATCTAGTATTTTAAGTAAATATCTTCTTTCATTCATTTCTATAAGCCCATTTTCCTGCTTAAAATCAAAACCCAGGAAATATGAGAGTCTGCCCAAGACTTTCATTATGAATTTATCCTTCAGCATTTGTTTGGTATCATTAAGGAGAGACTCATCACTTGCGGCAATTATCAGATCATCCACCCACACAACTATCATCACCATGTTCTTATCATGTTTATATACACAATGGTCAGTTGGACTTAGAGTAAATTTGTTTGCTTGCAAGTAGCTGTGCAACAGACTGTTCCAATTTCTACCAGACTACTTTATGCCATACAGAGATTTGTTCGATTTGTAAACTAACCTACCCTTTTTCCTTTGAACCTCAAATCCTTCAGCTTGCTCCATGTAAATTGCACAGTCAATAGGGGCCCGAGTAAGACACCAGAAAAAAGTGTCTGATGCAGCGAGAAACTGAAACAAACCAAAACATTCCAAAAAGGATGGAAAGGCTCATATCTGACAGACTTAAATTTGAAACTTTTTGTACTTATCTGTCAGACACAACCAGCTTCGTGGAATGTAGGTCAAAACTCACATAAGGAAGTGTTGGAATTTCCTTAAAAGACGATAATATGCGTAAGAAAATCGTTAACTTAATAACGCCAACCTGTTCCTGTTTCATTAGCAGACTCACCAGGCTCACACTACCCGCTGTATAGGAAAATGACATTTCTACAATCCAGAGATGCGGTCTCTGCGCGTGCTTCTGTTGGGGAAATACCCCATATATTTAGCACATGAGGAGCAGGAAGATGAATCATAAGATGCTAATTAAATAGTGTTTTTTATGAATGCTCGCCTTGCACCCACCATAGAATACCCTTCTAACACTCTTCCCCATAGCTATACTCACTAAGCTTGTTGTATGGTAAAAAAGGATAACAAAGATTCATCTGAATTGAATTGGTCACATTAGTGACCGAATATAATCTGAATGAATCATGATTCTCTTTCATGTGACAAAGTATCAAATTATGTCATATACATTTCTAATCCTTATAATATCTATGCCACTCTTAAACATAATAATAGCAACATCATAATAGCAGCATTCTTCATTTAACAGTACAATCTCTAACGATGTCTGACCATGATGTGGGATTCGCCAGAAACCGCCAAAAAGGCCGATCTGACAAGCTCATTGAGCATGCCAGATCCGCCTTCCCCCACATCATGAGAAGAGAAAAAAGGAAGGAAATAAAACAAATGACATGCTCCCAGCCCAAGCAGGCAGCAATATAACAAAACTGAAATCCTAAAGATATTATACTCCTATATGCATTGCATCAAATTTATCCCACATCATGTAGCCATGCCAAAAACACATCAAACTAACGAAAGCCTCCCAGCCCAAGCAGGGAGCCATTCAGAAAAAGTCCCTTAATTGGAAATACTACAACCATAAACAACCTTAGAGCATGTACTCCTAGCCCAAACAAGGAGCCGACTGAACATATAAGACACATATACTACACTCTCATATTATATACTGAGACTTCCCCACCCCCAACATGGAGTCATGTCATTTAATAATAAAAATAAAACATAATGAACGCATCAGACAATGTTATCCAAAACTGAGTCTCCCAGCCCAAGCAAGGAGTACTATGATAAACTGAATATTCAATTTACATGACATACCGTCAAAATTCAACGACATGCAAAACACATTTTAGCAATGACTCAGTCCGAAATGTGTTTGTCCTTCCCTTATAATAGTAAATGCTGCTATCAGAGAACATCCCACACAATCTATATGTTAATTATGAGTAATTTGTTATCTGTTCTAAAAAGCATTGTGTTGTTACATACTCAGCCCAAACAGGTATGTACACTCTTTCAACTGACTAAGCTTAAGAGTTTATTCGTATGTACTTGCGAAACGAACTGCTATTCCATCTACCAGCTGAACATATGTATGCATCTGAAAAACCTCTCATCGCGCAGTCTGTTGCTTTGCCAATACGAAAACTATGTGATTTATATCGTGAACTGTCTAAACCACAAAACTGTAAGCATTTCCTTAATTGATTATCAAATAAGGACCGAGGGACTGGTTGTCCGTTTGGCAAGAGAAAGAACGGTCCTGGATCCCGACCTCTGTAAGCAAGGTATTCAAAAGTAGCCTTAACAGGCGAAACTTTAGTGTATCCATGAGAAAAAGCTATTACATGTGGTTTCCCTTTACTGTGCTTGTAATGGCGGAAGGTTACTGTTATTGAAGTTGGCGAACTGTCTGTGTAAATGATGTCAACATCTTGAAACTGAATAATGTTTCTAACGCTGTTTGAAGTTGTGAAGGTTATCTCACCTATTCTTGCAAATGTGTTAAAAGCAAACAAGTACATTGCTTTAAAAAGTGACTGATAAAATGTAGATTTAGCAGTATGTGCAGTAGCAAACACTAGCTTATCTAAAACAGAAATGGTCAGGGGAAGACGAAGATCGTAAGAAGGTGCTAACTGCTGAGCTCCTCTAATTAATTTACATATTAAGAAGTTAGTTGTAGGGTCATGGAAGCCCTGAAGTTTATGAACATAAGCAATAGCCGACAAATATGTCGTGATTGTTTTGTGCGAAAGATGCAAATTATGTAGATATGCTACAAATAAAGCTACTATAGCAACGGATAATGGGGGAGCTACAATTTGCCCACAAACAGATTTGCTAAAATCTTGAAATATTGTCCATGCTCTTTTGTATGTCTCCACTGACGAGGGAGCTAGAGAAGCACTTAACAAATCGCTAACTCTTTGCAATAACTCTGAGGCAAAAGCTGACTCGGCAAAATCGTTGGTTGACTCTCGCTGTGAGGTGAAAGGTCTCGAAACCGGTCTACCTGCAATCGAGAAAGAGCATCAGCTTTGCTATTTCTTTTACCCTCAATATGTTTGGATGTAAAGTCTATATTAAGCCGCAAGCACAGCAGAACTAACTTTCTAACTAAAAACATAATTAACTTGATCTTGGTAGTCTTCTTGTTCAAAATGGCTACCAAAGCCTCATTATCAGTGAAAAATATTATAGAATGGTTTTTCCATAAGTGACCCCAAATTTCCACTGACACAACAATGGGAAACAGTTCTAAAAATGTGATATTTAGACAATGCCATTTCTCAGGAAATCTACCATAAAACCATTTCCTCTTAAAGCAAGCTCCATAACCTAAAGAACCTGAAGCATCTGTGTAAAGCTCCAAGTCGTCACTATTGATACACGGTTCGTGTATAAAAAAAACAACGACCATTAAAGTGCTCAATAAATTGCAACCACACAGCTATGTCTAACTGGGCCTCATTATTCAGCCTGACTACATCCAACTGCCTTTCTTTACTAATCCTGAACTGATAGCATAGGTCTGGGAAGCCAACCGAGAGATTTATCAACCGTCGAAGAAATGTTCGTCCTGGCCTTACCACACAACACGCAAAATTTAATAAGCCTATAAGAGAAAGAAGTTCTTTCAGTTTACAGGATGATTTTGAATGAAACGAACATAGAAGTTTCCGAATTTTTTCAACTTTATCGATCGGTAAACGAGCTTCCATACGCTCCGCATCGAGGGTTATGCCCATAAATTCCATAGTTGTTGCAGGAAGGCATGTCTTGTTTGGTGATAATGGGACGCCAACCATGCCGCAAATTTCTTTAAAATGAGATAAAGCTAAAAATGTCTCATCATATGATGGCGCCATGAATAAAAAGTCGTCAAGAATATGTATTACCGCCCGACTTCTACATTTATTACGGGAAATCCATTCCAAGGCCGTACTGAAAATTTCAAATGTTCGACAACTAGAAGCAGCACCCATAGCAAGGCATCTGTCATAATAAAAAGACCCATTCCATTTGAATCCTAATAGGTGGTAATCGTCGGGATGGATAGGCAGAATCCTGAAAGCAGGCTCAATATCAGTTTTTGCCATATATGCACCGCGACCTAAGCTCTGCAAAATTTGTATTGCATCGTTTACACATGAATAAGAAACAGTTTTATAATCATGGGGAATACCTGCATTCACTGAAGTTTCTGCATTTTTAGGATAAGAAAGATGATGTATTAAACGAAACTCATTTGGCGTTTTCTTTGGAACTAAACCGATTGGTGAAGTTTTAAATTGTTTAAACGGTTGCTTTACAAAGGGACCAGCAATTCTGTCATATTTTAATTCTTTTTCCAGCTTAGCTTCCGCAATCTCGGGTTGCTGGTATGCGGATTTTAAATTTCTACAGACCCCTGTTACTAAATCAGCCTCAAAATGCAATCGGAAACCAAATTTAAAGCCGTTTATTAAACACTGCGTAGCCTCTTCATCATAACCTTGCAACAGAGTTTGCAACTTACGCCAATCTACCGGTGTAGGAAGAAGCATATCATTACTTTTTTGAGTTGTTCTTAGCGCCTCCGTTACTGGCGTCACTAGACGACTGATTGTCTGAGTTTGATTGTTGAGTATTTCTGGTATTTGACTGCTCAATTTTGTTGCGCTTCCAGCATCTAAATTTGGCATGATTACTTCCCCCGCAAATGCTACAGATGTGCGCATATGTGCATCCCGCACAGTGCTCGCCTCGGTTGAATTTATTGCAAGATTTTTCAGGGGTAAGTGACTGCTTGTTAACGTCTTGTCGTAATCGAAAGGGCTGACCGAACCGTTGACTTAGAGCTTGGAAATACAGTTCATGCTGAATTACATTCCAAGGTAATTCAGCGTTCTGCCTGAGCTTTCTATACTGTGTATCATAGTAATGCCAATTTCCGGATGCTCGTGCGATAGAGCGCACCGTCGAGGAATATTGAGCTAGCGGTTCTGCTGATTCGGGGTATTTAACCCGCATAACCGACGCAAATTTTGCAAAAACGTCCGTCCATTGCTCTATTGTGAGAAAACGCTTACGAGGATTCGCGGTGACCTTAGCCCCTGTTTCTGAAAAATCCAGTGTAAACTTATTATTTAGTTTGCAATCCTCATCAAAAATGGTCGAAAGTTCAACAAACTCATTTGCCCAAATTTTTTCTTTTATCTTAGTGGGGACTGTTAAGTGTAACGGTAGAGTGGCAGAAATGAAAGATTGATTATTACTTGGATTGTGCGAGATGTCCACTGAAAAAGCTGGAGTTGAAGGTGGAGCTGAAGGACTTTGTACCCCAACACTTAAAGTGTCTGAATGTACTGTAGTCGCCTTTGAAGCATCAATTTGTTGTGCACTTTTTGCTGTATCCCCTGATGACGTTGAAACAATACTGGGTGTCATTTCAGATGTCATTGCATTAACATTACTTGATAACCCTAGCTTCTGTACGTGTGTAGAAAATTCCGTTTTAATGGTGTCAGAAAGACGGTTCATTATAGCGTTCGTAATGTCGTCCACCATAGACGCATTGTGTAGTTCCTGTACAGCAGGGTCATCCGTAGGGACATTAGAAGTAGCCGTATGGGATGTCCTGGGAGAAAGAGTAGTTCTTTGGCGTTTCGTTGTGGTAGATGTAGATTCAGAGACAGAAACAGAAACTTTTCGTTTGCTTCCTTTCGCCGATTTCTGGTTCTTAGACCTGGTTGACATCTCAGTAGCTTAAAATAAATAAATCTATGCTGTACAAATTTCTAACGCAATTAATAGAAAAGATAATTGGGCTCAAATACGAAACAAGATGCATAATGACGAAAATGCAAACTGCCTTATCAGCTCTCGAATATTATTCCAATACAACTGGGCTAATACAGTGCATACTCATTTCATATCTAAATTTTAATTTCGCTTGAATATAAAACAAAATGCAGATGTCGTCTGCCTTATAAGTGTATGAACATAATTTTAGCCAAAACCTGCGATAATACATGGCAAACGCATATAACATTATCAAATCTCTAATACTGCAAGAGGCTCAATTACTTATAACTGCAGATCGGTCGATCAAATGCGATAAAGCCATACGTAACGCAGATGTTTGCTGTGCATGATATTACAGCACTGTAAATGACCTGATATAGTAACCTGCGATAAAAGCCGGACAGAATCCTGACCACGCAGACAAACAATCCAACTTCATAATACTAATACAAGTTTAAGTTCATAGAATAAAACAAAAATCAAAACATTTATGCGCTAAAAGCTGTAGCTTACGCATAATTACATTACCTTCTTTATTGCATTTTTCTTATTATAACTAAACGATAGCAAATAACGTGCCTTGCATTAAGACTCATAGAATAAAGCAAACATTAAAACACACATGCGCTAAAAGCTGTAGCTTACGCATAGTTATATTACCTTCTTTATTTGTTTATTTATTTATTTATTTATTATAATTTCTTAAATATCATTATGTTAGAAATAAAACTATATATTTAGGCTGATGCACTTATATGTAACTAACGAATAGCAGGTAACGTTCCTTGCTTTAATATCTGTAGCTATTTTATAATTACATAAAGCTCGTTCACAAATAAATGCAAAATGAACTGTCAATGTAACATTTACATCAACCAACAACCTATATGTATACACATAAATACATATCTTCTATTTCCTTATTTCTTTATTATTAGATACTGATAGCTGGTATTAAGTAATACATTCCCTGACAGCTGTCATAATGGCCAGTCTGAGGGAACGATAGAATCTATACTGTCCGGAAACATTCAGGTGTACCCCTCCTCTGTCAAAAATAGGTTCTTGGGCGCCGAATATTCTGCGGTGCTTCCATATTCTAATGTTACTTTTACTATCAACCAACGTTGACAAATAGTTCATAACTGCCTCCGTCGCGATTCGTATAAATCAGCAGGTATTCCTGATGTTTTCCGAGTGAAAATCTCACAAATGACAACATGACTAACTTTGTATTCGGTCAACAAAGCTGTGCTTAATTCTTCCATTGCATCAGCAATCAATAATGGATGCACGGATAAATCTGACAAATCATTTCCTCCTGCCTGCATCACTACTATATCAGGCTTAAAAGCACAAAGAAATGAATGAAAAGCTCTTCTAAAAGTATGTTTATTCATAACACGCCAGCCGCCATAGCCAACACATCTTATATCACATTGCTGTAGGTTAAAATTAGAAATTAAACGTGTATGTTCTACTGACTGCAAATCCTCATTCAGTCTCCGGACGAAACTGTGTCCAATTACCGCTACACGTTTCTTTGTGTCCATACTTCAAAACAATTTACACGGCGTGGCTTACAAAACTATTACATACCACTAATTTTGCAGATCGAACGATGAAAGTGGTAATTATCCAATACTTCCCACTAGTTATAAATCGAAAAATAATTTCCAATAAACGAATAATAATTTCCAATAAACATTCAACAATTTCAAGATTAAGATCCAATAACTTTTCCTCCGCAGCTGAATTGTATAATGTCTAAATATATCTGACCTCGCTAACCGAATTGCAACTACACAATTAAAGTTAAAGAGGCTAGCCTGAGTTCAAAATATTTCTCTGCTCTGGTTATAAAAATACAAATACAAAAGCGGACTCGCGTCATAAAATTTGCTATATCCAAGATATAGCTTTCCTATATAAGCAAGATAATAATCACTGTGATTAATGTTTACTGATCGGAATGTCTTTAGATTAACGATCTACTTTCAAGTGCGTCTCTTCCCTCATTCCTCTACCCCTTTGCAACGCTGACACCTAGCATACCTGTAAAGTGACCACTCAAGAGTAGTCATTTTACAGTATTGCAGTAAGAGTCGAGAAACGAAGGGAGAGACACAAACGACAAAAGGGTACGGCACATTCTCGACAGCATACAGCATACACAAAGGAACTGCACATCTGTGCAATAACAAGCAAAAGCCATACAAAATATACACCTCGACTAAAGTTTAGCATACTTCAGTTTCACGGCGGTTCTGATATTAAACAACGGTATACTTTATAGACTTTGAAAGACAGTATGCATAGGCGTGTGCCTGTTGACATTTTTGTCCGTTCATATCATGTTTAAGAATGTTGCCGTGTGTAACTGTAGTGCATTTTTCTAGTGAAGCACTATTTTTTAAATTCTAATTCTAATATTCTGCAGGCTAAATAGTGTGCATTGAAATATTCGTGCTACGCAAAATAAAAATACCATATAACTGACGTGCTTCATTGAACGTTTGAAGTTCCAGTATCAAAGACTACCAATTTTACGTCAGACAAAAATGGTAAGATGTTGAAGGAAAATTGCCCTATCGGGCATTTTGGAGACAAGTTTTGACAAGTTTGCCTCTAATGTACGAATTTGAAATGGCATGGACACAATATTCATGTATCACATTACAATCTAACATTTTATCTATAGGCGATGCCACTTTGGCGAAGATGACGTTAGAACTGGTTATTTTTTAACACAATTTTGAAAAGGGTCGAAAATTGTCATTGAAGTACAGTTGTCTTAGCCTTTGGTACTGTGTATCCTAACAACTGCTGAGTTCCAAAATTTCAGTGCCTCAGCATCTTCTGTTAACTTTATGATATTGGATAAGACCAATGATGACAACCTTTTTGACATATTAGAAGTCCTATATATCAGTTATATATGCTGCTTAGTTCATCATTACTTATGCTAAACTTTTGACGAGGGGTATACATATAACACATACAGCAATTGTTTATACTTTTGTCAATCTTAGACCGATGAACAGAAGAGCAAGAAGAGTGGACAGCTAAACGTGTGATAACATTGCTTGAAATACAACTTAAAATTGTGTCTGTAAGACATGAATGATGCCCCGTTCGGTGCATGTCACAGGACAATGTACATCACTGAATTATCTATTATTAATTACCCTGACTCTCACAAATGTTGTATTTTGTTTCATCCGAAACTCATCATAAGCGCAGTGACTGATATTGGACGGTGATCTTCCCCATGTCAGTACTTTTTTATTGAAAGGACTGATTTTCTGTTCAACTTGGAACAACGCTGGTTATACCATAAATTTTGAGGTAATGCTACAGTATGCATGGAGAGTGATAAACCAAGCCATGGTAAAAAAAACAATGCTTCCGTCTTTAATTGCGCACAGGTGGGCAGGGCGTCAGACTGTATCAGTATTGGCCCTAACATAAAACATGCTGAAAAAAAAGTCCAGGGTATGCAACAGTCACAAATCGCAGCCAGTCTTCGACTCCAAGTGCAGGCTGGGTTCAGGGCCGCAAGAAGCATCACAGAACAGATCTTAAACCTCGTAACCCTGTGTAAAAAGTACCTTCCACATCAGCAGAATCTATACCATGTCTTCATAAAAATTAAAAAAGCATTTGACAGGGTATGGCATGCAGCCATATGGGCCACTCTGTGGAAGAACAATATCAATGCAAATCTAGTTCGCGCCATTTAGCACCTCTATGACGAGACTTTACGTGCAGTTCAGATGAAAAGCAGCCCGAGAAATTGTAGTTAGAGTTACAGTTGGAGTAAGGCGAGGATGGCTTCTGTAACCCACCCTTTTCAACAGTTTTCTCGATGCTCTGGAAGAACATGATGAAAAGGTTAACATAGGCAGCAATACAACAACCAATCCGCGGTTTGCCAATGACACTGACGCTGTTATAGAGGAAGAGCAGGAAGAGCATGGAAAGTAAGCATCTTCAATATAGTAGATAAACGTGTTAAATTGTATTCGCAAAGCAATCACCTTTTACCCCCTTAACCTAAATCTACTATTCGACATCTACAGCGAGGTATCAAAAAATTTCATAGAAAGTATGTTTTGGTTCCAGCAGACAAGGCCGCAAACAACGTTGTTGTTGTTTGACGGCTACATTACATCAACACTTTAAACCAGGAACTTGGCGGTACAAGGGCCTACAAAGAGACATCTGCAGAAGAGAGTTCTGTAGTTAAAGGACATTGTAGCCATTTACCCCTTAAGTTTTCCGTTAATGTCAAGGAAGACCAAGATAGGCTTCCTACGATGTATTGGGTACCAAAGCTTCATAAAGAACGTATAAAGTACGATTTATTGCCAGTTCTTGTTCTTGTACTACTACTGAACTTTCTATATTATTAGCCTATTGCCTCACTGCTGTCAAAAATCATGTCATAAGGTACTGTGAAAAGTTTATGAAAGGTCAGCTAAAAATTTGTTTTGGTCTATTAAAAATTCTGGTTAGGTAATTAATAAATTGAAGTTGAGAGGGTTCCCTGCGACCAGTTTGTCAACTTATGATTTTTCTACACTCTAAACGACTTTGCCACATAATTTGACCAAGGGGAAAATTATTGATTTAATTGAGTGGACCTTCCAAAATATCAAAATATGTGTGAAGCGTTAACATACCTTTTGGATATGAAAGTGGTCAAAGTACCCAAATTATAAGTCCGAACTCGTAGGTCAGTTAAACATAGACAATTCCGGAATATTTTAGATACACAGACATGGACCCCAAAACAGAGTTGTGATCAGGTGCCCGCGGGGTAGTAAGCATCACCTGCCTATTATAATACACCCGCCATATCTAGATAATATTTACATCAGATTTGGTACTAAGTTATACAGACAAATTGTTGGTATTCTGATGGGTACTAATTGTGCTCCTCTTGTAGCGGATTTGTTTTCATTTTGCTACGAAAGAGATTTCATGGCTTCTCTTTCTAATGATAAACAACCTGAAATTGTTGAAGCTTTTAATTCTACATTTAGATATCTTGTTGACCTTTTAAATATTGACAATCCTTACTTTGAAGGCATGGTGAATCAAATTTATCCACCTGAGCTACAGTCAAACCAAAGCTAATGCAGATACTGAAACCTCATTTTTGGATTCACATTTATCTGTTTCAAATGGATTTGTTTCATCCAACATTTATGATAAACACGATGACGTTGATTTTGCCATAGTAAATTTTCCATTTTTCGATGGTGGTGTTCCCCGTTCTACCTCTTACGGGTTTTACATTTTTCAACTTATTCGGTTTGCTAGAGTGTCTAGTCATGTGACTGATTTCAATGCCCGTAATAAAATTGTAACGCACAAACTTCCCCAACAGGGCTATAGATATCATAAACTTCGAAAAGCATTTTCAAAATTCTTTCGCTGACGCTATGAATTGATTTCTATATTAAATGTCGGATTAGACATTCTTTTGCAACAGGGCCTATAGGAGCCAGAATTGTATGGTGACTTAGTCTATCAATTCAAAAAATTTGTAGGTAAGTCCGATTTTTTTATCAGTTCAGGAAAGTTGTCGTTCGTTACAAACGTATTGAATATAATTTAAATGTAATGTTACAGTCTGCATGTTTAGTGGTTAACCCAATTATGGTTAAACACGTTGCTTCCCTCTTTAATTGCTCGCCGGTTGGTCAGGCATCAGACTCAATGATGGGCCCGACATAAAGCTACATAATTTTTTAGTTGGTTGGGACCGGAGTTTGCCTTGTCTGGTGCTTGGTTATTCGGGGTTCAACTGATAGTTTTCTTTTGCTCCGGTATTTCAGTGGTGTTGTCTGACTTTCCAGGGGTCTCCTGGTGTCGCAATATGTTTTTCCAGGATCAACTCACAGAGGAGAGAATTTCAGAGTTGGTTGGTTGTTTTGGGTTTGGCTGTTTTGGGTTTAACGGCCCCTTTGAGACAGTATTTCAGTCTATATCGGGCCGTCTCCCAGAGAGAGCGAGAAAGAAAAGAGAAATGATAGACGAGAGAAAAAAATTTCCAAACAACCCCCGCCCGCACCTACTGCAAGCACAGTAGGCCCTTACTCTACTATTATCCAAATAAGTAGGACGTCTCGGCACTGGAAGTTATACCCAGAACCGTCGCACCACCCAACCACCCCAAAATTTCAGAGTAGATCTTGTTTTGAAAGGCCTTCGTCATACAGAAAGGGAAACATGAACTAGATGAAATGGCATCAAAACGTGGGGGTATACACATATACATTAATAATTTCTGTGCTTACCCTCAAACTCCAACTTTTTGAGCCACGTCATGTGATTTCCAATTATGTGGCGATTTTGTCGTCATCTGTCTTATTTATACAGAGTAATCAGAGACCTCTCTGTTGGCTTGGGTCAATTAGATAGATGGCTGATGTGACAAGCGAAGGCTCTGGTCAGACTTATGTGCAGTCTGATTAGAGCCTCTGCTTATCACCAATGTCACATTGTTGGAAGTCATATGATGTGACCTTTTGGATCCTATCATTTACCAAATGGTAAACAGCACAATATTGATCAGACCGCACCTTTACAGAAAAAGTCTGATCTGGGACTGCACTTTTAGCTCCTGTACTTTCAAGCATTACGATAATGTTATTTCATGTTGTTAGCTTTGCTGAGCATCAAATTTCTGCAAAACAACAGTTGCAATCTAGCAGAGTACATTCAAGGCTCTATTGCACTTTTGCAGAGTACATTAAGGGCCCCTTTGCTCTATAATTCACGTAAAATTTTATCGTGCGATATCGCCGCAAGCTTCCGATTACAGTTTCGCTAGCTTTGAGCTAGCTTTGTGTTTGGCTAGCTTTGAGCAATTAAAACTCTTTGAGTGTCTCCAAAAAAAATGAAAAATATCTGGGTCATTTAAAGGTAGGTTCCTGGACAAGCGATAACAATTATTTTCACCAAAAATTCGTCTTTTTCTGAGTCTAGTATTGATATCTCTTATTTTTCTGAATTTGTTGCTACTGAGAAAATCGTCAGATGTTGAAGAAAATAGTAATTTTCCCTTTTGGTTTATTTTCTTTTGTTGGAATTCCAGTTCCAAAAATGACTATGTGTATTATGTCTATAAGTGCGCGATTTCTGATGCCATTCTCCAAAGGTCAATTTTCTCTTGCCGTGAGCTCTCCTAGAGGTCCTGGCATGGCGGATGGGTTAAAACTATCCCAAAATGCAACGCAGCATTACGTCAGCTGCGTTATCTATTTTTGGCGCGAACTAAAAATAGCGCAAACTGGTGTGCAAAGCAGAGTTAGGAAATCCCTTGCAAAACAACTTTTTTAATATTTTTTTTTATTTACACTTTTTATTGAAACTTATTCATTCCCTTTTTATAAGTACTTTCCTACAACTTGGATGAAAGATCATCAAAATTTTGATGCATTCCGAAGTACAGGAACCTACCTTTAAGTCTAAAATGACCTTCTTTCGATATCATCAACTTCATTACAAGGTAAAATACAAGGTATAGACGATTAATAGATGGTAAAAATACAGCGTAAGGTTACGAATACCAACTGTTGTATCGCTTTTGTGTAATTTCATTTCTCAACGAGAAATCACAAACACACACACACACACACACCAAATAAATCAATATAAAAAGACTGTTTTTCTTTCTTTTTGCCAATTTTATGACACAAAATTTACTTAAACCGACATCGTGTCATCAGCTCTGACGACTGTATATTCTACCGATTTTTGAATGATTTGTGCTTCTACGATTTTTACTACTAGTAGAGCTATGAGCAGAGGGAAAACATTAGGTTGTCTAAGTCAAGGTCCTTCTTTGACCTTTGTTCAAGGTCACTGTGATTCTGTTGTTCGTCATCATTTTCAAACATCTTTTCCTCTAAAGTCACTGGCCAGATTGAAGCCATATTTTAATCTGGCATCCCTTAACTAGAAGAACGAAAGTTCGTTCATATTACCAAATGACCACCCGAGACGTTTCTTGGCTGAAGTTTTGAGGCTGAAGTTTAAAGACGTTTTAGGACTGATTAACATATTTGCAGTAAGTTAAAAGGAGAACTCTCGGCTTAAAACCGGACAAATACGGTACATTAATTTCAATTCGCCCATGCAAACAGAATCGAAAACATGTTGACAACAACAAATTTAACGTGTGGCACCCCATAAATTAAGACTGACAATTGTGATATAAGAAAAAAGTCGGAAAAAGGCCGAATTAGCAAACGTGCTTCCTTGTGTGTGGTTTATGTTATTAAATATCTGAGTTTGCACATGCAAATAAAACACCAAACCAAATATACATGTAGCTGTTTTGCTATTTGTGGACGAAAGCTGACGTACACTTCTGATTGAAATTCTAGATCATGTCATGTTTTTCCTAATTAATCAACTTTGGCAGAGAATGGCGAATTTCTGCATTTTTTTACACAAAGGTGTCAAAAGCAGCAAAATGAGGCAAATAAAGGAGAGTGAAATACAAGCAACTGACACTGACATTTCATGAAGTATAGAATTTATATAATACTATTTTGCCACCGACGCAGATCCAAACATTTGTTTTTACAAGGTTGGCAACGATCGCGCTTATAACTGTAAATATCTTATGCTTCATTTATGGGCTTTTAAAACCTGAGATATAGCTGATTTTCTTAATATTTAAATCGAGATTATTTTCTTTTAAAACGCAATTTACACGGAATTAAATGACTTGAGAATAATTATTTGTTTGAGAAAATCTGAAGTTTCTATTGAAAGAATTTTAGTTTGTTTTGTCATTGAAAAATTGGCGGAGCATGGCATGCATTGTATGACATGCTCCGCCATCAATGACGTCAAGAATCTGTTTCCATAGCAACTAAGAGTTCATATAAATATCTAAGTGACATCATCATGACGTTATTCTGCTAAGGTACTAAGCACAACAGTTGGTAATTCCATAATTGCTATGGTGACAGATCCACGAAGTTATCCCACTTATAATCGAGAGGAGCATGGCATGTAATGTATGCCATAGGAGCATGGCATGTAATGTATGCCATGCTCCTCTCGAATTTTAAGTAAAATGCTACCTAAAATTATTAAAATGGAAAAATGTGGTTTCTTAAACCTATAATTCATTCTCAGAAAATTTAATTCATTGTCAATTAAGGTGGTGATTTACGGTTAATGCAAAAATCTGCATAAAAGCTTAAAAAAAATAACACATCTCCCTGAAGTGAGCAGACATCTTATTTTTGTTGTTCTCTACAGTTTAGAATACAAAATAGAGTAACACGCTGCTAAAAAAGTGTTTTATAAAGAAAGATCAAAGGGTAGTTTTCTGCGCAGAAATCTAAAAAAATAATATCGTTATTTAAAATTTACATAGAGCTGAAGGTACGTAATAGCATAAGAGCGTCCTAGCAATTATTTATTCCAACTCTTTCTCAAATTGTAATGTAGACCAGATGAAAACAGTAGCTTTTTTCTAATATGTTCAACCATGTACATTGGAACAAAGTAAATGTACACGGGACACATTCATTAAATATAGGGTAGGCAAGCGTACTTATATAACACCTACAATATAAATAATACATTACTGACACTATAACAGGTGTGTGTATATGAAATCGTTCAACCTTGTTAAAACATTCTCACCAGTGTGTTTTGACAAAAAAATTTGGACAAAGACTACGTCTTTTTTGTCTGCTCAGCCTGATAATGTGTGAAAGAGCTGGAAAAAAATAATTGATAGAATGCGCTCCGTAATGCAACAAAGAACTCTCAGCACTAAGTATATTTTCAATAAAGATATATTTTTTTTAGATTTCTGTGCAGAAAATTACCCTTTGATGTTTCCTTATAAAAACACTTTTTAACATCAACAAATGCTACAGTTGGGAGTTCTGAATTATGAGAAACAACATAAAGAAGGCATATGCTAATTTTTGGGAAGATCTATTGTATTTTCAGTATTTTATGCACATTTTTTGTCTTTACCCTAAATCAGTGATTATTACCACCTTAAGCCATTTACGTTTATAGCCATGTGATCGTGACGTAGTTGCTACCTTGTTACACGTACTATAAAATGCGTTGGTGAAAATTAAATGTTTTAGCATTCAATCCGCTGACTACGACCTTGTATGAAAATTTTCGCCAAATAATTTCAGCCTTGAAGCCTCGTGACCACAAAAAGCTTTAAATGTAACACTTAAAGCAACAGTCAGTTGGTTGGTTGCTTTGGGTTTAACGGCCCTTTAAGACAGTATATCAGTCTATATCAGACCGTCTCCCAGCGAGGATGAGAAAGAAAAGAGAAATGATAGACTCACATGCTGTGTACATGCTCTTAGAGAATTGACCCCGACCGACCCGACTTACTGCTATATAAACTCGGGTTACTCGGGGTATCGATTTCACATGTGTTTCTAATGAAACTGGTCGTATAATCCTCCGGTATACCAATAGATGATACAGAATTATGCAATTTCGCAGCAGTGCCCCAGGTGGTGAAGATAACGCTGTTAACCGATTTTCTCTAGTTAAAAGTAAAACATAAATATCCCGCATCCTTATCTTAATATAAACTAGAAAATCGAAATCCTCGTTAAAAATTATGTTGTTTAGGCGTTTTGAACGGATTTCTACGTTAAAATTTAAGCGTTTTGTAATATAACAATTTTGTAATGGCACGGGAACCAGCGAAACAGTATTCCCTCTTTTACGGCCTTTATAAAACAAATAGTTCCAGTTGTATTGCAAACTTATTTTTACGTGTGATACTTCAAAAATATGTCTACAAACACACTGACCGTATTTAGAATAAAAGTAGACAAAACTTTATCATTGGATATGCGATTTTCTAGAGTATTTTATGAGACATTCTTTAAGCGGCGCACTAATACCGTGAATCAGGTTTCAGTAGCACCACTGATAAAATATGCATGCTTGAATTACCTGTATTATTAACCGGGAACCAGAGTTAATGGCAAAAGTAGTTCACAGAGCATGTTTAGGTTGCACTCCACAGTTTTTTTGGATAGCTTGGTGACTCCACAGGGGGTCAGCCAAACAAAGTGACATTCCAGCCTAATTGAATGCATGAATCTTTCTTTCTTCTCTTTGAATGAGCTGTACATATGCCTAAATACACTTTATAGCCATTTATAACCCCTATAAGGTCCTTATATGAATATTGTTGCAGAGAAAATGACACCCCACCCACTTTTTGGGGCCAGAAAATTTCTTCAAAAATGGCATTATTACCCATGCTCTACTCAAGAGCAGGACAATTGTTGACACCTAAAGCTTACAGATTTACCTAGAGGGCTTACAGATGATCACTGTCAACTGCAACTGAATACCTGCCAGCCGTTTAGATTTTCTGCTATTCTTAATTGAAAATGAGCACCGTCATTTTGACAATTTATATTTCCCGCTTTATCAGTGCAGCCATAGTTTCGCATCCATGCCGCGCAGTGATTGGATGGTTTTCGAGTTGGAAATAAATTCAGTTTTTACTTTCCTGACACATGCTCACTCAAAGGGAGGAAAAGTTTCCTGCATATAAGGAGCCAAAAAGAATTTATAGCCCAAGATACAAGCCTACCCCCAAATATTAGCATTTTTGTCCCCGGCCAAAAGTGCGAAACTGTGAATGGCAACCTTAAAGCATAGATTTTCTATTCAATCCAGGCAGAATTTGGTTCAGATTTATAATTTAGCATGTTTCTGAGCAAAGAGAATGAAAGAAAGGGTGCTGAGATGCAATCTGGCAAAATTATTGCTGATTTTAAACTGTACCCTTTTTCGAAGTCGCTTTCAAGAAATGGACCGTAGCTGTAGCGCATTCACAACTGTGCGACACTGAAATGCGCAATGCTCTGAACCATTTTATTTCTTTAGTCGGTCAATGTTGAGGAATCCAAAACATGTTTTCTAACTGCCTCAAATGAAAACTGAAAATCCATGATGGCCCTTTATGGTTGCACTCCACAGTTTTTGGATAGCTTGGTGACTCCACAGGGGGTCAGCCAAACAAAGTGACATTCCAGCCTAATTGAATGCATGAATCTTTCTTTCTTCTCTTTGAATGAGCTGTACATATGCCTAAATACACTTTATAGCCATTTATAACCCCTATAAGGTCCTTATATGAATATTGTTGCAGAGAAAATGACACCCCACCCACTTTTTGGGGCCAGAAAATTTCTTCAAAAATGGCATTATTACCCATGCTCTACTCAAGAGCAGGACAATTGTTGACACCTAAAGCTTACAGATTTACCTAGAGGGCTTACAGATGATCACTGTCAACTGCAACTGAATACCTGCCAGCCGTTTAGATTTTCTGCTATTCTTAATTGAAAATGAGCACCATCATTTTGACAATTTATATTTCCCGCTTTATCAGTGCAGCCATAGTTTCGCATCCATGCCGCGCAGTGATTGGATGGTTTTCGAGTTGGAAATAAATTCAGTTTTTACTTTCCTGACACATGCTCACTCAAAGGGAGGAAAAGTTTCCTGCATATAAGGAGCCAAAAAGAATTTATAGCCCAAGATACAAGCCTACCCCCAAATATTAGCATTTTTGTCCCCGGCCAAAAGTGCGAAACTGTGAATGGCAACCTTAGCTGATACCTGCAGTGTCCAGATAATTAGGGAATGGCGTAAACATCTGGTGTGATTATTAGTTAGGCATAAATTTTAGGTTATTTTTCTCTAAGAGGATGTACACATCATCAAGAGAAAAAAATCCAAAACAGCCCCCACCAGCAACTACTGCAAGCACAGTAGGTCCTTTCCCTACTTTTATCCAGATAAGTATGACGCCCCAGCACTAGGGTATAACCAGCACCATTGCCCGACCACAGCCCCCTAAAGCCACAGAAGCCTTACATTTTACCCTTGAAAGCGTGTTACCACTGACACTTTATATGTAATTATAGAAGCCATAGTAGCCTTAAATGTAGCCTTTGAAGCCTCGATACCACAAAAGCCTTACACGTAACACTTGAAGCCTTGGGTGGCCGGCTCGGGCGATGATGCTTGGTAATTTACAGTGCCGAGGGGCTACCGAGTTCGCGGTGAGTCGGTCGTTTTTTTTTTAGTTTTTTTTTTTTTTTTTTTTTTTTGTATTTGATTTTTTGTTTTGTTTTTTTTCCTCATCTATCATATCCCTATTTTCTCCATCTCTCTGGGAGACAGTCCGATCGCGAAGGGGCGTTTAACCCGAAATAACCAACCAAATCTAAGCCTTGTCAAACAAAAGCCTTACATGTAACACTTGAGGTTTTGTCCTCACAGAAGTCTTACATTTTACCCTAAATGCCTTGTCACGCCAGAAGCCGTACATGTAACCCTTGATACTTTGACATTGCAGAAGCCTAAAGCATAAAGCTTTGTTACACAGAATCCTTACATATAATCCTAGAAGTCTTGTCATAACAGAAGCCTTACATCAGAAACCTTGTCACCAAAGAAACCTTACATGTTACCCTAGAGACTTGTCACCGCAGGAGGCTTTTACAAACCCCTTAAAGCTTTGTCATCACAGAAGCCGTATGTGTAACACTTGAAGCCTTGTCGACACGTAACCTTTACGTGTAACCCATATAAAATATGTAGAAAAATTATCAGCTCAATCCCAGGGGCCGTATTTATAAAACGACTTAAGTGGTTGCTATGCTGTTGCTAAGGCAGAATTTCTTTGGAGATTCCCTACAACTGTGAACTTTGCTCTGGAGGAACAGTCTGAAAAAGACTTTCCTCCAGAGGTAATTTCATAGTTGTGGGGAACCTCCTTCATAGAAATATCACCTTAGCAACAGCATAGCAACGACCTAAGTGCTTTTATAAATACGACCCCAGATCCATCACAAAACAGTGCATTATCTCCAGTGCCTGTACATGTTTTCTACCATATATTCAAGTTTATGGTATCGGAAATGGGTCAGTTAGGATGCCAGCAAAAATGACCAAAGTCAACCCTTCTTAAACTTAAGGCTGTGTTGTTGTTTAAAATTGACAAATTATGGTAAACTGTGGTGAAATCTTGCAGATATACCTATTTATGAAACAATAGCCTGGAATATTAAATCTGGAAGAGCAATTTGGAACTTTAAAACTGCGAACCTGATAACGTTCCGCATGCAGGAATCTGCGCCTGTTTAATACGTGTTTATGAATCACCCCAGATGTCTTAATTTTAGACAATCTGTATTATTGTAATCTCTTAATTATCTCTTATGCATGTACAGTACCATGATGTATTTATTGTGTCTATTTTTTCTTAATCATATTATGCACTTGTATTGTAATGTGGTCGGTAAATAGCTATTCATAGCTAGTATTAATTGTTACTGTCACCGACGTTAAATAAATTTTGACTTTGACTTTGACTTTGACGGACAAAGCAAAGAAAAACAAAAACATCTTCGACCTACGCGTAGCGATCTGTTTGTTCGGGAGATATTGGTTTTTTTTCTGTTTGTTTTTTTTTTTCTTTTTAAACATGCTTATTTATACATCTTTTAGCTCACATGAGCCGAAAACCTGGGGAGATTTTCAGTTTTGGCAAGCTCCCACGTCCGTCAACACTGACAACAGCTTCTCCTTCAAAGTCGCTGCCCCGCGTCGGTTTTTTCCAAAAAAAACATGTGAGACATGAAACGACAAAACCAACAAAGTGGTTGTGCGCCAAGCAAAGACTCAGATCAGCCTGGGCATCCGCCCAGTCTGATTAAGATTCTTTGCTGTCTGCATCGAGGTAGCTTAGACCCTTAGCTACCCTTTAAGCGCTTAGCGAGGAGTCTGATCACACTAGCGGATTACCCAGGCTGAACTTAGTCTTCGCTGGGTGCACAAACCACTTTGTTGGTTTTCTCGTTTCGCGGCTCAAGTGCGCCTCCAGTGGTCAGGAGAACATTCTTTCAAATGGTTCTCTCACATGACCACTCATATATTTTAAAACCATTAACACTCTTCTCAGGGCCGAAAAAAGAGCTGGGCTTTATTAAGCTTCATATATAGTATTGGAAAACAGACTATTTTCAAGCTTTGCTCAAATTATGACCCTGGTGGTTTTATATTAGAACCAAGAAATGTTGCAGTATGTTACAATGTTTCCCCGAAGGCCACTTAAACTGACCTTTAAGCCTTGGTTGAGACCTTGACCGTGGGCATAAACTCGAGTCTCGCACATGATTTGATGTTCAAATTTACTTCTGAAGTTTAAAAATATTTATGGGGAAATAAATGAACCACTATCCAAGCTGCATTGGGTGTGGAACTTAATTTCGCACCAAGCTTATCATCATGCTTTACCTTTCTAAGGAGATTGAGCATCTTTGTCTCAGTGGTTTAACCAGGTTATGGAGACAGAATTTCATCTTTAATCCCTTATTGTGGCCTTGACCTAGGGTGTTCAAGCCCAGATCTTAAGAATGTGGTTGATATAGTACACAAAATATCTCAGAACTAAATAAGAACAGGACTTATTTGTGTCACATAACCAAAATGAACCTCATACTCATATATGGTAAAAACCTTGTTGTATGATCATCGACGAGCGATTTAGGGCCTCATGTTAGTTTTATGTTCTCTAGATTTAAGAAAATTATTTTTAAAATCATGCTGACATCTGCTTATCATAGTTCCTGATAAATTCACGTTTGAGATAAACATCGTGTTTTCAAAACAAAACAAACAAAAAATAAATATATAAAAACACAACTGGAACAAATACAAAATACGTCGGTAATAGAATTTATAGTGCTTTGTGGTATGTGCTTGGATACCGGAGCTTTTGGATGGCAAAAAATATCAGCATCTGGCGCAATAATATTCGGCTGATAGTGCTGTACCTCCAGTTTTTGGAAATATCATCGGCTGAATGTTTTAGAATGTTATGTCCATTTTCTGAAAACCCGGGAAAATGGGATTCGAAGTATGACCCTTTAATTTAGTTTGAACAAAACCCATATAATTTAATAATTGCAATGCAAATCATGCATCTTACGTTTCAAAAAAATACTGTTGAAATCGATTAATTTACGAGAAAAATGAACTTTTCATATTGTACATTGAGCTATGTAATTAAAGAATCAGAATGTTTTTCAAATACCCGAAGATAGTACGATTTTATGACCGAGATTCAATTACCAGCAACCAGCGTTTAATACTTCTAATTTAAAATATACATACATTATCCAAATAGAGTCAACAAGGATGGCTACTGCTTTCTTTTATAATGTAAATTGAAGTGTTTTCCTTTTCGCAGCTATTTGCCTTCTTAATTTCAGATCATCGCTATATAATGGAACTGAATCAATGACATAGAAGGATTTGATCATGTGACATCAAAAATCGCGTGATCATATAGTTCATACTACTTTCATTTCATTGGTTGAAATAGAACATAGAACACTATAGCACTAACGAAACGTAATGTTTGGGTAAAGAAGCCAATTTGAATAGCTTATAAATGCACACAGAAACATAAAATGTAACATCTAAGCTTCTATGGAAATAGAACATTTATTTGATTCTTATTCCAGTGATTTATAACACTCATTTTTCCCCAAAACTGGAGATAGAATTCAGCCGACATAAACTGGAGATAGCACTCAGCCGACGATATGCCTTTGCAATCAAAATAATAACTGAGCCGCGGCACAAAAAACAACAAAGTGGTTGTGCGCCCAGCACAGACTCAGATCAGCCTTGGCATTCGCTCAGTCTGATCAGAGTCCTCGTTCTCCGCACAAGGGTAGCATAGACCCTTAGCTACCCTTCAAGCGCTTAGCAAAGATTCTGATCAGCCTTGGCATCCGGGCGGATGCCCAGGCTTATCTGAGTCTTCGCTGGGCGCACAATTACTTTGTTGGTTTTCTCGTGTCGTGGCTCATATGTGCCAGCTCCACATCAGCTAAGATATTGAATAACATGTCTCTGTGGGCATTTATAAGCTATTCAGTTTGGCCTTTCAAACTTTTTAAGACAGGCCGCGTCGCGCAGTCGGAATAATTTAAGCCGCGACATGACAAAACCAACAAAGTGGCATGGCGCCCAGCGAAGACTCAGATCCGCCCAGTCTGATCAGTCTTTGCTGTGCACTGAAATGGTAACTCAGCTACCTCAATGCGCACAACGAAGTCTCTGCTCAGACTGGGAGGCTGCCCAGGCTGATTTGAGTCTTCGCTTGGCGCACATGCCACTTTCTTGGTTTTGTCGTGTCGCGGCTCATTTTTGTTACTAGCATGACAGATGCATCGTATGGTATACTTGTGTGCATAAACGTATGGGGTATAGTTATTTTTTTTTTATTTTTTTTTTGGTCATTTTAACCCTTTTCTGCCGAAACTGACGCATAGAATTAAACCGAACTGTTAAACCATTTGCATCGCAGCATACAAAAATGTGCCTACCGTAATTGCAAACAGCCTGACGCAACACAGTTTGAAGAAAATCCGAGCTGGCCACATTATTCTTTTTTATTATTATATAATTTGTTGGGTCCCGACTAAAACCGAGCTAGAGTTTTTGGATGGTTTAAAAGGAAACACCAATCTTAGAGTTGAAATTCATAACGCTGATTCAGATATTTCGGGTCATTCTTGAGATGGAAATACAGAGTTTTATAGCCGAAGACTTTAATCCGACATCACGAACACGCAGAATGGTCTGAGCCTAGTTCGCTTATAATTGAGCCGCGATACCAGAAAACCAACAAAGTGGTTTTTCGCCAAGCATAGATTCAGATCAGCTTGAGCATCCGCCCAGTCTTTTTAGAGTCTTTGTTGTCCGCACGGAGGTGGCTTAGACTCTTAGCTACCCTTTAAGCGCTAAAGGAAGGGTCTGATCAGACTGGGCGGATGCCCAGACTGATCTGATTCTGCGCTGGGCGCACAACCACTTTGTTGGTTTTCTCGTGTCGAGGCTCATATATGCATTTTTAGCACTTTTTTCCGTGTTGAATCTGAAGGAAAGTAATTTCCGCAATGCTTACGTTGACTCTCTGCGTGAAGACGTGGGAATGTATAGGTCAATTCTCGATTTTGTTAAATAGCTAAACGTATTTATATCAAAATGACATATTTTCTATTTCAGGTCAAGTGTAGGCAATATCCCAGTGCTCTCAAAATAATAGAAACTATTAATGTATTAGTATATGCCTCATGGATGATGTAAAATTCTATATTTTCCATCTTTTATAGAATTATTTACCTCATAAACAATTTTCCGGGTCTCCCTCGCCTGATGAGAACAGTTGCGTCACATAGCCCGTCAAAATTGAGCAACGACACGACAAACCAGCAAAGTGGCATGTGCGCCCAGCGAAGACTAAGATCAGCCTGGGAATGCCCAATCTAAGCAGCGTCTTCGGTGTCGGCATTAGATAGGGAAATTAGACCCATAGCTACCCTTTAAGCGCACAGCGACGACTCTGATCAGACTGGGCGAATGCCTGATCTGAGTCTTCACGTTGTTAACACCTTGATACGGTTGGACGTAAATATTTAACTTCTGCCGACGTCCGCCTCAAAAGAGTACCATAAAAAACGTTGCAATATCCGATTGTGTACAATTTTCTTATCAGGTTGACTTGACTCAATTTACTTATCTAGTTTGAGTCAAAGCTGTGTTTATAAACCGAGCCTGACGAACAATAATAGCCATTAATTGGCATTAACACCTTTATCATCGCCATAATGTTGTCGCCGTTTCATGCTGTCGCCTACAATACCATCAAAGTCTTTATCGAGGCAGCAAATTGAAGCCATAATTAGCAAAAACGATCAAATTCATAATTGGCAGTTAAGCGTTACGAAGATTTAAGTATACCGATGATCCGAAGATAATCACAATATTGTCTTCTGGTTAAAAGCAAAACAAAATTGTGCTATAATATTATAAGTAGATGAAAAGGAAAACAAAAATAGAATCAACTCATTTGTCTTAAATTACATAATTGATCATATGATATACAAAGTATATCATATTAATTAGATTGCATTTTACGGCAATAAATAAATAAATATAATAAATAAATTATTAATCTACGCTCTTACAGCATGCAGCTGATCCAGCTCGTCAGCTGTTCTCTAGTTTCTCAGTTGATCGTTAATCATCGGCACTAATCGTACACGTCCGGAATTTCATTCTAACTAAATTTGAAATTATGGTTCCTAATTTAAATCGCAAAATAGACTACTTTGTCCAATGTTTAGCTTTATAAATTTCATATCAGTATAAAGGTCTAATATTAGGAAAACTGGAACCGCCAGCACAGAGTCAATTAGATGTCAAATATTGTACTTATCTTAATTTAAAATGTATCAATCTGTCAAATTTATGCTGATTTTGCTATATATTTAATCATTTTACTGGTCATAACAAATAACCCGAAATTAGACTAAAATGTTCTTACTATAAATTTATGAAACACATATCAGCGTAATCGGGAAATAATGAAGTTTTCTATGCCGCCAGCACAGAGTTTCTATCTTTTATAATTATTTTAAAATTGGTTGTTAAAAAGTCTTCTCCTATATAAATCAATGCATTTTTGTCTATCATGTCGCCCAGGTATTGGCGAGGCTCAGATATTGGAAAGTTGGCCATGCATGCAATTTGATCGTACATAATGTTAGAATCGAAATAATTTTCCTTACCGATTAACACATGTGTTGTCGGGCAGATACGAATATTAATTCACTTTGGCCTGCGGTCGTCCTGAATAGCTATTTCGTGATCTGCCCTCCAACTACAACGTGTGTTAATCTGCGACACGACAAAATCAACAAAGTGGCAAGTGTGCCAAGCAAAGATTCAGATCATCCAGGGCATCCGCCCAGTCTGATCAGTCTTCGCAGTGACGCTTAAAACGTAGCTAAGGGTCTGAGCTACCTCCACTGATGCGACCAGTGAAGATTCTGCTCAGACTGGATGGATGCCCAGGCTGATCTTGGTCTTCTCTGGTCGCACATGCCACTTTGTTGGTTTTGTCGTGCCACGGCTGTATTTTTTTATTGTGCACTCATATATCGGCAAGGACCAGCAAGTCAAAGCTGCAACTATCAAAGAAAAATGTCAAAGTGCCAAGAAAAGTTTAATCTCTTCTGTTTTGATAAGTGCCTGTTTGAAAACATGTTTGGTTTAAACATATTTGTTACCAACTTTTTCAATACAAAGAAACATTGGTACATTACAAATTGTAGGATTGGAACGAAAGCACAAGTACTTATAAAGTTCCTCTAGCTAAACTATGTTTATATTTGCCGCATGCTGAGTTCAAGAATGTTTTGAAAACGTATTGCTATAAAAAGATTATTCAGCGTGTGCATCAAACATAAGGCCAGTCGATGGGTCTTTTACAGACATCTTTTAAGAATACCTACTCTAAGATAAAGTCAAAAACACGGATAAACTGACAGAAACATCAATGGTATTGACTCCATTAGCGTTGAACCTGACAACGACACAATGCAAATGTCAATAGAGCAAAGCAGACGACAAAAGCAGCATTTGCCGTCATGCCCAAAACATTGGTAAAGACGTTGTGGGGTTAGACGAGATTGCTCACACGCATTCTGATCATTATCTGCACTGTTTGGTGTCCACTAGCGATGTTGTGGCGTATTGCCTGGTTCTCACAGTAGTAGCACAAAACCAGCAGACGACAAAACTAAAGCCTGCGAAATTTCAAAACATGCTTCTTCCAAGCTACACCATATTGCGTTTTCAAAGATTAGAGTGCAAAAAGTGTAGATTTAGATCGTGGGTTAGGGGCTCTCATTATGAGCCAATTCATCTAGACGATGTTTGCATTTAACTATTTTCATTTTCGACCCTATACATATAAAGAATGATATTAAAATAATAGTAACGGTGATCCAATAACTACATTACAGTTGTCAAGACAGCAACTGTTTATAATAGTTCTGCTTAATAATGGCATTAAGGTGAGGCATTTCAGCATAGCCTTAGTGCATCTTTCAGAGGCTATTCTAAGTCAAAACAGATGACGGACTGAATTCTTTAAAAAAACAGGTACACGAGCTGCGAGGACAACAAAGCGCAGTCAAGGAAGGCAACCCTAATTGTTATAGTTTTTGCATTATCGTGTATATGCAACTTCACAGACATGTGTGGCTGAATATAGAGATTATGTCCTGTAAACAGGAAAGACAATTCTTGTTGTTAGCTCCAGGCGGGTGCAGTCGTGTCTTATGGACACTATTTTATATATACAATGTATTTATCATATGACATCACTGTTATTCAGTGGATAACGTCGTGTCAAAAATCGTATGACAACACGTGTAATAACATATTTGCAACGTCGTTGCCAACGACCATGTCAACAATGCGTTTTCTTATTGAGAAAAAAGTCATTCCGAAAGCGATAAAATCCCATTTTAAAGGGTCATATTATAAACAGAATCTTACACCTGTGGTCATATCATAAATTTCATATCAAATGACTACTCGTGTAAGATCCTCTATATTTATTTATTTATTTTTTATTATTTATTTATTTATTTTTGTTTCGTTTGATCAGATACAGACTTTAATATATCCTTCGCTATCTCTATTGGACAGGG
Organism: Ctena decussata; assembly: GCA_963989385.1. Classification (NCBI taxonomy): domain Eukaryota; kingdom Metazoa; phylum Mollusca; class Bivalvia; order Lucinida; family Lucinidae; genus Ctena; species Ctena decussata. The sequence goes on from OZ022498.1 coordinate 15,669,995, forward strand.
AGAGGCAATTAATTAGATTACATTAATGACTGCCACTTTGCACCTTCCGTTGTGAAGATTACGCCAAGTTGCGTCCAGTTTCAGCTATTATGTGATGCCACTTGTAAAAAACATTTTATAAGCTAAAAATTGTTTCAGAATTTAATGTGTGTCGGTAAATAAAATTTTTCCATGAATTATAGGTACAACTTTTTTCCACGATTTATAGATACACTTTAGTCCACAGCCTACAAGTTCAAATTCTGGTGAACTTTTCAGCATGAAATTGTTTGTTTACATAGATGGCTGATAAGCAGCTGTAACTGTTGCTTAAGTGGCATCCTGCTGCCAAACAGTGGTCAAACTGTTTGATGTTAGAGATTTTACAAGCTGTGTATGGACTTTTTGTTTTCTTATGCTATTAGAGGCTAGTTAACAAATAACTATAACAATTTTATCTGATCCTTGACTCAAGGGACATTCCGTAGGCTGGAGCATATAGTAGATACAACATTTTTCCACGATGTAAACAACTTTTGTGACTACCTGTTTACTTCTCAGGATGGCGTATCACTTAAAAATTAGGGTCTACTCTTAAAGGACAGAATTTGCTCCGAAAGTAGTAAATGTCTTCCTTAAAGAGATGATCCCAATGATGAGCGAGGCAGAACTGTAGATAACACAGTTGCCCCCCCCCCCCCCCCTCCTCCCCTCCACCCCCACGGCAAGTGTATCCATCCATCTTAAGATGAATTGACATGAGCTGCGACACGAGAAAACCAACAAAGTGGCTGTGCTCTCAGCGCAGACTTAGATCAGCCAGGGCATCCGCCCAGTCTGATCAGACTCTTCGCTAAGCGCTTAAAGAGTAGCTAAGGGTCTAAGCTACATCCATGCGGAGAGCGATGTTTCTGATCAAACTGTGCGGATGCCCAGGCTGATCTGAGTCTTCGCTGGGCGCACAACCACCTTGTTGGTTTTGTCGTGTCGCGGCTTATATGCCTAAAAGGTAGATTAATTCGACTTGAAAGTTTCTGCCCTCTTTGCATAGGAAATTCAGTTGGCTAGGTCTTTAGCGAGAAATACTGTTTACTGCAAATAACTCGTTTGCATGGCATAACGTAGTCTTGCTCGCATATACAGCAAACACTCGATATCTCAAAATCAATGTTTAAAGTAAACTACTGATATCTCAAAGTAAATCTTTGGTCTCAGAAAATTTACTCTGAGACATCAGTAGTTTGAGATAACAAGAGTTAAGATAGAAAGAAAACTAGGCAATGTGTCCAAACTATATTCAATCAGATAAGATATCAGAGTTTGCGATAAAGAGAGTCAGCTGTGCCGGCATATGTTTTCAATGATGCCACATAATAGCAGAGATAGTCGAACTAAAATTTTCTTGTGAAATTTGCACCAAATTCGAATTTCGGTAGGATCGTGCTTCACAGGAACAAAATCAATTATTTTTTTTTCTTGCATAAAATTAATTATGGAATTATTCAACAGCCATTCTGCAAAATTTTTCCTCTGTCGTGTGTGTTAGCCAAATAAAAATTATCTGTAGGCAGCCGTTTTAGACCCTTGCTCCCTGTGTAAGCGTATAACTTCAGTATTAAACCGAGCCAATTTATCGTAGAATTGCTGTTGAACGTTTGCAGATTGATTTTGAAAAAAATAGCTGATTTTGTTCCTGTGAAGTACGATCCTAGCAGAAATCGGCTTCGTTGCAATTTTTAGAAAACATTTTTTTTTCGACCGCCCCGCATAGGATTAAACGGCTGTGAAATTGAATCAGATTACTACTACTGGGTCTTCAAACATTAAATAATAACTCCATAATGTAGAAAAGCCATATGCTTTCTCTTTTTTTAGCTCACCTGTCAAGGTGAGCTTGTAGTATAGCCTTGGTCCGTCGTCGGCGTCGTCGTCGTCGTCCACACTTTTAAACACCAATATCTCCTAAACTAGCAGACCAATCTTGATCAAATTTTATGTGTAGCATTGTTGGGGCGGGAGATTGACTGCATTAGGTTTAAGGGTAGGTTGGATTGGAACTCTGGATGCCATGGCAACATATAGCTCCCATAAAATTAAATAGGAAAAACTTCAAAAATCTTCTTCTCTGCAACCATGCATGAGGCCCAGAGCTTACAATTTTAGTATGTACCAATGTCTAGTGGTCCCCTACATAAATCCTGCCAACCATGCCCCTGGGGCCCAAATTGGCCACGCCCCGGGGCCATTAGCTCCCATAGACCTACAGTGGGAAAATCTTTAAAAAATCTTCTTCTCTGAAACCATGAGGCCCATAGCTTATATATAGAGCATGTATCAATGTCTAGTGAGCCCCTACTAAAATCCTGCCACCCATGCCCCTTGGGTTCAAATTGACCACGCCCAAGGGGGTCATTTGTTTATATATAGCTATATAGCTTAAGACACTTCAAATATCTTCTTCTTTGGAACCATGAGGCCCAGAGCTTATATATATAGTATGTAGCAATGTTTAGTGGTCCCCATACATAAATCCTCCCAACCAAGCCCCTGCGGTTCAAACTGGCTACTCCCCTGGGGTCATAAGCTCCCATAGACTTATAATGGGAAAAACTTCAAAAATCTTCTTCTCTGACATCATGAGGCCCAAGGCTTACATATTTAGTATGTATCAATGTCGAGTGGTCTCCTACATAAATCCTGCCAACCATGCCCCTGGAGCCCAAATTGGCCACGCCCCGGGGGTCATTAACCCCCATAGACTTACAATGGGAAAATCTTCAAAAATCTTCTTTGAAACCATGAGGCCCATAGCAAATATATATGGCATGTATCAATGTCTAGTGATCCCTTACTAAAATCCTGCCACCCATGCCCCTTGGGTTCAAATTGCCACGCCCCAGGGGGGTCATTTGTTTATATATAGCTATATAGCTTAAGAACCTTCAAAAATCTTCTTCTCTGGAACCATGAAGCCCAGAGCTTATATTTATAGCATGTAGCAATGTTTAGTGGTCCCCTACATAAATCCTCCCAACCAAGCCTCTGGGGTCCAAACTAGCCACTCTCCTGGGGTCATCAGCTCCCCTAGACTTATAATGGGAAAATCTTTAAAAAAAACTCTTCTCTGAAACCATGAGGCCCAGAGCTTATATATTTGGTATGTACCAATGTCTAGTAGTTCCCTACATGAATCCTGCCAACCATGCCCCTGGGGCCAAAATTGGCCATGCCCCAGGGAGTCATTAGCTCCCATAGACTTACAAAGAGAAAATCTTAAAAAAAATTCTCTGAAACCATGAGGCCCAGAGCTTATATGTGTAGCATGAAGTAATGTCTAGTGGTCCCCTACATAAATCATGCCAACCATGCCCCTGGGATCCAAATTGGCCACGCCGCGGGAGTCATAAGCTCCCATAGACTTACAATAAGAAAATCTTGAAAAATCTTCTACTTTGAAACCATGAGGCCCAGAGCATATATATGTAGCATGTAGCAATGTCTAGTGGTCCTCTACATAAACCATACCAACTATGACCCTGCGGTGCAAATTGGCCACGCCCAGGGGGTCATAAGCTCCTATAGACTTACAATGAGAATTTTTTTTAAAAATCTTCTTCTCTGTAACCATGAGGCCAAGAGCGTATATATGTAGCAAGTAGCAATGTCTAGTGGTCCCCTACATAAATCCTGCCAACCATGCCCCCGGGATCCAAACTGGCCACGCCCCGGGGGTCATTAGTTCCTATAGACTAACAACAGGAAAATCTTAAAAAATCTCCTTCTCTTAAACTATTAGGCCCAGAGCTAACTCCTTTAGTACATATGTAGCAACGTTTAGTGGTCTCCAGCTTAAATCCTGCCAACCATGCCCCCTGGGGTCAAAATTGGCCATGCTGCTCCTATAGACTTAAATGGGAAAGACTTCAGAAATCTTTTCCTCTGCAACCATGAGGCCCAGAGCTTACATATTTAGTATGCAGCAATGTCTAGTGACCCCTGCATAAATTCTGTCAATCAAGCACCTGAGGTCCAAACTGCCCACACCCCAGGGAATTGTTTGTTTATATATAGCTTTATAGCTAAAGAACCTTCAAAACTCTTCTTTTATGAAACCATAAGGCCAAGAGCTTATGTATTTAGTATGTAGCAGTGTATTGTGGTCCTCTACATAAATCCTGCCAATCAAGCCCCTGGAGTCCAAACTTGTCGAATCCTATAAAATTGCAGCCTGTTTATTAGCTTAGCTGAGCTGGAAGCCTACATTTTATAACTCAGGTGAGCGGTCGTTGCCCTTGGGCTACTTACTAAATTACCAGCACAATTTCGTCACATAACCGTTTCTGTCAACAGTAATCACATCTGTCGTCGCGAAAGGCATCTGCCGTCAAAAGCGCCGATTGTACGTGTGCTTTAGAAGCGACGGAAAGTTGTCGGTGTTTATACTGCATAATTTCACTGTTTCGGAGTGCGTGAGTCTAATTGCTGACCTCTTTGAAAATTACTGACGTATTATGCGACGTTCTGGGGCGTTACGAGACGGTATAACGTCTCTTTTTCTTTCTAAAACAGCCGCAAAACGTGTATTTATCGGAGATACAGTGCAGAATATTTGCGGAAGCATAAACACGCTGGCTGAAAGATTGGGAGAATTTAAATGAAAAGAATACTTTGTCAGCGTTCATGAGTGTTAGAATCAAAATTGTTCAGCTCTAGCAGTGTTGAGAAATAACTCACTGTTTGTCGGTCCGTTGTAAGTAGATATAGTACTCGCGCTTCGTGCTCGCGATATGATCTACTTTACAATTGACCTTCAAGTTGACCTGTTTCTGAAACAAGGGATACAGAGTCGGTATTGATATCATACGATACCTTTTTAAAGGAAAGACATTTATACAAGGGAAGGCACAGTGACAGGCATGCCACATCTTAGTGACTACAGTTATACACCATGAAAAGATGCATCATGCATACTAAATTGCGAAAGTTCGCCATGATCATGTGCTTATAGCAGTAAATATCTTATCTTCAAAATGAAAATAATCTCAGACAAGGTAAAAAAAATAATTTATATCTTGGGTCTTAAAATGCCGATTTCGGTGTAACCCTGTACTGATGTCATTTGTCTGAAGCGACTATCACTAGATTTTGAAATCAAATCATTTACTAGGACACATCGCAAGACTGCTCTAATGTATTAAATGAAGCCATTTACCAGGACACATCGGAAAACTGACCATGAGGTCAGTTTTCCTAAGAGTCCTGGTAAATGGTTTTATCTCATAAAATGACAGAATTTGTTAAAAATAAAATGACCGTGTCAGAACTATTAGGGCAGAAGCAAAATATGACCAAATGGAAAGAGATTGTTGAGTTGCCATCCTTGTGTGATGCGGAGTACAATACAATATCAGTGAAAAACTAGTTCGCACCATTGAGCAGCTGAATAACAAGGCCAAAGTGCAGTCCAACTGAATGGCAGCACGGGAGAATGGTTCGGAATTACAGTTGTAGTAAGGCAAGGATATATTCTGTCACCAACCCTCTTCAACGTTTTTCTCGAACGGAACAGGTCTGATGACTTGGAATGTGATGGAAAGGTTAGCATAGGCGGCAGAAATATTACCACTCCGCGGTTTGCCAATTACATAGATGCTCTGGCTGAGGAAGAGCAAGAACTAGTTGAAAGTCTCGACAAAAACTGCACAAGGTAAAGATGGAGATCAGTGTTTAGAAAGTCAAATTGGTGACAAACAGCGTCAATGGCAGCCAGAGGCAGATCAAGATAAAAGGACAGAGGCTGGGTACCGTAACAAGCTTCAAAGACATTGGAGCAGTTGTCTCGGATAATATCTCAAAACCGGAGGTTCCCACAAGGATTACACAAGCCACTGCTGCTCTTACAAAGCTGAAGCCAGTTTGGAGAGTTAACAACATATCTCTTGAATCAAAGGTGAATCAAATGCGCTGCCTTGCCATTTACATATTTCTGCCGTATGCCTTTGAGTCATGGACCTGAACAGCAGAGTTAAAAAGAACGCAGGCCTTTGAGATAAGATGCCACTGAAAGTTTTTGAACATTTCGTAAAAGAAACAAAAATCTAATGAGGAGGTTTGCATAAAAATGCAAGCAGCCATTGGAGAATATGATTAACTTCTGACCATGGTCAAGAAACGAAACCTTAGGTGGTTTTGCCATGTCTCAAGATCTTCTAGTTTAGCAAAGACGATTCTACAGGTCACAGTAAAAGGAAATAGGAGAAGCGGTAGATAGGGAAAGAGGTCGCAAGACAATAGTCGCAAATTTCGTTTTACGGCGGTGCGTCACGAGGAGGTTAATCAACTCCCAAAATGACAATTTTGAGTAATGCTATGACAAATGAGCTGCGACACGACAAAATGTGCGCCCAGCAAAGACTCAGACCAGCCTGGGCATCGGCCCAGTTTCATTAGAGTCTTCGCTGTCCGCATGGAGGTAGCTTCGAGCCTTCGCTACCCTTAAAGAACACAGAGAAGACTCTGCTCAGACTGAGCCGCTGCCCAGGCTGATCTGAGTCTTCGCTGGGCGCTCATGCCACTTTGTTGGATTTGTCGTGTCGCGGCTCAAATGCTGTTAAAAAGGGCGTAGAAAGGCAAGTCAAGACAGTTTTGAGTAAAGCTAACACCTAATTTATTTCCTTGGCATTAATCTATACACCTAAGTGTTAAAACTGTCAAAAAGGCAAAAAGAAAAGTAAAGGTTTTCCACAGCATATTTTATTGGCCGTACGAGCAGCGAGTACCCGTTTAATGCTGTGCCGACAAACAGTTTTCCAGTAAACGGGCGGCTAAGCTCAGATTCGAATCCGCGACCTACTGCATCATAACAAAGTGTCTCTTACCACTCGACCATGGCGCCACTCTCTCAAACTGATAGCACTCTTCAAACTGTAATCTTTAGGCTTGATCTAAGTACTAGGCGAGACTATGTCCCCGACAGTACATACTGCAGTAGCTCACTAACGAACAAATGAATTTATTTCTTTTATTATTTATTGTTTTTTTGTTGTGTTGTTTTTTGTATTTTTACAAAATGCATTTTCATTCATATGTTGCCTGACCAAGGCCTTTGTCATACATTTCCGGCTATTTTTAATTTTCAGTCACTGCAGAAGTCACATTTTCAAAAATAGTTTAACCCATACCCTCATGAAATGGATGAGTCCATTCATTATTTTGGGGTGTCTGGTGATTTTTCACTTCTGATACTTTTACAGAAATGCTTGAATTTTAAGCAAAAAATGGAGACCATGATCAGACGCCGCGTTATGTGGCTTCTGACCAGGATCTCCACTGTTTGTCCGTGTACTAGGCATACATGGGCTAAATCTGATGCTTGATCATCAACCCTATAATACCTGCCAATAACATTTCTGATCAGAATAGTATAGAATTTATATGGCATATACGCAGTGATGCCAATCGAAGAGTCAGGCCCAAATATGACACATGTTACAGAAATTTCTTGAAAAATCAAAAACTTCAACCATATTTAGATACAAAATAATCACAGACAATTTATCTAGAGTCACGTCAGTTGTTTATGACATCTATTCTTACAGATTTAGTAGGTTTCGTGTAAACATGAGGTAGTTGTCTTTCAAGAAAAGAGTGAATGACTTGAGGGAATGAACAAATTCAACGGCATGTGACCAAGATTGGATGGGTCCACGTGATTATGCAAACATACATGTAGGCTGTGTGTGTCGCCTAGAATGGGATAGGCTCCCCAGAGCAATCCCTAGAGCAGAGCTCCGGATAAAAATGGATAACAACAGTTGGAACGCAGACTCATCACATTTGAGTAATTCATTTTCTTGACGGTCGTCTACGCACAAAAAAGTAATCCCAAACAAAATGGCGGCGAAAATTCAGTAAAAACTAGACCTAATCATGCCACTTGTTATAGTTACTACGATGACTGACACTACTAGGATTACAAATCAGGGAAATATTTTGGCTATTATTGTGAGCTTGAAATCATTTCTAGACCCCACTGAACTTCCTTAAGTAGAAAATAATGGACACAATCTGATGCACCCTGTTCGTATAAACCGAAGATCCCTAAGCCCTACGATAGATTATTTTGAAAAGAAAATTGTCCCACAAACTGATTTCAGGGACATTGTAAAATTTTCATAGCTGAGATGCTTGTCGTCCTTCTTGTGAGGTAATGTATCGTGAGAAGGTATGATGACGGAGAAATCAATCAATATTGGAAGGTGGAAATTCCAATCGCGTGCAAGTATTAGACTATGTTGAATGTTTTGCATGATGATCATCTTTGGCGTACCAATAGTTTTTGCTTTCTCAAACTATTAAAGATAAAAAGAAGAAAGTATAAAATGAATCACAGTGCAATGTAAGTGTCTACTTGTTCCTATAAATATGATTTTGAGAGCTGACAACCACACCTTCACCCTCAACCACCCACCCCCTCCACACACACTCCTGCGTATGCCCTCCCCAACACTCACAACCACCTGGTGAGACAGTCAAACCTTGTACAATCAGCTGAGCTGCGCATGTGTCATTGTTCCAGACTGCATTCTGTGAGATTTGAACAAGTTTTAGTGAGATTGATTCGATAACATGATGAAGATCAGGCCTAATTCACAGACTGACGGGGCTAATTACTGGACCCTGCACTTTTGATGGGTAGGTAGGCTAATTTTTTTGCAACTGCCTACCTACCCACAAAATTTCTGTCCTCCCCCCCCCCCCCCACCCCCACCCCGCAGAAAAAGGCCATTTCGGACAGTCAGCCTTTTTTTTTTTTTTTCTTTTTTTTTAAATTGCAAATTTACCGTGATCAACCTGCATAGAAAGACAAACAGGTCTGACCAAACAGTGTAGACCCAGGAGCAGTCTGATCTGGGTCTGCACTTTTTGCCTTAATACCTGCATATTTTGGGAACACCATTTGTTGGTGAAATAGATATGTTCAAAATGTAGGATGCTGTTATCTTAGTATTATGGGTAGCCTAATTAGTCTAACTATGTATGACATTTGATGTAGTATTATTATTTGTTTTTGTTGTTTTCATAGTTTGCAGGGATTAAAAAAAACTACTTACCTACCCTCCAAAAAATCCTAGTTGATAGGCAACTGCAAACAAAATATTTTTATGCTTGGCTTGGGGCTAAGATGGGAGGGGGAAGAGGGGGCATGAAGATCTATATTTTATAGAATCAAATGCTAAAAGTTATGCTTTAGCTTGAATATCTCATAAAAAAAATTAATAGGCTTATAAAGATAGCTGAGTTGCCACCTATTTGGGAAAGAGCTGCTGACTCGGCTTATCACTTGTAATTTATTGTTTGTTGGGATGTCTTTGTCAATATTTCCCTTTGATGTTGGGGATAGGGTTTGGGATCTGATTCAGTCAGCTCCTGAAGTGTAGTTACTCTTTGAATTTGCTACTTCTGCTGAAGACCTCGCAAACAGAACAGCAGGAAGTGTGATTGTAAACGGTTGTCTAATTAACGAGGTCGGTATCTCACGATAAGTGTCTGATGAAACGCGGCAGGAATCTTACGATAGGTGTTAATTAAAATAAAAAGCATCACTGCGCCAGCTGAAATGTTTCCCCGCCACTCAATTTTGTAGCGCTTGCCGTTTTGTAGCGAAGCAAAACATTCAGGCATTTCATATTAATTTGACACCAACGTGCTTCTTGTGATCTAATTAAGAAAATGAAGAAAATGAGTGGTCACACTTTAAAAAAACTTCAACAGATATTCCTGGACCAGAAGCTGAAGTTTGTTAATTCTTTAATTTAATCATATAATATTTCCAAGCTTCGGTATCATATCATACAGATATTCCATGTATAACTTGCACTCCGTGCTCGTGATACCATCTACTTTACAATCTGTCTCTGAAACAAGGGATGCACATTCGATCATTTATGCCATCTCATATACCTACCTTTTTCAATGAAAGGGAAGGCACAGTGACCGGCATGCCACATCTTAGTGACAGCAGTTATACACCATAAAATATGCATCATAAACACTAAATTGCGAACGTATGCCATGACCACCTGCTTATAACGGTAAATATCTTTTGTTTCAAAATGAAAATAATCTCAGACTAAGTAAGAAATTAAATTATATCTCAGGTCTTACAATGCCGATTTCGGTGTTACCCCGTACTGATGTCATTTGTCTGAGGCGACTGTCATTAGATTTTGAAATGAAACCATTTATTCGGACACATCGTAAGACTGCTCTCATTTATTAAATAAAGTCATTTACCAGGACACTTTGGAAAACTGACCATGAGGTCAGTTTTCCTTAGTGTCCTGGTAAATGGTTTTATCTCATAAAATGATTGTATTTGTTACAAATAAAGTGACCGTGTCGGATGACCAGATAGAAAGAGATTGTTCAATTGCCATGTGTGATGCGTAAGTACAATATCAATGCAAAACTAGTCCTAACCATAGAGCAGCTGAATGACAAGGCTAAAGTGCAGTCCAATTGAATGGCAGCAAGGGAGAATGGTTCAGAACAGCAGTTGGAGGAAGGCAAGGATGTCTTCTGTCACCCACCCTCTTTCTTCAACGTTTTTCTCGAAAGAAGCATTTCTGACATCCTGGAATTATGAAATGTAAAGGTTAGCATCGGCGGCAAAAATATTACTAATCTGCGGTTTGCCGATTACATAGCTGCTCTAGCTGAGGAAGAGCAGGAACTAGTTGAAAGTCTCGACATAAACGGCAAAAGGTAAAGATGGAGATCAGTGTTTAGAAAGTCAAACTGGTGACAAACAGCGTCTATGGCAGCCAGAGGGTGATCAAGATAAACAGAAGCTGGGTACCGTAGAAAGCTTCAAATTCCTTGGAGCAGTTGTCTCGGATAATAGCTCAAAACCGGAGGATCCCTGCCACTGCCGCTCTTACTAAGCTGAAGCCAGTTTGGAGGGAAACAACATATCTCTTGAATCAAAGGTGAATCAAATGCGCTGCCTTGCCATTTACATACTTCTGCCGTATGCCTGTGAGTCATGGACCTGAACAGCAGAGTTAAAAAGAACGCAGGCCTTTGAGATGAGATGCTACTGAAAGTTTTGAACATTTCGTAAAAGAAACAAAAATCTAATGGGGAGGTTCGAATAAAAATCCAAGCAGCCATTGGAGAATAGGATGAACTTCTGACCATGGTCAAGAAACGAAACCTTAGGAGGTTTTGCCATTTCTCAAGATCTTCTGTTTTAGCAAAGACGATTCTGCAGGGCACGGTAAAGGACAAAGAAAAAGCGGTAGACAGAGAAAGAGGTCGGAAGGCAATAGTCGCAAATTTCGTTTTACGGCGGTGCATCACGAGACGGTTACGTCACGAGGTGGTTAATCACATCCCCAAAAGATACTTTTGAGTCATGCTATGACAAATACTGTTGAAAAGGGCGTAAAATTGCAAATCAAGACAGTTATAGTACAGTAAACACCTGATTTATTTTCTTTGCATGAATCTATACACCTAAGTGTTTAAAGGTCCCATAGCTCTATCAGCATGAAAAAATTTTATCACGGGATATTCAAGGGTTACTACCTACGTCATAGCGACGACGTCATAATCGTTTTATCAGCGGCCTTAATAAGGTAACTGTTTTGCATAATGAAGGCTTGGCAAACACTGAAACAACCAAATATCTAGTCGATCTGGTGCCTATAGATGTTTTGGACTCAATATTACCAGAATTCACCATAAAATACTTGCTGAATCTGAATACGCTTCACCAGAGTGCATTAATGCATGTTTATCTCAGCTGTCCACATCAAAACTTGTGGCGAGGCGTTTTATAATTTCTCACCCTTTGAAGAGTCATGCCTTATATACCTGGACCATATGTATATGTAGGCACCGACTCTCCGTTTTATCTTGTGTTAAAATCCTGTCTCTAATACATTACAAACGGAAAATCTGTCAGATTTTCTTCAAAATGGCCGTCGAATAATTAATTCTGTCACGCGCGCTATGACGTAGGTTGTTACCCTTGATATTGCTGCAAGCTTCTCGCTATAGTTTCGTCATTGTAAATGACCGTGGTTAGCAAGCTTTAAACAAATACAATATTCTTGAGTTTCACATAAAAAGGGTTTGAAAACTAGTTTGGATCATTTTAGTTGCCAACTAAAATGACCTACATTCGATTTCATTAAGTTGAATAAAATGGTAAAAATACAATGTGTGGAGACCCAATCACTTCCCCGCCTATATAGCATTGATAGACTGGAAACCAGAACAGGAAATTGTATTTTATGTAGCGATTTGTTAGTTTTCAAAAACTTGCTTTCTCTACTTTTTGCCAATTATATGACTCAATATATGCACATTAGCCAACATTTTATTACCAAACGTGAAGGTTGAACCGCTGTTTACAATAATTTGAGTTTAGACGTTTTTACCATTGATAGGACTATGGGTACTTTAAACTGTTAAATGGTAAAAAGTGAAGGTTTCCTACTGCATAGTAAAGTGGCCGTACGGGCAGCGGGTACCAAATTAATGCTGTGCTGACACAGAAAGTTTTCCAGTCGCCGGGTAGCTCAACTCAGATTCGGACCCCACGATCTCCTGCACCTGAACCAATTAAAGCGCTCTAACCACTCGACCCTGGCGGCTGTCTCTCAAACTGAAAGCACTCTTTATACTCTTGTCTATAGGCCTCATCATAGTTATATACTAGATGAGTCTATGTCCTCGACAATACATACTGCGATAGCTCACTAATGAACTAATGCATTATTTTTTAATTTTTATTTTTTTATTTTATTCTATGTATTTATTTATTTTTTAATTTTATTTATTTTTATTTTTATTTTATTAATTTATTTGTTTATTTTCTATATATATTTTTTACGTATTTTTGCAAAATGCAACTTCACATGTTGCCTGACCAAGGCCTTTGTCATACTGCTATTCTTTTTTCAATCCGCGCACTGCAGACGTTATTTTCAAAAATAGTTTAACCCATTAATGACAAATGGATTCTATTACCTTTATGAAATGGATGACTCGTTTCATCATTTAGGGGTGTCTGGTAATTTTTCACTCCTGGATCTTTACAGAAATGCTTGAATTTTAAACGAACAGTGGCGATCCTGATCAGACGCCGCATAACGCGGCGTCTGACCAGGGTCTCCACTGTTTGTCCGTGTACCAGGCATAAATGGGTTAAATCTGATGCTTGATCAGCAATGCTATAATACCAGCCAATAAAATTTCTGATCAGAATAGGATAGAATTTATATGAAATATACGCAGTGATGTGTATGACAGTCGAAGAGTCAGGCCCAAGTATGACACATGTTACAGAATATTCTTGAAAAGTCAAAGACCAACCATATTTAGACAAAATAATCTCAAAAATTTATCTTGGGCCACGTCAGTTGTTTATGACAACCATTCTTACAGATTTAGTAAGTTTCGTGTAAACATGATATTATGAGGTAGTTGTCTTTCAAGAAAAGAGTGAATGACTTGAGGGAATAGATAAATTCAACGGCATGTGGCCAAAGACCGGATGGGTCAAAAACCGGCCGTGTATATCGCCTAGAATGGGATAGGCTCCCCAGAGCAATCCCTAGAGCAGAGCTCCGGATAAGAATGGGTCAGAAAGATAATTCAGAGATATTTTTCTAATTATTATTTCACAAAAAAAAACGTGTGTTGTGACCCCTCATTAGAACCGTCTCGGCGAGGGGTTACAACCTATGCTTTAGGAAAATAAGGGGTCACAACGTATGCTTTAGGAAAATAAGGAAAATTATCCTTAAAATATCCCTGTTACCGCTTATTATCTAGTACACGGCTCTAGAGGCATAAAATGATACCATGACAAGGACAAGATTCCTTCTCCTCTCTGTTGTATTTAGCATCTTTGTAGAATATATCCCGAAGCACATGAAATCCAGTTATTATATAATAAAGAATATAACGTGGGCCCTGTATCAATCGGAACTCCTCGGCCAATTCCACGAATCACTGATTCACTGTTTCGGAGCGCGTGAGTCTAATTTCTGACGTCATTTAAACTTACTAACGTATTTTGTGACGTTTTGAGGCGTTAGACGAGGTAACGTCTCTTTTTCTTTCTAAAACAGCCGAAAACGTGCATTTATCGGTGTTAAGTGGTGAATATTGGCGGGAGCATAAACATACTGGGAAATAGGTTTGGAGAATTTAAATGAAAAGAGTACTTTGTCAGCGATCATGAGTGTTAGAATCAAAATGGTTCAGCTCTAACTGTTGGAAATCATTCACTGTTTGTCAGTCCCTTGTAAGTAATTATATTACTCTCGCTCCGTGCTTGTGATACAATCTACTTTACAACTGACCTTGCAGCAGATCTGCTTCTAAAACAAGGGATACAAATCGGGTATTTGTGTCATATGATACCCTTTACAATGAAAGACATTTAATCAAGGGAAGGCATAGGGACAGGCAAGCCACATCTTAGTGACAACAGATGTACACCATAAAAAGACATCATAAAACTCTGATCAGACTGCATAGGCAGATGCGCCCAAAATGGGGTCATACAAGTTGAACAACGTACGTCACGTTCACGTGCTTATAACAGTAAATACATGTATCTTATCAATAATCCCAGACCAAATCAGAAAATGGTCTTAAAATGCAGATTTCGGTGTTACCCCGTACTAATGTCATTTGTCTGAAGCGGCTGTCATTTGATTTAGAAAAAAACAACCTTTTACTAGGACACATCGGAAGACTGTCCTCATTTGTAAAATAAAGCCATTTACCACGACACTTCGGAAAACTGACAATTAGGTCAATTTCCTAAGTGTCCTGGTAAATGGTTTTATCTCATAAAATGATAGCATTTGTTAAAAATAAAGTGACCGTGTCAGAAGTATTAGGACAGTAGCAAAATATGACCAGATAAAAAGAGATTGGTCAATAGCCATGTGTGATGCGAAAGAACAATATCAGTGCAAAACTAGTCCTCACCATTGAGCAGCTGAATGACAAAGCTAAAGTGCAGTCCAATTCAATGGCAGCACGGGGGAATGGTTCAGAACAACAGTTGGAGTAAGGCAAGGATGTTTTCTGTCACCCACCCTCTTCAGTGTTTTCCTCGAAAGGAGCAGATTTGATAACTTGGGAGGAAAGGTTAGCATAGGCGGCAGAAATATTACCAATCTGCAGTTTGCCGATTACATAGATGCTCTGGCTGAAGAGAAGCAGGAACTAGAAGCCCTAGTTGAAAGTCTCAACAAAACCAAAAACTTATGACACACAGCGTCAATGCAAGCCAGAGGAAAATCAAGGTAAAAGAAGAGAAGCTGGGTACCATAAAAGCTTCAAACACATTGGAGCAGTTGTCTCGGATAAAAGCTCAAATCCGGAGGTTCCGTCAAGGATTGCACAAGCCATTGGAGCTCTTACAAAGCTGAAGCCAGTTTGGAGAGATAACAACATATCTCTTGAATCAAAGGTGAAACAATTGCGCTGCCTTGTCGTTTACATATTTCTGTCGTATGTCTGTGAGTCATGGACCTGAACAGCGGAGTTAAAGAAACGAAGGCCTTTGAGATGAGATGCCACTGAATTTTTTTAACATTTCCAAAGAGAAGCCAAAAAAACTAACAAGGAGGTTCGCAAAAATCCAAGCGGCCATTGGAGAATATGAAGAACTTCTGACCATGGTCAAAAAACAAAACTTAGGTGGTTTCGCCATGTCTCAAGATTTTCTGGTTTAGCAAAGACGAATTAACAGGGCACGGTAAAGGAAAAAGAGGTAGCGATAGACAGAGAAAGAGATCGGAAAACAACAGTCGCAAATTTCGTTAATACAGCGGTGAGTCACGAGGAGGTTAATCACCTCTCCAAATGATAATTTTGAGTCATGCTATGACAAATACTGTTGAAAAGGGCGTAAAATCGCGAAACGAGATAGTCTTGAGTAAAGCTAACACCTTTGTCTATACACCAAAGTATTAAAGCTGCTAAAAGGCGAAAAAAGGAAAGGTTTCCCACGGCATACTTTAGTGCCCGTACGGGCAGCGGGTATCCATTTAATGCTCTGCCGACAAACAGTTTTCCAGTCGCCGGGCGGCTCAACTCAGATTCGAACCCGCGACCTTCTGCAACATAACCAAGTGTCTCTTACCACTCGACCATGGCGCCAAACTTTCAAACTGATAACACTCTTCAAACTTTGGTGTGCCAAAAGGGTCGAAACTACTGATACCGGCCCACCTATCAATAAATATAGTGCACCGCTAAATTTTAGCAATGCACCTGTAAATTTTATCGGTGGACCGATAAATTTTATCGGTGAACCGCTAATTTACAGCTCCACCGATATTTTATCGGACCACCAATATGTAGCAAATGACGGTGGACCGATAAAATATACAGGTACATTTACATCGATAAAAATACAAGTGTTCCTATGAAATTATCGGTGGACTGATAAATTTTATCGATCCACCGATAAAATTTATCGGTCCACCGTTAAAATTAGCGGTCCATGTATATATTTGTCATGACCCATTTTGGCGCTGATATTATATATCAAACAGCCAATCAGATGTCCTCTCTAGTCCTCTCCAGCTGATATTAACGCCTGGTTGGTCTAACTGTATCGCTGCTCTTATAAAATATACGAGCAGCGATAATATCTTTCTCTTTGTTTTTACAGTTCTTTATCGAGATGTACATGTACTACAAGTCATAGTTAAATGTTAGCATTCATTCACATATGCTGTAGATTGTTGATGATCTGTCAGGAATTGGTATTTATAAGCTCAAGCTTACAGCCAGAACCTGGAATGTATAAAACTGTATATTGATGTACTATTATAGTAATTGATAAATAAAATATTGTTCAAACAAATATCGGTCTACCGATAAAATTTATCGGACCACCGATACTTTTATAGGTGCACCTGTAATGTTATCGATGCACCTGTAATTTTATCGATGCACCTATAAATTCTAAGTATCGGTGGACCGATAAAACAAAGGTGGACCTATAAAATAGCGGTCCATGTATAAAATTTATCGGTCCACCGATAAAATTTACAGGTCCACGCTAAATTTTGAAGCTATATTTTTTATACGTGGACCGGTATCGGTAGTTTTGAACCTTTTGGTACATGTACACCATATCAAACTGTTATCTTTAGGCTTGATCAAAATACTAGGTGAGTCTATGTCCCCGACAATACATACTGCAGTAGCTCACTAATGAACTAATGAATTTATTTGCTTTATTTGTTTATTTATTTATGTATTTATTTATTTTTATTATTATTTTTTTAGTTTCATTTATTTTACTTATTCATTTTTTATTTCTTCTTTTTTTTTTTTTTTTTTTTTGGCAAAATGCAACTTTATTCATATGTTGCCTGACCAATGCCTTTCTTTTTTCAGTCCGCGGACTGCAGACGTTACATTTTCAAAAATAGTTTAACCCATTTATGACATATGGATTCTACTACCCTTTTGAAATGGATGAGTCCATCCCTCATTTTGGGAGTGTCTTGTAATTTTTCACTTCTGATTCTTTTACAGAATTGCTTGAATTTTAAGCAAGCAGTGCAGACCCTGATCAGATGCCAAGTAATGCGGCGGCTGACCAGGGTCTCCACTGTTTGCCCGTGCACCAGGCATGAATGGGTTAAATCTGATGCTTGATCAGCAACCCTATAACACCTGCCAATAACATTTCTGATCAGAGTAGGATATATACGCAGTGATGTGTATAACAATCGAAGAGTCAGGCCCAAATATGACACGTGTTACAGAAATTTCTAGAAAAGTCAAAGACTTCAACCATATAAAGATCAAATAATAAACTCAGACTTTTCTGGACCCACGTCAGGAGTTTATGATAGGTCTATTATCCTTTCCATCCTTACAGATTTAGTAAATCCCATGTGAACATGATATTGTGAGGTGGTTGTCTTTCAAGGAAAGTGTGAATGACTTGAGAGAATCAACGGCATGTGACCCAGACCGGATGGGTCCACGTGATTATGCAAAAACCGGCTGTGTATGTCGCCTAGAATGGGATAGGCTCCCAAGAGCAATCCCTAGGGCAGAGCTCCGGATAAAAATGGGTCGAAAAGATAATTCAAGGATATTTTTTCTTATTTCACAAAGAAAACGTATGTAGTGACCCCTCATGAGAACCGTCTCGGCGAGACGGTTCTAATGAGGGGTCACAACGTATGCTTTAGGAAAATAAGGAAAACTATCCTTAAAATATCCCTTTTACCCCTTGCTCTAGAGGCATAAAATGATACCATGACAAGGGCAAGTTTCCTGCTCTTATCTGTTGTATTCAGCATCTTTGCAGAATATATCCCGAAGCACTTGCAATCCAATATACGTATGGGCCCACTCGGAACTCCTCGGCCAATTCCATGAATCAGACCCCGGGCGTATGTAAGGCGGAGCAATATGCAGCAAAATCCAACATTTTGTTGTTCGGCCGAAAGTATACGCCGAAGCCGTAGATCTCTAGGTCTACGAATGAATTAATTCTCGACCTGCGACCTTTTTCAGCTGTTGCACGGACATTCATTTAATGCTTTGCTGTTGTTAAAACAAAATAGTCAATTATTAATGACGAGACAGACAATACATTTGCTTCTTCTCATTTTATTATTTACTCGGTGCGACAGTGCGGCCATCTTTGTTTATATCGTTGTTCCTAACAACAGTCGTGTGACGTAAGTAGTCCCACGTCATACATCCGAGGTTGATTCACGGAATTGGCCGAGCGGTGTTCCGATTGGTATGGGCCAAGTATCAATCGGAACTCCTCGGCCAATTCCACGAACCAGAATCAGTTGATTCACGGAATTGGCCGAGCGCTGTTTCAGTATTTCAAAAACTCACAGCATCGTTAATTAACATTTCCAAACGCATTGTTTGCAAACACTGACAATTTTGCAGACAACTTGCGGACAAATTTGAGGGGCTTTGTGGAAAAGCTCCTCTCATTTTTTATGTGAACCTGGGCCGTATTCATAAAGCCACTTAAGTCGTTGCTATGCAGTTGCTAAGGCTAAATATCTATAAAGGAGATTCCCTACAACTATGAAATTTGGTCTGGAGGAACAGTCTTACCAAGACTGTTCCTCCAGGCCAAATTTCATAGTTGTAGTTTGGTCTGGAGGAACAGTCTTACCAAGACTGTTCCTCCAGACCAAATTTCATAGTTGTAGGGAATCTCCTTCAAAGAAATGTAGCCTTAGCAACAGCATAGCAACCACTTAAGTTGTTTTATGAATACGGCCCCAGAAGACTTAACAAACCCTTTACTAACGACTATGTGGTCTAGAAGACTTAACAAATCCTTAACTAACGATGTTTTGAACCACTAGGGCCTTGTTGATCCTGCACCATGTGCACTATGCTGTCAAATACCCAAATATATTTAAGAAAACGTCGATTCTCATTGACTAGCGTCTGATTTTTTGTTGCTAAAACCGCTTATGGTAAACATGTACTGTGAAAGATGGACATTTGATAAAGTACTTAAGTCTGGGGATGCTGATAGTGCGTAAAACTAAATTTGCGACAAAAGGAAAACAGGATTTAGGATTTATCTCCCAAAACAAACAATTTGAATGCAGTTGTCCTCAAATTTGGCCTTTGTAAGTTTCATTGAAGAAAACACAGGCGATGTGCAGGAGCTGAAAAGTTCATCGCAACACCCAAATTTTCTGTAACTCTGCCAATGGCTATTTAAATGTGTGATCACTCTCAGGGAATGCAGCTTTAACATTTTACGTTTTCTTTCCCTTGCAATGGAGGTTTACAAGTTAACAGGAAACAGGAAAAAATTTGATCTCTTACGAGTAAATTCTTTTCTTTAAAAGCTGATCACATTTGGTAAGGGCTAGTGACTCAAGGAAGCAGATAAAGTCACGATAGGTACCTCCCTCCCTCGCCTCCCTTGTGAAAATGGCCAAATATTCAAAGATGACCTTTTCACCCTATTATTATTTTTTTAACTTTTCTGCCATGCTTGTGTTTTTATATGTTCTGAAAACTGATAGATGAAATCCGTTGCTCTGCATCGTCGTTTACAAAAAAACAAGCTAGCCCCGGAGTCGAAAGCTCTTCAGCTGATGCGTTAGCTCTGGCTTGATGTTGTAAATGCTTTGACTCAGCTTAACAGCGTCTCCTTCACAGAAGAAGATTTTATGATGAAGTCCATATCTATAGGAGCAATCTATGGTGAACTGCTAAATCAGCACTGCATTAAATCAACGTTGATTCAATGTCATAGCATTGAATTAATATAGGGATCAAACATGGCTTTTCATGCATTAACTTTTGCCAGGTCCCGAGGGAGATGTTGGAAACCGAGGCCGAAGGTCGAGTTTCTCAACATCTCCGGGAGGGACCTGGCATAATTTAATGCATTGGGAACGCAGCATAAATTCAACGAATTATCCGTTAAAATTTGAGAAAAAAAAACATCTTTTCACTAATATTCGTCTTCCGGGCCCAACAGCATTCATTCTATTCAAAATGGCTGCCATCATCCTATTCAACCTCAATAACGTTGATTCGACGTCATACTGTTGAATCAACGTTGATTATTGCATAAAAAGCAGTACCGAGAGGTATTAACAGCCGTGCATCAACCGGCGAAAAGCCGTGTTTCAACAAGGTTTTACACGCGCTGTTGATGCACGATGGCAGAACGTCCGTTATGTTTGTGCCCGGCTACTAAACAAATCCGCCATGCAACCAGCTTTGTCTCTCCCGTTTCGGTCAAATTACAAAAATTGATGGTTCGCTACCTATGATCGCCTATATGACGTCATCATGCCTTTGTAACGTCATCAAGTCGTGACTCAGGGTTAAAGCGATGTTGTTTACATTCTTACGATGCCAACTGGAGAGTAAATAAGCTTTAAAGAAAACATGCACCTCATGCTTTCAGCAGTCAAGAACTGCAGGATGGTATACAAACGGATCATGCTTATTCTGCATGGAAATTATTGCTCAAGGTAGGCCCCTATCTGCTTTTTGTTGATTAATTGCAATCTATTTTGCATCAATTACAACGACCATCTTAGACAATTTTTCGAAATATTGAGGTTGAATAGGATGATGGTAGCCTTTTGAATTGCTGAATGCTCTCGGGCCCGGAAGACGAATATTAGTAAAAAGATGCACCAGCGCGTTGGCTGTCAAACGGTGACAGAATATGGTGCCAATTTTTTTCTCAATTCTTAACGAATAATTCGTTAAATTTATGCAATAACAGCGATTAAACATTTGTTTTCAATGCATTAACTTTGCCAAGTCCCTCGGGAGATGTTTAAAACCTCTGCCTTCGGCCTCGGTTTCCAACATCTCCCTCGGGACCTGGCAAAAGTTAATGCATGAAAAGCCATGTTTGATCCCTATATTCAATTCTGATTCCGAACGCTGTGAGCCGTGTGTGTTGTTGTTTCGGGTTGAGCGCCCCTTCAAGACAGTATATCCCAAAAAGAGGAGATTGAACAGAGAGATAAGATAGACCGAAAAAAAAGAAGGATTTTCATGTAGCGCTTCTTATGCTTAAATATTTGTGCTGTGCATCTGCCCGCTTTAGGGCTGATATGTCTGGGACCATTTCCTACAGATTTCAGCAGGCAGTATTACTGGCGTTGGTACACTGTAAAAAAAAAAATCCGTAGGTTTTATGGTAGAATATCTGGCAACCAGCTGTCAGTCCATTTCCCGTTATTTTTACGGGCCTGTAGAGTGTGACACAGCAAGCTTTCTAAAGTGCAAATAAAGCATGTTTTGCCATGACTGGGCTAGAAAAAACCTTAAATTCCTAATGCTAGCCCTAAAGCTTTGCGAAAATAGCAATAATTTTTGGCCAAAATATCCTTGATTTAAGGCCTAATTTTTTGCCAAGCTCATACAGGGATGTTTGTATAGATGTACTATAGATGAAGAGAGTAGCAAGCTCCAGACACTGCTGCTAAGCCATGCCCTTAATTAGCCTGGTTACAGACAGCACCATGTTCTTTTTGTGAGAAAAAAAAAGATATAAAAATTACTGATGCGGGTAAAATAAAAGGATGTTAAGGTCAAGTAAATAAGGATCTGACAGTTCAGTCTATAAAATTAAAAAAAATGTCCGAGTTAGTTTGTAAAAAAAAAAGAAATTAGCTCCTTCAAAGTGAAAAAAAAGAAATTAATTACAGAGGCCAGTGAAAAAAACAGAGGCCAGTGAAAAAAGAATCCTGTCTCCATCAACAATACCAGCCCCCCCCCCCCCCCCACCCCCCTCAATAGAAAAATAGAACAGTAGATAAACTTTTACCTCTTGTTCATAATTCTGAATTCCGAATATCGAAATTCATAGACCATACTAAAGGTTTGATTATACTGACTCATTGCAGTCAAACCTTTTGACAGAGTGAGATAGATGGCTGATTATTTACAATGTAAATAACTTAAAAGACAAGAGGAGAACGCGCTCATATTGAAAAGGGTCAGCTATGAAGGCCTATTGGCCGCTAAAAGATCGAAAAAACAATGAAAACCACTGCCTCAGTGGTAAAATCAAAACCACTGCAGTAGTGAAAAGAACTATGGCGGGTTTAATACGGTACATTGACAGGTTTCAAATCTTCGCCCTCGGTTCAAATATCATTAATGATAAAAAAGACGTTTCCTACTCAAGTAAATGGTACAAACAGAAAGCCACAGATTAAAATTAGATTATACCACCCTTGCCGGAAAACGCCAACTGTATCATGAAATATTTCGCAATGAACAAGTTCTACACTGGTAAAGGTGGTATGACATAGATATACCATAGTTTGTTTGCCTGTACGGGAGATAATCCACTCGCTAAAGCTCGTGGTTTATCTCCTCGTATAGGCGGACAAACCATGGTATAACTATTACTTACCACGCTGTACCAAGGCTTGGGCTCCTTTTATACTGTAAAACACTTATACATGTATTTGGCGGTTACTGAAATTATGCCGATATTGGTGGTTAAGGCAAAAGAACATAAGTTCTGATAAAAGGAGTACCTGGTGAGAACTTGAGGTATTTTCTAACTTTCCGTTAAACTGTACTTTTCGTGGCATCAGACTGGAATCGCCTCGATGAGGCAATTCTAATGGGATGCCAGTTTAATAGAAAAGTAAGAAATTTACATCAATCTTTATTATATGGAGGCATGTATGTAATGAACGCCAAAATTAATGTGCACCAATATGCCATTTTCGGTTAACCGCGATGCCGCAGATATTAAGCATTTTACAGTAGGTAACAGCCGCTAATAGCCAGAGCTAAAAAGTTATGACAGACCTACGGTGGACCCGATAAAGGCATCAGCACATTTATGAAAGGTTCAGGCTGTTATGACCGCAAGCCGCTAAGGGCGTTCTACGTATTATAGAATAAATGAGAATGAAAGGCAAAGATATTCCGGCTGATGAAATTTCGACACTGATGTTCCGTTGTTTTCTTGTTTGTTTTTTTTTTGTTTTTTTTTTGTTTGTTTTTTTTGTTTTGTTTTGTTTTTTACCTCCTTCAAGCTGCTAAACAATAAACAAGTAGCTATAGGACGTGGTCGATCGTACAAGATTGTTTTCTTGCAACAACGAAAAGTTCTAGTATTTTCCCTTTCAGTTTACGTTGATAAGTGATAAACAATTTGCCACTGCAAGGAACAAAGCACAGGATTACTGACCTTAAGCAAGAAATATCTTTAAAGAAAAATCCTGTCGAAGGTAAAAGGTGCCTTAAGTATAACTTAAAGGCAACGTCGTATTAATGTCGATACAAATTCAAAATGTCGAATTGATGTTGACGCAACGTCGCAAAAATGCTGTGTGATTGCTATGATAATTCTGCTCTTTGATCTTCTATTATATCTTTATCCTGACTAGATAAGAGCCGCAACACGAGAAAACCAACAAAGTGGTTGTGCGCCCAGGGCAGACTCAGATCAGCCTGGGCATTCTGATCAAAGTCTTCGCTGTCCGCATGAAGGTCCCTTGGGTACCATTTAAGCGCTTAGCAAAGAGTCTGATCAGACTGGACGAATGCCCATGCTGATCTGAGTCTGCACTTGGCGCACGCCCACATTGTTGGTTTTCTCGTGTCGCGGCTCATTATTAAGTCTTCCCAGCACCAGAAGCATGCATGCAGCTTTAATTTTGACTGCAGATGTAGTTATGGTTGTTTTTTGTTGTTGTTGTTGTTTTTTTTTGTTTGTTTGTTTTTATGTTAAAATCAACTTAAAAGTGAATAAAATACTTACGAACTGTGTGTTTCAAATAATTCCATCAAAATTTTAACAGTTTGGAACATAAAAAACATGTCATCATATTTTTCCGTAGCTTCTTTGTGAATTTGGATTCGCTCGAGTAGCAATGGAGTATGGGCTACTCCAGTACTAGTCGAGAAAGAAGAATGCTGAGTTTTTGTGGAAGAGCTGGATAAGGAAAGACAGACAGTTGTATGCACCATGTCACTTCTAAATGATTTTACTATTAAGTTAATTGCAAAATTTATCAGGCTTATTGCAATATCTCACGAAACATCGGTCCTCCGTCTCGTCTTCCTTTAGATCCAGCCGCTGTAGGGTACACTCGATACACTGAGTTATTATAGTGTACCCGAGAAGCCGAACTCTCATCAAAGTAAACTTATTATGTCTTCGACAAATAAACAATTGCACCTTTAAACAAATTCCTGTATGAGATTTACTCTTTTGTGGTAGGTTTCACAAGTATCGTCATCGAACAGTCCCGGATCCAGACCACCACGTACTGGTGGGGCTCTGAATAAGTGGTGGGGCTGGTTGGAGGGGCTGGGCTTAAAAATATATGACATAATTAGGGATCAATTTGATGAGAATTTTGCTAATGTCTTTTTGCCTTGAAATATATGTAGTGATATCTCATTAGAATCGCCTCGCCGAGGCGATTCTATTGAGATGTCACAACATATATTTTAATGTAACCAGGCCCAGGTGGCGGGGCTCAAGCCCCAGAGCCCACCCCCTGGATCCGGGGCTGTCAAATAAGATGAACACATTGATTTTGTCACGAGTGCAAAGCATGAGTGAGATTCAACGTTTTCGTCGCGCAGGTGGTTTTCTCTTCCCCACTTGTTTCATGGTTGATTTTGATGATATAATGTGCAAAATGTCTCGCTATTTAGGTAAGAGGCCCTTTATGCAGACGGAACACCTTCCTACTTTTAGAGATATACTTAAAAAAAATTAAACCTGTCGATTCAATTTTCATGTGAGTCAGAATGAGCCCAAAGATCCCAAAGGACAAGAAAATATACAATCTGCATTATGCTGATGTAGGGGAGACCTTACTTTTAACCCAGACATAGGTAGAACAAGAAATGCTACAGTCTGTAACAAATGCCCCCGAAGGCCCCTTATACCTGGTATTTGATCCCTCTCGAGGCATTTAATCAAATACATCATAACATGTACACCATTGTAGTTTTTAGCTCACCTGAGCCAGAGGCTCCGGGAAAGCTTATAGGATAGGCAGGCTCCGTCGCCGTCGTCGTTCGTTTGTCCGTACGTCCGTCAGCAATTTCAAATGACGTCTCCTCTGAAACTACTGGACCGATTGAAACCAAATTTCATATGTAGCCTCCAGGGCTCGTAGCTACTAAAAGTTGGGCAAACGGTCCTGGTCACATGACCATCATGGAGATTTGTGACTACAAGAGGTCAAGGTCATTTTTTGACCTTTGACCCAGGTCTCCCATATTTCGACAATTTTAGACAATCTCCTCAAAAGCCACTGGGTCAATTGTAACCAAATTTCATATACAAGTTTCACGGGTTGAGGGAATGAAAATTTGTTCAAATGGTCAGGGGCACATGACCATTATGGCCGTCATGCCAATATATGTTAAAATTCTTTAAAAACTCTTCTTCTCCAGAACCAATAGGCCAATGATCCTGAAACTTGGTATATAGCACCAGAGACTTGAGTACTTCCAAGTTTATTCAAATGATCACCTTGCTTTACCTTTCTGTGAAGTTTGATCCAATTGGCATCTGCAGTTTTTGATGAATTGCAGACACAAAATTTGACTCCTTTGACTCCTGACTGTGACTTTGACCTTTGGCGCATGAAGCAAATCTTGTGCATAACAAACCTCTTGATTATAGTTAACTTTTAGATATTTTGATAACATTTGCTTCAGTACTTTTCGAGTAATCACAGAGACATGATTTGGCATTTGATCCTTGAAGAATGTGACCTTGACCTTGAGTATCCAAATCTTGTGTGGGACATCTTCTAAATATGCTGTATCTTCCAGCAAAGTTTAATCAAATTTACCTCAGTTGCCTTTAAGTAATTGCCAAAACATGATGAAATTTATATTTGTTTGCTCTTGAAATGTCTGTGTATGTAATCGTGGTAGTATGGGAGTTTATTAGAGAGTATACGGTGTAATATATAGTAGGCTTACTAAGTTATAAACTGGTTTTGTCAAGGTGTGTAATCAAATGATGGCAATTTTCACGTGGAAAACGAAGTTGAATTATAGTACTGAATCATTCGAGCCAAAGCCAGCGACAAAGAAACACATACATTTCCTTTTGACTATGGATGTAATACATGCAAAGAGCAGACTGCAGCGGTTCTTTTGTCAGGTAATCCTCGTTTCAGGGGCAGAGCAGGCTTTCTCATTTGCTTTTTATATACATTCCGATTTATTGTCGTTTTTCGTGTCCCATCCAGGATGAATTCTCTGAGTCGAAATTAAAGATGTACGCTCTCATTTGTTTCTATTAAATTTCGCCGGGCCGTGTAGCGCAGTCGGTAGGGCACCTGACTCATAAGTCAAGAGGTCCTAGGTTCGATTTCTGGTCTGGCCACTTTCGTGTCTCCTTACGCTTATTGATAACGGCTTAGGACGTCTAAGCCTGCCCAGGAATAGTGCGGTAATGTTAAATGATCGTCCCGACATGGCCATAGTTGTTCACCGTGGATTTATAATCTGTGATGGTCACTAGAAGTAGGAGAATTTATATTCAAATTATGCTTGCAGAAACGCCTTTTCATTTCTATGTGAGAGTCGGTCTGTTTATGACGACAACATATTCGTGAATATTCTAAAAGGTTCGCACTGACATATCATGAAGATGTTTTTGCTGAAGACTTTTTGCACAAGTATTATTTGTGTTGCATATAACTAATCCGTTTCGTTCTTTTGTGGCTATTTCAAAATGATTACGAGGGAGTAAACTTTCAAGTTTTTTAGCTTGTTCATTTGCTATTCAGTGGGATTTCTTCTTATTATTGTTATTATTTTAATTCATAGTACTTGAAAATCAGTTCAGCCTATGAGCTACTAGATTCGTAGCTGAGAACCTTTTCAGAGAGGTTGAAAATAATCAGTAACAGATAGACTCTTATAAAGATAATTATTTACATCCCATCTCATTGTTGCACACAGTCGACACATTCCATATCGATATGTCATAATTGTTGCAAAAAAAAAAAAAAAGTAATTTACCACTACGGTTTTTCATTGGCCGCTTATATTATTACTTAAAGATTGTCTCCCTCGTTTATTTCATGTTTTCAGAAACAATTATTTTAACGAAATTTCGGTAGACAATATGTAATAGTCTCATAATTAGCTGTAAAAGTTTTGAGAAAATGCATGTTTATTCGATAAATGTGGAATGAAAAATAAGCTTCTAATTAAAATGCAAATTACCTATTTCCTCACGGCCTATAAGAATATCGATTTTGAGCACGTGTGTCATGTTATCATGTAGAGGTATTTTTCTTATTCGTGCACGTGATTGTGACGTATGAATAAGTTATTTTTGTCCAATAATGCGAATTCAACCGCGGTCCGCGACTGTATAAAATTTATCGTATTTTTGTTTAGATAATAACATTTGATAAAAGTGACTTTAAACTCTAATTCAAAAGTATAGTTGGACCATGTCGGAGGTATTGCATGAAATATTTCATGAAATCATTTTTGTTATTATTAGAAAGGGAGTAAATCTTTAAAAGTGGATGCCGTGTGCCAAAAACAGTTTTCGTCTGCTTTGGGTTTAGGTTTTGGTGTTTTAGGTTTTTCGCAACTGAAGAATTTAAGAAGCTGGAGCTTAATATGTTATTTAGAGTGTTTTTAGCTTTTCTGACATCAGGCGAAAAATTTTCAAATTTCGAGGACAGACATTAATCGCTATGACATTTGAGTTTATAAAATAAATAAATAGATAAATAAAGAAAAAGCGTTTTTCTGATTTTCAGAGCTAGTAAATATCTGAAAGTAGACAACAATGTTCCAAGTTTGTGTGCAAGACCATTTTCTTTGTTTTGACAGATTTCAAAGACCTCAGATAATTTATTTGTAAAGTCATGCTATGTTGAATACAAGGTGGTTATGAGGTTAATGATAGGAGTACTTCATGTAAATAGTTTCATTTCCTGGTTCCCCGACCAGGGGTGCAATACAAATAAAGTGGGACAGTAAATGTGGCCCCATGCCTGTACAATGTAGTTTTACCATTTTTAACAGGTTTGATATCGAGAGTATGTCATTTATGTAAAAAAAAAATATATATATAAAAATCAATTTTCGAAGCCGAATGCAAAATTTAAGACTGTTCATTTGTTGAACAGGGCTTATTATGATCATTTACAATGACGAAAATTTAGTCAGTAGATTGCAGCTACACATCCCGATAAACCATTCACGAATTTTTTAATGAAGGCTTTTAGTGATTCATTTCAGCTGCATGGAGTTCAGATTGTAAGCATGTTGATTTTGATAGCGAGAATTGGTTACGTGAAGTAAATCATTTAAAATCATGGCTACAGTGAATTTTAAAATACGAAAACAATTCTGGTTATTGTCTTAGCTTACCGAGGTTCTTTTCAAAAAACAAAAAAGAGTGTGAACTTAGACATTAAAAAAAAAATTGCAGTGCGAAGTTAACGAATTGTATAGGGAAAGTTTATTCGAAATATCATAAAATGGAAATACAGATCTTCTTTCGCATATCCAAGATTATTGACAATATAAGTCAGGACGTGTTACCGCATACTGTTAATTAAATCATGACATGATATTCTAGATTAGTGAAAAGCCTGTTTATAATCAAAGTTCTTGGGCACGTATATGCGTTACTTTGAAAATCCCGGAATGGGCATGTCTGAATATATAGAATGTGCAAAGCGCTCCTTGGATAAATAGATTTTAGATAGGAATATAGCAAGTATGGACATAGCGCTACTTGGTTGAGAGATTTGATATGAAAATATTCCAAATATGGACATGGCGCTTCTTGGACGAGTAGATTTGAGATGGTAACTTTTCCAAGTATGGGCATAGCGCTACTTGGATGAGTAGATTTGGGTTGGGAATATACCAAGTAAGGGCATAGCGCTACTTGGTTTAGTAGGTTTGAGATGAGAATATTTCCAAGTATGGGCATAGCGCTACTTGGATGAGCAGTTTTGAGATGGGAATTTTCCAAGTATGGGCATAGCGCTACTTGGATGAGTAGATTTGAGATGGAAATATACCAGGTATGGGCATGGCGCTACTTGGTTGAGCAGATTTGAGATGAGAATAGCATAGAGCTACTTGGATGAGTAGATTTGAGATGGATTATTACAAGTACGCTACTTGGTCGAGTAGATTTGACATGAGAATATTCCAAGTATGGCTATAGCGCTACTTGGATGAGTAGATTTTAGATGGGAGTATTTAAAGTATGGGCATAGCGGTACTTGGACGACTATTTTTTAAAAATACGGAATAAGAATGCTTGTACATATATTAATAATTTCAGGCATGGACATGGTGCCGTTAGAAGATACCGGAATGGGAATGTCTGCATATATAGTAGTTATTTCAGGCATTAGTATAGGGCTGTTTTGATGAGTCAATTTGAAATTTAAGTAGCATATAATTCGCAGGTATTCAAGGCCAGGGCATAGCCAGCTTGGATGTGTTAATCGGTGTTCATTTTAGGTCTTTCGAATTCGTTAACGCATGATAGTTGTTTGAGCGGTCACAGCTTTTAACATTTGCGAAAGCAGACTGTTGATTTATCTCCGCAGTAGTGGAATTATAAATATCTTCAAATTGCTATGGCCTTCTTGATTTCAAACAGTTTTGATATGATTTCTATAATTTCGATCCTCATGTCCCAGCACTTTTGAACAGGAAACTTAATTATGCGATTCTTTTGGTACGCGCCTTTCATTTAACAACTTGTAAATCAGCCGTAAAGTCTAATTATTTTTCATTTTGGATTACATACGTTATTACTATCATTTGGCAATTCTCAGCATGATGGCAGCTTTTCAAGGAAGAAAGGGGTACACTGTGTACAGTATGTTTTGGGGTCAAAGGGTATGATTTCAGTTTGTGCTGACTTGTCAACAGATTGGAGTGATCGCAGCTCTGTGTTATCTGTAATGCCAACTTAAGTAGTGCTGAGGTTATTGGAGATGGTTGAGTTGTTGTTAGGTGGTAGTTTTGTGCAGAATGTGACGGCACGGCGTCAGGGTGTAGTTTTGCCTGCGAGGCCGCCCGTTTGCTGCAGTTGTGAAACAATCGAGGGCTTGTGTCTATCGTGTCGGCTGTGACGCGAGCGTAGGTGGTTCTTTGCGAGTTGGTTTCTAGACAGTATTAATGCGAGTTTTGAGATAAAGAGAGCTTGAGAGCTTATTATTTTTGATACGGTTTATTACTGATTAAACAACTGATTTTCCTCATGAAAATATGAAGTCTTGGATTATTTTACATTTCGACAATACATTTCTTCTAAACAATTTAAATGTCTAGATTAGTTACAGAATATCGGTATTGATCAGGTGATGTTTTTGAACATACTGCATGTATTAGAAGCGCACATAATAATGTTACAATTAGCTAGAGATATCAAAAATCTATTAAATCTGAGTTTTATGGAAATTAGTTTAATAGCAGTTTTGGGATCTGATTCAGTCAGTTCCTGAAGTGTAGTTACTCTTTAAATTTGGATTATTTAAAAAAAAAAAAAAGATTAGAGTTATCTGGTTTGCGGAAGTTAATATTGTATATCTGTGTTTGTTCGATAAGATTGTGCCACGCCAGCAGGAACTGCGGGTCCTCCGTACTCCTTTAAATGCACGGCAGGTGGGAATCTGAATTTTCGAAGTACGCTCTTAATAAATTAGTCTAATTTTCAAATAATGAGAGTTAAATTAATGTTTCGAAGATATAGTTTATAAACATTTAAGAATTCTGTTTACTGCCCGTTCTTTGTTTCGAGCAGCTGGCTGTTGGCACATCCTATACTTGTATTTTTGTTGTCATTGATAAGGAAGTTTCCAGGCTTTTGCTGGAACAACAAAGTGGCTGCGGTAAAGAGTTGTGGATCCTTCTCTATAAGAGAAATGAGGTGAGGGGCTCTCAAGGCAATAAAATATAAATGATTTATGTTCGGATGAGACGGAGTCGAAGGAGAACATAATGAAATTTATATTTGTTTGCTCTTGAAATGTCTGTGTATGTAATCGTGGTAGTATGGGAGTTTATTAGAGAGTATACGGTGTAATATATAGTAGGCTTACTAAGTTATAAACTGGTTTTGTCAAGGTGTGTAATCAAATGATGG
The DNA here is from genome assembly GCA_963989385.1 of Ctena decussata. NCBI lineage: Eukaryota > Metazoa > Mollusca > Bivalvia > Lucinida > Lucinidae > Ctena > Ctena decussata. The sequence continues at coordinate 15,701,658 of OZ022498.1, forward strand.
CAATTTTCACGTGGAAAACGAAGTTGAATTATAGTACTGAATCATTCGAGCCAAAGCCAGCGACAAAGAAACACATACATTTCCCCCACCCACCCACCCCGAGCAATGGGTGAGTTCTGAGGAAAAAGCCTTAGAAACCTAGAGTGCATACTATTTCTGACATTCTGAGTGTTTTAAAAGGTAGGATCAGTTCAAGCGAATTTGAAGTTACGTAAATTTATCATTACACATTCATTTGCATTATAATATCAGCATGTGAAAGGCCAAAACAATTGTTAACCGTTTTGTATAGTTTACTGAATAATATACATGTATGTCCATTAATGTTAATAATTTGATATTTATAGCAAAGAGAAGCCATAGGAGCTATAGCTTATCATGGCAACAAGATGGTAATACCCAGATCCATGCGAAGTGGTAATTATGACTGACAGAGGTATCTGTTCTACAATCCATACATAGGAGGGTATATTTTGATTTTATAACGTACGGTATTTTAATATAGTTTCATAGAATAATAGCAGGAATTTTCTTTCTCTATGAATATGTTTTATTTCTACTGATACTACTACTACTTATGATAAATATAGACAGAATAGTGTTTAGAATTCGACTATCGTGGTGACAGTGCAGATTTTGCAGTTCAGTTAAAATTCATTTTAGAAAACATATCGACCATGTATACAAGATACTTAAGTAATTTTAGTCTGTTTCAGAGTCAAATGTCGTCACACAGTTTCACTATCGAGCTGTTGCTCTGGTTTACGAGATGATCGGGCGGTTCATTGGGATGACAGGATGTTCTGTGGGCAGAGATTGTCTTTCAACAACAATCATTCTATTGCTAATTTCTTGTCACTGTCATTGAATCAATACACTAGTCAAGCAGCTGGCTGTTGGCACATCCTATACTTGTATTTTTGTTGTCATTGATAAGGAAGTTTCCAGGCTTTTGCTGGAACAACAAAGTGGCTGCGGTAAAGAGTTGTGGATCCTTCTCTATAAGAGAAATGAGGTGAGGGGCTCTCAAGGCAATAAAATATAAATGATTTATGTTCGGATGAGACGGAGTCGAAGGAGAACATAATATTACTTATGACACTTGATTATGACCTTGACCTTGGCCGTGCGAATCAAAATTATGTGCACAGCTCACCTTCTTATTTTGGTTTACCTTTCTGTCAAATTAGATTAAATTCACTTTAGTCTTTGTTGAGTTATAGCGGACACACGATTTGTAAAAGACAGACCTGTGACCTTTGATTGTGACCTTGACCTTGGTCATTGGAATCAAAATTTTGTGCACAACATAAGAGCTTATTTTGGTGTACCTTTCTGTTAAATTTGATTAAATTCGCTTCAGTGTTTTTTAGCTCACCTGAGCCTTTAGGCTCATAGGTGAGCTTATAGTATAGCCAGGCATCCGTCGTCCGTCCGTCGTCCGTCCGTCGTCCGTCAACATTTTCAAACGTCTTCTCTGAAACCACTGGGCCGATTGAAGCCATATTTCATATGGAGCTTACCTAGGTCTGGGGAACGAAAGTTTGTTCCGGGTATCTGGGTCACATGACCAAGATGGCCGCCACGCCCATATATGGTAAAAACCCTTCAAAAATCTTCTTCTCCAGAACCAAAAGGCCTATGACCTTGAAACTTGGTATGTAGCATTGGGCATGCGGGCCCATCATAGTTTGAACAAATCATGACCTTGCGTTGACCTTGACCTAATTTACGGCATGGTCAACTTTGTTACATTAGGCTTTTATATGGGAAAACGCTTAAACAGTGGATTTCTCAGAAACTATTTAAGTCTAAGGTACAATACTTGGTATACATGGTCGACTAAATATCCAGATGAAGATATTATGTCACTAAAGGTCAAGGTCATTCCGTCGGACCATCCGTCGTCAAGATTTTTAAACATCTTCTCCTCTGAAACCACTGGGCCGATTGAAGCAAAATTTCATATGGAGTCTCAGTGGGATGGGGGAACGAAAGTTTGTACCCGAGGTCTGGGTCACATGACAAAGATGACCGCCACGCCCATATATGGTAAAAACCCTTCAAAACTCTTCTTCTCCAGAACCAAAGGGCCTATGACCTTGAAACTTGGTATGTAGCATCGGGCATGCGGGCCCATCATAGTTTTCACAAATCATGACCTTGCATTGACCTTGACTTAATTTACGGCATGGTCAACTTTGTTACGTTAGGCTTTTATATGGGAAAACGCTTAAACAGTGGATTTCTCAGAATCTATTTAAGTCTAAGGTACAATATGTTGTATACATGGTCGACCAAATGACCAGATGAAGATATCATGTCTATAAAGGTCAAGGTCATTCCGTCAGACCATCCGTCGTCAAGATTTTCAAACATCTACTCATCTGAAACCACTGGGGAGATTGATGCCAAATTTCATATGGAGTCTCAGTGGGATGGGGGAACGAAAGTTTGTACCCGGCATCTGGGTCACATGACCAAGATGGCTGCCATGCCCATATATGGTAAAAAACTTTCAAAAATCGTCTTCTCCAGAACCAAAAGGCCTATGACTTTGAAACTTGGTATGTAGCTTTAAGCATGTGGGCCCATCATAGTTTATACAAATGATGACCTTGCTTTGACCTTGACCTAATTTACAACATGGTCACTTTTGGTATGTTAGGCATTTATATGGGAAAACACTTATACAGTGGATTTCTCAGGAACTATTTAAGTGTAAGGTACAATATGTGGTATATATGGTCAACTAAATGACCAGATTAAGATGTTATGTCACTTAAGGTCAAGGCTATTTTGTCGGTCTGTCCGTCATCAAGATTTTCAAACATCTCCTCTGAAACCACTGGGGAGATTGAAGCCAAATTGCATATGGTGTCTCAGTGGGTTAGGGGAACTAAAGTTTATACCCGGGGTCTGGGTCTCATGACAAAGAAGGCCGAAGGCTCAAGATTACAAAAAAGACCATCTTAATGTATTTATAACAAAGCTGTTGTGACGATTGTCTGTTATATCAGATTATTCACTGTTTGAATGTGTTAGATTGTCATTTCTATGACGCTTTTGATAACCAAAAAATGTAATAAAACCTAATATCTTAGTCCGTACAAAATCTCAAATGCGAAATCTTATCATAGAGCCGTAATTATTAAAATTTATTCTTTTATGCTTAGTTCCATTGCTTCAATTTGCAATGTAAAATTAATTTGGAGTCACAATAAATTATTACATCCGTCAAACAGAAAAAAAAAAAAAAAAAAAAAAAAAAAAAAAAAGGCCGCGGTAAAAACCCTTCGAAAATCTTCTTCTCCAGAACCAAAAGGCCTGTGACCTTGAAACTTGGTAAGTAGCATCGGGCATGCGGGCCCATCATAGTTTATACAAATGATGACCTTGCGTTGACCTTGACCTAATTTACGACATGGTCAACATTGGTACATTAGGCGTTTATATGGGAAAACGCTTATACAGTGGATTTCTCAGAAACTATTTAAGTCTAAGGTACAATACGTGGTATATATGGTCAACTAAATGACCAGATGAAGATATTATGTCACTGAAGGTCAAGGTCATTTTGTCGGTCTGTCCGTCATCATGATTTTCAAAACATCTTCTCCTCTGAAACCACTGGTCTGATTGAAGCTAAATTTCATATGGAGTCTAAGTGTGATCGGGGAATAAAAGTTTGTTCTTGGGTACTTGTCCAAGATGGCCGCCATGCCCATATATGGTAAAAACCCTTCCAAATCTTCTTCTCCAGAACCAAAAGGCGTATGACCTTGAAACTTGGTATGTAGCTTTGGGCACTTAAGCCCATCATAGTTTATACAAATGATTGTGCGTTGACCTTGACCTAATTTATGACACTGTCAACTTTGGTACATTATGTAGGCTTTTATATGGGAAAATGCTTAAACAGTGGATTTTTCAGAAACTATTTAAGTCTAAGGTGCAATATTTGGTGTATATGGTTGATTAAATGACCAGATGAAGATATGGTCAAGGTCATTCTTTGACTTTTGTACAAGGTCATTGAGATTGCCACCATGCCCATATATGGTAAAAACTCTTCAAACGTCTTTTTCTCGAGAACCGAAAGGCCTATAACCTTGAAACTTGGTACCGGTATGTATATATCATAGTTTATACAAATGATTATTGTATTTCATATGGAGCTTTAATACTGGGTCAAAGGAATCAAAGTTTGTTCAGATGGTCATGGTCACATGAACATAGTGGCCGCCACGCCCATATATGATAAAAACCCTTCAGAAATCTTTGTCCAGAACCAAAGGCCCAGTGACCTTGTGGCTTGGTATATAGAATTGGGACTCAACATTAATCCCCAAGGGAGGGGGGTTATCTGTCCCTGCCCTGGTGCTATATACATGTATAAAAGCATTAAAATATATACCAGGACCAAGTGGCAGGTGAGCTACAGGACCATTGGTCCTCTGGTTTAGATATAGTGGACACACAATCTGTAAGGGACAAACCTATGACCTTTCATTGTGAGCTTGACCTTGGTCGTGGGAACCTAAAGTTTGTGCATGACACGTTTCCTTATTGTGGTTTACCTTTCTGCACACTTTGATTAAATTCGCATCAGCAGTTTTTTAGTCATTGCGGACACACGATTTGTAAGAGGAAAAAACCTATGACCTTTGACTGTGACCTTGCCCTTGGTCGTGGGAACCTACATTTTGTGCACGACACACCTTCTCATTGTGGTTTAAATTTGATTAAATTCGCTTCAGGAGTTTGTGAGTTATTGCGAACACACGATTTGTATTGGATGGACGGACAGACGGACGGACGGTGCGATTTTGATATGCCACCCGAAGTTCCTTCGGAGGCATAAAAATTTGCAAGAACTTGCACAACTCAATCCCATATCCCACCCAAGACGTTATGTGGGAAAAGACAAAACATAATTAGACACCTCCAAAGACCTCAACAGCGGCAGCCCGGTGAACGGCATTTCCCATGTAGGTGGTTGACGGGCTGGACTTTAACATCACAAACAATATATCAGACTAAGCAAAACACAAACAACATGTAAAACAACCAAGAAGAACCAAATCGGAAATGCCGCCATGGAATGGCCAGTAATGAAATTACTCTGGGGCTTAATCGGCTTGCGGTCGGCCAACCGTCGCCCTTGGTTCTGCGATGGTTCATCAGACGCCTGGTTGTTCACCCAATCAAAACAATATCTACCCATACAACAGACCCACAAAAACGTCAATTTGGACAAAAAGTTCAAAACATTTATTTTCTTCCTATTTTCTATTTTCATATGTTAGGACTAGCCTTAACATCACAAACAGCGTATCAATGACATACAAAGAATCAAACAACAGTTAAAATAACCAAGAAGAACCAAAATAGAAGTGCCACCTTGGGAGGACTTACAGAAATAGCGAAACTGAAATTCCGAGGCAAAAGAAACCCACCAGTTAAACACGTTGAGCCCGACCCAAGCCGACCCGGAACTGGTGTCAAGTCAAACCGTCTATGTTGTTATCATGTTAGGTTTGGGTCGGTGCCCTCATTGTAGTAGCCCGACCTATTGTAGTAAGCAAAGTCTTTAACCTTGATTGGGTTAACCACCAAGCATGCCGTTTTTCACAAAACATCTTCATTATAACCAATCTTTTTATATCGAATCATCATCTTTTGAAAATGATAAGGAAAATCATATTACCATATTTTTTATTTATACACCAAGCCGCCATAAAATTCAGGTTCCGAAAGGTCTTTCAGAACAAGTGTTTCCAATTCTACATTATATTTGGACACTATGTCGAAATGCCGTCGATACATTTTAAAGCGCTTTACGAAGTGTATGATATCTCGTATAACCTTGTTTGAGAAGTTTCGCTGTCAAAACCAAAGTTATCAACATGACTTGACACTTGAGCAAAACGGATATTAGTTGAGAAATCTGACAGCACCATCTAAAATGGAATATTACCTATATTAAAACCCAAATCATCTCGTTTATCGTACATTAAAATTGTAACCGAACCAACCGCAATAGATAAATGTTAATCCAAATATGAGGCCTCGGTATCTGAGACGCAGGCCTTATTTAAAGTTCTGGGGCCGGTTGTTCAAAACTAACGATGCCGTTAGTTAGCGTTTCGTTAAAATTTCAAACATTAATACCTCGAATATGCCAATATTTTTTGTTGAAAATATGTGAGAAGCTTCTCACAATTTTTCAACAAGAAATATCAGTGTATTTGGTTATAAAGCCACGAAACACTTAACGAGTTGACCTCTTAACGAGCTCGTTAGGCTAACGATGCTTTGAACAACTGGGCCCAGAAGGGTAAATCTGATTGACATGCTATCAAAGAAGTTATTTTCAATATTCATTAGGTCATCCATATACCGAAATGAAAGTTTCAATAATTTCAGATTGAGTATCCTCTGAAAAAGACATCATGAAGTCTCTCTCATAACTGAACAAAACCATATCAGCTACAAGAGAGACACAGTTAGTACACATAGGAATTTGGAGCCAAATCTAATGTTAATATTGTCTGAGAGAAAGTTGAGAGCTCCATACATTTTCTGACAAGACCATAAATTACAATTTCTAACTGCTTCAGAGGTGACGAAAGCACGCCAATCATTACATGCAATATAAAAAGAGCATTCCCTTTGGAAAACTCTTTCAGTTAATTCACTAGTTTATCCTTAAAGGTACCATTGCTCTATCAGCACGAAAAATTTTATCATGGGGTATTGCTGCAAGCTTCTCATTATAGTTTCGCCATCGTAAATGACCGTGGGAAGCCAGCTTTATACAAATACAATATTCTTGGCTTTCACATCAAAAGGGTTTGAAAACTTGTTTGGGTCATTTAAGTTGCCAACTAAAATGACCTACTCTCCATTTCATTTAGTTGAATAAAATGGTAAAAATACAATGTACAGGTGTGGAGTCCCAATCACTTCATCGCCTATTACATTGCTAGTCTGGAAACTAGAACAGAAAATTGTATTTTATGTAGCGATTTGTTATTTTTCAAAAACTTGCTTTCTCAACTTTTTGCTAATTATATGACTCAATATATGCACATTAACCAACATTTTATTACCAAACGTGAAGAATGAACCACTGTTTACAATGATTTGTGTTGAGATGTTTTAACCATTGACAAGAGAGGCGCGGTAGCCGAGTGGTTAAAGTGTATCGGTTATGGTGCAGAAAGTCACCGGAAGGTCGCGAGTTCGCGGCTCACCGTCGCCATCCGATGACTGGAAAACTCTTTCTGTCAACCCAGCAGTAAATCGGTACCTTTTTCGAATTAGAGAAGGATAAGACAGCGAAAGGAGAGAGATGGGCTTCGCCTTTCATCAGCTGTGCCCAAGATACAGCGGGTCTCTATACCCCACGGCTATTAGGCTATGGGAGGGAAACCTTTACCTTTTTACCATTGATAAGACTATGGATTCTTTAATAGGTAGTAAATAATGTCAATGAGAGGCGCGGTAGCCGAGTGGTTAGAGTGGCTTGGTTATTGTGCAGAAAGTCACCGGAAGGTCATGAGTTCGCGGCTCACCTAGCTATCTGACGACTGGAAAACTCTCTCTGTCAACCCAGCAGTAAATCGGTACCCTTTTCGAATTAGAGAAGGATAAGGCAGCGAAAGGAGTGGGATGGGCTCCGCCTTTCATCAGCTGTGCCCAAGATACAGTGGGTCTCTAACCCCTACTGCCCCTACGGCTATTAGGCTATGGGAAACCTTTAACTTTACCTTTTTAAATAATTTCGAAAAACACAAATGTAGACAAACTGGGAGCACAAAACTTCGCGATCTTAGCTTATCTAATAACTCACATGGATTTATAATTGATCAAAAAAGTTTATTACACGATCTTTTAATTTATAATTGATCAAAAAGGTTTATTACACGATCTTTAATAGCATTTTTCACAATAGGAGATAAAAGCGTGACGTCACTGATAAGACACCTTGGGGATTCGCCGAGTATGGGTTGCATAAAGATTGATACAGTATTATAGTGTACAGCTAATGCGCATGATTGCTTGTGTAAAATATGAATATAAAACAGCAAAAGTTTAATGTTTTAGACAGATAATATGTAAGGCTTACATTTTCTTTAATGAAATTGAATTTCATGATTTATTTGCGTGCTAAGATGCTTAAAAATATATTGTTTTTCCTGTCTATCACACATGTTCATAGCGCATATTTATAAAAGTCTAGATTATGTAGCGTGTAAAAAGGGAAAAGGAAAACACAACGAATGAACGAACGGACAAACAAACCATTAAATGAATGAATGACTGAATAAATGGCAGCGAATCGTTGATGAATGACTCAGATGCATATATTTTTCTTTTATATTTTTTAGTTCAAGCTGTTGAACTTATTTTACTTTCAAAAAGTACGGTTGGCTTAGCTCTATTATAGAATTTAATAAACTGTTGTAAAATCAATATTTTAGGTGGCATTAACTTGTTTTAGGATATAGCTAAAAGCTTAAACATCGCATAAAAAACTGAAATCAGAATGTGCATATTCAGAGAGAGAGAGAGAGAGAGAGAGAGAGAGAGAAAAGGTTTTCCATTTGTATCAATTATTGCTATGTCTTACAAAGAGTTTCTAGACAAATGTTTTATCTATTTGTAGCATCTTCGCTTAGATTTCACGAGCTCGGAGTAAATTATCGCTTGAAAATTTATAGTGTTCTCAATAATACTCTTATCGAAAGAGAGAAAGTTCTTTATTTAAATCTTACTCTATTTTTTTTAAATATTAAGAAATCGCAACCATCGATAGATATCATAATTTCTATTATTCTTATTTTTAATTTTCTTGTCCCTAAATCCGATCGACATTTTATAGTAATTCCGCTTAAGTTCTCTTTTGTATGATATTCTATTTTTTTTTTTTTATTATTATTATTATTATTTTCATCTTATCCTATTTACACTAATAAATATACTTTAAAGTCAAAAAGATTAAGATACTGATCTACAGTATTTTCATTTTATTCTGTTAATTTTTTTTTCAGTCGTAGTTATCAAGAAAAACAGTCCGGTTAAATTGATGGGTATACACAAATACTCGTTTTACTAGATGATTTCAATTATTAAATGATTTCTTTTGACGACCTTATTTCCAATTGTTTTAAATCGGTAGCTTTTTGTTGGCACTTATTTTTATTATCTTTTACGCATTTTAGCGATAACACTACAGACTATCCTATAGAAAAACACTGTCCGCTGCTAATCTTTTGCCAACCAAGCTACCCACGTGATCATCCGATGACGTCACTGCCTCCTATATTAAACTAGAACGTGTCAATAAAACATGGATGCCCCCGCCTAGTGCCCTAAGTAAGATCGCGCATTGTTTAAGGTACTGGCACTTGTAGGATAAGTAGGTACACAAAGGCAGACTTGTGTGGTACATGTTTTATTGTTTTCCTTAGGCAGATGTATTGTGCTTCTTGGATCAAGAGAACTGTGTGTGGGGGTGTGGGGATCATGACTGTGATATGTGATAACATTCTGTATCTTATCACAGAAATGGATGCTATGCAACTTTCCAAAAGAAATAGCCCGGAAACTAGTAACTTTTCAAAAACTAACATACGGGAACCATTTTTGAATAAACTGAAGTTGAAAAAGGGCAATAACTCCAAAAGTAATCGGCGGATTTTACTCTCAATTGAACCTGACCTGTATTTTATAATTATTCATCTGTGTATAAAATATGTTTCCAATACATTAATCTTTTCAAAAGATACTGAACGGAAACCATATTTTCGTAAAAAACAAAGTCGAAAAAGGGTCATAACTCCCATAGAAATTGACGGAATTTACCCTAAATCGTACTTGACCTGTATTTTATGATTATATACCTGTGTATAAAATAGGAATCCAATACGCAATTCTTTTCAAAAAATAATGAATGGAAAACATTTTTTTCATACTAAATAGAGTCGAAAAAGGGCCATAACTCCCACAATAATAGACGGATTTTACCCTAAATCGAATTTGACCTGTATTTTATGATTATGTACCTGTGTATAAAATATGAATTCAATACACCAATGTTTTCAAAAGATTTTGAACAGAAACCATTTATTCATACAAACTAAAGTCGAAAAACTCCCACAATAATTAACGGATTTTACCCAAAATCAAACTTGACCTGTATTTTATGATTATATACCTGTGTATAAAATATGAATTCAATACACCAATGTTTTCGTAAGATATGGAACGGAAACCATTTTTTTCACACAAAATGAAGTCAAAAAAGGACCATAACTCCCGCAATAATAGACGGATTTTACCCAACATCGAACTTGACCTGTATTTTATGATTATATACCTATGTATAAAATATGAATTCATACGCCGATGTTTTCAAAAGATATCGAACGGAAACAATTTTCGTACAGACGGGACGTACGTACGTACAGGACAGGACGTACGTACAGGACAGGGCGTTCGTACGGACAGCGGTGATACTATATGCCTCCCCCCCCCCCCCCCAGTTTTAATTGCAGGGGCATAATAACACGACTTTTGATAGCAGTAAGACAAGAAGTTAGCAATTTTGATAGTTCGGTAGTCGTGCATGAGCTAGAATTAGCAATAAAACGTGACTTATATGGTCTTTTATGAAAATTAGGTAGCCAGTAAATTGTAGGAAGAAACTGTAGGAAGCCTCTTTTGGTCTTCTTCAGTACTTTAGTGGGCTGCGTGACAAAAGAGATCATTGATGACAGACACCTCTTGTGCAGAAGTCTGCTCATAAGCCTTAGTGCCACTCAGCTCCTGCTCCAAAGTATTAATGGAGTGCAACAGAACAACAGAACGAAGACAAACTTCCCATGAAATTCTTGGATACCTAATTTCAGATAGTGAAAACTAGTTTTAGGTTTAAGCGGTAACATGTAAGTATTTTGAGAATAAGAGGAAATACGTTGATCTATGATTTTGAAAATATTATGTTTCCCAGTCCTTAAAAGCAATACACTCAACACACCCTCGCTTGCATCGATGATTACTGATTCCATTAAGAGCTGCTGAAATTTCTTCGCGACACTTTTGAAAATCTTTTTTGCGAAGGAAACCTATGTTTAGGACCCTTTGCTATTATCGAACGAATATGATATTTAGATTTCCAGAAATTGGAGCTTTAATCAGGGCACCCAAGAACTGCGGAAATTGCACAGTTTGGTTCTCACAGACAAGGCTGCAAAGAATGAAGTTGTCTACAGATTATACTACGTTTATTCTCTGAGAAAACAAGCTCAGTGGTACTAAAACCTACGAACTACAGATTTCGAAGGATGTGGAATTTCTAGTTAATTAGCACAATATATATCTAGACATATCACACTAAGAATTTCTAGTTAATATTAAATAGCACTCTCTCTATATATATATATACTTAGTAAAACAATTGAAGGATATTAAAATTCTATGATTATTTTTACTTAAAACAAGAATTTTACAAATTTCAATATGCATGCATTCAATAGTATCGGGTGTCTACAATTAAAAGCCTGTCCAATATAAGACACGCTTAAGTGGTTACAGTACAGTACCGCTCCAAATGGAATAACCCCTACATCACGAATTCACAAACATGCATATTTATCGCTATATTGTTGTTAATACCGATTTTAAGGAGTTGAATGGTTTACCATAAGGGGACCATCATTCCCACAAAACGTTAGTTACACAATAAAAGCATTTGAATTATTTCCAAATCTGAAGAATCAAGACTACTCCTACTCCCTGCCCTGGATATTCTTTAGTTTAGTTTTGATCAGCAGCAGAATAGTTGGCATCAGAATATTGTAACAGGCGCTTCCATGACCAGGACAGCTGCCTATGTGAATTACTTGCGAAACAGCAGGTTTAAACTCAGTTTTAATTGTTTGTGATTTTTTGCAGGAGGGGGTCAGTACATTTGGAATGGTACCTTACAGTAACCACTGTAGCGTGACGTTAATTAATCCAGCCCATCAATTGCATATGCCCGGTACAAGTACATGCATGCACATTTAATTTGGTATATATTCTATTAAAAGTCACAAATATGATTAAAATTTAATATCCTTCAATTGTTTTACTAAGTATATATATTGTCATTCAGCTACTTAGTTAGCTATATTTAACTGACTTTAACAGTCGCGATAAAAATTAAATAGCGAAACTTCCAAATCAAGACTAGCGGTATCAAAAAAAAAACTGAGAAGTTTTCCCAGCTTTTATAAACGCCACTATGACTTATCTTGAGCCGCGAGTTAAAGCGTTTTTAGTCATGTGACTAAAAATCCTTGTTTAATGGTAATCTAGTGCATATCCTCAAAAGAAAACTTGTCGTCGAAATGATTGGTCTCATCGTAGAAGGAAACTAACCTCACGTTCTTAAAGAGCCGGACATGACGTAAAACACTGTTTGAGAAATTCACACTTCCATTGTATGAATTTTAGGCAGGATCTGACTTCATATTCGAGAGGAGCATGGCATACACCTCTCGAATTACAAGTGATATGAAGTCATAGACCTGTTCCCGAAGCAATTATGGAATTAGCAACTGTTGTGCTAAATACCTTGGCAGAATGAGGTCTCAATGACGTAACTAAAACACCAATATGAACTCTTAGTTGCTTTTGCAGCATATATATGACGCCATTGTTTTCAGAGCATGGCAAACAGTGTATGCCATGCTCCGCCAATGTTTCATTGACATTACAAACTGAAATTTTATGAACAGACACTTATTATTTTCTTAAACAAATAATTATTCACAAGTTATTTAAATCCGTGTTGTAACTGTAATGCAATAAAATCATACTTAGTGGTGACCCCAATCACGGTTGACAACTCTGCTGCCCCCTTTTGATTGCATGCCGGTTGTTTCTGGCCTCAAACTATATGACTGTACCGGCCTAAACCCTTTCTGCTTAGTTTGGTTTTGTTTGGGACTTGATAATGTGTCTGTCGTCTCGCCCATCGGGGCTGAACGGTTGGACTGTTTGCTCCGGCCTTTCAAGGGTGTCAGCTAGGGTGAGGGTGGTGAAGCAGCAATGTAAAGAAAAAACGGAAGATTATTAGGGTCAAGTCAGCTAAATTCGGACAACAGGTAAATTCGGACACCGACATTGTTTCCTTCATGCGTCAGATGTTTGGAAGTAAAACAAAAATAAGTGGGCTCATGTGGAATTTCACTATTTGCAATGGTATGTCCGAATTTACATGCCGTCCGAATTTACCTGACTTGACCCTAGTTAACTCTTCTTAAAATTTGTAATAAAATTGTTTTAATATTTCATAACAGTTTAAAATTGGTTGACTGCGCATATCAAGATCACTGGTAGACAATATTACCAGAATAAATTCTTTCCTGAAGGCGAAAAAAGCTGATGGATTTACTTCCCCTGAAATTGTAGTCCATCCTCTGCGGTGGGCGTCGCCTAAGAAGCAAAGGTGGTCCCTCTGACAAGGAATTAATGTGGCTTTACTACTGATAAGGAGCTATTCTTACAGGCAAAAAACGCGTTCTGTAGAGACCAACCTCTTTTTCTATAAAGAGTAATCACTCTCCCTTAGCCACATACTTTCGTTTCTCCTTCCGCTGATTCAAGAAGGGCAGTTGTCAGTTACTGGCGAAAGTATGTGCACTTAGTACTGGTTAACCGCTTAGGAGGTCTAAGCCTGCCCAGGAATAGTGTGGTTAGGTTAACTGACCGTCCCGACATGACCTTAGTTGTTTACCGTGGACGTTAAGCATCAAATCAACCAACCACTCTCCCTTAGCAAAAGGAATTTACATACAAGAAGCAAATACCTCAGCAGGCACATAACGTAGGAACAACATGACGTTGAATCAACGTTGATTCAGTGCTGATTCAACATTGTATTGGGTTACTGATTTGAACTGCACTGTAGATTATCACAGTATAGGTGTCCGCACCGACCGTAAGTACTTGGCTATTCCGCGGCGGGCGGTCGACGCCGATACGACGTCTAAGTGATGTCGGAGGTTCGACCCTGATACTGCATTGTCTTGACGTTATATAGCTTCGGGATGATTGTTACTGGCATCTATTTATGGACAACAACTAAAATCTGAAAATAACTTCTTTTTTTTCCAAATTTTACACTTTTTGATATTAAGCTTAAATCCAAAAAAATGTTTCGTGTCCTGTTGCTGGACTTTTTACTCTTTCAGTTCAAAATATGTACAATTTCTTATTTTCTATTCTCTACTCTTTACTTGCTGTAAGTGGCTTTCTTGGTTTGCGACTGCCCTTCCGTGTGGCTCCTGGCTTTGCATTGTCTACGTCTAATTACACTTCCGAGCCCGTTTGCATGATACGGAGTTGCTTTACGTTTTCTGTATCGAACCTTGACAACGGTTAGCGTAAATACCAGTAAAGCGGCTCCGTTACCCATGCATCGAGTTCGGAACTGCCATCCTTGGCCCAGCGATTGTCGCCTGCAAATATTCAAATTTAACAGGCTCGTAACTTTAGCCTTCCTTGTTACTCTGGCATCTCAAAAACCCATCGATTTATTTGGAATCGAACTTGAACTTCTTAATTTACCACGTTATAGGATACATTTTCCTACACGGTCAGCAACTGTTCCAGGATTACAGGCTGTCAAGAATTATGAATTCACATTGCGGGTCATATTGTGCATCATTCTGGTCAATTTATGGTTGTTATTACTAGCTATCCAACAATCAGGAGATGTGCACCGAACCCCGGGCCGGAGTCACTGTCCTCTATGTCCTCTTCTGATTCGTCCTATCAGTCTGTTCTTCACGACCATTTAAATATTGTTCATGTGAACATACAAAGTGTTTTGCCTAAACTGGATATACTGGAAATTGAAATGCAGTATTATGATATTGTGGTCTTAACAGAGACGTGGCTTTCACAGAGCACTTCCAACAACGACGTAAGCATACCGAATTTTGACCCTCCTTACAGAAAAGACCGTGAAGACAGAATAGGTTGTGGCGTTGCAATTTACATCAAATCTGGGATTACACTGCATAAACAAGTAAATCTTGTTGATAACAACATCGAGGCCCTTTGTTTTGAAGTGATTGTTCGAGGTCACAAGTTCCTACTAGCTGCTTTTATAGACCCCCTAATTCCGGCCGTGAATATTGGGACTCGATAGAATCAACGTTCGATAACTTAAGTAACTCTGCTATAAATGATTTGATTATATTAGGTGATTTTAACTGTAACATGCAACAGCCAAACATACCAAAGAAAATATGTACGATCTTCCATTGTCATATAACCTGACCCAACTGATTGACGAACCTACCCATTATACTGAGCATTCATCCTCTGTTATTGATCTTATTCTAGTAAGTAAGCCAGATAATGTACTATATAGTGGTGTCACAACATCCTTCGTACCTGACCTTGTTCGCTTCCATTGTCCTACTATGCTTGTTTTAAAATTTCGAAAATCAATTGAAAAAGGTTTCAAACGGCACATTTGGATGTATGAAAAAGGAAATTATGATCTATTTCGAAACAAACTTGCTCAGGTTCATTGGGACAATGCGTTCTCTGTTGATAATATTAACACAATTGCCGACACAATAACATATAATAACAGCTGCTAAAGAAACTATCCCTAATAAAACTGTTTTTATACGACCTAATGAACCAGAATGGATGAATTCAAATATAAAACGCCAAATAAGACAACGCAAACGGTTATTCAGACACGCTAAAAGAATTAACTCAGAGTACGCATGGCTTAAATTTCGAAGGAAACGCAATGAAGTAACAGAAAATATAAGTCAAGCAAAAAGGGGCTATTTTGATAAATTAGCCATGGATCTGCAACGTCTGCCATCATCAAGCAGGTCATGGTTTAAAACTGCATCTAAATTTTTGAAATATGATTCGGCACAACAAACTATTCCCACTTTAGAAACTGATAACGGATTAATCGAATCAGATCAAGATAAAACTGAAGTCTTAAATGATTTTTTTTATTCAACAGTCTACCATAAATGATACAAATGCTACTCTTCCGCCCTTCAATTCTCCAGCTCACAGCATATTAAACAATATAAATATTACACAAACTGAGGTACTCAAGGCTATAAAATCTCTTGACGTTAACAAAGCATCTGGCCCAGACCTTATCAGTCCTAAATTACTAAAAGAAGGCATGAACCAATTAGCTTACCCTTTTACTAAATTATTTAACTTATTAAGGATATACCCTGAGCCATGGAAAAAGGCAAATGTAACCGCAGTTTATAAAAAAGACAGCCCTACTATTCCAAATAACTATAGGCCCATATCCCTACTGAGTATCATAGGCAAACTAATGGAAAGGTGCGTACATAATCATGTACAACAATTTCTCTTGGAAAACAGTATCATTACCCCCTTTCAGTCCGGTTTTAGAAATGGGGACTCAACTACAAACCAACTTCTTTTTCCATATCATGAATTTTCCAAAGCTCTTGATGCAAATAAAGAAATAAGGGTTGTCTTTTGTGACATCAGAAAAGCCTTCGACCGAGTGTGGCATCGTGGATTACTCTTTAAACTTAGATGCATAGGGATCTCAGATGATATCATTGACTGGTTTTCAAACTACTTAAACAATAGGCAACAACGCGTCTGCATTAAAGGGTTCTGCTCATCTTGGAAAAAAGTCCCAGCAGGTGTCCCCCAGGGCTCAATCTTAGGTCCCACTCTCTTTTTAATTTATATCAATGACTTGGTTCAAAATATAGATTCTAACATCAGGCTTTTTGCTGATGATACTAGTTTGTACATAATTGTAGAGAATCCACTATCTTCAGCTACACAGTTAAATACAGACTTAGGAAAATATTTGATTGGGGACTGACTTGGCTAGTTGATTTTAATCCAAACAAAACTGAATCCCTCTTAATATCACGAAAACACAGTAACCAATTTCATCCTCGTCTTAAAATGGGAAGTACTGAAGTTAAAGAAGTCACGCAACACAAACACCTCGGACTCATAATCTCAAATGATTTAAAATGGAATTGTCACATTAATCAAATTTCTGAAAAAGCGTGGATAAGAATAGGATCATTACGTAGGAAAAAGTTCATCTTAGACAGGCGTACATTGAATAAATTATATACAACCTACATAAGACCTCTTTTAGAGTATGGAAATATAATATGGGACAATTGCACACTGACAAATAAAAGATACATAGACACATTGCAGGTTGAGGCTGCTCGAATCGTTACTGGTGGCACAAAATTATGTAGCATACATAGATTATATAGCGATACAGGTTGGGAAACGCTCCAGTTACGCAGAAACAAACACAAACTCTTTCAACTGAATAACATTATTAATGGTCAAACCCCCGAATATCTTAGGTCCTTATTACCACCAAGAGTACAAGCACTGACAGGTTACGCACTTCGGAATAATAATGAAAGTAAAAAGTATGCAAAGACCAGGAACTGAAACAATCAAAATCCAAATCCAGCCCTCAAACCATAGTTGGAAACAACTAAGATTACAAATAATCAAGATACAGAGAACATATGGCCAACCGAGTGAGCAGCTTGTTCCCAAAAGGTGGCCACTCAGCAACCCAAACCGAACCAAAAATAATAAGAACATACATAAGGTAAAACATCACAGAAACTCTGACACCAAAAATAGGCAACAGAGAACCACAACAGAACTACCGCCTTGGAACGGTCAGTAATGAATTACTGGGGGCTTAAATCGATTTTACAGGCCCAACCTCACCCTCAGTTTCTGAAGTGGTACAAAACATTTAGTTGATTGTTCGGTTCGCATGATAACCCTCTAACTCGTCAATGAATCATCACGGTAAACACATAAATCAAATTTCAACACCATGAAGAAGCAAAGACGAGGACTCAACAGATACAACGGGCCGTCTGACAGGTGGAGATCCCTGTCCTGCCAAACAACCCCACTGGAAATCTGAAGCAAAAGAAGGTCACCAGCTGAGCCCCGGTGGACCAAGCAACAGACAAAAAGGCTCCGGTCCCAACCAACTAAAATATATAGCTTTAGGTCGGGGCCATCATAGAGTCTGACGACCGACTTTGCTATTCCAGTCTCGCGTACTGCAGTATTTACTAACTCCTTTGACCATCAGCCCTTAGAGACTGGAATACCTTAGATCAAGAAGGAAGAAACGCTTCCTCCCTAAGCCTCTTTAAAACTAGAGTTAAATCTGCCAGCGCTGAAGTAATTAAACCGAGTTATTACAGTAATATTCAAACATCAAGAGAAGGACAAATTTACCATACAAGACTTAGACTTGAATGTAGCTCTTTAAACCAACGATTGTTTCTAAAAAATATA
Organism: Ctena decussata; assembly: GCA_963989385.1. Lineage (NCBI taxonomy): Eukaryota > Metazoa > Mollusca > Bivalvia > Lucinida > Lucinidae > Ctena > Ctena decussata. The sequence goes on from OZ022498.1 coordinate 15,720,060, forward strand.
ATTGATAGCCCTCTTTGTTCATGTGGGTTAACTGAAACTGCTTCCCATTTTCTGCTTTCTTGTGTAAACTACCACAACTTGAGGATTCGCTATTTCTCAAACTTGCCCCGACCACTGACTCTATCGATACTACTGAATGGAATTCCAGATGCGCCCCTAGATGTGAACGATAACATATTTGAACAAGTTCAGCAATTTATTTTAGCAAGTAAACGATTCTAAATTGCCATTTTGGACCCTTTGGAGTTTCACCATGAGCAAATTATTTTTGACTTTGACTTGTCGGGCGGATGTGTCTTGCTTTACCCAGGCTCCACTATCGTAGATCACTATTTCGCCAGTCTGTCCGCTCATAATTTGGGTCCCCTTATGTCAACTGGCGACGGCGGTTGGACCCTACTAATGCCCTGGCTACATGAGGGGCTGCCGTGATCCCGAAGCCACCATACAGTGCTCTTATTCTCACTTCTTCTCTGTCACTCTTCTATTTTTTCTATCTTATTCTTAATTCGTGTTATTATTACAGTGTGTACACATGTCAAATATGTATGTCTAATCATTGAACGCCAGCTGAACTTTTATAATCTTGGTAAGACGTATGGGTGTACCTCATGATTCTTGTGTTTTTATTCTTGAAGGGTTCAACATTAACGTGACTTCCTGTTTTTCCCCTGGATTATGCGACCCTTTCATAATGCTCATGGAGGGAGGGGCCTGCTCCGATGGGAGCGGAATCGGAAGTCTGCTCTTAGGGGAGCGGATCCTTCCCCTCACGAGTTGATACGTAGACAGAAAGCGGGTATTATTGAAAATGAAAGAGTGTTTCCACTGAAAGGTATACCCGTAAACCATAAAGTAGTGCTTGTGCGTTCGATGACATTTTGTTCGTTTGGTATTTAGTCCTTAGCAAAAAAGGAGTAATAACGTTTAAATAATATGTTAGTCATGCTGTTACAATGCACGGAATATATAGTGTAAATTACATGAAGGAGGAGATGAACCATATAAGCAATATAAAAAGGTAAAGGTAAAGGTTTCCCATAGCCTAATAGCCGTAGGGGCAGTGGGGGTTAGAGACCCACTGTTTCTTTGGCACAGCTGATGAAAGGCGGAGCCCATCCCTCTCCTTTCGCTGCCTTATCCTTCCCTGATTCGAAAAAGGTACCCATTTACTGCTGGGTTGACAGAGAGAGTTTTCCAGTCATCGTATGGCGACAGTGAGCCGCGAACTCACGACCTTACGGTGACTTTCTGCACAATAGCCGAGCCACTCTAACCACTCGGCTACCGCGTCTCCTCTGACTGTTTTTTGTGTTTGTTTTTAAGCAATATGCTTCCGTTCAGATCCTCAATGAATATTACATGTATATATCTTGTCAGTATATTTTGTATGAATAAAATATTGTTTAAACCAACATTGTACGCCCAGTAGGACAATTCTGATAAATTCATCTACCTCACAAGAATAACCTTTGAAGCATGGCTGTGTATACAGCCACACACGTTAGAATCAGTTTATCTGGTGAAACCTCATACTGTGAACACGCTGTAATACTCGTGAGTGCTTGTACTGTTTTGTTGAACAGCAAGAGACAAACACGTTATTCTGCAGGAGACAAGTTTGGCAGCACATGTTTTGATATACACTGCTCAAAATATTTAAGGCGCACTTTATATAATTTCCATTACTTACTATACCATAACTTACTATATAAAGCTCTTCGCCATCAAAAGAATATAATATATTTGAGCTGCGGCACGACAAAACCAACAATGTGGTTGTGCGCCCAGCGCAGATTCAGATCAGCCTGGGCATCCGCCCAGTTTGATCAGACTCTTCGTTAACTAGGCAAAGGGTATCAAAGGGTCTAAGCTACCTCCATGCGGGCAGCGAAGACTCTGATCAGACTAGGCGGATGCCCTGGCTGATCTGAGTCTGTGCTGGGCGCACAACCACATTGTTGATTTTGTCGTGATGCGGCTCATTTGTTAGGCATTACTGTTTACAAACAAACATTGACGCTAAACCTAATTTTTACATTTGATGAAGAAGCGTTTTATTCAGAGACTTTGAAATTACATTCATTACTCCTTTAAATATTTTGCGAAGTGTGTTATCATAAACAACTAAAGCTAGAACGTGTGCGGCATTAAATTACGTGTGTGGCACATGTACATATTTGTCTCCTTTGACTGTTTTTTGTGTTTGTTTTTAAGCTACTTTATGGAAATATTGCTTTTGGCTTGTCCGTTCATCCGTCCGCCCGTCCGTCCGCCCGTCCGTGCGTCACACTTTTAATGACTCTTGTAACTTTGGAACCCTGCCAGCTAGAGTCTTAAAATTTCATATATGGATTCCTCATGGAAAAAAGCTCATACGTATTTTTTTCCGGGTTATGCCCCTTTTTGGAGTTCTGCCCCTTTCTAAAAATGAGATGAATATCTTGTTAGCAAGATATCTCAAATCGTGTTTCAGCTATGGCCTTGATATTTGGTATACTGATCGGGTATGAGGAGCCGATTACCTGCCGACCTTTTGAGAGAATTCCTTGAAATTTTGGCGGCGATAGCTAAATTACTGTTTGAGATATCTTGCTAACAAGAAAAACATACGTATCATCTATTTTTCCATGAGAAATACCACACCGGGTAGGCGGCAATCGAAAACACTCTTAACAATCGATTAATGCGGACATAAAACCTTTAGAAACATCGTTTTCGATTGCAAATTGACTTGAAATCGAAAACGCTGTTTCTAACGGGTTTTGATCCGCGTTCCTCGATTGCACGAGCGTTTTCGATTGCCGCCTACCTGGTGTGAATACATTTATAGAATTTCAAAACTCTACGCCCTGTGGTTCTTGAGCCTAGTAGCTGCATAGATATTGAACATTAAATTACGTGTGTGGCACATGTACATATTTGTCTCCTTTGACTGTTTTTTGTGTTTGTTTTTAAGCTACTTTATTGAAATATTGCTTTTGGCTTGTCCGTCCGTCCGTCCGCCCGTCCGTCCGCCCGTCCGTGCGTCACACTTTTAATGACTCTTGTAACTTTGGAACCCTGCCAGCTAGAGTCTTAAAATTTCATATATGGATTCCTCATGGAAAAAAGCTCATACATATTTTTTCCGAGTTATGCCCCTTTTTGGAGTTCTGTCCCTTTCTAAAAATGAGATGAATATCTTGTTAGCAAGATATCTCAAATCGTGTTTCAGCTATGGCCTTGATATTTGGTATACTGATCGGGTATGAGGAGCCGATTACCTGCTTACCTTTTGAGAGAATTCCTTAAAATTTTGGCGGCGTAACGGCCCTTGTTTGTTTTTGGCATTTTTATACCCCCGGCATACGAAGTATGTCAGGAGGTATATAGCTTTTGTCATTCCGTCCGTCCGTCCGTTCGTCAACTTGTAAAGTCTGTAACCACACATCTGATTCTTTTCATATTCGGTTCATTATATACGGTTCACAAAAAGTAGGGGATATTCAGGTATGAAAAATTGTAACATCTACAACAAATGTGATATCCATATGAAACGCTAAATATTGATAAGATAAATATCTGTAAAGACACTTTTCATGAAAGTTTAGACGATATATCCTGTCACGTGATCTGCATACAATTTGTTTCATACAGGGGGTCAGGACTAAAATGTGGTAAATTCGAACAAAAATTTATTCAAATTTTTCAACTAAGCTAACCATTTTATGCACTTTTAAGTTTTGTATGCTAAAAGATTTTTTTTTCTTCTTCAAAACTGTTATGTTGGGAAGAAAACCAGAAAACAAAATTCGTACAGGTGCATCGAGTTACCGAAAAATTTAGACGTTTATGGCTTGCACTCATTATTTCGTTGAAAGAGTGTGTAAACCCAATTTTCAGTTTGTTAAATGAAGCATGACGAGTGTTTCTGTGTAAATTTTGTAATCAGAAAACAATCTGTTTCCAACCAGATTCGTGTGAAATTTGGGTGTCGACCCCCTGTCTAAAACGAATGACACGCAGGTCACGTGACAGGGTATACCATCCAAATTGTAACGCAAAATGTCTTATCGAATATTTGTCTGGTGGATACTTGCCGTTTCAGATGGATTTGGTATTTTTTTCTAATTTATACGATTTTTAATAACTTAATATCCCCTACTTTTTGTGAACAGTATATCTCTATAGCATCTGTCTAGTGTAATAGTAGTCCTTGATAAGTTAAATATTTAAGTGACAATGAGGTGTATCTGCATTCATGAATTACGGAGTTATTTCCACTGATGTTCAATATCTATGCAGCTACTAGGCTCAAGAACCACAGGGCGTAGAGTTTTGAAATTCTATAAATGTATTCACACCAGGTAGGCGGCAATCGAAAACGCTCGTGCAATCGAGGAACGCGGATCAAAACCCGTTAGAAACAGCGTTTTTGATTGCAAATTGGCGTCAATTTGCAATCGAAAACGATGTTTCTAAAGTTTTTATATCCGCATTAATCGATTGTTAAGAGTGTTTTCGATTGCCGCCTACCCGGTGTGGTATTTCTCATGGAAAAATAGATGATACGTATGTTATTCTTGTTAGCAAGATATGTCAAACAGTAATTTAGCTATGGCCTTGATATTTTGTAAACTGATTGGGTATGAAAACTTGAGTACGTGATTTACTTATGAGAGAATACCGTAAAATTTTATTGGAGTTTAATATGTCCCTGGTACATGTATGAATTTTTTCATTTATCTAATTTTTAAAATGCTTGACCTAAGAAGCTGAGTTTTGGTATAATGGTAGCCCTTGACAAGTAAAAAATCTTATTATAAGTTAGGTAACTATGTACTCATCCATTAGCGAGTTATTTCCCCTGATGTTCTATTATTATGCAACTTATTGGCTGTAGCCCCACTAGACCTTAGGAGAGTTTTGAAATTTCATAAATGGATTCCTTATTTTTTGTATTTTCCAAGTTTTGTGCCTTTTTAGAGTCATGCCCCTTTCTAAAAAAATGAGATGAATTTCTTCTAGCAAGATATCTCAGAAAGTATTTGAGCTATGACATTGATATTTGGTACACTGATTTAGTATGGGGACTAGATTAGCTGCTTATCTTGGGGAGATACCGTAAAATGTTGGTGGCGTTACGGCCCTTGTTTGAATTTTGCATCTTTCCGACTTCTGAACCGCTTGATCTAGGAAGCTGATTTTTCGTTATAAAAGTATTTCTACGTGCGTTTAATATTTTAGTGAATATTAGGTAACCCCTTTTTAGACTTAGACATTCTAAAGTTTGACACTCCTTTTCAGCCTTAGACATATTAAAGCTTGACACCTTTAGTCAGTCCTCCACCGCAACAATGCTGACCATAAAATTTGATCAACTTTCATAAGCATTTACCACAATAAATAATGTTTTTTTCGGTGAACCGCTAATGTTCTTGCTAACGAAAAATGTGATTCAACCTGAAAAAGGTGTGCGGTAAATAGGTCATCCCTGTTACTTATTCGGCGGATATATGTGTCATTCCTGTTACCACGGCCAACAACAGACTATTATATGCTATTTAAATTGTTCTGTTAGACACGGCGTATTCAAATTAGGCTATTTGAAAGAATTATAAATAGTCAAACACAACCACCTTTAATATTTTACATATTTAAGCATATTTAAAGTGTCATCCCTGTTACTTTTGCTGGGTAACAGGGATGACAGTAACAGAAATGACAAAAAGTATGCAAACTCACACTTACTTTGCTTTCTGAGAGCAAAAACTTGAAAATGTTTACACAATAATATTGATGTCCATCATACTTTTTCAGTGTTTGTATTTTTGTTTCTTTGCAGCATTTCATTTTTATAGAAAGATGGGTAAAGGGTTGACAATTTACCTGTCTTACTCACTACTTATTTAGATAATTGTTTCACATTTACCTCTAAGCAAACTTTGTGTAAAATATTTTTTTCTTTTTATAAAATTCGCGCTTCTTACCTCACACAAGTCCAGCCTAAGGTCAATTTCATGGGTAGTAACTCTGTCTAAACTACAACTGCAACTGCGTTAACAGAGTCTGACACGAACTGTGGAACATACCAAAACAAACATGACACAGCTTCAAATCAAAACCAAAGATTATACGATGCTTCTGTCATTAAATTTTGTAGGTCAGCATCATGTCTCTATTTGTTTTGTTTATACTCGCACTTTTTGTTAAACTGAAGTTCAACTTTCACTTTTTTGCAGTGGGACGACAAATATAAGGGGGTAGGTCTTACTTTATTTAAAAACGAAGTATGAGCAACTTCGTAAGTAGCCCAGTCACTGTTGTAAATGTTAGATAATCGGTCACTTTAATTAAAACATACTACCAAAGGCAAGGTACTGGAACTGGAAAAAAGATATACGAGTATTCAGGGGAGGGACAGGAATTCCTCAACTTTTGTAGAATGACTCATATACTTACCCTTTTAGTTTTGGACAAGATAAATGGTTCCCGGCCTTGCTTATCTACTTTTCTTCACCGGAAAGTGGTGCTGTCATTGTAAACATTTCCAGATGAACCTTGGAGAAAAATGTACCACGGCTTAGGTAAACTTGTGATAATATTATTCGCTTATAGGTACGAATTTTGAAGTATTTTTGCAAGTCTGATGTTTGAAGAGATAAAAACGTGTGTAACCATTCATTCTACACATCTTACCTCCACCATCATGTATGCCTGCTCTATGATCTGGAAAGGACTATATCGATTTGTTATGATATGGTTTGTTGTTGTTGTTGTTTTATTGTTTTACGACCACGGTAAACAACTATGGTCATATGGGGACGGTCGGTTACCCTAACTACATTATTCCTGGGCAGGCTTAGACATCTTAAGCGGTTAACCTATACTAAGTGCACGTACTTTCGCTAGTAACTGGCAACTGCCATTCATGAATCAGCGGAAGGAGAAACGAAAGTATGTGACCAGACCGGGTATCGAACACGAGACCTCTGGCTCTTGAGTCAGACGCACTACCGACTGCGCTACGCGGCCCGGCATAGAGATGGTTTAGAAAGAAAAAACGAATTTAAAATAGAAATAAAGATTTACTTTGAATAAAGCATATATATTAAATATATTGCTGCGATAGCTCATGAGTTGATTTCCCGGGTCATTTTTTTCTGCATTAAACGTTTCTGATGCTATACTCCAAAAGTTCCGGTTCACACATTATCGTTAGGATAAATATATTAAATTAATCAGATGCACCAATGTATTAAAACTACCATTTAACTTTTTCTACCGTAGGTTTGTTACTCCACTGTAACTTTTATTTTCAGCTGACCAATTATGTTATAGACGACTGTCTTACAATAGTAAGTATACTCTGCCAAAACATATTCATGTTAGCGTTGATGCATAACTTTGGCTAAACTCTTCCCATCGTCAGGTTTACAGTTATGTTTTTTTTTTTTTTTCAATTTGTACGTACAAATTATTTATACAAGATCTTTTGAATAAACAATGTTATATCACTTTTTTGTGTTATGGTTTTCTGATATTATTACAGTTTTAGTTTAAGTAAGACAACATCGTTCAGGTTTCAACGTTATCAAACCGACAGTATATCACTTTATAGGCAATGCCTATATTTCAGTGCAAATTTTTTGGCTTTTAATAGCAGCTGCTTTATTATTTCGAAGATATACTATTTTTCAACTTTTTGTTTTGCCTTTTCCCTTTAAATTACATGTAACTGTCTTAAAATTGAAAAAAATGTCAAAGTGAGTAGCTGGGGAAGGCCATCACTAAATATGTTGATTTATGATTTACCAAATATTATACCTTAGACTTAAATAGTCTCTGAGAAATCCACTGTATAAGCATTTTCCCATACAAGAGCATAACGCACCAAAATTGACCTTGTCATAAATTAAGTCTAGGTCAACGCACGGTCATGATTTGTGCAAACTATGATGGGCTTGAGTCCCCAAGCTACATACCAAGCCGCAAGATCATTGGGCCTTTGGTTCTGGAGAAGAAGGTTTTAGAAGGGGTTTTTACCATATATGGGCGTGACGGCCATCTTGGTCATGTGACCAATAGGGCTTATCCGGAAAATGCCAACTTTAACACCTGCATACCTAGCTCTTTGAAAATTCACATATTTTGTGGTCTCTGTGTTACTTAGAAATGCTGAAAATTTGAACTTGATATCTTCAATAGCTCTACAGTTATAGCGACTTAAAAATATATAAAATGCTGAAAATTTTAACTTGATATCTGGAATAGCTCTACAGTTATAGCGACTTAAAAATATATAAAATGCTGAAAATTTTAACTTGATATCTTGAATAGCTCTACAGTTACAGCGACTTAAAAATATATAAAATGCTGAAAATTTTAACTTGATATCTTGAATAGCTCTACAGTTATAGCGACTTAAAAATATATAAAATGCTGAAAATTTTAACTTGATATCTTGAATAGCTCTACAGTTATAGCGACTTAAAAATATAAAAAACATATAACGAAATGCTAAGAATGTACCTAGGTGGGTACAAATGAGCAATTTTCTCATACCTCGTCCTATTGTGTTGCCGTATAACATACTGCATAAAATTAGATTTTTATCCAAATGCTTTGGTATTTGGCAGCTTTGTTGGGGATAGGGTTTGGGATCTGATTCAGTCAGTTCCTGAAGTTCCTTTAACGATTTTACTCATGGAGACTTTGATGTCCCAGTTTTCAATTACTCAATTAATACGACCCATGAGCCGTTTCATCAGGATTTTCACTGTTTGCCCAGTTAATTTTGTTTAAAACAATTGACATATAAAGGAAACAATGCCACTGTCCGAATTTACCCGCTGTTCGAATTTACCCGACTTTACCTTATTTAGCAGATATAAAGTAAAATAGTAATACGTGTTACTACATCTATTTTTATTTTCAGATTTGTTTTTAACTGTATTATCTTTAACATTAAATTAGTTATCAACCATCAATGCAGAAATGGCTGACTGTTATTTTTTGTATTTTGTTTTTTGTTTTCATTTGCTAAAAAAATATTGATCTGCAACTACTATAATTACCAGTATGCACCATATTATAGCCAGAACTTCATCCTGAGGAGCAGTGAGTATGATTGCTGCTTCATTTATAAATCCCCATGTTACTCTAGGAGCCAAAATCGCCTATCTTGCCAAAATAAGGGTCGGAGGTGGCACCCTCTGCTATACTCAGTTTGAATGTATTTTTGAATAGTCTAAACCTTCAGAAACTAGGTTTGATTGTTCTGCTCACCTAATTTTATTGTCAAAATAGTCAAATTAAGCGATGGATATGACTTCCTATAGTGGAGCAATTATGATTCCAGGAGTGGCATAGAAAAGAGAGATAGTGGTCCACGTGGTGTACCATTAGTTTTTATATATAAAAATAATTGTCTTGATCTGTAGTGATCAGATTCAGCATTTGCCACCTTGGCAAACCTTGCATAACTCTGTAATGGGCAGTAATATACGTTACCTTATTAAATTTTAAGTATATGAAATAAGAATTGATGAGAAATATGCTGCAACGATTCAACTGTATCAAATGTCAATATTTTCTGTAAGAATAGCTAATATGCCATATATTAAGCTACACAGAAAACAATTAAAAACCTCGGGTCTGTTATTTTCGTTATAACAATTCATGTACCCCTTGAAAATTCAAAACATAATTTAAGTCTTTTATTTTTTATTCATTTTTTTTTACAAAGACGGTGATAAAATGACCCCAATATGGAATTTTCAATTTGTCTAACTGGCTCTTTTCAATAGCTTTCTAACAAATAAATTTGAGATTCGTAGTCTTTATACTTGGTCAACCATGAACTGTTGAACAAATGCACACCTATTCATTGTTAGTGGCTTCAAAGTCATTTTTCACGCAATTGTTTGACAAAACATAGCTAATAAGCTATTTAAAACTGAAAAATTTGACCTGTGTCATTAAGATCATACTAAACATGATACAACACAACAGTTTAAATCAGTTTCACACATGTCTTCAGCAAAGTAACGTAATTTTCAGATAAAAAGACTATCATTCACCCAGGAATACACTCTTTCGAGACATTACCTTTTAAACAACACAGTTGTGCTAAATATATTTATTATTTACCAAAATATCTAATTTTTGCATTGTTTAGTCGCCTACTCAGACAGCAAACAGTGTTGTTTACATGACAAGAAAAATTGAAATTGTCCCCCCCCCCCCCAAAAAAAAAAAAAAAATAAAAAAATAAATAAGAAGCGCTCATGAATTATTCTGTACATGGAAAAGTACTAAATCTATTTATATTCATTAATATCTTAATGATTTTTAAGAATCACACAATACAAACTTAGTTTTAATAAATTACTTTTTGAACTCAGAAAGGTAACATTTGTAACTTTTATTTGAAAATATTTCTTGAGATTAAATGTTGCAAATTCCAAATACGCCAAGGCCTTATTAGTTTGAGTTATTTTTACATGCATTTGAAATCTGTTTAAATCTACCGTATGTAATTTATCAGTGATATTTCCAAGGCGGTTCATTCATTGTGATGTTATGATGTTACAGTTTATGCTGTCCACTTTTCTATTGTCTTTACAACACTGGTTTATTTTGTCTTTTAATTCGTCATTATCCTGTTGAAAGTAGACGTTTTGTGTGCTTGGTTATGTTGGTGTAAGGCTAGTTTAAAGGTTATCTGCATGGAATGGGCCGCATGTTTATTTTGCTACTTCTAGTATTATTTGAGTACTTGTCTTTTTACTGTATATTACTATTTCTAGTTTGGTGTCATGGGAGGTTTGTGACACCGATTGAACCCATTCCTGATAGCTGCCAGTTTACACAAATTTACCTGTTTTGACCTTTTCTTTTAAAAACAATATTAAAACCATGTTTAAAATATTTCGGCCGTTTAGCATATATTTAAACAAAAGTAACGTATGTAACAGGTTGTTTGGCAGGACAGGGATCTCCACCTGTCAGACGGCCCGTTGTATCTGTTGAGTCCTCGTCTTTGCTTCTTCATGGTGTTGAAATTTGATTTATGTGTTTACCGTGATGATTCATTGACGAGTTAGAGGGTTATCATGCGAACCGAACAACCAACTAAATGTTTTGTACCACTTCAGAAACTGAGGGTGAGGTTGGGCCTGTAGAATCGATTTAAGCCCCCCAGTAATTCATTACTGACCGTTCCAAGGCGGTAGTTCTGTTGTGGTTCTTTGTTGCCTGTTTTTGGTGTCAGAGTTTCTGTGATGTTTTACCTTATGTATGTTATTATTATTTTTGGTTCGGTTTGGGTTGCTGAGTGGCCACCTTTTGGGAACAAGCTGCTCACTCGGTTGGCCATATGTTCTCTGTATCTTGATTATTTGTAATCTCAGTTGTTTCCAACTATGGTTTGAGGGCTGGATTTGGATTTTGATTGTTTCAGTTCCTGGTCTTTGCATACTTTTTACTTTTAAAAGTAAGTGTTATTTTTACTCCATTGCAGCTAGTGTAAATTGCCATGTGTCTACGGCAAAATGCTTGCCTGTACTTCATTTAATTGAAAAAATATGTGTATTTGATCGTAAGGGATTATTTGGGCTCATTCAGAGTCAGTTTTAAAAGAAGAAAAAAAGAATTCAGCCGAAGCTGGTGCTAGGGGGGCATCGGCAACATTATAACATTCTATTCCCAGTCACCGAGGTTGATATCTTTGTTTCCTGTGATGCATTCTTTGTTCCCAGAGAATTCTCATTCAAAATTTAGCTAAGCTCCTATCGTTTCAAGAATTTTAGGTGAATGGATACAATATTACGCTGAAATAACTGCCACGTTTACCTTACCTTCCTTTCTTAATGGGAGTAAACTGTTAAAAGAAAGAATTTGCTTCTTTAGGAGAAAAGTGTTCCTGTTAAAAGTAAATCTTATTTTAAGAAGGTTAAATAAGCCACAGAAGCAAATAGGAGGTCGAAAATATTGTTTCCGTTCTAACAAACTGCAGTAAAACATTGAGGTGTGTCCTTTAACATTAATACAGAATTATTTCCATGACATATTTGCAGATCATTTAGAAATAAGGAATACATGTGATAAAGAACATGGCAGATTCCTGGCAAGTGCACATGATATTGTCTGGGCAAGGATGATATGATTATGATATTATCAAAATGATCTTATATTAATCGAGTCAATGATAATTCACTTACTTTTTCATATGTATGATAGTAAAAAGGTAACGAACAAAACATTTAAATGCAAACGAGTTGTCAGATTAGGTATTATGGTGTTTAATGATATTGGTATATTCTGTTTGCAAATTCAATAAGATGAAGCATTGAAGGTTCCTCAATTCTCGGAAGGAACCCTTTTATTGTTAAGAAGTTGGCTTGTTTACCATCATCTAGCAATATGGTCACCTGAATAGCTGCCCATTATGCTTTCTGTTTTGTTTTATAATATAAAATATAAAGTTGGTAAAAATATATGTTTTGGCTGTTTTCAGTGACCACCTGTTTGAGAAAAAGCTGTTCATTCAGTTTACCGTGCATGTCTTTCGTGAACTTTTTGTCAGTTTGTGTGTGTGCTTTTTTTCCTTTGGTTTAAGGGCGGGATGTGGGATCTGATTGTATCAATTCCTGATCGATGCCTATTATTTGCTTCTCATATTAATTCTCGGGTTACCAGGTGCAGAAAATAACCGGTTTTAAGCAAAATATCTAAAACAGGCATAATGCCAATGCAAATTAGGCGCTGTATAGAACTGTACTTATGTTACTGTTACACGCTTTGTTAGTAACAATTTGAAGCAATAAAATGGGTATATCAAATATTCAAATCTCTTCAGAGAGTTATAGTTATACTTCTGTAATGTTACCATTAAGAAGCCTTATGTTTTGCTTTCAACATTTGATAATTACTTCAGGACGTGTTACTTTCTGCTCCAGATTACTCAAGCATGAATATAAAAACTTTTTAACAGTAAAAGGATAATCTTATAACTCTTTTATTGTTGAATGTTGTATACGTTACCATTTTTGACTACCAAACCAGGAGTTTAAAAAAGTGATTTTTCATTGACTTGATTCAAAAGTCATTTTCATAATGAACTGAAAGTAATGACAATATGCCATAACCATATTGCCCATGGCTGGACAATATCATCTGCACTTTCAAGAACAGAATCAATGAAATCAAATCTGCTTTGTTCTTTATCGCAGGTGATCTTTGCTTTAAGATTATCGTCAAGCATGTCCTAAAAGTCTGGTGGAATGATAAAAGCTTAACTTAATTCCAAAAAAGAAGGTTCTCCGGAAGTAAGTTATGCATCAGAGAAAACACTACATTAATCTCGGTTTGGCTGAGTGCGTTTTCGGTAATGTAATGTTGCTACACTCCCAATGTCCCCTAGCAACAGCTCGAGCTAAGTTCTTTTTTTTTCAAACTGATTCAGAATGAGCCCAAATGATCCTAAACATGATTTTCATCATGATGAAGTAAGAGAGAGAGTTTTTCGTTCTAGCCACACGTCTCTTTACATTTGTGGCAGTAGAGTAGAATAACTCTTACTTTTTAAACTGTTATATACGTTACTTTGGTGTAAATAAATGCGATAAGGCAAAACATTTTTATTAATCTTCAATTTTATATAAAGTTTTTAAAGGAAGGGTCAGAACAGATAAAACAGTGTAAAAGGCAATGTTTAGGAATTGATTCTATCCGTGCAACAACCAACCCGCGATACCAAACTGGAAATAGCACCGAAAAGGTAAAGTTATAAGACAAGTAGTAAGACGGTACTATGGGGTAGTAAAATAAGCTTGCAGCCCAAAGTCTGTGTTGATGTATTATCACTGAATACCTGCAGACCACAATTACATGTAAGTATTATTAGGGCAAAGAGTAGGCGTTTGACCTGAAATGGTGTTTGTTTACATGTTTCATTTAAATATTACATTTCTTTGTACTTTTTTTCTGCATGGGGTAGCATAAATCGTTGTATATATACACAATACCATGCCAGTCACTTTTGAGTGCGGAACATATTTTGTTAGTTTCTTGGACATTTAAATCTACCGCTATGCCATTTAATGGACGAAATTATTGAGGGTTATCTCATTGAACAATTTAGCCTACATGTTTCTCAAGTGGGTGGGGTAAATTCATATAGAAAAATGCTAAAAGAATAAAGCGAAGAGTCGTTTTGATGCATTATGGCTCTTATTAGTAACACCTGTATTGAAACGATATCTCTAGAGCAGGAAAAGAATGGCATTGCTGCAAAATATGACTTCCGCTGAAGTGCATCAATGTAACAATACATGCCTTAATGGTGTTGATTTCAGCCATAGGGTACCAAGGAACGCATGTGAATTAAAGCATCATGACAATAAAATTTTGAGAGCAGAACAATCAAACCTCCTTTCAGAAGGTTATGGCTAATAGAAAACGTAGTCAAACCAAGGATAGCAGAGGGTGCCACCTCTTTCAATTTTTAGCTGACTTGGCTCCTAGAGTATGTGTTATATGAGCTGCATCATTGCTTCGCAAATAATTATTCTTATCTAACACAAAATATTTACCTCCATGCATATAAGACATTCACTACTGTTGCAAAAACAAAGCATTAACTTATTAGTTTTATTGTGTGTATCAATGGAGGAAAGCAATCTTTTACCTCCACCAAATTATTTATGAGGAACAGCTGTGCGTAATCGCTAGCAGAATATCCTCTATACCAAATACGATACCTTAGACTTAAATAGGTTTTGAGCAATCCACTGTAGAAAAGCATAACATACCAAAATTGACCGTATCATAAATAGCTCAACCAACGGTCATCATTTGTAAGGGAATTGAACTGAACTGAACTCATCATTTGTACACACTATGATGAGCTCGAGCGAGTGCTCAATGATACATATTAAGTTTCAAGGTCATAGGCCTTTCCGTTCTGGAGAAGAAGATTTTTGAAAGGTTTTTACGATATATGGGTATGGCGGCCATCTTGGTCATGTGACCCAGATACCCTGAACAAACTTTTGTTCCCCCTACTCATGGAGGCTCCACATGAAATTTGGCTTTGATTGGCTCAGGGTTTTGGAGAAGAAGACCTTAGAAAATGGTGGACGGATGACGGACGGACGACGGAGACATTGGTATACTTAAAGCTCACCTATGAGCCTAAAGGCTCAGGTGAGCTAAAAAATAAGGAAAGAAAAAACAATTTGTATTTTCTTTTAATTCTTCTTATCATTTATATACACTTGTGCGCAGTGTAATACCGATCCATTTTCAAAAGACAGACAAGAGTGACAAATGCAACAATATAACAGACAAACATTTGTGTTAGTGAGCATAATAATTACTTCCACATTTTTAAAATACTGGCGCCGGTTCTAAATGCAACAATGGAATAAATGATAATAGGCTACCTGAATTTAAATAGTTTACTGGTGATAAATTAAAAAACATTTTAATTTGTCCACCTCGGCCGTTGTCTTGATTATCGTTACTGTAGTCCACGCTTAGAATTTAGAAACTCCTTTATATCAATGTCATTTTGAGGTGGATCACCGTTTTAACGTTTTGAGCTAACTAGACTTGAAAAAGACAAAAGTTAATGTCGATACCATATCATCATTGAAAACGCTGGAGGTTCATTCTGTTAACCATGGGAAATGTTCCATCATGATATCAGGCCCCGAGGTTATAAAACGTTTTCAGGCTCAACTCAGCTGAGCATGAAATTTTACCTGTTTATAGATAGGAAATTACTTATAAGTTCAGTTGTTTTCATGCTCAGTTTAGCTGAGTACAAAATTTTCTCTGCTTATGAATATGAAAATGCCAACATTAGTTGGCATTTTCATACTTATTAGCAGAGAAAATTTCATGCTCAATTCAGCTGAGCATAAAGAATTATAATCTCGGGGCCTGAATATCAGAATAAAATGCTACCAAAAAAACCGGTCACCTTCACTAAGAGTTAATATAACGACACTCATAAGGTTCTGAGTCTTTGCTTTCTGCATATTTCATCTTGGCGTTCGAACAATGTTTCCCTGTGTTACGACTTGGCAGTAGTAACAAGAAAGATGGAAGTAAACCAGCAACAAGTCTGTTTTAAAACTTAACAAAATCTATTTACATGTAGGCCTACACCAAAATAAAACAGTCATTAATTAATCAAGAAAATGGTATTTACAGTACCTTAATTTATCCTGAATTTATCCTAATTTGTCCCTCAGAATATTTAAAACACATGTCCTTTAACAGTTTCTGATTCTGATCCCAGAAGATAAAGTCAGTTGTATGAGCCCAATATTTCCGAATTGAAGAATATCTCCAGGAATGAAAATCACAAAGTAATTCAATATATTTAAACATTTAGGAATTAACCAGAGATAGATTTTAGTAAAAAATCTCTGTTCTGACATAATCTTAAACAAGAAGATTCTTAATGTTTACAAATAAAAGTTCTACTGTTTTCTTCAGTACTAAAATAGGTTATTCTAGAAAATTCTCGAACTATCTTGAAAGTTCTCTAATTTTCCTGAAGCTTTCATAACATTCTTTTGACAATGAAGAGCAATTTCCAGAACCTTCTAGACAATTCTTTCTATTTCAGGAACATTCTAAAGTTTCCCTTATTCTCTAGAATGTTCTAAAGTACAATGTAAGCAACTTGTTTATTTCAGACTTGGAAATCATGGTTATAGAAACTATTTACAACATTTAAACACCATATTCATAAACTTCCCCCATTCAAGGAAAAGAAAGTTTTATTAAATAAAACTTTTTACATGATGTCTGGATATGCACTGTGGTGTATATAAGTTTTCAATATAATTTTTTTCTAACAAAATTATATTGAAACCTATATACACCACAGTACAGATCCAGACATCATGTAGAAACAACCAAATTTAAGCTCTTGCAAGCACATCTGGGATAATATTGTGCTTCCCTCTGATATGTCTGATGTCTAGATGAGATGTCAACATGAGACTCCACTTGAGTAACCGCTGATTCTTGTTCTTCATTTGGTTTAAGCATATCTTATTGTTTTTTTATTACAATTCATATACGAACAAATAAAAACAGTACAAGCTTAGAGATTGGAACGGAATCTAGAAATGCTTACCGAGTTCCTCTCCCTGACATGGAAAATTTGTTCACAATGTGGCGGAAGCTGTACATAATAAAGATATATTACATTTTAACCCAAATTTTAGACTACATACAATAGTAGAAAGGATATAATTAAGCATAACTCCAACTAATCATTAGAAAAAAATAATCAATGGAAAAATAGCACTTATAAAGTTACAAAATGTCACAGAAGAGCATAAGAAGTAAAGAATCTAGATCTGTATGATTGTCTAAATATATGCACCAAACAATGTTAGGAGAAAAAAAATAAAAAGGAAAATCTTTAAGAATCAGGAAACAAAAAATAACTCACCAAAGGAGGGAAAAAATACAAGACGATATGACACACAGAATTGAGTGAGAGGAGACGGATCACAAAATTATGTCCGCCAGTCTTAATTTACATAAGGTGGAATACATTTTATGAATGAAGGTCAGTGGATTGTGATCACTGAAGATAAGGTGGAAAACATTTTATGAATGAAGGTCAGTGGACTGTGATCACCACTGAAGACAATAATTGGTGTGGTTGAAGAAGATAAGTACACTTCAAATTGCTGAAGAGCAAGAATGAGAGATAAACATTCTTTCTCAATAGTAGAGTAATTTTTTTATGTTTGTTAAACTTTTTAGAAAAGTACCAAACAGAGTGATCCACACCATTATCGTCTTCTTGAATCAAAACATTGCCTGCACCGACATCACTGGCATCTATGGCCATCTTAAATGCTTTGTTGAAATTTGGTGCTAAGAGTTCTGGAGCACTCCTAAGTATGGCCTTAAGCTTATCAAAGGACTTTTGGCCGTCTTCAGTTAAAATATATTTCTTTCCTTTACCTAGTAAATTTGTCAAGGGTTCTGTAATTACAGAGAAGTTATTACAGAATTTCCTATAGTATCCTGTCATACCAAGAAATTGCATCAGTTGTCTTTTGCATGTGGGTACAGGAAAATCTGAGATATCTTCCATATTTTCTACAGGTTTTACCTGACCTTGACCCAAAACTTGCCCTAAAAAAGTAACTCTTTTTCATGCTCGGTACTGTGATACATCCTCCAAGTAAGAATATCCCCTGTAGCAACCGATTATGTCTTCGAAATCTCTTCAACCCAGTAAATACATCTTTTCTCACTCTCCTCTATTTACTTCGCTGTGTAGACGAGGTTAATGTTGTTAGGTTTTACCATATTTAGCCCGAAAATAAGAAACAGTATCATCACGAGACATTCCTTCCATAGCTTTTCTGCGCTCAGCAATTATTGTGGCAACTCTTTCCGTCACAGAGCCTTCCTTTGCACGGAAACGCGACGATATCTTGCTCTTTACAAAGTCGAAGATGGACTCGTCCGCAGAAGTTTTTGAATCTCTCATCGTATTTCCTAAACAAGGACTTGTATGCCTACGTCCATTGTTCTTATGATCTACACTTGTAGAATATTTTATTCTGTAAGATACTGCTGATGCTCTTCTTCCAGCAGACTTCAGTGATCTTCTGCGTTGCAGCGAAATGCTCCTTTTGAACGTCCGTACTTTGTCAATAATAACATCACTGACAGATGATCTTGCTTCATCATTGCTAGGCACATCATCGTCATCGTCATCATCTCCCGTTATACTACGTGGAAGTTTACTTTTTACAATGTCAATGAAAGAACTGTCTGACCAATGATTTCTGCTTGCTGTCGCCCGAAATTCACTCACTGATCTTTCCAAGTTTGGACTGGTGTAACGCCGCACGCCATGACCATGTTCTCTAGTGCCCCATGCATTCTCGTAAACGTTAGCTGATGATTGATTTCTAGTAAGTGAAGCTGATTTCCGTCTACTGAAGGAGAAAGTACGGGTAAACGGTTCTGCATCGTTAGTAAATACGTCGTCTAGATCTGTCTGCTCGTCGCCTTCACAGCTAGAGACTGACAATTTTCCTAGCAACTCGGTGAAAAACTTCATTTTTGCTTTGTATTGCTACCAACAGGCTTGAGAGTTGACAACTGGCATCAAGTGAATTCTGTTTCTTTAAATAATAATGCACTCTCACGTGTGTCCACGTGAGTCCAAGAACTCATAGAATTCAATATGTTTACCATTATCAGGCCCGTACTTTCATTAGCGACTTAATTATCACAGTCCTGTTTTGTAGATATTGTTTACACGAGAAATACCTTTTATTTTTGTTTTCCTTCTTCAAACTAAAAAAGGTATTTTGATGTATCTTAGCATAAACATATTTTTATGAGTCAGTAAATTCTGCCTGCTACGTCTAATCGATCGTGCGCTCAAACGTTGATTATAATTCTAACACAGTGCGCCTATAGAAGCAATGGAAAGTTACTGTGTTTTATTCTGCAACAATTCACTGTTTCGGAGCGCGTGAGTCTAATTGCTGACGTCACTGTGATTACTGACGTAATTTTGTGACGTTTTGAGACGTTAGACGGTGTAACGTCTCTTTTTCTTTCTAAAATTCTAAAAAACCGTACATTTATCTTAGATACAGTTTAGAATATTGGCGGGAGAATGATCGCGCTGGCAGGAAGGTTGGGAGAGTTTGAATGAAAAGAATAGTTTTTCGGCGTTTTTGGGTGTTAGAATCGAAATAGTTCAGCTCTAGCATTGAATTGTTGAGTGATAATTCACTGTTTGTCGGTCAGTTGTAAGTAGATATATCACTCGCGCTCCGCGCTCGTGATATGATCGACTTTACAACTGACCTCCAAACAGTGAATTATTACTCAACAATTCACTGCTAGGGCTGATCTATTTCTTAAATCATTACTAAGAATCAGCTTTATTATAACGCAGTTTGAACGTTTGTTACCGACAACGAAATTGTGAACGAAATATTATTTCAAAGTTGTGTGTCTAAGTAAAAGATTTCAGAAAAAAAGAACAAAAGGAAAAACTTAACACGAAACTCTAATGCAACTGCTGTCCAAATTTCTAAGCCTGTGGCCGTGACCTTAGGGTGGCAGCAGCATCCAGGTGATGCAAACTCATCAGTGTTCATCCTATAGTAACAATAAGCATATGAGTCGCGACGCGAGAAAACCAACAATGTGGTTGTGCGCCCAGCGCAGACTCAGATCAGCCTGGGCATCCACCTAGTCTGATCAGACTCTTCGCTAAAGCCTAAATGGGTAGCTGAGAGTCTAAGCTAGCTTCATGCGGACAGCGAAGACTCTGATCAGACTGGGCGGATGCCCAGGCTGATCTGAGTCTGCGCTGGTCGCACAACCACATTGTTGGTTTTGTCGTGTCGCGGCTCATATGAAGAAGCTCCATTTAAGACTTTCAAGAAAACAGAGGAAAAGAAAAGTAAATAACACGAAACTTTATAGCGCATCTGTTGTCCAAATTTTTAAGTCTTTGGCCGTGAACTTATCACAACAGCAGCATCTAGGTGACGCAAACTGATCAGTATCCAACCTGTAGTAGCACTGTAACACTAAGCACATGATTGTGAAGAAGTTTGTTTTTTTTGTGTGTTTTTTTTTCAGAAAAAACAGAACAAAAGCTGAAACTTTACACAAAACTTTAACGCAAATGTTAACTAACGGACGAAAGGACGGAAAGATGAAAGCTACACACCCCTTGACATACTTCGTATGCCGGGGGTATAACTAAAGTCGAACAGTCTATCACTTCGCTTTAAAAACCGGCTTGTACCGCGTGGCTGTACAAGTGTATGATATATACCCGAAAAAATATTAAGGGTTCAAACTTTTACCCTGCGATTTCTTGAACATTACAAAACATTAAGTAAAATAAATTATTTCAGTCTTTCGTTTCATTCATTTTGCAAGTTTTGTTACACATGAAGTTTGAAACTATAGTCTTTATTTTGACCAAGTCCAGACTTCAATTCACACTACCCTCAAAATCAAAGTGGTCAGAAGTCCATAAAAAAAAAATTCACCAAAATTTTCGATTTCGCCAGTTCATGATTTTTTTGCAAAATTGCTCGAAGGTCAGCAAGCTGTAACAAGTTTAAAACTCATAGCAATTTTAGAAGTATTGCCCGACCAAACTGACACACCATCAATTCTCTTTGGGAATTCAAACTACTTCCATTTTAGGGGTAGTTTGACTTAAAGCCTGGTCTTGGTCAAGACAGAGGCTATGGGTTCAAACTGCATATGTATAAAACTTGCAAAATGAATAAAATGGAAGGCAGAAATGATTTATTTTACCAAATGTTTGAAATGTTCCAGAAACCGCAGGGTAAAAGTTTGAGCCCTTAACACTGATTCTCAAGAAAGTGTAACTTTTGGGTGGTTAAAAAATCGAAAAAGTAAGCAAGTCATATAGAGATATTTCACTGTCATTTCACAATTTTGGTATCTCACGGAGCTAAATCTAAAGTATTGCACAGTAAATATCGGGTGAATTCAGATAACGAGAGACAACGTGAAGACACTAAACTTTCTCTCGAGTATTCTACGAGTCGTGTATACCTATAGACTTGAAGCAATTACTGGAAGTATAAAGGTATAATCCAGCGAAGAGGCAAGTGATTTTGTTTAGGACGAAGTTGAGCTCTAGAAATCTTCACTCTGTTATTTTTGAAAAAGCAAATTGCTCTTCCTCTACCAAAAAGAAGCAATACGACCTCATTGTACTTAACTAACATGAAAGAAAACTATTCCTGCAAAACACATAAAGTTAAAGATTTGAAATCCTCAAGGAAAACTCCTGTTTTAAACTTTAAAACGGCAATCTGTCTGTATAAAACGCATATGCTTTATAGACTTCTAGAACGGTTACACTGATATTCATGTCTTCTGTACTGTCCCGTAAAATACACGATCTTAAAATGTGACAGTGAACTGTTTGTGTTTAGATACAAATATTAACATAAATGGCTAAATGCGATATTGTTACATGAACAAGTTCTATGTTTGACCACCGAGAAGTGTTTGCGTTACGATTTGCCGGCCTGTTTGCTTTCTTATGTCAGAAGTACTGCTTTGCATTTCAAGTTCTTTTTCTCAGTTCTTAAATAGAAAAATTTGAAATCTCAATAGTTGTCATATGAGACTTTCCGACAAGAATATTTCAAGATGCATGCATCTACAGGTCAAGCATCTTTGACTTGTATATACTTTGTTGTAATATGACAAAATATTACCATAAAATCATCTTATTAAGGCAGTGAAGCTTGTTTTAAGCTTGTAATTTACGGGACATTAATGTTGTATTTGATCGCACAATTTCTCCAGTCTTCCCACTAAGAAAATATTCCATTTGTGAGGAAAATAACACTTATATAACACTTATAGATAACTAAACCGCAGAAGAACATCATTTCTAGCGCCATATAAATTGTGAATTAGGCAATTTATTTTTGCAGAATTGAAATTTAACCAAATTTTCCAAGAAAACAAATTAAAATTACAGATAAAGAGAACATATTACTCAGTCTAGGGCAGAGAATAAAGACACATATATTATAATTAATTTAAAACATAATTTCTAATCCTCAGGTTTGTCGGAACGATTTTTCTTTAAAGAACTGCTATTAAATGTAACTGTATTTTACGGGACACGTTTCTGTATTATACGGGACTGCTCGAACGTCGATTTATTGCCTAAAAACAGACCATAGTGCATCAGTGTTTCATTCTAATTGCCCAATACAATCAGTGGAAAATATTTAGAGCATATATGGACGTATCAAATTCAGTTTAAGAAGTAGGTAAATACTAAATGAATATTTTGTTGAATCAAGAAATCATAATATGAAAAAATCAAAAACTAAAAATTTCTCCCATGTTTTCAATCTTTTTCAGCTTCCGATTGGCCGTTCATGTGTACATTTTTAAATGAATAAGACAATGTGCCCTTTTTATGAGTGTATAAGCTTCTTGCTGGGTCCATTCCTGTACTACTCAGAACTACTGTCCCGTATAATACGTCCCGTAAAATAATTTTATGAAACGTGAAACTTATTTTCTACGAAGCATATTCGTTAAGGGTTACGATAGTTGTCCAAAGACCAGTAAGGGTTGTCTCCTTTCTACGACAGGCAATAGGTGTCTTTCTTGTTAGTATACTGGGTGACTTTGGCTTGACTCGTAAAATACATTTGAAAAATTACGTTTTTTCAGAATACTAAGGACGCGTCAAAACAAAATTTGAATTTTATAGATAGTAAAAAACTATTTATGGCCTGTCAGACTGACTGAATATGACCTCCTTGATGAAAAAACAAACATTGTTAGCCTCATCCGAAACTTCGGAATGCATTGTTAATGCTTGGGCTCGTAGAATACACAGAACTCAGTGACAAGAAACGGTCATGAGTTAAACAAAGCATTGTGTTCCAACGTATACCCATTAATCACTAGTCGAAAGAACTCGATAAAGCCAACTTTCCAAGTCAAGACTATTTGCTTCACGCCGAAAGTTTTCAAAAGATTTTAAGGTAAATATTGACATCTTTAATTATGACATGCAAAAAATAGGGGGGTCCTTCAGTATCAGGTATGATAATGTGAGCATTTCCGTGTATTTGAATCAATATTATAACTTAAATATTTTAGGTAGTAGCAGAAATTTCAGAGCAAGCACTTATTTGATTTAATCGACAACTCAAAATAAAATTATACATGCGTTTAAAGCCATGACACCATTCGTTACACTTTCTTGAGAATCAGTGTTAATACCTTCGGCTAGCCAATACCCTGTAACATTGCCCCCGCTATATTGAATTCTCAGAAGTACAAGTTTCACTGGAAATAAGACTTAAGCAGTTCTAATATATATGTGGGGTATTTAGGTTGGACGCCATTTGTCAAGAAATCTTGGCTCCAGCCGAGCATCTAACCTGAAACCCTTCGATGTACAAGGCGACTTGAACCGCAAAGCAGTGCATGGTATGATACACCTAACCTATACTCTGTAACACAGATTTGAGCAAACAGCGTTGACCAAGATCACAATTTGCTTAAAGGAGCAATCTGATATGGGTTTCCTATTTTGTATGCATATTTTGACGAACTTAGTTTTTCATTGTAAAACCAAACTGGTCAAGTTTTAGGACAATTACAGTAACTATTTTAGGTACCTCAATTTCTTAGGATTTTTACGGTGCCCTGTACTCTTATGCTTTACATAAGCCGCGACACGAGAAAACCAACAAAGTGACATTTACGCCCAGCGCAGACTCAGATCAGCCTGGGCATCCGCCCAGTCTGATCTGAGTCTGCGCTGTCCGCAACCCTTATCTATCCTTTAAGGACAAAGCGAAGACTCTGAACAGACTGGGCGAATGCCCTGGCTGATCTGAGTCTTCGCTGGGCGCACATGCCACTTTGTTGATTTTTTTCGTGTCTCGGCTCAATTATCTGTCTGACAAATAAGGGTAAATTCACTAACACAAGAATACATATTCAAATAAGGGTAAATTTACAAACGCAAGAATACATATTATCTTCGAATTTCAGCCCGGCATTTGTCAGGCGCAGGTCTAA
The DNA here is from genome assembly GCA_963989385.1 of Ctena decussata. NCBI lineage: Eukaryota > Metazoa > Mollusca > Bivalvia > Lucinida > Lucinidae > Ctena > Ctena decussata. Next base: position 15,744,684 of record OZ022498.1, read on the forward strand.
GGATAAAAGCAGAAGGGAAATTTCTTACATCTAGCGCCATCAATTGACTTTCATTTGGGGGTAGAAATCGAAATTTTTGAATCAACGACGTTACATACAGGAACATACGAGATCTGGCCATGACCTCTCCAGCACAGCTACGTCTCCCGACACCAAACAGGAGTCAAACTCTCTGGTGCCGGGAGCAAATTACCGTCCACATCAAGGAAGCGTTCTGGTCGAAAACCTTCAGGATCACCCCAGATATCTGGATCCCGATTAACTGCCCAAAGATTTGCTAAAATTCGTGTGCCTTTTTGAATCTTGTAACCTTCAAACTCGCAGTCCTCCATGCATTTGTGTGGTATGGTAAAAGGAACTATATTTGCTACTCTTAAACACTCCATAATAACTGCTTCTGTATATGGCATGTTAGCTTTGTCACTCAGGGCTGGCAGTCTGTTTGTCCCAATTAAGACTTTGTAAGACTGTTCCTCCAGAGCAAATTTCATAGTTGTAGGGAATCTCCTTTATAGAAATTTATCCTTAGCAACAGCATAGCAACAACTTAAGTCGTTTTATGAATACGGCCCCTGGGCCGATCACCGCTTCAACAAGACCTTCCATTTGATCATTATTAAACCAGGATGAACCTTTCTCAATTTCTTCTTTCTGAATTCTGATAAAAGCATCGACCAGACCTCTTTCTATCTTGCGCGAATAGCTTCTTTGATATGGTTTCAAATATCTGTCCCTAATTGGTTCTCTGCACTTAAGAATGGCTAAGTAGACCCGTTGGAATTTTCCCGGCAAGAAACGAAGAAATGGAAAACTAGACAAGACACGCTCAATCAGTGGTGTCATTGATCCAGAAGTAGTTTTGATAAAGTGCCATACAATTTTATCATCATTCTCTGACATTGGTTCACCACACAGAATAATCGACACTAAGTTTCCTAGGGAACGTTCAAATATTGGACCTGGGTCAAAATCCTTCCCTTCAAATTGTTTGATTCTGTCAATTAAACCAAAAATCTCAGTTTTGACAGCATGCTCAAATCTTGGCACACCGTCCTCGTATAGGTGAAGAGCTGTGTGAAATGCTATACGTAGTTGGAATAGTGTATCATTATATCGCGATGAGACTATTCCTGAATAATTATTTTGACAATATTTCCCGACAAATGATTCTGGTCGATCATTAAATATCTTCCCATACTTATCACTCGAAAATGCCTTCAGATTCAAATCTGGCGAACTCAAAACCACCATGTTTGAACCCAATAGATTACAGGTAAAATTGGTCCAAACTGTTTACTCCAGTCATCAAGGGTGAAATAGAACTTCTCGGGGTTGACCTGCAGTAAATTTCCGATTACGGGCCACCCTTTTGGCCCTTTTGGTAAAGAGCTGATCTGGTTGTTTTCCACTAATAAAACTATAACCCCCATGTCAATCTTGAAGAAAGACGTAATATTTCTAACTAACAAGGTCTACGTTGTTCTCTAAGGCATTCACAACGTTCGGAAAACAAATGAAATTCTGTTTTGCAAGCACATGATCATGTTCGGATTTCAGCTCTGCATCTGTAGGGCGGAGGTCTCATTACAACAGCAGAAGGGAAATTTCTTGCATCTAACGTCATTAATTGACTTTTGTTTGGGGGTAGAAATCTAAATTTCTGAATCAACGACGTTACATACAGGAACATACGAGATCTGGCCATGACCTCTCCCACACAGTTGCGTCTTCCGACACCGAACAAAAGCCAAGCTTGGCGGAGCTTATTCTCCGGTGGAAGCAAGCTACCATCCGCATCAAGGAAGCGTTCTGGTCGGAAAACTTCAGAATCACCCCAAATATCTGGATCCCGATTAACTGTCCACAGATTTGCTAGAATTCTTGTGCCTTTTCGAATCTTGTAACCTTCAAACTCACAGTCTTCCATGCAGTTGTGGGGCAAGATAATAGGCACTATATTTGCTATTCTTAAACATTCCATTATAGCTGCTTCTGTATATGGCATTCTAGCTTTGTCACTTAGGACTGGCAGTCTGTTTGTCCCAACAACACTCTCAATTTCCTGATATATTCGGTCTGCACAAGAAACGTTGTTAATGAAAGCAAGAAAAATTGACGTCAACGCAGATATAGTTGTCAAAAGACTTGCAGCTATCGCCGCTTCTACAAGTCCTTTCATTCGATCATCATTTAACCATGACGAGCCTTTGTTCATTTCCTCTTTCTGTATTCTAATGAACGCATCAACAAGGCCTCTTTCAAGATCAGGTGAATATGTCCTTTGATATGGTTTCAAGTATCTGTCTATAACTGCATCCTGTGTTTTGAGGAGTGTAAGATATACATGTCTAAATTTTCCGGGCAAAAGTCGAAGAAATGGAAACGTAAACAAGATGGACTCAAGAGTTGGCGTAAGTGAATCGACAGACGTTTTAACATAGTCCCAGACAACTTTCACATCATTATCTGACATTGGCTCACCACAAACAAGAATTGACACTAAGTTTCCTAGGGAACGTTCAAATACTGGACCTGGATCAAAATCCTTTCCTTCAAACTGTTTGATTCTGTCAATCAGACTAGCAATTTCAGTTTTGACAGCCTGCTCAAATCTTGGCACACCGTCTCCGTACAGGTGAAGAGCAGTGTGGAATGTTCTACGTAGTTTGAATAACGTGTCGTTATAGTGTGTTCCTACTATTCCAGAATTATTGAAAGTGCAGTATTTTCCCACGAAAGATTCTGGTCGATCATTAAATATTTTCCCATATTTTTCACTCCCGAAGGCCTTCCGTATCGAATCTGGTGAACTTAAAACTAGCACGTTGTTTCGCATAACATTACATTTAAATATCGGTCCAAATTGCCTACTCCATTCATCCAGGGTGAAATGGAACTTTTCCGGGTTGACTTGCAGTGTATTACCGATTATTGGCCATCCTTTTGGCCCTTTTGGTGAATTTCTTTTAAGCTTCCAACAAAGGAAAAGAAGCGTAACAAATGATACGAGAATAAGCCACATAGTGAGTCAATCATTCATTTCTGGAAGACAAAATATTACTGTAAGAGTGTCTTCTTAAACTCCAAGAAAAATACTATATAATATGAGCCGTGACACGACAAAACCAACAATGTGGTTGTGCGGCCAGCGCAGGCTCAGATCAGCCTGGGCATCCGCCCGGTCTGATCAGACTCTTCGCTAATTGCTTAAAGGATAGCTAAGGGTCTAAGCCACCTCAATGCGGACAGCGAAGAGTCTGATCAGACTGGGCGACAAGACTCAGACCAGTGTTTACATTCGTGCAGTTCTTCATTCGACGCACTACCACATTGTTGGTTTTGTCGTGTCGCGGCTCTTAATTTAGTATGTCAGTTGCTTAAAGTGAATGGCTACACATTCAGGAGAAGCAACTCGGGCATATTCCTTTTTGCATCCCTTCTCAGTAGTAGCTGACTCTTAAAGGAAAGAAGTAGCAAATTCTAGTAGCAAATTCTTTTCTTTCAAGTTGGACCCCTATTTGGAAGGGCTACGTTCTCCAGGGAAGGAAACAGGAAGTCAAGACAGCTGATTCCCTTTGATTGGCAAGAAAACTTAAAGATGTACCCATACACGTTAAACCGTTATGGCTCGTATATAATATAATAGTGTTGTGTGGTGTCATGTGAGAAGGGATCGGGTACCCAGAGCGCAAAACGAATGCTCAGATCAGCCTGCACATGGGTGAAGCTGATCAACGCTTCAACTTAAACATTCCCTGGACTCGTAGGCTGATGCGAAAGGGAGATTCTCGTATCAGACTGCACGAATGTAAACACTGGTCTGAGTCTTGCTGCTTTGCACATAGGTCATACATACCTACAAATCTTTTTTGTGTGTGATGCCAACTATATGAGCCGCGACACGAGAAAAACAACAAAGTGGTTGTGCGCCCAGCGCAGAAATAGATCAGCCTGGGCATCCGTCCGGTCTGATCAGAGTCTTTCCTAAGCGCTTAGAGGGTAGCTAAGGGTCTAAGCTACCTTCATGCGGACAGCGAAGACTCTGATCAGACTGGGCGGATGCCCAGGTTGATCTGAGTCTGCGTTGGGCGCACAACCATTTTGTTTGTTTTGTCGTGTCGCGGCTCATATAGTGTCCCACAAAGATAATAGAAGTTAACACGACTGATTTGTTTTTATCTAACGTAATATTCGGTCTAAGTGGGCATGAATTGCTCACCTAACAGCGGCCTAAGTAACAGAATAGATCGATATGCAGTTCTTGTACTTCCAGGCATCCATGCAATAAGCTGACATCAGAACAATTTCAAAATGTTCTTCAGACAAAAAATAGTGGTACAAAATAGCGAAGCCCCTCAATTTTGTCATATTTTAAGCAAGGATTTTTTTTCTTAGAAATATTGTTGGTCAAGTGTCAGTGGGCAGGACCAAGGGCGTAGCTACCTATACGGCAAATACGCAAGTGCGTATTGAAATTTTGTCAAAATTGACAAAATTTCAAAACGCACCTGCATATTTGCATGCTGAATATTTATAAATTAGACAAGAGTTCAATACCAATTACCAAGGTGGCTGAAATACTACCTTTCCCTTCAAGAAATAGAGAATAAAACATGGTCGTGCGTATTGTGAAATTGCCCCTAGTTACGCCCCTGAGGACGCAGTAGCCATTAATCAGGACATACTACACAATGGTTGGTTGGTTTAGGTTTAACGGTTCTTGTGGACAGTTTTTCAGAGACCCGTCTCCCAGAAAGAGAGAGAAAGCAAAGAGATATGATAGGCCAGAGAAATAAAAACAACCCCAACCAACACCTACTGCATGCACAGTAGGTCCTTGCCTTACTATTTGCACTTACACGGCGAATTATTTCAGTCAGACTGGATTTTGGGTCGGGTAGCGGGATTGACATTTAGATCTAGACCTATCGGTTTCCGCCATGAAAACATTCACGTGTTGCCCTGGGGAAGTAAACCGGAGTTTATTTTCTGTTTTATTTTCCAAGCATGTGAGTCTGGCGGCATTGTGGATTGGTTGAAATAATTTACGGAGCAAGAGGTCAATTGCTATATTGAAAACAGGAAAATAGTAAACAAGTTTATTCAACAAGACAATAAGAAAAAAAAGCTTGACCAAATAATCTTAAGTTCGGTGACGATCTTTATGTCCAACACAAACGCCAGCGTCTCATTTAACTCCGATCGGAAATTCAGTGTTTGGGACAGAAAAGAATATAACAGAAATACGCCTTTATATTCGGCAGCAAACAACTCGTTGGCTGGTTACAATCAAAAGACACTAACATGTTATTCTCTATATATCAAGACATCTTCCAGAAAGGGAGAGAGAGATTAGGAAAACGATAGGACAGACAAGAGCACAAATAATAACAGCTACCATCCAACACCTTAAGCCAAGAATCAGTAAGATGTGTCACTGCCGTTTTCGGATTATGATTCCTCGAAGAAACATAAGATACAAGAATTTTCAGAAGACGTCTTTAAACAAGAAAATGTCACCAAGCATCACCATTGTAACTTATAGTTCACAGGACCATGACTTTAGTCACCTAAAGTTAGCCGTCCAGGGTTGGTCCCGGTGTGATAGTGATCCACTATCAAATCCATCATAACGTGCTGGGAGATATAATAAGGCAAACCACTTTATCATAAAACAGGTCACATTAATCCACAAAAAGTATAAGAGCCACGACACGAGAAAACAAACAAAGTGGTTGTGCGCCCAGCGCAGATTCAGATCAACCTGGGCATCTGCCCAGTCTGATCAAACTCTTCTCTAAGCGCTTAAAGGGTAGCTAAAGATCTAAGCTACCTCCACGCGGAAAGCGTAGTCTCTGATTAGACTGGGCGGATGCCCAGGCTGATAGAGGTCTGCGCTGGGCGCACAACCTCCTTGTTGTTTTTTGTCTTGTCGCGAGTCATATTAAAGGTCATTTGCAGCATCAGATTGAACCATTATTCCATGTATGACGCCTGTATATACAGTCAGACATAAGTTAAGCATCACCCCAATTTTATTTGAAAGTTAAGTTTACATTCGACAAATCGGCATATTAGATATGAATTTAAAAAATTTCAAACGTTTCAGTTCTTTGGATAGTGAAGAATATATAGACAGAATATTGATGCAAAAAGTAAAGAGGTTCCTGTGATAACGTTACTTGAAACATACCTCCTTCTTTAGGTCAACTTATTCAGGAGATGCTTAACTTATGTCGGACTGTATGTTTAACAGTACTTAACGTGTAAGCCAGAATCACTGGACTATGAATTATGACAGAGTTGCCTTTAAAAAGTAAAAATACCTGTCATGACCCTAAATTTTCGGACACCCGAATGTCGGACTATTATTGTTCGAAAATTCTTCGGTAGCAGCTTTTACACACATTAATGCATCCAAATGATGCTTAGTGAATGGCAAACATTTTAGACCCTGATCAAACTGCTCCTTCAGAACAGTTCGATCTGGGTCTAAAATATTTGCTAAGACTTGTCTGTCCGAATATTTAGGGTCATTACGGTATAGGCATTTAATATAATCAGATCCCATATCCCGCCCTCAAAACCAAAAGGCAAAACTGTATATACAGTACACGAAAGAAATACATTGTAAACCGAATGATCAGCTCTTTCCCAGACAGATAATCAGCTACCCCAACTGAAGTCAGTAACATCTATTTGTGCCTAGTTTCTATTTTAAATTACAGAACTAAACAGAAAGATAATGGGCCAGCCATGCAGATAACCATATTTCAAGAAGACCACATCCAAGCGGACATAAGAACATGTAACACTGAGGAATCACAACAAAAGTACCGCCTTGAAACGGTCAATAATAGATTACCTTACACTATTTTAACTCGCCCTCAGCTTCGGCAGATTTAGTTAGTTTTTTTCGTCCGCGTGAAGGTTCCCTAACCCATCAATGAAACATCCCAGGAAGCAAAAAATCGCAGATAAAACCTATGACGAACCAAAGGAAACAACGTATTGCGACGTCTGGAGATCTCTAGGGTGTCAAACATCACCACTGAAATACTGGAGCAGAAGAAAACCATCAGTGAAACCCCGAATGGCCAAGCAATAGACAGACAAGACAGAAATTGGTTGTGATTGCTGCCAACCATAGTTTTATCAAACATTAGAAGCTCCAAACTTTCAATTTGAGCCTGGTTCGTTGGTTGGTTGTTTTGGGTTTAACGGCCTTTTGAGACAGTATTTCAATCTATATTGGGCCGTCTCCCAGAGAGAGGGAGAACCTCCTGGGGGAACATTGTTATTAGAATCAAAACAACAATAACAATCTCAGAGTATTAATTTTGTCATTTGTCAGTTTTGAGCAAGTCTTTGTCTGACCTAGTGGAAAAAAAGACAGAGTGCAGTGTGGTCCCAGCGACATTTTGAGCAGCTGTGCCAGGAGCCATGAGTGTTGTCAAGATTTCCGCAAACACATTTAAGTTTCTGAATGTCATCTAATATACTGTTCAGTAATGAGATGAGACTCGCCTGTTCCAGATACGATGGGTTTGGTCGTTTGGAGTTTTTCTAGTTTTGTGAGCCGCCGAGTTATCTCGACACCACTGATAAACCATTTGGAATATCTCTCTGCTAAGGATTTAGCTGCCTAAGATGTTTGCTGTGGCAGTCTTCTTTTAAAAAGTCATGTCTAACTGTTGAGGGGAGGAGGTGGTGCTGGCAACTGGTATATCATTCAGTACTGTTTAAGCATAAAGCCTACTGCCATGGTCAGGGTTTTAGGAGAGAGAAATCTGGGTCTTCTTCTCTTAATTCTCTTGTTCTGTGTTGTGTGAAGTACCACTGATTGAATGACCTGCTGGAACAAGTTTCAACTGCTCAACAGCAACTGATATGCAACCAAAATAATTTGCCTTGATATTGTAAATGTTGTTTCATATGGTGACAACTTTAGCATCACTGACTGGGCACCTCGCCATGGGAGAATAAAGACAAGAGGTCCATGATGGACCTAAATCGCTCACCTGAATTATGATGAAATAACATGGAAGATCATCTATTTGATGATGGTTCAATTGGAGCAGTTTTGCACTTTCTAATCTATATTCTTACATGGTTTCATGAAGACTGGATCAAAACTTTGCCCTCTAGAGTGTACACAATGTTTTTCTAAGATCTGACCTGGCGATCTATTTTTTGATCAGACATTATTCAGTTTCAAACTTGGCCTACATTTCATGAAGATAAACATTCTGACAAAGTTTCATGAAGATTCAATGCAAAATAAAGCCACAATTGTGTACACAAGGCTTTTCTATGATTTGACCTAGTGACCTAGTTTTTGACCTGACAAGACCAAGTTTCAAACTTGGCCTAGATTTCATTAAGATAATCATTCTGACACAGTTTCATGACGACTGGAACAAAACCGTGCCCTCTGGAGTATCCACAATGTTTTCTAAGGTTTGACCTAGTAACCTAGTTTTTGATCCAACATGACCCAGTTGCATCCTCGGTCTAGATTTGTTGGAGATAAATATTTTGACAAAGTTTCATGACGACTGGAACAAAACCGTGCCCTCTAAAGCATTCACATGGTTTTTCTAAGATCTGACCTAGTTTTAAATCTGACATGACCTACTTTCAAATTCTGTCTATATTTCAAAAACATAAGCATTCTGACAAAGTTTCATGAAGACTGGTTCATAACTGTGCCCTCTAGAGTGTACACAAGGTTTTTCTAAGATTTGACCTAGTGACCTGGTTTTTGACCCCACATGACTCAGTTTCGATCCTGGCCTAGATTGTATAAGGATAAACATTCTGACAAAGTTTCATGAAGATTGGATCATAACTGTGCCCTCTAGAGTGTACACAAGGTTTTTCTAAGATTTGACCTTGTGACCTAGTTTTTGACCCACATGACTCAGTTTCAATCTTGGCCTAAATTGTATAAGGATAAACATCCTGACAAAGTTTCATGAAGATTGGATTATAACTGTGCCCTTTAGAGTGTCTACAAGGTTTTTCTAAGATTTGACCTAGTGACCTAGTTTTTGACCCCACATGACCCAGTTTCACATTTGGTCTAGATTTCATTAAGATCAACATTCTGACAAAGTTTCATGACGATTGGATCAGAACTGTGCCCTCTGTGTCATTCTAAGATTTATTTCTATTTTTAGCTCTGGCGGCCATTTTGTTCAGTGGAGTGGAACCGTTTTAGCAATTTTGGTAAAGGGCCATGAGTCAAACATTTCTGTGAAATTATGTTGAAATCAAGCCATTGGCTTTGGAGGAGATGTCCTTTAAAGGTTTTTCTATTTTTAGATTTCTACTTTTAGCTCTGGCGGCCATTTTGTTCAGCGGAGTGGAACCGTTTTAGCAATTTTGGTTCAGGGCAATGAGTCAAACATTTATGTGATTTTTTTTTGAAATCGAGCCAATGGCTTCAGAGGAGATGTCGTTTAAAGGTTTTTCTATTTTTAGCTCTGGTGGCCATTTTGTTCAGCGGAGCGGAACCATTTTAGCAATTTTGGTTCAGGGCTATAACAGAAACATTTGTGTGAAATTATTTTGAAATTGGCCTACTGGTCTAGGAGGAGATGTCGTTTGAAGAAACTGTTGACGACGGACGGACGGACAACGGACGACGGACAAATATCGATCACAATAGCTCACCTTGAGCACTTCGTGCTCAGGTGAGCTAAAAAAAACTGCAAGTAGAAATATTCCTCAGATTAAATAGACTGGGATTTATGATGACACTGCAGTACAGCTGTTTCGATTTTGTAACAGTTATTATTTCATTTGTTTCCCTTTTAAAAATGGCAGGTTTTCCTCCTTTTTTTAGGCTGAATGCATTTATGTACTGTACAAAAGTGAGGTAAAACTGAGCAAGTAACACACTGATTCAACTTAAGTGTTTATTTTCTAATACTTTTACCCTATAACATTTGAAAGGACTTCTGAGGCACTTTTCACTGCATCCTGTTTTAAGCCGCAGTCATCAGCGTCTCATTTAATAGAAATCATTGCCTTTGGAAGGCATCTTTGGATACCTCAAATGGCATCTTTGATCATTTTGCACTGATGTTACTAAATTATAGATCAAGGGTTTCATCTTGAGATGGAAACTGACACTTGGAAAGACAGATGATGAATAACTTGCAATCATGTCTCCTTCAACAGTATTCCAGTCATATCAGGATGATTTCCAACAGGAATTGAGCCCAGGACTGCTAGGTCAGCTGGCCAAAGCTTAACCCACTGAGCTACATGTACCATGCTCCTGTGAAACGAACTGAACCCATGTCTATCGTCCCATTCAATTACACCAGGGGACAAAAAGAGTCATAACTCAATCATGTTTTATGCAAAATATAGGAAAAGTTGACCAGTAAATGTATTGCATATATCAACAGCCTATCTAAGGAAGGGAGATAACTCTAAATATACAAAACTGCTTACCTTTTCGTGGACATATGGACAGCACCTTAACATAATACAGTACATCCATTCAAATAAAAAACAAATCCTGCAGGATTGTCACTGTCGCTTGGTATCTTTGCCAGTCACCATTTATAGTAGGCTATATCTGTCTTCATAATGTACCCAAAATATATAAATCAGTTGTGTGTAATTCGGACATTAGGTAAGTTTTTCTCTTCAAAAACTATCCCAAAAATCTACATGATACATCCATCTTGTAAGGGTCTATATTTCTGGGATTGTTTTGAAAAGGAACGCACCTCCCCCCTCCCCCCACACCCCCACCCTCTTATAACCTAAAAATTTTCGATTTTATCAACTTTATAAGCAGGCTGGATGGGATCTGGAATTGATTTGTGTCAGTTCCTGACAATTTTTCTACCTACTTTTGACAATTGCGGAGGACACAAAAGATAAGATTAAAACAGTTAATGTACTTTACGAGCACAGCAAAAGATGCTCAATTTATTCGACTAACTTTGCAAGTAATAAGTTAATGCAAACTACCATCTGAACTGTGACATCCCCCCCCCCCCCCCACCCCCACCCTCTTATAACCTAAAATTTTTCGATTTTATCAACTTTATAAGCAGGCTGGATGGGATCTGGAATTGATTTGTGTCAGTTCCTGACAATTTTTCTACCTACTTTTGACAATTGCGGAGGACAAAAAAGATAAGATTAAAACAGTAAATGTACTTTACGAGCACAGCAAAAGATGCTCAATTTATTCGACTAACTTTGCAAGTAATGAGTTAATGCAAACTACAATCTGAACTGCGACATGCAAATGAGTGTCAGTACATATATAAACTACCATCAAAATTCTAAGTATTGGAACAGATACTAAGCAAACAGAGCAGACCCAGATCAGACTGCTCCTTTAGGAGCAGTCTGATCAGGGTCTACACTGTTTGCCTTTCCATATGCATCTTTTGGGCCTATTACTGCATTGAAAAACCAAACTGTCCTATTTTAGGACAAATATGGTAATTAATGTCGGTGCCCCAATTTTTAGAATTTTACCATAGACTTGCTCACACAGTCTAGGTAAGCTGTCACATTTACAAATATCTTATGACTGAACTCAGGGTTCTAGATAAAATGAATTATTTGCTGATAAATGGGGATAACCAGTTAAGTCTGTATAGAAACGTATGTTGTGACTCCTCATCTGATCAGCTTTGTACAGGTGGTTCAGATCAGGGATCAGCAACTGATCTTCTCGAAATAATAAAAAAAAAAAATATCCCACATTCACCATCTAATACTCAATCTTATCTAGAGCTCTAAGTTCAAGACACTGTATATGCAAATAAAAAGCATAGGCTCTGACAATCCCGTGTAAGTGAACAGGGCAGTCTGAATTCTTTTCTTTTGTTGTATGCACTACACACCATTTTTGCAGGTCACAAGATCATTTCAATTTGCACAGTGTTACAGGAAAGTGATAATGGCTGGCTTCGACAAGAGTAAAGCACATATCAGTCACAATTCTATTGTTCAACCACTGAATTTATATAATTTTATTTACTACAACAGTATTTAACCTAATCAATAGCTATGTAAAAATTTGGAAAAGTACATTTTCACAATAACCATTTGATTATAAAGAGATATCACCAACATCACTCATAACATAGTACAAGCCAGTCCCATTTGAAAAAAACAATCAATTGCACATGCCTTTCCAATCCAAAGCATTGGATAAGTGAGCTGTGACACAACAAAACCAACAAAGTGGCATGTGCACCCAGCGAAGACTCAGATCAGCCTGGGCATCCACCCAGTTTGATCAGAGTCTTTGCTGTGCATGTAAAAGGTAGCTAAGAGTCTAAGCTACCTGCACACGGACAGCCAAGATTCTGATCAGACTGGGTGGATGTCCAGGCTAAACTGAGTCTTCACTGGCTGCACATGCCACTTTGTTGGTTTTGCCATGTCACGGCTCAAATGATGTGTTTTAACCTCTGAAAATGAAGTCAATTTTTATTTCATTTTATTCTTCAGCCTAAAATGGGTATGCTTTCAGGGGACACAACTCTACCATTCTCATTTCTGCCTCCCTTCTCACTGGGTTAAAACTCGTTAAAGAAAGAATTTGCTCTCCCAGGGAGCAAATTCTTTCCTTTCAGAGTAGACCCTTTTAGCAAAGGTTTCCTTGTCCAGGGAAGCAAATAGGTAGCCACAAAACTTGTCTCCCTTTGAAACAATGGCAGAAAAAACAGTGAGGCTGTACACCTTAAAGTACAGAACTTTGTAAGAATCATGTAATGACTGTTCTCTGAACTGGCATGAACAGTGGCTTAAGCGATGTTGATCCAATCTGTTCATATTGGCATATAAGATGTAACTCAACAAAACCAACAAAGTGGCATGTGCGCCCAGTGAAGACTCGGCTCAGCCTTGGCATCCGTCCAGACTGATTAGAGTTTTTGCTGTACGCATGAAGGTAGCTTAAGCTACTCTTTTAACGCACAGCAAAGACTCTGATCATACTGGGCGAATGCCCTGGCTGATCAGAGTGTTTGCTGGGTGCACATGCCACATTGCTGATTTTGTCATGTTGCAGCTAATATATAGGTGATTTGAAATATGACCTGCTGTGATCTACAATGTTCATCAGTATCAGACAATAGTCTTTCCTCTAACACTGTTCTTGTATATGTATATACAATTTTTTTAATACCATTTACATATTTACATGCATATTTAACAAGAAATTCATTTCTTAGCAATTAAATTGTTTTTCAGGACTCCAGAACTGTGAGTTCTGGTGGTAATTCTTAAGACAGTTTTCTTATTTCTCCATAAAAACGTGATGGGTCCTCATTGGGGCTGCCTCTTGAAGTGACTGCCCTAATAAGGGACCACATTTTGATAGTAGTGGTCCCTCTTTAAAACTGCCTCAAACAGGCAGTTCCAAAGAGATACCAAACCCTGTGTTTTTCACAGGTGAAAGATTTTCCCTCAGTCATCATTCTTGCCCTTACCTATTGAGTAGTGGATACTACGTAACAACTTTGAAAGTTGCTATATTTCTATATTTACTCCTTACACAGCCAAAGGGCTTCAAGTACACACAAACTCAGGTTTTGTTTAGTGTGTACAATACATCTGAAAAATTTAATGTCTCATTAACTAATGATGTCACTCATTTTAAGCAACTGGGCCTTGACATACTTTTTACTATGGTTGTTGTTGAGGTGTAACAATATATGGTGTAAATTTTGTTTCAATGAGAATATTTGTTAAAAGCACAAAAAAAAACATGTTTCAAACAGGCTCAAGTTCCATCATCATTTCTTTCATCTATATTTTGAAGAAAAAAAATATTCGAAAGTCAAAATATTACTTCACAGAAATGCTAATGAAATTTGAGGAATAAAATACAGCAAAATAAAGAGCTTACAACAGGGAACCAGAAACAGTAATTTTTAAGTTGAAAACTTTGAATTCTACTGCTTTTGCCGCAAAAATATTTGAAGAGGGGTCATGCCAGAATGACCTAGCAGAAGTAATTTTGTAATTTGGCACCATAACTTACTGTAATGATTCAGCTATAAGACAGCTTATCTCCCTTTAGAACAACCCCAAACATACTACTCAGTTTTGGGTAAATCTGCTAAAAGATAGGTTGTTCCCTTTCAAAACAACCAAACAAATCTAGTTTTTTGAGATTGCTTTGTAGATGAAAACCCTAGTCTTATATGGCCTAAAGAGCTTAAATATTGGGATACCTAAAACCATTAATTTCCCATTTGTGCCAAATGGAAAATTAATGATTTTAAGTGTCCCAATATCTAAGCAGATTAGGGTATATGGTATACTTTATAAAGATAGGTACAATAAATATTTGATTCATGGCTAAAAGTTTGAGCTGTCTGGTGCTCTAAACATTATGCATAAGGTACACTGATTTGTTAAACATAGATTTACACATTTTCCTGGGCTCTAGAAAAGCAGAGTTTGTAATAATAATTATGAGATGATTTTGTCTTATTTCTTATCCCTTAAAGTGCCAAAAAAGAAAACCACAAAATTAAGGTCTGCAATTTTTTTAAAAAATGTCCAAGCTTTACCATATTGAGAATTCAAAGACTTTAGGTCAAACAGTGTAGGTCCAGATGTGGCGGCTTATTATGAGCTGCCTCATCTGGATCTATGTTGTTTGAAAATTCAAAACATTCTATTATTGGCCCTTTAAAGAGTTTTTTTAGAAGAACAAAAAATTCCCAAAATTATTATAAAACACTCTCCTAAAATAAAGCTCGGATTTTTACAAAGAACAGTTATTGCACTAACTTGATTTAAATAGCAGCACTTTTATGAGAAGAGATCATAATTTCAGATGGCCAAACAATTTCCCTTTGGCCCCCACCAACTATGAATGTCATAGCAAAAACATCTCAGCTGCGATACAACAAAACCAACAAAGTGGTATGTGTGCCTAGCAAAGACTCAGATCAGCATGGGCATTTTCCCAGTCTGATCAGAGTCATTGCTGTGCACTTAAAGGGTAGCTAAAGGTCTAACTAGCTCCATGCAGACAGCAAAGTAGGAACAGACTGGGAGGATGCCCTGGCTGATCTGAATCTTTGCTGGACGCATATTCCACTTTGTTCGTTTTGTCCTGTCACAGCTCATTTTTTGTATATTACTGCAGATTAGGTCTTTAAAGAGGGTCCTTTGTTTCATAAATGTGTAATCTATTTGCAAAAATTCAAATAATTTTATCATCGTTTCAGCATATTTAGCGGCTACCCAATCAATACCTTTCCACAAATCTTGTTCTACAAGTTTAATTCTATCCTGCTTGTGAATACGTTACTGCAAGCAAAATCCTTCAGCGCTAACTCTAAAGAAACTGTCGTTACTTAAATTTTCCCAGCTTAACCCTCAAAGTATATGTTTAACTGATAAATACCCTTGATAATTTCGATCCTACTAAGGCTAAGGGACAGAATGTGCTATAGTGTTTTTAGAATACCATAGTTCGAAGACTGCTGAAGCCAATAGGGAGAACTAACAGTTGTGTATGATGATCTCAGTATTTCTGTTTGTTCCATCTATGAACCCTCTGATCCCCGACATAACAAAAGAAACAAAGTGGCATGTGGGCCCAGTGAAGACTCCAATCAGCCTAGGCATCTGTCAAGTATGATCTGATCAGTGTCTTCCCTGTCCACATGGAGCCAGATTAGAACCTTAGCTACTCTTTAAGTGCACAGAGAAGACTCAGATCAGCCTGGGCATGGGCATGCCCAGGCTGATCTGAGTCTTCCCTAGGCACACATGCCACTTGCTGGATTTGTAGTGTTGCAGCTTATCTTTTCTGTCTACTCTTAAAAAAAAAGCTTCTGAAAGGGTACATTTTGGGGGAAACTCATGGGATAATTTTTGTTCATAACTTCTGTTCATTTACTTTTCCATAACACATTGTCATCACTCCTCAACATGAGGAGTCACAACATGATTTAAGTGAAAAAGAAGGAAAAGGGATGAGCTGAGTTGCCCAGAGCAAATAATATTAACATATGATAATGATATAAACCGGAGCTCCAGATAAGGTGGAATTTTGAGAATAATCTGGAGGTATTTTTTCTTATTTTTCACCTAAAACTTATATTGTGACCTGTCATTAGAACCGTCTCGCCTAGACATCAGATGAGGCATCACAACCTACGTTTTTGTGCAGAAATATGGAAAATTATCCCTAAATTATCTGTTACCCATTCTTACCTGGAGCACTGTATATAGTAATAATAATGAGCAAATAGTTTGATAGTTTCTTGGAGGAATGATATATGTATATAATTTCTACTTTCTATTGGTGGTTACCATGGTAACATGCAGCATTTCATAAGCTGAAAAACAAACATGGCAATAAACTTTGCATAAAACATATTAACAGGTACACGTAATCAGTCAACCAATATATTTCATTCATAACATTAAAACTTAAACATGCAATGCTGAGAAATCCAGATATGGGTAGTTTTTTTTTGAAGATAGAACTGTCATAATTTTCATTATTTGAGCCGTGACATGAGAAAACCAACGAAGTGGTTGTGCACCCAGCGCAGACTCAGATCAGCCTGGGCATCCGCCCAGTCTAATCAGATGCTTCGCTAAGCGCTTAAAAGGTAGCTAAGGGTCTAAGCTACTGTCATGGGGGACAGTATCAGATTGGGTGAATGCCCAGGCTGATCTAAGTCTGCAATGGGCACACAACCACTTTGTTGGTTTTCTCATGTCGCAGCTCGTTTCTCCATAAAAATATGTGTGGTTCCTCACCCAAACTGCCTAAACTAGGCAGTTCTGAGTGAGCGAGTGAACTCGGGTTTAACATCCCACCAACAACGAGGTCATATGGAGACGGGACCTCTGTTTAAAGTCTCATCCGAAAGACCGGAGAAGCGGGGAATCGATCTTGCGACCCCTGGATTGGTAGTCTGGAGTGTTATCCACTACGCTACAGCCACTCCTAGGCAGTTCTGATGGGCCATAATGTTTTACAGAGAACTATTAAAACCACTAACTCCAATTTTTTTAATCAAATACCCCTTATCTGTGGTTCTGATACTAATACTAATAACACATAACATTCCATGAGATTGCACCAACATAAAGCAATTTTTTCTCTCTCTCTCTCTCTTTTGATGTTGGTGTAGTTCTATGATAATGTCTGGTTTCGCTAATGTTGCATTAAAGGGACCTAATGCCATGTGCGTACTATAAATACTCAAATCAGCCTGCTGAGCTGAACAAACTGATCAGTCTTGATTTTCACTTTTTAGAATAGCTGGGAGACATCAATGGTATAAATGAAACTGGAAGACTCTGAACTGACAGTTTGGATACACAGGCTGATCTGAGTCTTGCCTGTTCACACAAGCCGTAAGGTACCATTCCCTCGTTCATGTCTGTGTCAGACTGTAAAAAACGCAAAAATGTGAAGGCCAATTCAAGTCCCTGCTGCCTCTACTAGCACTTAAGACCTTTACGTTACTGCTAAATCACATCAGCATCTGGTTTTACACACAATTCAAAACATAAGATGATTACAGTGGCGCAAGGTTACAGTTTGCCACCCATATAGAATATTATGCTAAAACTTGAGACAATCTGAATTCAATACAGGACCTCTGACAGAGCCCCAGATAAGAAAGGGTATACTAAAGGGGTTGAAGATAATTCAAAGATAATTTTTCTTATTTCTCAACAAAATCATATGTTGTGACCCCTCAATAGAACCGTCTAGGCAAGACAGTTCTACTGAAGGGTCACAACATATGCTTTATAGAAAAACATGGAAAATTATCCCTGTTACCCCTTCTTATCTTGAGCACTGACAAATCTTATTCACACTTAACCCCTACAGACTGGCTACATGAAAAGATGTTGTTTGCAGTTTAGTGTACTCGTGAATTGTTTGTTTGTAGCTTAGTGTACTCATAAATTGTATCATGTGGCTAGCTGCAGTGCTAGGCACGCCATGTTTAAACAGTTCAATGTGTGTTTTTAGATATTAATTTGAAGGCAGCTGCTCATTTGGACAAATAATTACTCAGTTAAAGCAATCAGAACTGAAAAATACCAGTATTTACTGACACTGTATATACTAACCACATTATGTAGACTTGTAAAAAAATCCAAAATCTTGAAAAAAAAAATATATATATATCAAAAGCTCCTATCTCAAATGAATCATAATATGCTTTAATATGTTTCTGGTACCCAGCCTGACCATAAAATACATTCAAATTAAAGAGAAAAAAGAGAACTTAGTGCTATAGCATCATGCGACCATGTCCATTTCAGGTTGGTAATCAATACAATCACACTTAGCTGCATAATACACTTTCTCACACAGCCAGTCTGCAGGGGCTGTTAATATTTGGATAGAAATGCCAAAGCAAAGGTGTAGGTCGACAACAGAGTGTGATCAGAGTCTGCATTATCTTCCTACTGTGTTTTAAACCATCCTGACTGAAAGAATAGGGCTATCCTGTTTTGACAACTGAGGAGTCCATATATTGTATTAGTTACAGTGCTCCAGATAAGAAGGGATAACAGGGATAATTATTCATATTTGTCTGTAAAAACTTATGTGGTGACCCATAATCAGAACTGCCTCACTAAGACGGTTCTAATCAGGGATCGCAACATATGTTTTTGTTGAAAATTAGCAGAAATTACCTTAGAATTATCTTTAAATGCTCATCCCATCTAGACCTCTGTAAAACTAACAGAATAGTATTTTCTCACTTAATAGGATACTCCCCTCTCCAAACTGGGCACTCTTATAGGAAAGAATTTGCTCTCTAACAGAGAAGAAAGCAAACTCTTTCCTTTAAGAGTAACATCCTCTGAAAAGAGACGGAAGTACTGCCATGTCAGAATCTCCTACGAAGTGTATGTTTTATGGACAAACAAGAAGAATAATAATCACAGAATTTTCATCAAAACCTACCACAATCTCTGGCTTCAATGTGGTAGAGAACAATAACCCTAGTTGATTGTAACCAGCAAATGAATATCTAAGAAAATGGCAAGTACTAACAGGACATAGCAGTATGAAGCCTGTAAAAACTTTGTTTCAATTCTCTACTACCAAAATGATTCACATTCCATTGAAAAACTTTGTTCGAAATTATCAGCACAACTTGTTCTTATGAGTCAAAGCAGACTGTTCCTTAGGCTATCAGAATGCCAGATATTGGGGAAATGCCAGGTTGGGGACAAAGGGAAACAACTTTTGTGACTTCCTGCTTGCTTCCCTTGATAGAGCATTTCCAAAATGAGGTCCACTCCAATAGGAGCCAAGTCTTTCCATCCAGGGTTGACTGACCCCTTTGGGAAAGGAATGAATAAAATGTACCCTGGACAGAGCTCCAGATAAGAAAGGTAACGGGGATAATTTAGGGATAATTTTCCTTATTTTTCCACAGAAACATACATTGTGACCCCTCATTAGAACCGTCTCGACGAGACGGTTCTAATGAGGGGTCACAAAGTATGATTTTACTGAGAAATAAGAAAAATTATCTCTGAATTATCCCTGTTACATCTTCTTATCTGAAGCTCTGATGCCCAATCACCTTAAAAGAAGTAACCAGGAACCCCCTTATCTGACGATCTGTACAATTTTAAGCACACTTGGTTTCTATGCATCAAGGGCTTTATTATAGCACACTTGACTTGGTTTTATGATGTCTATAAGCACACACTGGTTTTACGATTTTTAAGTCTTTAATATATCATAGTCATTTAGAAACACAACTTGGTTTTTAAGACAGCAGTCATCCGTCAATGTCTACTCGTAAGTTAATAAGCACAACTTGGTTTTAAGATTATCACAGTACTTTGGAGTTACTACCCTTGGCAAGGGAATACCACTACAATGAATTTTCCTCCTCCATGCAAGAAATGTCACATTTTTCCAACAGCGAAAATATTGTCTAAGTAAGCCAAGGGACATTAATCAGACCCCTCCAAACTCCAGCTATGTCTCCTTTCAGATAATTATGAGATAATGTCAGATAATTATGAAATAATGCCTCGTCATTCTTCACTAATAGATAGAGCCACAGCACGACAAAAACAACAAAGTGGCATGTGCGCCCTATGAAGATTCAAATCAGCTGGGTATCCCCCCAGTCTGATCGGAGTCTTCAGCATGGAGGTAGCTTAAACCCTTACCTACCCTTAAAGCGCACAGCAAAAACTCTGATCAGACTGGGTGGATGCCCAGGCTGATCTGATTTTTTGCTGAGCGCAATGAATTTTTGTTGGTTTTCACGTGTCGCAGTTCAATTATTCTATAGCACTTCATTAGACCCACTTTAACACTTGAAGCACAAAAAATCAAACTCCAGTCAAACATGCTTAAGGGGTCACTCTTTTACAGGGTTAACTGTTTCTAGCAAACACCTGCTTTTGGTCCCTTGAACCAAAATACAGTGCAAATGAACCTGTATCATGGGATCAGGTCAGCCAATTTTTGTGTGTTCCCTCCAGTGACCTTTCTAGACAGGTTTGACTGTAGCTGAATTAGAGGAGCAGATCCAGATGAGGCGGCTTCTCACAACCTGCCTCATCTAGCTCTACAATGTTTCCCATCCAGTCTTTAAATTCTCAATATGATACAGCTTGATTGAAACAATTTTTTGAAAATTCTGCAGATGTAAATTTTGTCATCTGCTCTTTAAGAACTTAAAAATCTAACAATAAGGAATAACTTATGTTTTTTTTTTACAGAGAATGACAAAAATTATCTCAGAATTATCAGCAAAACCCAAAATTTTCTGGAACTTTGTTTAGCCATTAGCTCAAGATTAGCCCAAGTTCTGATAATTCTGAGATAATTTTTCTTATTTCTCCATAAAAGGCTTCTAAAAAAATTATCTTAGAATTATCATATCATCATCAATAAGCCTCTAATCTTGAGCTCAGGCCCTGCAACCGCACTGTGAAATTTTCTCTTGTGGTCTGTTTTCACAATTGAATGCTTCACCCCGAAATGCTAGCACCAATCAGCAATATAATTAAAGTCTCTGAATAGATCTTGATCGTCAAGATTTAATGAGCGGCGATCTTTGGCTGGAGTGAGGACAGCATGTTCCTGAGTAAACTCTTCATCGAAATTACTTACATCTTCAGCATGTTTCTGTAAATAAAATGAGAGAAATCAGGGTATCTGAAGGAGAAGACTGGTGATTTAAGGAATCAGTATACATCTCCATGTTTTCTTGGCACCCAGGAGCCTGACCAAGGGGGTTTATATACTAGCCAAATGTTCTAACCGGCCACTTACATTTTACCGATTTTCTTCGAAGCCCCAAACAATCTTACAGTTCTCTTTACATTCCCAAATAGGCAGCTGTGTAGCCATCAAAAGGTTTGACAAAATTCTTAGCATTACATCCAGGATGCCCCGATGAACACAAGTAGCCCCATTTTTAAAATTCACAAAATTCAGCATTTCGTCACAATTTGTGAAAAATCACTTTTTGAAATATCCAATTTACGTGAGCAAAACCACTTCATAACTAAAGCAAATGACTGAAGAAACAGATTTATGCAGAAATGAACACTCTCCCTGCATGACAGTGATCGCTTTGGGTCATTATGTTGAAACTTACCCCACCACTCAATGCAAATTCTTGTTAATTTTGAAAATGGGGGTACCCGTAATCATCTGTGCCTACCAGATGCAGTGTACTGAATAATGTTAAACCTTTTAGTGGTATAGTTTACCGACATATTCGCCTAACTGTGACTGTAAACTCAGCTGTGAAATTTCTTGAGCATTGAGGCAAAATGATAACAAGAGCTGTCGCCTGACAGCATAGCTCGCCTGAGTAGGTGCTTGCCCATCACACAGTCACGTTGGTGGTGTGGACTGCTTTGCATAAAACTTCAGGCAAGCATGTCCATAATGACAACATATTTATAAACAAAAGCTATCTCAGTAATAAGTCTTAAAATAAAATTAAAATTAAACAAGAGGGCCAAGAGGCCCTGAATCGCTCACCTGAGCAAAAAGGTTAAAGGTCAAACTAGGGTCATAATTTGAACAAACCAGATAGTTTGCAACCATTTCCAAATGGTTTTGAAGAAGATTTTTGAATGTTTTTCTATGTATTGCTATCCTTCAAACCCTGGACCCCCTGGGGCAGGGCCATTTGGACCCTGGGGCCATTATTTGAATAATCTAGGTAAAGGACCACTAGGCAATGCTAAAAGCTAAATTTCAAGTCTCTGAGCCAAGTGGTTCTGAAGAAGAAGATTTCTGAATATTTTTCTATGTATTTCTATGGTTCAAACCCAGGACACCCTGGGGCAGGGCCATTTTTGACACTGGCACCATCATTTGAACAAACTTGGTAAGGGACCACTAGGCAATGTATCATACAAAATTTCAAGCATCTGCACTAAGGGGTTCCGGAGTAGAAGGTTTTTAAGTACATTTTAATTTCGACCCCAAAACTCCCTGCCCCAGGGCCATTTTGGATCCCAGGGCAACCATTTACACAAACTTTGTAGGAGTCCACCAGGCAACGCATCATATCAAATTTCAAGCATCTGAGCCAAGTGGTTCTGAAGAAGAAGATTTTTTAATAGTTTCCTATGTATTTCTATGGCTCAAACTCAGGACTCCTTGCCGCAGGGCCATTTTGAACCCTGGGGTCATCATTTGAACAAACTTGATAAAGGACAACGAGGTAATGCATCAAACCAATTTTCAAGCATCTGAGCCAAGTGGTTCTGAAGAAGATTTTTTAATATTTTTCTATGTAGTTCTATGGTTCAAACCCAGGACCCCCTGGGGCGGGGCCATTTATAGACCCTGGGGTCATCATTTGAACAAACTTCATAAAAGACTACTAGGCAAAGGTACAAACCAAATTTCAAGCATCTGAGCAAAGTGGTACTGAAGAAGAAGATTTTTTAAATATTTTTCTGTATATTTCTATGGTTCAAACCTAGGACTAGTGATGGGCAATCGGTTTGAAATCACAATCAATCATCGGTTCATAATCGGAAGACTAAACCAACTAGCTATCGATTGTATAATCGGTTTCTCACATTTGTATCATAAAATGTGAACATGTGTATTCAACTAAAATGATTCTGTCAGTTGCTGTTTATGTGTAAGTAATGTTTTCTTTATGTACTTGTGTCCTTCTTGTGCATTATGATTGTATTCTTTGTAATAAGAAAGCAGAAAATAAAGGAAATTTGAAGAATAATGAGACTACTTTATTATTCAAAAATACCCGACCTGTAGACTGACTTGACTAAATTTAGACCAATGACTAGTAGTAAGGACTAAAACATGCCTGATAAACAGAAGTGACAAGAAAGAATTTCAAATACACAAACAATATCTGCACAACTATAAGTAAGCAACAGCAAAAACCAAGTCTTCAAAACTAACCCAGGATGCAGTCATTCTCTATATACAACTTATGCACAGTCAATTTAAGTTATTATTATCTATTTATTTATTTCCAATGTTTAGAGACAAGGAAATCTGAGATATTTGTGAGTGGGTTGAGCAGAATTTCAGAACACTTTGGCTAATGTTTTCAAGCTTTTAAATTTTAGTTTATCTGACACTTATAGCTTTTTAAAAAGCTGCAACTTGTTACACATAAAATCTGCAATCGTTAAAATTATATCATCTATTTAATTATCTTTTCCCAAAAATCCGTTTAAACATTCATACATCATCTTCATTGAATAACATGATCTCTTACAAACCGGGTTGAATAACGAGAACTACGATATATCGAATATTAGATACTACCGAACCTACGTAGTACCTTTGCTTATGTAGGATTTTTCTACAAGTCCAAAAATAGCTTGTGTCATGTCCAAATTTTCTCTCCGCGGTAGACCATCTTTATTCTTGCAAAAACCTAAGTCATTCCACACTTTTATTCTCGTTTTTCTGCCGGGAAATGGTTAGATTTTTTTGCGAATTGACATCGATGGCATCCACCATTGTTATTTTGCCAGTTGCACCTTGAATAGGTTAAAACCCCGAGTCCCAGAACTGAACCGACTACAATCGATTGCCGTGTTTCTCAATCGATTATCGCAATCGGTAAGCGAAACCAACTGACTTTCGGGTTTCAGAGAAGATGTCATTTAAAGCAAATTGCTGACAACGCACGACGGACAACGGACGATGCACGACAGACACTGGGTGATCACAATAGCTCACCCTGAGCCTTTGGCTCATGTGAGCTAAAAAATCCACATGAAATTTTCAAGTCCATGAGCTTCAGGTCAAAGAAATAAGGGGTAGGGGGTGGGGGTTGGGGGGAGGGGGCTAGGATGTATCAAAACCTTGAACCATTATCTAACATCAGTCCAAGTATTAGTATCAACTGAGTCCATTGTGGCACTGTGAAACTATGTCTTCATGTCTTCATAAACATAAAACTTTAACCAAAATCTTTAAGTCAAAATTCAAAGTCGATGACCTTGACTTCAAGGTCATCCAGTGGGGTAAGTGTTTTGTAAATCCTCAAAAAAGTGTCTAACATCAGTTCAAGTATTAACTAAATATCTGCCAAGCATTATGAATCAGTATGCAATTAGAAAACTTTAATAAAGACCAAATTTCCTAAGTCCCTGACCTTGACATCAAGGTCACTGAGCGGGGTTGGGGTAGTACTCTGTAAAACTTTGGACTAATATCTAACTACAGTGCAAATATAAACAGAATTCATCCATGGGTTCAGGAGATATGTGTCTTTAAAAACTTTAACCAAAAGATCCAATCAATAAAAAGACAATTTTCTAAGTCCATGACCTTAACACCAATGTCACTGAGGGGGGTGGGGGTTGTGCATTGGAAAACTTTGGACCAATATGTAACTAGAGTGCAAGTATCAAAGGAATCCATCCATGGGTTAAGGAGATATTGGGCTTTATAAAACTTTAACCAAAACATCCAGTCCAAAAAAACTCCCAATTTTCTAAGTCCATGACCTTGACATCAAGGTCACTGAGTGGGGTGGGGGTGGTACCCTGTTAAACTTTGGACCAATATCTAACTACAGTGCAAGTATCAAAAGAATCCATACATGGGTTAAGGAGATATAGGTCTTTAAAAAACTTTAACCAAAACATCCAAATGGACGCCGACGCGGACGCGGATGCTCACGCAGACGCGGACGCCAGGGTGACAACAATAGCTCTTCCTGAACTTTCGTTCAGGCGAGCTAAAAACTAAGTGGCCGGTTAGAACTTTTGACTAGTATATAACTCATGCAAAACGCAATGTTGAGATACCACAATCCAAATATGAAAAGAATATGACTTGTGTTTACAGACTTATGAGCAATCAAAAATCTAGAAACATGTCAGAGGGTATAATTTCATAACAGCGCACCTGACACTTTATTTGTTGTGGAAGCCTTAAAACATCCATGACTAACATTTTCGTTAAGCTATCAATGCTTTGAACAACTGGGCCCTACTCTATTTTACTGACAATCTTTCACCTTTCTCAATGTGACCCAGTGCTTCAGATAAGAAGGGGTAACAGGGATCATTTATGGCTAATAAACGCTGTGACCCCTCATTAGAACCGCCTCACTGAGAGGGTTCTAATGAGGGGTCACAACATGTTTTCATTGAGAGATAAGAAAAACTAGAAACATGGTAACTAATAGGGCCCCGCCTTTCTGAAACTGTTGATGACATTTAAGTCATATGTGCCCAACCAGAAATAACAATACCAGCTTTCTATTATCATGTTGTTCCTTCATATTCAATATGCTGTTTGAAATTAAGCCTCTGGTAGTGTCATTAAGATATGGGCAAAATACACAATCATGATTGCTTAAAACATGGGCAACAACTCTGTGAAGTAGGAAACTGATGTTACCATTCTTGCATTCTGCACACCTTCAGATCATCTAATGATGCTTCATATTTGTACCAAGTTTCATAAAAAATATCTTAAAAGGCTTTAAAGTTATACAGCGGACAAGATCTTCATACCTAAAATAGCAGAGGGAAGGTGTAGTTATGGTTCCTTTTCTCTGCACATTGTCTGATGATGTTTATATTTGTACCAAGTTTTGTGAAAATATCTTAAACAGTTTTAAACTTAGAGAGCAAACACGTTTTCTAGACTGTAAACCACCAAGGGGAAATTTAGATGAAGTTACAGTTCTTATTCACTGCTAACTGTCTGATGATGCTTTATATTATGTACAAGTTTTATGAAAATATCTTTGATGGTTTTAAAGCTATAGAGCGGAAATGATTTCTATATCTAAAATTACAAAGGGGCATAATTCAGTAAAAAATGTAGGCAGAGTTTGGATTCTTGTTCTCTGCACATCACCTGATGATGCTTTACACTTGTACCAAGTCTTGTGAAAATATCTCTAATGGTTTCAGAGTTAAAGAGCTGACATGATTTCTGTACTCAAAATTTCAAAGGGGCATAAGTTAGTAAATAATGTAGGCAGAGTTATGTTTTTTGTTCTCTGCATATTGACTGATAATGCTTGACATTTTTACCAAGTCACATGAAAATACCTCTTAACGGTTTCAGATTTATGAAGCGGACATGATCTGTACTCAAAATAACAAAGGGGTATAATTCAGTAAATAATAAAAGGGGTATAATTCAGTAAATAATGTAGGCAGAGTTATGGTTCTTGTTCTCTGCACATCGTCTGACGATGCTTTACATTTGTACCAAGTCTTGTGAAAATATCTTTATTGGTTTCAGAGTAAAAGAGCAGACATAATTTCTGCACTCAAAATTTCAAAGGGGCATCATTCAGTAAACAATGTAGGCAGAGTTATGAATCTTGTTCTCTGCACATCGTCTGATGATGCTTTACATTTGTGCCAAGTCTCGTGAAAATATCTTTATCTGTTTCAGAGTTACGGAGCAAACACTATTTCTGTACTCAAAATTACAAAGGGCCATAATCCAGTTAATACTGTAGGCAGAGTTATGGTTCTTGTTCTCTGCACATCGTCTGATGATGTTTTACATTTGTACCAAGTCTCGTGAAAATATCTTTAACGGTTTCAGAGTTATGGAGCGGACACGATTTCTGTACTCAAAATTTCAAAGAGGCATTATTCAGTAAAAACTGTAGGCAGAGTTATGGTTCTTGTTCTCTGCACATCGTCTGATGATGCTTTACATTTGTACCAAGTCTCGTGAAAATATCTTTAAGGGTTTCAGAGTTATGGAGCGGACACGATTTCTGTACTCAAAATTACAAAGGGGCATAATTCAGTTAATACTGTAGGCAGAGTTATGGTTCTTGTTCTCTGCACATCGTCTGATAATGCTTTACATTTATACCAAGTCTCATGAAAATATCTTTAACGGTTTCAGAGTTATGGAGCGGACACGATTTTTGTACTCAAAATTTCAAAGGGGCATAATTCAGTAGAAACTGTAGGTAGAGTTATGGTTTGTTCTCTGCACATCGTCTGATGATGCTTTACATTTGTACCAAGTCTCGTGAAAATATCTTTATCGGTTTCAGAGTAATTGAGCGGCCACGAAATGATGACGGACGGACAGACGGATGGACAGACGGACGGACAAGGTGATTACTATAGGGCCTCCGCAGACTTCGTCTGGCGGGGCCCTAATTATCTCTGAAATATCCTTGTTAACCCTTCTTATCTGAAGCTCTGATGTCTTGGGTGGGATTGTGTTTTGTAATTGTGGCCTTTCCCAGGCATCTTCAGATAATTGAGCCGTGACACGAGCATCTGCCTAGTCTGATCAGAGCCTTTGCTCTCCCCATGAAGGTAGCTTAGACTCTCAGCTACTCTTTAAGTGGTTCGGGAAGACTTTGATCAGACTGGGCGGATGCCCAGGCTGATCTGAGTCCGACCTGTGCACACAACCACTTTGTTGGTTTTCTTGTGGCCCCGCTCATATGTTTTTCCAGCTTTAAAAGACAAAAATGAGTTTACTGAGAAACTAATTCAAACAAACATTTTATCATATACACGTTGATGGATGGATGACCTGCTATTTTACATCCTTTTCTCCTTTTCAAAAGTATTTCAGTCATATCAGGACAATTGGAAAGTGATAATAAAAGGCCATCGGCCAAGTGTCACCCGACGTTTGAAATGTGTCACAAACTGCAGCCCTTTATTCTGTTTCAAAGTAACTGTATGTCCAAAACCAGAAAATATGTGCAGAACCTTAACCTGGTAAGCAAATAATAATTGAAGCATAAGCAAAGAGTCTGTCATATACCCAACAATTACTGGGCCTCTATGAGGTTATAAAATACTTAAGTTCAGAACTGGGCGTATATGTGTAAATCAGGTTACTGAAACTTTAGGCCCTTACAGAATGCCCAAAACATCAAGACTGTATACCCAATAACAAAATAACAAGGGCCATAATCCGCCTAATATGAATCTGATGAAAAATGAACAATGCATTGATGAAAAATGAACAATGCAGTTGGAATACGCAGTAGCTGTCTGGCACATTGGCAATTGCAGTTCTCTTGATAAAGTGCAAAGAAAAGGTCTAGCTATATGTCTGGGGGTTCCAGGAACAGCTGGAATAGAAGCGTTGGAGGTGGAAGCTGGAGTTAAACCCCTTGGAATTAGGAGAGAGGAATTGGCAGTGAGACAGGCAGCAAAGGTGATGACGAAAGATGACAAGTCATGCATAAAAATGAGTTGGGACAGATTTACAGAATTAGACATAACTGAACATAAAATATCCCCATTTGGAAGGATGAACATTTTGATAGCAGACATGATATCTAATACAGGAATTTCATTACATAGCCTTGAAAAGGAATTTAATTATCTTGAATCATTACAGCCTACCAAACGTAAGCCAGAGTATTGGCAAAATCTGGGTTCATCGAAATCAAGAACGTCAGATCAAGAAGCTTTGTCCAGAGAAATCATAGGCGAGTTTATTCAGAAGTGTGATGAGAGAACAGTAATAGCTTTCACTGATGGTTCTTGTTTAGGGAACCCTGGGCCGTGTGGAGCAGGATCATGTATTTACCTTCCAGGACATTCTGAACCAGTTCTACTGAAACAGCCAGTCAGCAGCCGTGGGTCAATACTGTTGGGAGAGTTAATTGCAATAAAAATGACCCTCAACTACATATACAATAAATTTAACAGAAGAAACACCATTACAAATAAGTTACACATTTTTTCAGATAGTCAATCGGCAATTGGTCAGCTAACATTAGGATGGGAGGCAGTTTGTCAGAAGGATACAATTCAGGGGATAAAGGCAGATATAAAGAAGCTAGAGCAATCAGGGTTAGAAGTAGAAATATCATGGACCCCAGGACATTCAGATATTCAGGGCAATGAATATGCTGATCAGCTTGCAAAGGAAGCAGCACAAGAAGCGAAAGACAAGGAAGATTTGCCAGTGGTTACCACTATGGGAGATGTTAAGGCAGCAGCTAGAGAGTCTGGGAGTAAGAAGTGGCAAGAAATGTGGGAGATGTCAGAAAGGGGGAGGCAATTATTTAGTTACAGGCCAAAGGTAGAATACAAAATAAAGCATACATTTCAGTCTTCATTAGGAGAAAAAGTCATTACCCAGATGAGAACCGGATATACAAGTTTAAATGAATATTTATACAAGAGGAACATAAAACAAAATGATAAGTGTCAGTGTGGAGAAATTGAGTCAGTTACTCATTACTTATTACAATGCCCATTATATGAAAATGAAAGAGAACAAATGAGAAGAAAGTTGCATGAAACGTGTGGTATTATGTACCTGGACTTAAATTTACTGCTAGACGCCAAACGTGACGACGAATTTAGAGACTGGAGAAGCCTTATCTTATCGGAACTAGAGACATTTGTGGCAAAGACAAACCGTTTTGCCGCACGGAATTCATACCAATAGTTATATCGCGCGCACCACAAAATACCGCGAGATTATACAAGAGTAAAGTAATACTTGTGCTCAAGAAGATACCTGTGAGATTCTATGGCCTTAAGGCTTTATACGGAAATACGGAAAAGTCACCCCATTAATATGAATAGTTCTTGAGTTATCCTTTTACCTTTAAGTGAATGTCTATTATCTATGAAAGGGGAATAACTCTGTCACAAATAAATTTAGCATATCCTAACAATAATCAGAATACCCAATTCACCAAATGCTAATAGCATACCAAATTTCAGCTCTCTCGGTCAAACGCTTCAAAAGTTGGAAAAATGCCAAAAACAACAAAGGGCCATAACTTTGTAAAAAATAGGACAATTGAAATTCCAAAATTACATGCACATCTTCAGATCATGATGATACATTCTGCACAATTTCAAGGCAATCTGATACAAGATGTGGCAGGAGTTGCGGGGACAAGGTCTGAGTCAGCAAGGGCTGTAACTCCATCAAAAATGGCCGAAACAAAAATCAAAAACCACATGCACATCTTCATATCATGATGATACATTCTGCACAATTTCAAGTCAATCTGATACAAGATGTGGCAGGAGTTGCGGGGACAAGGTCTGAGTCAGCAAGGGCTGTAACTCCATCAAAAATGGCCGAAACAAAAATCAAAAACCACATGCACATCTTCATAGCATAAGAATATAATCTGTAAAATTTCAAATCAATCCGATGAAAGATGTAGGAGGAGTTGCGGGGACAAGATTTCGGACAGACGGACGGACGGAAGGAAGGACGGACGGACGGACGGACGGACTGACACACGGACGGACGAGGGTCATTTCTATAGCCCCCCTCCGCCTACGTCGGGTACAATGAAAGGCTGTGTGCACTGGTACTCCATTTACAGTTGAAAAGATTTCCGCCGCCAGTAGGAATCTAACTTGAAGCGCTAGCTTAGCAGGCAATGCTTAACTCACTGAGCTACTGGGGCTTTACTGGGATCAGGTATACTAATAAATCATACTCACCACAGTAGGACTGAAGGGTGGTTTTACTCGTCTCATCAGCAGCTCGTTCCAATTCAAATTCTGAAATACAGATATTTGTTTGAAAAGAAACACCTTTAGGGTCGAGTCTTGTAACTTTGGACAGCGGGTTACCGTTGCAAACAGTGAAAATTCAGATGAGACGGCTCATTATGAGCCGTCTCATCAGGATTTTCATTGTTTGTCCAGTTTATTTTGTTTTAATTCCAAACAATTGACATATAAAGGAAACAATGTCACTGTCTGAATTTACCTACTGTCCGAATTTACTTGACTTGAGCCTATATATTGTGTTAAGAAGTATGGTTGCACCTCCAGGTTTTTCTGTCATTTTTACAAAGTTCAACAACAGGTGTAACATCTTATTTGCTTCTTTGGATGAGGAAGCCCTTGCAAAACTGGGTGTACTGCTATAGGAAAGAATTTTCTCCTCCAGGGTCAGCATGTATCATGGACAGCCAGTGCAGAAAGTGCAGTCCTATTTCAATATGTTAATTTTCTGAACTTCAAAACTAGAAGGTTGTCCAGGGACAACTGGTCGAGCCCGCTGTTTGCTTTAGTGACCTATAAGTGTGTCAAGACTAAGTAACTGCTTCACTCTAGAAAGAAGCCAAAAAACATCATGCTTAGCCAGCATTTTCTTCTTTTTTTCAAATTTTCACAAAGGAAAATAAGTAGAAGTGATGACCCAGACAAGCTCAATTTATGACTGTTACAATATCTGACCTTCAAGTGTGACCTTGACCTTGGACCTACCCAAACACATATGTCACTTGACACTTCCACTCATCAAGATGAACAATTGTGCCAAATTATTTTGAAATCCATCCGTAAATGTAGAAGTAATGGCTCGGACAAGCTCAATTTATGACCATTTTATCATTTGACCTTCAAGTGTGACCTTGACTTTGGACCTACTAGAACAAATGTTCCAAACGGCACTTCTTCCCATCAAGGAGAACAACTGTGTTAAATTATTTTGAAATCCATTTGTAAATGTCGAAGTTATGGCTCAGACAAGCTCAAATTATGGCCATTTTATCATTTGACCTTCAAGTGTGACCTTGACCTTGGACCTACTGGAACAAATGTTTCAAATGGCACTTCTATTCATCAAGAAAACAATTGTGCCAAATTATTTTGAAATCCATTCGTAAATGTAGTAGTTATGGCTCGGACAAGCTCAATTTATGGCCATTTTATCATTTGACCTTCAAGTGTGACCTTGACCTTGGACCTACCTGAACAAATGTTTCAAATGGCACTTCTATTCATCAAGGAGAACAATTGTGCCAAATTATTTTGAAATCCATCCATAAATGTAGAAGTTATGGCTCGGACAAGCTCAATTTATGGCCATTTTAACATCCGACCTTCAAGTGTGACCTTGACCTTGGACCTACCTGAACAAATGTTTCAAATGGCACTTCTACTCATCAAAGCGAACAATTGTGCCATATTATTTTGAAATCCATCCATAAATGTAGAAGTTATGGCTCGGACAAGCTCAATTTATGGCTATTTTATCATTTGACCTTCAAGTGTGACCTTGACCTTGGACCTACCTGAACAAATGTTTCAAATGGCACTTCTACTCATCAAGGAGAACAATTGTGCCAAATTATTTTGAAATCCATCCATAAATGTAGAAGTTATGGCCCGGACAAATCCGGACGGACGGACGCACGCACGCACGCACGCACGCACGCACGCACGCACTCACGAACATACACCGAACTGACATTGTAACAACTAAGTCTCGCTCTCCGCAAGCGGGCTCGACAAAAATGAGTGACTTATAAGTTACCTTAACTCTTTAGGAATGATATACTCACAGATTTTTGCAAACTGATTCCAACTTACAATATTTGACTCTCACAAACTTTTCCATCTTATTATCAAGCTTTGCTAATTTACCTTGACTACTCTAAAAACTGGGACACCTAAAATATTCATCATAACCATCATAAAAATGGAACAGGTTTTACAATGCAGCAATGCATCCAAAAATGCAGACTGAATAGCAAATAGTGTAGGTTGTGATAAGACTTCTCTTTAGGAGCAGTCTGATCTTGGTCTACACGATCTGCTCAGACCTATCTGTCCCAATACTTAGATTTTTTACAGTATCATTCAGACAAAAATATATCAAACTTTATTTACCCTGAAGAAAGCTTGTTTCTTTACATCTTCAGCATCTCTTTCACTTGAGCCAAGACGTCTATCAGGATTCCGCCGTAACAACTAGAAACAAACAACAACTGTGTTAAAAGTATAAAAGCCAGAGGACCAATAGTCCTGTAGCTCACCTGACACCTTCTGTCAACAGACACAATAAAATTTCTTTCCTTTAAGAGTATACAGACAAATATTTCCCTGTTAGTGTAATCTTCCACAGAAGAGTGCTTATACATTTTAAACATTTATGTCTACTTCATCAATTACAAAGTTATGAGAAGGAAGCTATGAAAACTTTTTCCAGATTAGGTATTCTTATTTCACCTGCTTAAGATGGAAGGTAATGTTTTCCAAACAATGCAGATTTCTAGTCTGATCAAGGTCAACACTGTTTGCTTTTTCAGCACTTCCACAAAATGATAGTCTGGATCATGCCCATAGTATGGGTTCTTCTGTGTTTTAATTTGGATTGAGTCATGAGCAGCTTAAAGTCTTTCATATCTTTCAGTACTTAACCTGATTGGTGTTTTCGATGCATCCAAATTTTTTCCCTACAAAATTTTATCCTCAACATTAGAATGTTTGCCATATTTCCTAACAAAGAATCAAGGACAATAAGTGTTTAGTTTAAACAATATTCAATGAATCACTACCAATATAATAACATAATAAATAAACAGCAAGGCGGGATTAGATAACAAGCTTTGCAACTTATGGACATCTTCTCCCGACATTAAGTGTTTAAAGTCTGATCCAAAAGAGTCCTGAAATAAGCACATAAGCCTGGAACACTTGGATCCATAGCCCAGTGCCTTTACACAAAACCACAGATCCTGCTGGTCTACTCAGGATTTACTGAATCTTAAACTCACCCTTCTCATTATGGCAATGGCTTCTGTTGACAAGAATCTGGGATATTTCACTTCCTCGTTCACAATACTGTCAAACACTTCTTCTTCATCATCACCGGGGAATGGAGACTACAGAAGACATGGACAGAGCTCCAGATAAGAAGGGGTATTGAGGATAATTCAAAGATAATTTTTCTTATTTCTCAACGAAAACATGTATTGTGACCCCTCATTAGAACCCTCTCAATGGGACGGTTCTAATGATGGGTCACAAAATATGTTTTAATGGAGAAATCTGGATAATTATCCCAAAATTATCTCTGTTACCCCTTCTTATCTGGCACACTGATGGACATACGAGATATCACCAGAGCTATCACTCATGCTACATTTCAGAATTCTCTGACTTTTTCCTCAATTTTTTTCCACTTTCTATACCCTTTTATCCCAAAGTTATACCCTTTATTTTAACAGAGCTAACCAGATCACTTGAAACTGGAGGTTGCACTTAAAGACGAAAGTTTGCTTCCCCTGGGAGCAAATTCTTTCCTTTAAGGGTAGTCCCCAAACAGGAGGAAGATAAATACTTCTAAGCATGGATTATCTTTCATGAGATTATATCCTTTGCCCTTGAGCAAAGTATATTATACAAAAAGTTAAAAGTATGCAAAGACCAGGAACTGAAACAATCAAAATCCAAATCCAGCCCTCAAACCATAGTTGGAAACAACTAAGATTACAAATAATCAAGATACAGAGAACATATGGCCAACCGAGTGAGCAGCTTGTTCCCAAAAGGTGGCCACTCAGCAACCCAAACCGAACCAAAAATAATAAGAACATACATAAGGTAAAACATCACTGAAACTCTGACACCAAAAACAGGCAACAGAGAACCACAACAGAACTACCGCCTTGGAACGGTCAGTAATGAATTACTGGGGGGCTTAAATCGATTTTACAGGCCCAACCTCACCCTCAGTTTCTGAAGTGGTACAAAACATTTAGTTGGTTGTTCGGTTCGCATGATAACCCTCTAACTCGTCAATGAATCATCACGGTAAACACATAAATCAAATTTCAACACCATGAAGAAGCAAAGACGAGGACTCAACAGATACAACGGGCCGTCTGACAGGTGGAGATCCCTGTCCTGCCAAACGAAATCTGAAGCAAAAGAAGGTCACCAGTTGAGCCCCGGTGGACCAAGCAACAGACAAAAAGGCTCCGGTCCCAACCAACTAAAATATATAGCTTTAGGTCGGGGCCATCATAGAGTCTGAGACCGATCCCCCGGTGTGCAATTAAAGAGTGCAGCAAAGTTATCAACCGTGATTGGGTTAATCACTAAGCATGCAGACTGTCGCATAACATTTAAATTATAGCCAATACGTTTGTGACGTATTATTATTTTTCGGAATTGATCAGAAAAATCAGTCCTACCCTTAATCTTTTTGAATTTGTATACTAAGTCACCATAAAATTCTGCTTTGACTAAGTCACCATAAAAGACTGCTTTGACCATCACATTTCAAATTCACTGACTTCAAATATTTCTAAATTTACCTGACCAGTAACAAAATTCACTGAACAAAATTCACTGGATTTCCTATCCTCTCCTAAAAAAAAAAACAAAAAAAACTAGACAATCACTAAAGGTGATGAATGCCCCCGCCATATGCCTCACTAGAAAAGTAATGTGTTAAAACATATTTGTGTGAAGTTAAATCAAAATCTGTCAATAAATAAAGCTGCTAGTGGGATGACTGAGTTTTTCTTAACTAGAAATTGTGTTTGTGAAACACTATGCCCCCAACCATATGCTTGCTTCTAAAGGTGTCAAACTTTAGAATGTCTAAGTCTGAAAAGGAGTTACCTAATCTTTATTAAAATATTAAACACATCAAGAACTACTGTTAAACAAAAAATCAAGTAATTCAGAAGTTGGAGAAATGTCAAATTCAAACAAGGGCCAAAACTCCATAAATATTTACAGAATTGTCCAAATAGTTAATCAGGTAATCTACTCCTCATACCCAATCAGCATACCAAATATCAAGGCCATAGCTCAAATACTTTTAATACCTCCGTAATTAATGAATGCAGAGTTACCTAACCTGTACTAAAGTATCAAACTCATAAAGGACTACTACTATTCCACAAATCAGCTTCCTAGCTCAAGCGATTCAAAAGTTGGAAAAATGCCAAATTCAACCAAGGGCCATAACTCCATAAAAACTTTACGGAATTCTCCTGTAAGTTGATCAGGTAATCTACTCCTCATATCCAATCAGTATACCAAATATCAAGGCCATAGCTAAAATACTTTTTGAGATATCTTGCTAACAAGATAGTTATCTCATTTTTTTTAAAAGGGGCATAACTCCAAAAAGGGGGCATATCTGGGAAAAGAAAAAAAATATGTGTCAGCTAATTTTCCGCAAGGAATCCATATATGAAATTTCAAAACCCTATTCCTAGTGGTTCTTGAACTCAGTAGCTGCATAAGTACTGAACATCAGGGGAAGTAACTCAGTAAATAATAAATAATGAATGAATGCAGAGTTACCTAACTTGTACTAAAGTATTTAGCACATCAAGAACTACTACTATACCAAAAAATCAGCTTCCTAGCTCAAGCGGTTCAAAAGTTGGAAAAATGCCAAATTCAAACAAGGGCCATAACTCCATCAATATTTTACGGAATTGTCTGAAAAGTTAATCAGGTAATCTACTCCTCATACCCAATCAGTATACCAAATATTAAGGCCATAGCTCAAATACTTTTTGAGATATTTTGTTTACCTCATTTTTCTAATAGGGGCATAACTCCAAAAAGGGAGCATAACGTGGAAAAGTAAAAAATACATGTCAGCCAATTTTCCACAAGGAATCCATATATGAAATTTCAAAACCCTATTCCTAGTGGTTCTTGAACTCAGTAGCTGCATAAGTACTGAACATCAGGGGAAGTAACTCAGTAAATAATGAATGCAGAGTTACCTAACTTGTACTAAAGTATTTAGCACATCAAGAACTACTACTATACCAAAAATCAGCTTCCTAGCTCAAGCGGTTCAAAAGTTGGAAAAATGCCAAATTCAAACAAGGGCCATAACTCCATCAATATTTTACGGAATTGTCTCAAAAGTTAATCAGGTAATCTACTCCTCATACCCAATCAGTATACCAAATATCAAGGCCATAGCTCAAATACTTTTTGAGATATCTTGCTAACAAGATATTTATCTCATTTTTCTAAAAGGGGCATAACTCCAAAACGGGGCAAAACTGCGAATAGAAAAAAAAATACATGTCAGCTAATTTTCCAAGAGGAATCCATATATGAAATTTCAAGACCCTAGCTTGCAGGGTTCTAAAGTTACAGCAATCATGAAAAGTGTGACGCACACACACACACACACACACACGGACGGACAAGCCAAAAGCAATATGCCCCACCAACTTTTTCAAAGTTGGGGGCATAAAAATAGCAACTGTGACCTTGACCTTGAAACTACAACCCTGAAAGGTTAACTTGTCCAAGATATTGTCATACTTAATATATGTGTGAAGTTCTATCAAAATCAGTTAATAAACAAGTAAATTCAGTGAATTTATATCCCCCGCCGAAGAGGCCCTGATTTGTTGTTTATGTATAAGTTTCATAGAATTCTATTCATTGACGACTTAGTTATGGCGGAATTTGTCAATTATAAATTGATTCAAGGGCAATAACTCTTGCACAACTGATACCATTCAGATGAAACTTTATGTGCATACATACATACTTGGTTTAAGTTTCATGAAGTTTCGGTAATTGGTTACTTAGTTATGGATAATTTTATAGATTTTAAGTCAATTCAAAGGCAATAACTCTGTACTACAAATGCCATACGGATGGAACTTTATGTGCATGACCATGTTATGGTGATATATATTCAAGTTAAGTTTCATGAAGTTTTGATATTTGGTTACGTAGTTATGGCTGATTCTATTGATTTTAAGTCAATTCAAGGGCAATAACCCATGCATTACTGATGCCAGTCTGATGAAACTTTGCGTGCATGACCATGTTATGGTGATATATACTTAGTTTAAGTTTCATAAAGTTTCGATAATTGGTAACATAGTTATGGCATTTTATTGATTTTAAGTCAATTCAAGGGCAATAACCCATGCATTACTGAAGCCAGTCTGATGAAACTTCACGTGCATAACCATATTATATATCTAGTTTAAGTTTCATGAAGTTTTGATAATTGGTTACATAGTTGTGGCTCATTTTATTGATTTTAAGTCAATTCAAGGGCAATAACTCATGCATTACTGAAGTCAGTCTGATGAAACTTCAAGTGCATCAGCAGTTCATGGTGATACATACTCAATCTAAGTTTCATGAAATTCCGTCCAGTGGTTACATAGTTATGGCTCATTTTATTGATTTTAAGTCAATCCAAGGGCAATAACTCATGCATTACTGATGCCAGTCTGATGAAACTTCATGTGCATCAGCGGTTTATGGTGATACATATTCATTTTAAGTTTCATGAAATTCCGTCTACTGGTTACATAGTTATGGCTCCGGACGGACATTTTAAGTCAATCCAAGGGCAATAACTCATGCATTACTGATGCCAGTCTAATGAAACTTCACGTGCATCAGCGGTTTATGGTGATACATATTCATTTTAAGTTTCATGAAATTCCGTCCAGTGGTTACATAGTTATGGCTCCGGACGGACATATTAAGTCAATCCAAGGGCAATAACTCATGCATTACTGATGCCAGTCTGATGAAACTTCACGTGCATCAGCGGTTTATGGTGATACATATTCATTTTAAGTTTCATGAAATTCCGTCCAGTGGTTACATAGTTATGGCTCCGGACGGACATTTTAAGTCAATCCAAGGGCAATAACTCATGCATTACTGATGCCAGTCTGATGAAACTTCACGTGCATCAGCGGTTTATGGTGATACATATTCATTTTAAGTTTCATGAAATTCCGTCCAGTGGTTACATAGTTATGGCTCCGGACGGACATCCGGATGGACGGACGGACAGAAGGATGGACGGACGGACGGACGGACGGACATGGAGAAAACTTTATCCCTCCGCCTTCGGCGGGGGATAATAACCCATGCATTACTGAAGCCAGTCTGATGAAACTTCACGTGCATAACCATATTATATATTTAGTTTAAGTTTCATGAAGTTTTGATAATTGGTTACATAGTTGTGGCTCATTTTATTGATTTTAAGTCAATTCAAGGGCAATAACTCATGCATTACTGAAGTCAGTCTGATGAAACTTCAAGTGCATCAGCAGTTCATGGTGATACATACTCAATCTAAGTTTCATGAAATTCCGTCCAGTGGTTACATAGTTATGGCTCATTTTATTGATTTTAAGTCAATCCAAGGGCAATAACTCATGCATTACTGATGCCAGTCTGATGAAACTTCACGTGCATCAGCGGTTTATGGTGATACATATTCATTTTAAGTTTCATGAAATTCCGTCTACTGGTTACATAGTTATGGCTCCGGACGGACATTTTAAGTCAATCCAAGGGCAATAACTCATGCATTACTGATGCCAGTCTAATGAAACTTCACGTGCATCAGCGGTTTATGGTGATACATATTCATTTTAAGTTTCATGAAATTCCGTCCAGTGGTTACATAGTTATGGCTCCGGACGGACATTTTAAGTCAATCCAAGGGCAATAACTCATGCATTACTGATGCCAGTCTGATGAAACTTCACGTGCATCAGCGGTTTATGGTGATACATATTCATTTTAAGTTTCATGAAATTCCGTCCAGTGGTTACATAGTTATGGCTCCAGACGGACATTTTAAGTCAATCCAAGGGCAATAACTCATGCATTACTGATGCCAGTCTGATGAAACTTCACGTGCATCAGCGGTTTATGGTGATACATATTCATTTTAAGTTTCATGAAATTCCGTCCAGTGGTTACATAGTTATGGCTCCGGACGGACATCCGGACGGACGGACGGACGGACATGGAGAAAACTATATCCCTCCGCCTTCGGCGGGGGATAATAAAGGCACTAGAACCATGACAAAGATTTACATGTACCTATAATAGCATCTGTGACCTTGACCTTGGACCTACAATGATGAAACGTAAATTTGTCCCAGATATTGTCAAGCTAAATATTTGTGTCAAGTTATGCCAAAATCATTCCAGAGGGATGACAGCATATTTTCTAAAATAGCAAATATGACCTTGACCTTTACCCTGAAATTCTGGATCACGAACTTGTCCAAGATATTGTCACACTAAACATTTGAGTGAAGTTACATCAAAATTATCAATGAATAGAGGAGTAGAGGAATGATAAAGTTTTTTTCTAAAAATAGCAACTGTGACCTTGACCTTGGACCTGCGGTGCTGAAACAGTAATTTATTCAAGATATTGTTATACTTAACATTTATATGAAGTTACATCAAAATCGATCTATAAATGAAAGCGCTTGAGCAATGTCCTAGTTTTTCTGAAAATAGCAACTGTGACCTTGACCTTCATCCTACAAACCTGAAACGCAAAGTTGTTCAAGGTACTGTCATACCCAATAAAGCTGTGATGTAATACCAAAATCTGTTAATAAATGAGGCCGCTAGAGCGACGATAAAAGGTGAGATTGTATTTAAGCTATGGAAATATGGTCAAAAAATGTATGTTATTCAAGGGGACATAATTCTGCAATAAAGACCTGACTGAAAGTTCTGTTTCCTTTATGCACATGTTCAATGCATGTCTGAACTGTGTTGCAAGTTTCAAATCCCTACATCAAATACTATTGGAGGAGTTGCAGAGACAAGAACAGTACTACAAATTGTGAAATATGGTCAAAATATGCATGTCATTCAAGGGGATGTAATTCTGCCATAATGACCTGGATCAAAGTTTTGTTTCCTTTATGCACATGTTCAATGCATGTCTGAACTGTGTTACAAGTTTCAAATCCCTACATCAAATACAATTGGAGGAGTTGCAGAGACAAGAACAGTACTACAAATGTGAAATATGGTCAAAATATTTATGTTATTCAAGGGGACATAATTCTGCAATAAAGACCTTAATCAAAGTTCTGTTTCCTTTATGCACATGTTCAATGCATGTCTGAACTGTGTTGCAAGTTTCAACTCCCCATATCAAATACTGTAGGAGGAGTTGCGGAGACAAGAACAGTACTCAGATGTGAAATATGGTCAAAATATGTTTATTATTCAAGGGGACATAAATCTGCAATAAAGATCTTAATCAAAGTTATGTTTCTTTTATGCACATGTTCAATGCATGTCTCAACTATGTTCCAAGTTTCAACTCCCTGCATCGAATACTGTAGGAGGAGTTGCGGAGACAAGAACAGTACTACAAAGTGTGACGGACGTCGTACGTACGTACGTATGCACGGACGGACAAGGGCAAAACTATATGCCCCTCCCCACTTCGTGGCGGGGGCATCAAAATGTATACACCCTTGCATAGTTTATCATTTCAAATAGAAACCTGATCAACTACTTTCCAAAGCTGGGAACTGCGGCAGCCAAGGCCTACCAAATACATTTTAACATGTATGATGACCTCAGCATATTTTGCTTGGCAGTGTATTTTCAGACTTATAACTGAACAATGAGACATTAATGGACATCACTCGATTAAACAACTAAGGTGAAGGAAAAATAAATCTGTTCTAAAGGAATGACTCTTACATAGCCTCTCTTTGCAAAACATATACATCCCTTTCTGTTTATTGTTCAAGGGAGGCAATTCTATAGTGTCTCCCAATGACTTACCTCTCCCACCAACATTTCAAATATGAGTACACCGAGACCCCACCAGTCCACAGATCTTGTATAAGATGGTTCCGTCAAGACTTCAGGAGCCAGGAATTCTGGGGTGCCACAAAAAGTACTCGTCCTATCACCAAATCCCATGCCTTCTTTACACAGGCCGAAATCAGCAATTTTTAAGTACCCTTCTGCGTCT
The DNA here is from genome assembly GCA_963989385.1 of Ctena decussata. Taxonomy (NCBI): domain Eukaryota; kingdom Metazoa; phylum Mollusca; class Bivalvia; order Lucinida; family Lucinidae; genus Ctena; species Ctena decussata. The sequence continues at coordinate 15,786,700 of OZ022498.1, forward strand.
AGTAGTAAGTTATCTAACTTTAAATCTCTGCAAAAGAAGAGAAGTACTAACTGAGAACCCATGCATTTATACAGCTTGTCTGAGCAAGCAGTGTAGACCAAGATCAGACTGCTTCTCACGAGCAGTGCTTCTCACGAGCAGTCTGATCTTGGTCTACACTGTTTGCCTACAGCAGTAAGACATCAACTGACAAAAGACATATCATCATTTGACAAAGGGGGGGGGGGGGTGCCTATAAGGCCCTTTTTCTGCCCAAGAGCAAAATGTCTTATTTTCAGCTGAGGATTAGCCTAAAGTGTCCGCTATACTGAATCAATAGTAGTTAAGCTCCGTAAGCGCTACTTTTGGAATAATGGGGTTATTAAAGTGGGTGGGGTAAATCAGCATGGACCATGGGAGTCATATTATAAGCTATATTTCTCGTTCAAATTTAATGACAGTCATAAATACCTTCCTTTATAAGTTAAAATGATGTCTTAGGTGACATCTTTTCTCGAATTCTACCTTTCAAAGTGAAATCCTATGTCTGCAGAATTTCTTTTAGAGACACTGTCAATTTTCATTAATTTTGGTACTTTGAATTCAATATATTCTACCATATCTCTAGAACCAATAGATGATTTCTTACCAAACTAATATGGGTTCACCGTTGGGAGAGTGCAAACTCCAAATTCCAAATTCGAGACATAAGAGTTCATCATGGAAATGGCTGAACATCAATGACACCGGAAAAGCAATACCTGTATCTCTCTTCTGCTTGTTGCAGGTGAGACAAAAAATAGAGAGCTCCAAAATTACTGATATCAGGGTTTGAAATTAACTTTTTTTCTCACTTGCTAAATTTAGCAAGTGCTCAATTTTTCTACTTGCTAAAACAGTAAGTCCACTTGCTTTTTCTCTGAATGCCATAATTTTATGTAATTATACCATTAAATGTCCTGTATTGTTGGTTTATGCAATAAGTAATGTATCCCAGCTGGGTGGGCTGTCTTTTTAGTTTAAAAAAAATCGGGCATATGGCCCCCTAGCCCAGGCTTTTTTCTAAGTTCAAATTTATGGGCCTTTAAAGTTGGGGAAAGACAGAAAAAAAGGAAAAAAGCTGGGCTGAACACAGTGACTCATATTGACCTAGTGGTTCTCATTCATTATACTCCCCTTTTCCCTATCTGGCAGACAATATAAAGTATCATACCAAAGAGGCTTTACCTCACAATGGCCATGCCTACACACCCTACCAGGTTCTTTTCTGCCACTTCTGTGCAGTTTTTATAGGGACAGTTTGGGGTTTTGGGCCCATAGAGTCAGTCTTGGTGGGTTTATTTTCAGAAGGTTTTTCTTCCTGATCCCCCGTTTCGCCCCTTTTCCACTTCACAATTAAAATCTGTCCATGTTTATTGATTTGAGAACATGTGCTTTTTGATCAAACTGAATACAGACGCTTGCAGATGCGGGTTGTCCAGACGCTTGACGAGGGGTACCGTATTGGAGAATCAATATATGGCAAGCACCTGGGTGATCAAGACAAGTTTGCGACTGCGCATCTTGTTCTGCACATAAACAAAAACTTTACACTTCCGGATTAGTTCTTTGCACCGAGAAAACTACACTCGCAAAGAAAAGCAAGTGGTGGTTTCTTGGACTCGCAGTCTGTAAATTTTGGTCGCATTTTGCGGGTATGCGAGTCTAAATTCGAACCCTGTATGATATTTCTTTCATACCCGACAATTCAAACCAACTTTTGCTATTCACAGTATACAAATCTTGATGAATCTATTGGTGAACAGTGAATAGTGTGACTATATTCAGTGTTTCCCCTAAAGCGGAATGGCGGGGCGCCGCGCCCTGCCCCTTTTTGGTCCCGCCCTGCTGCCCCAAAAACGTGTCATAAGCGCCCTCCTGCCCGAAAAATATCAGTACCGGTCCCTTTTCCCGCGCTGCTATTACAATTCGGTTCCATTGTGTCCCATACCTGTAAAAACTGACAACTCAAGTCGATCGATAATCTGTACACATGCTCATCAATAAACACCAATCACGGTGATTAATCTGTGGCAATTATCACCTCGCTATACCCCGACCGTCATATGTTAATTGGAGCGGAAAATTACTTCGCCAACTGAAAACACATGCTCGTAACCGGCTTTTAAAATGTCAAATGCATTGCGGACATGGCGATAGTAACCAGGGCAATTAAAGAAACTCTCGTTAAAGTGACCAGCCTGTTCCGACTGTGAAATTAACGGGTAGCACCGTTAAACTCGTTTTCCTCGCTCCGATAATGACACGGGCCTAGTTGAGGGTGTGGCAGGTGGGGATTCAATCGGCATAACGGTGCCGCTTGCCGCATCAATACCGATAACTATTTTTTTCACCGTATCACGTTGCGCTATACATTCGAGGCCTATTAGACGCGTACGACAATGCAATATCTATTTTCCCGGTAAACATGTCAGATACGTAATGTACGGTCATCACAAATACGGATCATGCTAAATTTGCACAGGCTGATCAGATCATACATGTTTTCATGAAATCGTCACAGGTGCCGACGATTTCTGTTTATGAATATCGGCTCGTTCACTTTAAGATTGGTTTCCAGCGTTTTTCTATCTAGTTCCCGCCGATTCAGGTGTACTATCTGTGGAACGAGAACCAGTCAATATTTATTAATAGTACCTCGGGAAATCCGCGATCTTTAGCAATCTCAACAGCTCAGCTGTCACCATGCAATAATTTGCGATTTTACAAATCTACCGGCCCAGATATGCAACAATACGCGATCCTTATTTGATATTTAACTATTCTAGAGAGGTCTAACGGTAGGTATGTTCATCTAAGTGTAGAATTAAACTCAGTTTTGAGATAAAACAGATTTTGAGTGTAAACAAGTATCAGCTTTGATCAAAACCACTAGAACAAATCAGACCCATCATCCGAGGTGCAATTTTGGATGAGTATATGGAGGGTGAGGGAAAGGTGGGGAGGTAGTGGTGGTTTGAGAATGCCGCATTGGTTTTTTTTTAGCAGTTCAAATTTTTTTTAGTAATTCAACAATGGACTGGTCACACTAACACTATGAACAATACTGCTAAATTACACTACATATTAACACATAATGGTAGTGTTACTGCACTGAAATATCATACTTTTGAGGTTAATTATTAGATGTAGGCCGAACAACGTAAGTAACATTGCCCCTCCAGATGCCTTTCGCCGCGCTAAAAGTGCCCTTTTTTTCAGCAGCACCCTGCCCCTTTTTCAGTCTGGGGGAAACACTGATATTGTACAGATGCACAGACAAATCTAAGTTTTCACTATTTTCAGATATGCTTACGACGTCTTCTGTCTTTTGTATTTATTGCACTTCACACAGCTTATCAGTACTTACCTATATACAATATTATGCTCGTGTAAGTATTGCAACCCTAAAACAACACAGCCAGCATAGAACACAGTCCGAGTTTCCGAGAACACATCATTGTGTATGTGCATCATGAGATCACCGCCACAGGCGTACTCCATCACAAATATCACATGCTCCTGGAAAACATAACAAGGTTCGAGGTTATAAAACTTGAGTATAATCTCAAAACTCAAAATAAAGCACACTGATTGGCTGCTTCCGAGCACATGCTCGGAAGCAGCCAATCAAAGCGCTTTATTTTCAGTTTGAGAATGTACTCAAGTTTTATAACCTCCGGGCCAGGTCGAGATGGTTCACTCAGGTTCAAATATGATCCCAATACAATAACATCTATCGTAAAATTTCTATAAAATTGGGAGACCTAAAATAACTACTGTAACTATCTTAGAAATAGAACAGGCTGGTTTTACATGCAGTAATGCATCCAAAAGAGCCAAAAGGAATGGCAAACAGTGAAGACCCACTGCTCTGATCTGGGCCTAAAACCAGATAGTATTTTCAGGTGCTTCAGATGGTGATAATAATGTCTTGAAAGTTTTTACCAAAAAAATCGGCTGAAAACCAAAGGAGTTGTGACCACAAGATTTGTATTGCTGGTCAGATCAATGCCTGTCTCTCTCTCTGACAAAAAAGGTTAGATAATGACCTCTATCAAATTTATTGATGTTAAATGCTTTCAAAACAATATCCTGGAAAGTTTTAGGAAAATCCTTTAAAACCAGAATGAGTAGCTCACAGCATTCTGTCGGAAAACCAATGTCACTAAGAAAAGTTGCTTTGCATTGGATGAAGCCAGGTTTGATCTTGCTGACAGCACTTGCTTTTTGTGTAAAGTAGAACACTTTGAAAGGTAAAAATGTGAAAAGTCCATTGAGACGGGGATAACTAGACTGAAAATTGTCAATTGGGGAGGTAAATCATCAGTTTTATGGTTGCTGGCGTGTCACCTAACAACTACATTTGTTAAATCTGCAACCAGAAATCTTCCCCAAATGACAGTTTTCAGTACATTTATCCCCTAAGTACTTTTACTGTTTGTTGTTCCGACTAACCACTCACCTCTGTTTGAAAGCAGGCAAACAGGTTAACAAGATATGGATGCCGCATGGCGTTGATCACTTCGAAAATTCTCTTTTCGGACATTAAACTTTCCACTTCATCTCGGGCTATAATCTCTCCTTTCTTTAAAGCCTTCAAGGCAAAATATTCTCCTGTGTTCTTATATTCGGATAATATCACCTGAAACAAAGAATTTACATATTGATATCCATGGGAGAAATGGGACTGGTGGGTTGCTTCCCTTGTTTGACCAATACAGGAAAAAGTAGTTTATATTTTGCAAAGGGAGGCAATTTAATAGTCTCCCTTCTCAAAATATGAGCCGCGACACGACAAATCCAACAATGTGGTATTGCGCCCCGCGCAGACTCAGATCAGCCTGGGCATCCGCCCAGTCTGATCAGAGTCTTCGCTGTCCGCATGGGGGTAGCTTACACCCTTAGCTACCCTTTGAATCTTTTTTGAAGAGTCTTATCAGCCTGGATGCCCAGGCTGATCCGAGTCTGCGCAGGGCGCACAACCACATTGTTGGTTTTGTTGTGTCGCGGCTCATATCTACTTCCCTTACTGTTCATTTAGGAAGACAATTCAGTAGTGTATCTCATTCAAGGTTGCCACTTATCCCCCACTTCAAATTTCCCTAAATTTCCCTGAACATTTTCTGATTTCACACCTTTTCTGGATCTATAAGTTGATTTTACTCTTTACTTAACAGTGATACAGGTATCACTTGAAAATTGGGAGTTACTCCTCATGGAAGGAAGTTGCTCCCCATTTGGGGTTCAACTGGTAGTTTTCTTTTGCTCCGGTATTTCAGTGGTCTTTGATTAAGAAATAGATCAGCTCTAGCAGTGAATTGTTGAGTAATAATTCACTGTTTGGAGGTCAGTTGTAAAGCAGATCATATCACGAGCGTGGAGCGCGAGTGATATATCTACTTACAACTGACCGACAAACAGTGAATTATTACTCAACAATTCAATGCTAAAGCTGAACTATTTCGATTCTAACGCTCAAAAACGCTGAAAAAGTATTCTTTTCATTCAAACTCTCCCAACATTCCTGCCAGCGCAGTCATGCTCCCGCCAATATTTTTAACTGTATCTAAGGTAAATGTACATTTTTCATGGCGATAAAAGAAAGAAAAAGAGACATTACACAGTCTGACGTCTCAAAACATCACAAAATTACATCAGTAATGCAAGTGACATCAGTAATTAGACTCACATGCTCCTAGACATTGAAATGTTGCAGAATAAAACACGGCAACTTTCCATTGCTTCTATAGGTGCACTGTGTTAGAATTCATCATAGTTTTTATCTCTGCTATTTTTGTTTCCAATGATGAGTCACTGATGAGTAAGCCCCTCTCTAGTGTTTTCACTGATAGTTCTTCTGTTGTGGTTCCTTACTGTAACTTTTTTCCTGTTGTCCATTTCGTGGTGCTTTTGTTCACCTGTTGAGTGGTGTTTTTTTAGTTCAAAAAGAGCTGTTAATTCAGACTATTTTGTGTGCCTTTTGTAAACTGCTGTCAATTTATGTTTTTTCAGTCAACTCCCGATATCTCAAACATTGATATCTCAAAGTATCTTCTTATATTATTTCCTGTTTTTATTAACATTTCAGCTCCTGTTATCTCAAACTACTGATGTCTCAAAGTAAATTTTCTGGTACCAGAATTTGGTTGGTTGATTTGATGCTTAACGTCCACGGTAAACAACTAAGGTCATGTCGGGACGGTCAGTTAACCTAACCACACTATTCCTGGGCAGGCTTAGACCTCCTAAGCGGTTAACCAGTACTAAGTGCACATACTTTCGCCAGTAACTGACAACTGCCCTTCTTGAATCAGCGGAAGGAGAAACAAAAGTATGTGGCCAGACCGGGATTCGAACCCAGGACCTCTGACTTACGAGTCAGGTGCCCTACCGATTGCGCTACTGGTACCAGAAAATCTACTTTAAGATATCAGTAGTTCGGACTCAAGTTCGACTTCGAGATATCGGGAGTTGACTGTATATCTTTCCCTTTTTATTTTGGGGGTGGGATATGGGATCTGATTGTAGTAGTTCCTGATCACTGCCTATCTTTTCAAGTTGCAACTTAGATATTTGTCCTGGTGAAACAGTCATAACTCTTTCACTACCAAAAAGCAGACGACAAAATTTATGTCTGCAAAAATTATAAAAATGCCTTGTCCAAGACTTTCTATATTGAGAATTCAAAGACTAGAGGGCAAACAGTTAGATCCAGATGAGGCGGCTCATTATGAGCCGCCTCATCAGGATCTACGCTGTTTGCAAATTTTGCTGATTGCGTCACTAGGGCTTAAAGAGTTAAATAAAGAATTGAACTCACTTTTCCAAAATGACCTCTTCCTAATACACTGATAGGCCGGAAGTCTGCCATCAAAACTGACTGGCTAGTGAAACTGTAATTCACAAAAAATAAGACATCAAATAACAAGGCTACTTTCTCATACAAATTAGTGAAAAACTCTAAAGAGCACACTCTATCTTTTTTAATCAAATTCTAACATGTGGAAAAAGAAACTCTACCATCTACAATCACTAATATAAGGCATACTATAACACTGATAAACGTGTGCTGCACATGCACTTACTGTAAAACACTTATATTTGGCTGACACTTTATTTGGCGCTATTGGCAGAAAAGAAGAAAACCGCCAAATTAAAATGCCGCCAATATAGACTATATCATAAAGGTGAGGCTGAAACTAGTATACAGCTCAGTCTCTCCGCCCTCCCATAATATCAAAGCTAATCCGCATTATATTGTATAAGAAAAATGGAAGGTCTCCAACAAATACGCCGGGAAAACGGAGTGTGAAAATGCTTATTTGACATGCCACGCTACTTTGTACCCAAGCCGAGTTGATTTAATCAGAAGCAACAAAAAATATTTTCGGAATAAACAGTTTCATCTATTAAAAGAAATGCCTAAAAATACACATTCACAAGCGTAAATGAAGACTTAACAATGTACAACCTGGTCTCAATTTGACCTTTTGATAACGGCAGCACACACCAATTGATTGATAATAATTGTTATTACAATTATAATAAGTATTTTAAGAAATCACAAATCCGCCAAAATAAAAATCCGCCAAAAGGTCCATTTATAAAAACCGCCAAATTTTGCTGCCGCCAAATATAAGTGTTTTACAGTAAGTTGCACTTATACATTTCCAAAAACAGCTACACATTTCTGAAAACCACTACGATTATCATAGATCCAACACTTTATATCCTACAAAAGTCTGGACCTTCCAGTCCTGACCTGGTAAGATATAGTTTTTGCTTCACCATCATAGGTAATATTTTGCAATCTGGATAAAATCTTTAAAAGCATTGTTAGCTTAACAAAGTTGTTAGTCAAGGAATTGTAATATCAAGTGTCTAAATATGTTTTGCTGAAAGAAAGCTCACTGCAAAAGCTCCTCACATTTCTTCAGGAAACTATGGCAGTGGTTTTGTGTACAATACGTTTGAAATTTAATGTCTCATTAACTAACAACACTGTTAGTTTTTAACAACTGGGCCCTGCACTTGGAAGGGCTACAACGTCATCCAGGGAAGCAAACAGAAAGTCAAAGTTCTTTCCCTTTGTATGAATGGCAGAAAAACATAGGTGTATCCGTACACCTTAACCTGTAATATGAGCTGCATCATGAGAATTACCGGTTTATAATCAGAAATTATCTCCCAAGCTTTCCCAGAATTCAGGGGTGAAGTTGGGTTTGGCAATAAGACTGGGAAGCTTTCAGTGCCGTAGCATCCTACTAATTTGCATTATAGTGAGGCAAGGACTGGAAGTGCTTGCAGCAGGTGTGACGTGTAGGTTTCTCTTTCATCCTTCTCCCTCTTTCTGGGAGACCACTCAATAACAACTGGCCCCGAGGTTATAAAACCTGAGTACATTCTCAAACTCAAAATAAAGCACACTGATTGGCTGCTTCCGAGCACATGCTCGGAAGCAGCCAATCGGTGTGCTTTATTTTGAGTTTGAGATTATTCTCAAATTTTATAACCTCAAACCCTGAAGTTCTGTCTCAAAGAGCCATTTTACTCGAGACAACCAATCAAAATCCACCCTCTGCAGACTTTCCAACAGCCTTTTCTTCATTACAAAGAGGCTTTCTGATGACTTTTTCTTCATTACAAAGAGTACAAGCTAACAATAAAGCTATGAAAAACACAAAGCCCACTTACTCTGGCTCTTTCACTACTGGCCGGGCATTCTTACTAGGAGTATCATATATTACAGGTGGTTTTTGCGTTGGAAGTGGCGGGGGCGGTGATGGTTGACGTGGACTGGTGTAGTTACCCGGTGGAACATATGGCTGTTGTCTAACATTATTGTTGTTAGAACTTATTGCATCTAAGTCTATTGTATTGTGGGTACTGAGTTCTTCAGGCAGGAAACTGAATGAGGACATCGCATCCTGAAATCAAATATTACATATCTATAGTTTAAGCAATGCATCAGATAATCAGGGGTATTAGGGATAACTTTAGCATAATTTTCCATATTTCTCCATCAAAACGTGTTGTGGGTCCTTCTTAGAAGGGGTGTAAAGATATATCGATGCATGGATTTATCATGTTAGTGGTTGCCTTGATAGTGCCGCAAACTTTATAATGAATGTTGTTATTTAGATGTATTGAAATTATTCAATAGCAATCAATTATTCAACGAGAAAAAATGAAAATCTGTACTTACCTCTATTTCTCTTTCCTGCCCTCTGGAGTCATTTAACGCTGAGGTATTTACAATTTTTTCGGAATGATTTTTATCATGTATTCTGTTATCATCTGTATAAGGTTCAAAATTGATTTGATGCACTGGAGGCCCTCGATCTGAAGCAGCTACACCTGGAAAAACAAAAACAGATGAAATATCAGACTGAGGAATTGGCTGCTAATTCTGTCAGGGATAATTCTCTGTAATTCTCAGATACCCTATTTATATGACCATTCCTGGCCCTTGCATACAGTATTTTGATAATATTCATAGTACAGTCTGTATATGGTTCTCAGCAACGACAAATCACATTCTGACATCATACAATTATTGACTACTGAAGCAATGGACATTAGATGTCAACCACAGAATACCAATACTGACCAATGTGAACAACTGTTTCATTAAATCGAACTATGAGAATTGTATTGCATACGTGGGCGACAGAAATAATTTGCCATCAGCTGTTACATTAAACTGCCTAACTACTGCCTATTTTCATAACATTAGTTTTTTACATAAATTCTTCACTGGTTTTCAGATCCACAGGATGATAAAATTACAGCATTAAATTCTGTGGACTTCAGTTTGGAAAAATTCTAAGAAACCTAATATAAGAAACTAATATAGCGCATGGGAAAAAACCTAAGCCAGTAGACATGAAGTATGTCAAGTAGCATTCAACATGCCCTGCACAAATGATAGGCAGTTTATTTATCAATTACATCACAGGATTCTCTGCCTGACAACGTAACTTATAAATGGATTCCTGAAAGTTCAATACAAGTGCTCTGATCCCTGGCTCTACTAACCTGGAGAGGTAATTTGAGACTGAGGCGAGAAAGTCCCCGGGGTTTCAGCACACTGCTGTGGTATGGCTCGCTTCATCAACCGACCCCATGTTGCAACATTTATGTTCAACTGGCCAGGCCGCAGGAAGTTTTTACCTACAAATATATATACACCATAGTTTATTATCAAATAAGTGAACAAGAGCCTTCCTTGTTCAGGACAGTTTGCCTTGTTCATCACTTAAACATAAAGAAGTGGAAACCCACTCTATAGCATTGGTGGAAATCTTGCAATTTAAGAGCGTTTTCCACAGCATTTTTCATGTATTGTGAGTCTCACAAGATCAAGTAAGTTTGCAGAGCTTGCCAATTACTGGAGTCCCTTTTGGTAAAAAGTTCAACAGAATTATTCTTTTGGCATCCCAATATACAGTGGCCAGCACCTTGCCAGCCAAGGACGGCCTCCATCTTAGAGAACCAGGTCCTATCCACTGCCAACTTTTAGCTTTGTTTTCTGGCTTACAGAAATTGACCCAAGTCTCATCTACATTTACAAAGCATGAAAGAAAATAATCTTCCTGCCACCCAAAACAACTTCAACAGTCCACTGCTTACTGATTCACTAGTTGCCATCAGCTCACTGCTAAGGGATTTGGTGACTCAACAAGCTGTTAGCCTGAGCATGTTGATATGCTGCCATATAAAATGCCCAATGCCATTGGTATGTCTGCCACCTGAATACGCCTATCAAAATGTTGAAGATCCTGCACTTTATTCCACATTTATCTAGTAGGCATCCAGACCTGCTTTCATTTTCTAAGGAAGTTCCACCCTGTTTGAATTTGCAAACCCAGAATTTTACTTGAGCATATGGTAAAGAAGACCCGTATTCATTGACTGGTTCCCTTTGTATAGCATTGCCTGCTTTCCCTGTCAAAAACAGAGAACCAATTATAGCACAGTGCTCCACTCTATATGAAAAGGAAGCCTTTTGCATTGCCAGTCATGCTAAAATCTGACATGAAAGAATGAACCTATTCTATTACAGTTTTTGACACATGCATGAATAGTACAAGAAAATGTGAAAATCATGGCCTACTTGGTCTATTAACAATCACTTTGGCTGGTCTGTTATTACAAAATGCTCTTATGGGCAAAACTTATTTCTTATATTATACATGCGTGCTGCTCAGCTTAACATCCATAATGTCTGTGTGTTGCCGTGCTTTTCCCGATTATGGATTGGCAAACAAAATATACAAAACTTCGATAGTAAGTTTCACAATTCTTTTAATAACGTCCCTGCACATTAATTTCGCCCGAAGCGATACAATATGGCGACGACTCTTACTGCTACTTGACAACTAACGTTATTATAACGTTATAGTAGCGTTACGTCTATTACGCAACGTTCAATAAAGTGTGTTAATACATACAGGAGAAGAGCCTTATAATACATACAGGAGAAGAGCCTTATATCCATTCTTCCCCTCCCGAAATGTGTTACATTTTGATAAAGTTCTTGTCTGAATTACTCGCCTTTTCCCACTCTACTGCATTAAACAAAAATTAAACTAAACATTTCCAAATTACGATAAAATACTACCACAATTAACACATAACTTAAACTAATAAAATAAGGCTTCTCTCAAGTATGAATTTATCTCAAATATTAAAAGGAAAAATTGTCGTATCATCTTCAGCATGAATAAGTTAATTGCTAATAACAGTTCCTTTTTAGACTTTTGCTACATCTCTGCTTCCAAAGGACACAGCTTCGAAATCGATCGTATCAAGGTGCCCTGCCCGACCTGCACCTTCACAACGCGTACACGTCCATCGTCTCCCGGATAGACCTCTACCACTCTCCCCAGAGGCCAGCTTCCCCGCTGTGTATCTGGCGAAATGAGTAGTACCACCTCGCCCGTCTGTATGTTTCGTCTTTCCCGGTGCCACTTTTTCCGCGCACTCAGTCCTGGCAACCATTCCCGCAGCCATCTATGCCAAAAATGGCGGACCAGTTCTTGAACACGTCGCCATCGTTTCCGCGGACTGAACTGCGTTTCGTCCACGGATGTAGGAGCGAACTGACCTCCGATCTGGCCGTGTAGGAAATGGTTCGGGGTCAGTGGAACATCATCTACATGGTTTGCTGACTGATATGTTAACGGTCGAGAGTTGATCAGCCCTTCAGCGCCGATGATGGCCGTCATTAGCTCCTCATCGTTGATATCCGCCTGTCCAAGTATAGCTTTTATCGCCCTTTTCGCTGATTTCACCATGGACTCATGAGCTCCCCCGAAATGTGGCGCCAATGGCGGATTAAAATGCCACTTAACTCCCTTGTTCGCGACCGATTCTTGAATCTTGTGACTGTCTACCTGAGAAAGTAGATCCTGAAGTTCTCTGTCAGCACCTATAAAATTGGTGCCATTGTCAGAATAGACCTCGTCTGGAAGACCTCTGCGACTTGCCATTCTGTAGAAAGCGTTTAGAAATGAGTCTGTGGTAAGACCGAAAGCTATTTCTAAATGCACAGCTCTGGTGGCAAGACATGTAAACAAACATAAATATCGTTTCTCACGACGTTTGCCTCTCCCCTGTATGGTAATAAATGGACCTCCAAAATCCACTGATGTCCTGGTAAAAGCCCTTAGTGACGCTTGGACTCTCGCCAAAGGCAATGGAGCCATTATCTGCTGGCTGACTTTAGCTTTACGACGACGACACTCGGCACATTCTCGCTCCCATTCTCGTATAGCTTCGCGTGCCGAGATAATCCAATAGCGAGCCGATAATGTCGCTAATGTTTAGTTGGTCCCGAATGCGTGATGTCCTTTCTCATGGGCATCTTTTATTATCAATTTTGTGACCCAACTTTTACGTGGTAAAATCACTGGATGTCGAACGTCATAGGAAAGGAATTTAGCATTTGTAAGCCGTCCATCCGATCGTATAAGCCCATCATCGTCGAGTTGGGGTTTAAGAGCAAGTAGTTTACTGTTTGATTGCAACGGTTGTCTGTTAACTAAAGCCTTCCATTCGTCATGGAATTCAGACCGCTGCGCCTGTCTAATAAGCTGAACTTCGGATTTCTTAAGTTCATCAGCAGTCAACTCACCAGTCATCCTAATAGCCGCGTTCCTCTTACAGTTTTCATTAAATCGATTAACCCAAGCTAAGATTCGTCTTAATTTCAACCAACTGGAATACTGAGCAGGATCAAATGGACAATTTTCTCCTTCTGTTAATGTTACAAAGGTACGGCGAAAGTTGTGACCGATCACAGGTTCTGGACGACTAGCTTTTATTCCTCGTGGTGTAGAATGTTTGAATTCAGCATCTCCAATGGGGTTTTCAAAGGCTTTGTTTTGAGGCCATGCATCTTCTGACTCGTGCAGGATATAGGGTCCTCTCCACCATGAATCACATTCGGCTAGATCGCTTGCATGCATCCCTCTACTTAACATGTCCGCTGGATTAACCTTAGTAGGAACATACCGCCATTGCGTTGGCTGTGTACTTGTTTGAATTTCCCCGACTCTGTTGGCAACGAAAGGCTTGAACTCACGGCTTCGCCCTCTAACCCACCACAGAACGTTAACGCTGTCAGACCAGAAAGTTACTTTGTCCATTTTCACTCAAAGTACGGCCAAAATTTTCGTGGTGAGTCGCGTGCCGACTATCGCACCCATCAATTCAAGTCTGGGGATACTGGTTGCAATGTTCGGTGAAACTCTTGTCTTTGCAGCAACCATGTTTGTGGAAAAAGTACCATCATGATTTTGACATCTTGCGTAGACAACAGCCCCGTATGCGTTTTCAGATGCATCTACAAACGTATGCAGTGACATAGTATCGGCAATAGTACCTTCATTCCATAAACATCTTGAAACCTGGATCTTCTGTAGCTGAAGCAGTTCGGTGAACCACGCACGTGCAGAAATGGCTAGCGATTCGGGAAGCTCGTCATCCCAATCTATGCCAGCTGTCCACATATCTTGGAGCATCATTTTTGCACGGACTGTGTAAGGAGCCAAAAAACCTATTGGATCGAAGAGGGTTGCAATTTTCTTCAGAAAATTCCTTTTTGTATACGCCATATTCTCCTCTGGAACGTTCTCTTTGAATGTGAAGACGTCAGTATCGGCACGCCACCATACCCCGAGAGTCTTTGCACACGGTAACTGAGTGCGGTCCAAGTCAACTTCGGCCTTCCGATCTTCGAGTGGTATTTCGCCTAATACTTCAGACGAGTTCGAAAGCCATTTCCGAGCATGCATCCCGGCTTTTGACAACAAAGCGGACAGTTGGTGATAGAGCTGAATTCCTTGTTCTTCAGACTGTACGGAGTCCATGGAATCGTCCATATACGTTGATTTGTCAATTGTTTCTGCAGCCAATGGGAAGTCGGTTTTGTAGCTCGTGGCGTGGTGTTGTAGCACGAATTGGGCAAGGAATGGTGATGAATTCATTCCGAACACAACTCGGTCAAATTCGTAAACATCTGGCTTACGATCCTGTTCTGTTCCCCTCCATAGAAATCTGTGATATTGCTGGTCCTTATGTGATATACCGATTCGAAGGTACATCTCCGCTATGTCACAAATGACAGCTACTGGGAAACGTCTAAATCTCATGAGTACGTCAAAGAGGTCTCGTTGGAGTTTAGGCCCCTGGTTTATCGCGTCATTCAGTGATATCCCTTGACACTTTGCTGAGGCGTCAAACACTATTCTGATCTTCGTCGTGTCTTTGTCAGGCCTTAAGACTGGGAAATGTGGCAAGTACCACTTGGATTTGTTTATTTCATTTTCTGGTACCTTTCTCACGTAACCTTTAGCGACATATTGCTCTATAATGTCACTGTATGACTGCCTGATATTTGGTGACTTGCGCAGTCTCTTCTCTGTATTCTGGAGCCGTTGTAATGCCATGTTATAATTCTCCGGTAACCTAGGCTCATCTTCTCTCCATGGTACACTAACTCGATACATGTTCTGATCATAATGGAGTGAGCCTTTGACTTTTTTCATAGCTAGCTGCTCCTGAACCTGTACTATTGGAGTAGGCTTGCCAGGCGATGCTTCTTCAATTTCCCAGAAACGTTTCAAAGTCGAGTTAAGTTCATCCATCCCGAACTGATCTCTGACAAAATATGTACGGGCAAAGTGTGTAACTAGTTTCGTTGTGTTCGCTGAGTAGGGACTGCCGATGCACGTCCAGCCCAGTGGTGTCAGTCTTGCGACTGGCTCGCCTGGTTGACCTCGGACTTCTTCAATGGAGCAATGTATATCAAGACAATCCAAACCAATCAAAACATCGACTATCGGCTTCTTGGCGTTAAGCGGAAATCTTATACTTCTCAGATGTGGCCACTTCATGCGAAATTCATTCCAGTCAATCACATTCATGTCCCCTGTCACCTGATTTGCCGTATATGCATTTACATCGAAGCTCACTTTTCCATCGACGCTCTGTATTTTGAAACTGACAGGTTTTGTTTCAAACGTTTCAATTTGACCATTAAGTACATTAACGGTTGCCTTTTCCGTCTTTCCTTCCAGACCGAGTTCTGCAGCGACATCTGAATTAACGTAGCTCTTAGTGCTGGCCTCATCTAGCAGCGCATTTACTCGTAGCGACCTGTCACCGTTTTTCAAAATGATTGGCACTGTACGTAGAGCAATGTAATCCACTTTGGCGTAGTTCTGTGTAATCAGGGTGGTCTGCTGTGAGTGTTCATGTGCCTTCCCCTCCGTGACAGAAGAAGCTAGATCCGCCGAGGGAGGCCCGAGTTCTTGTGGTGTATGCTCTGTCAAACCAATGCGCTTCGGTTCGGTATGCTCCGGTCCACTTGATGCCGGTGGCGTGGCGTTCTGGTGCAGTAACCTATGATGAAGTTCCTGGCACCCACTGGAACCGCATGGCCGACTGTTTGGACATTTACTTCCGTAATGTCCGGTGGACAAACACCGATAACATAGCTGTGCCCGCTTAGCTATTCTCCATCGCTCAGTTGGACTTTTCTTTGAAAAGGTCCGGCATCTCCAGATTGCATGTGGTCCTTTACACGCCTGACACGGCGTTTTCTCTACAGTGCGATCTTTCCGTGATTCTCCAAAGAACGTCCTTTGATTTTTATGTCTAGGCGGCGGTTGTTCTTGATTCTGACTGTTAGCTGATTTGCCTGCCAAGCCATGCATTGTTTCAGATGCAATGGTTTGAAATTCAGCTTCTTGTATAACCCATTTCCTCAAGGTAGCTACGCCCTCAGTTACGTTGTTTTCAAACACCCATCGATGGTAGCGCGCCAACATTGGTTCTGACAACTTTCGCTGGAGCTTATTATATAGCGACCCGTCCCCTAGTTCGTGAATATGCCCTGCTTCTTTTAAGTTAATGATAGCAATGTCTAGTAAGTCCGCTAATTTCTCAACATCTTTAGCATTTCCAGATCTCACTTGCTTAAAATTTTCCAGATCTTCCAAATAAACTGCTATCTGCCGTCGTTTGCCCCCATACTTCCGTTCAAGTCTCTCCTTGGCCGCTTCATACGCTGTTTCAGAGTGACCCAAGTTCTCGATTGCTTGTAGAGCTTCACCAGACAGATACTGCCGCAGTTGCAACAGCTTATATTCGGCCGTAGCCGGGGCGCAGTCAATACAAGCTATGAAGGCCGCTTTCCAGCTTTGATATTTTCTTTTATCCCCGGAGAACACTGGAATTTCGACGCGCTTAAGTTGACGCCACAGATCTTGCCCGATAGAGGGAGCTTGTGTATGGGTTGGTGCTGGTTCGAACGAACTTGCGAACGCATTCAAACCGGAACTACGCTCCGGCCTCGCGAGACTATCCATACTTGATTTTTCAACTCGGAACTGATTTTCGTGCCCAACTGTAGGCAGGTGGTCTTGTCTTTCACCAGTATTTGCAGCCTGGATAGTTCTATTGTAAAGTCGGTCTTCAACGAATGTTTGGGCGTGGTATGCTGGTGAAATTTCCGAAATTGGCATCGTGTTACAATTACCACTGTTCGATAATATAGCTCCTACCTCTACATTTTTATGCGGCTCCATCCTTTCTTTTTTATTGGTTTCTGACGGTTCCGAAATGTTCATTCTGTCCAGTAACTCAATGTTTAAAATGTCTGAAGCAGTACTTGATCTGTCGTCCTGGTGCGATTCAAGGTACTCTGTTGCTTTATCACTTGCTGAATGGTATTCATCTTCTATCTTCTCCATCTCCCCGGATAAGCGCATGCTTTTTTGTATTTCATTGTTTTTGATGTACATGTCAGAGAAATTTGTGAAAATGTCCACCGCCATCCCGAATGAAGTGTCCATTTTATCGCATGCCTCAAGAACTTCCCTACGACTCGGTAGCTCCTGTTTCTCTAGCAATAAAACCAGTTTGTTCCTGGAACGAGTGAAATTGGACTTTGCCCGAAACTTGTCCTTCTTAAATTCCGCCTCTAATCTCGAAATGTCGACTGAGCCGCTCCGTCCGTCCATATTTTCCGATGATGTATGTTCTATTTTATATGTTTTCCGATGTAAGACCTCGCTCTGCTACCAGTTTTGTTGCCGTGCTTTTCCCGATTATGGATTGGCAAACAAAATATACAAAACTTCGATAGTAAGTTTCACAATTCTTTTAATAACGTCCCTGCACATTAATTTCGCCCGAAGCGATACAATATGGCGACGACTCTTACTGCTACTTGACAACTAACGTTATTATAACGTTATAGTAGCGTTACGTCTATTACGCAACGTTCAATAAAGTGTGTTAATACATACAGGAGAAGAGCCTTATAATACATACAGGAGAAGAGCCTTATATCCACTGTGTTTATCTCTAGGTATGAAATTCAACTATGAGATGGGATTTTCCCTTCTAAAACAATCCCAAACATCTAGATCTATTGTTTGACGAATCAAGATTTTTTTTTGAAAGGGAAAATCAGAGCTCTAGATAAGAGGGCGTATTTGATGATAATTAAGGATAATTTTTCTTATTTCTCATCGAAACCATATGTTGTGACCCCTCATCTGAACCGTCTCGTCGAGACGGTTCAGATGAGGGGTCACAACATATGTTTTTATGCAGAATTAACAAAAATTATCCCTAATTATCACCAAACACTCCCTCTTATCTAGAGCTCTGGGAAAATCCCGCATGTTAGAGCCAAAGAAATATGGAACTTACCTTTATGTTTTGGAAATATTCTGCTTTGTCTTTGAAGCTTTGGTTTTCTTGACAAAGTAGGGTTTAAGAAAGTAATCTAAATGAAGATAATCATAGAAAGACATTAACAGAACATTCAACAAAATTTCCTGTGCTAAATAAATTCAGATTTCGAAAATAATAATTCTTCTAATGCAACTATGACTATAAATATACTGAGGGAAATAAATTTAGCAAGTTTTTACAAATCAGCGTATAATTCAGACTCATTTAAAAAGTGAGAAATTGTATTGTGTCTGCTGAGTAAGGTATCATTTTGGGTACCAGAAACCCAAAAATTAAGGTCGAAAGTTTATTTATAGAGCAGAGTTGTGTCGCATTTGTGCACAAGAGTTTAACCCAAAAATGCCGTAAATCTTTTATGCAACTCATCTTTTTTCAGGCACTGTTGTGTCTTCAAATCTTACACCAGAGACAATTTGTGGCGGTGTAGACATTTGTGAACAAGAACAGAGTGTTGTGTGCTAAAAGATTGTTACCATATTAAACGTAAATGTGCTTATGACACCATCAAAACTGGCATTCACAAAGCAATCGAGACTGACAAAAAGTCACCGTTAACGAATTATTCCAAAAATTTGAACCTAACTGCAATAGCGTGGCCTCTAAATGACTAAATCACTTTCAAGCAATTTGTTGCTGTAAATTGGCGCTATTCCCGCAGATTTAAGCACACGAGGTTCGACAGTTATGTCATTCTGACGTCAGGTTTTAAAACCATCAAAGATCCTCTTGACATCAGCAATATTGAACTTAAAAGTTTCTCTCCTTTAAGTGCACATAGGGATCATTGCGTATCAATTTTCATCACAACATAAACTTGACTCCTCCATTCAAATCTTGAAAGGTTCTGGTTGTTGCATTAAAACAAATGGAATATCTGGGGTAATCTGTTTGCATGATAGTGTTCCCTAAGTCAGCAGTAATAAAGCGCAAAAATTTTGGAGTCGAAACGTTAATCGATAATGTTTAAAATGGCGGTTGAATTTTTCGGCAAGTTAACGTCAAACTAACATGCCCCATTGCCGGCTTCTTATGCATTTATCTGCAAACCCATTTACGGTTTTCTTGTTCAAGGACCCAGTTAAAACCTTTCAAAGCATTTTGACAATTCTCTTTATTTAATTGTTTGTCAGACCGCGCAAAGAGTGAATTCATTTAAAGTGACCTCAAACGTGCTTAAGTCACCTTTTTCGGCCAAGTTTGATGTAATCGCAGTCTCCCAACTTAAACTAACTATATGTGATCAAATACCTGGGAATTCTATCCCTAAAGAAAATTTCACAACCCTTTGGAAAAATTGCTAAATTAATTTCTCTAAGTATACAATGTCTGACTGGATACGAGGAGCGATCGAAAAGTTCTAAGCCCCACTATGTTTTGAAACCTTCAGAGCGAATTTGAGTAATTGATTTTAAACAGCCATTCTACAGAACAATAATCACCAAATTTCGGGAATTTATCTTAAATATCAATTGGATAACACTTCACCTTTTGCAGTTACCCCCATGAGTGCACTGTATTACTCTTTGACCGACCATAACTTTAGCAGTCAAATACTTGCAATTGCTTTTTTGCAAATATAATATTATGTCCGGTAATTGATGATATATGCAAACATAAATTTATTCCATTTCAAAATAAAAAGCAAAATTATAATTATCAGAAAGTGTCTATTTTGAGAGTTTCTGCAAACAGTGCTCGATCGGAGTTTCATGCTCTGCGTGCACAATAGCAGATATCTTTTAACTCTTTTTGACAAAAATCATGTAATAAGATGTCAATGTTTATATGTGTGTAAACATTGTTTGATTTTGCTCACCATGTTCCTAACAAACATGTAAGTAGGATATGGGTCTCTAAATTTCAGGGTTGCAATATTTAAGGGTTTACGGTAAAGCCACCAGATGCCAAAATATTTTGCATTTCCATCAAACTATTGACAAATCATCATATTTTTATGAACTACAAGACCCATTTAAATCTTGTAGATTGTGAAGAATGATTTTTTCAAAGGAAGGCAAGACAAACAGATTTTAAATGTTATTTTAGAACTATGTCACCCCTCTTGTGTTTAAGGTGCTGTAAAAAAAAAAGAAATCTTTCGTCAAATACTTTCAGAACTTCCATCGAAAGCTAGTAAATGACAACTAATTACATTCATGTTAAGTATGCATGTGCAGATTTACTATAAGTATCTTAGGCTCAGAACTTTTCCATAGCTCCTCGTAATGTCAGAAAATTGCGAAAGAATGTCCTGTGATATATACTGTCAATCGGAAACCAGAAGTCATTACATAAGGCCACTTTTCATTGGATGACGTCTTATTATACTTTGCTTAAAAAACTTGTGTACAAAGACTCTGAAAGGTGAAAAAGTGTATTAGAATGGGGATAGCTATAATGAAATTTGACATTTGAGTAATGAGTCATTGTTTTTATGGTCTCCAATTTCATTTAACAGCAACACATCAGAGTTTAGTAAAAAGGCAATCCAAAACCACAAAACTGACAATTTACTGTTTTGCTGGAAACAAAATTTGCATCCATAAAACTGACATTTTACTTCCCCAAATTAAAATTTGAAGTAATGTTATCCCTAAATCAATTATTACTTTGTTTTAATAAAAAATAAGCACCCAGTTTTCTCATAAGGTTATACTGAATGATATAGGTCGTTTGCGAAAAAGTGGAAGGCGAAAATTCGCTTTTTAATTTCTTTAATACGGAATAAATTTTCATGAAACTTTGCCTACCATAATCTGTTATCTATACAAACTCATGCTAGGTAATTCAGAATTTTTTTACTTTTGAATAAAAAGTTTCTTCATTAATCTTTACTATTTTTCTTCTCAGTTTTATGCCATTCTTACATAGGAGGTAACCATAATGGTACAACAGCATTGTTGTGCTATAGTTACTATACTAATACTATTATTCATTCATAAATTACCATGTGGTCTCAAATGTGTTCACTCACCACTTGGTAAACAAGAGGCTTTAGCGATAAAGGGCCAATCACTTGAAAATGATTTTCTTATGTGTATCTCCTGAATAGAAGTAAATGTCCATATTAAGGATATAAATTAATATACTCTGTACAACACTGGCTCTTCCAAAAACTGCACCAACCAAGCGTAAAACTTCAAAGATTAGGGACAGTTTTTAACATGCAGTTGATCTGACAATTTTATATTTAGTTGTCAAAAAAATCTGAATTTCCTTGCATGAGTTCGTATGGGTAATAGATTATGATCTCCAAAGTTTCATGAAAATTTATTCAGCAGTAATGAAATTAAATCAATTTTTTGCCCTCCACTTTTTCGCAAACGGCCTAAACCTTTTACATGAGTCATAGGAAAACAGACATATGTAGTATCTAAACACGATGTCAGTTGTTTTTCTTGCACACAGTTATCTTAATCTTGCATTACATAACAGGAAAATAATTGATAAGGCTCATTCATATTTAAGATAAAGCCGTGATAAACAATGTAAAGTACATTACAATCACTTTAGATTATAATGGGCTGCAAAAACATACATGATTTTTAATATGAAAATTAGAATAAATATTCCCCATATTTAAGGTGAGTGGGTGCACTTTCAGGGGAAGCATCTCTGCCATTTTGATTTTTGCCACCACTCTTAATAAGGCTCAACTCTAAAAGGAAAGAATATGCTCCTCCAGCAGCAAATTCTTTCCTTTAAGAGTTGAGCCCCTTTTGGAAGACCTAAGTCATCCAGGAAAGCAAACAAGAAGTCACTAAAATTGCTTCCCTTTGTCAAAATGGCAGAAATACATGGGGGTGTACCCATGCACGTTAAAATAAAAACTCTTTTATTCGGATCCCTGATTACCTCAGCAAACAAAATGCCTTGTGGCTCTAGGTGAATTGCTATACCATGCCGCTGGTTATCTAGAAAATCTTCTAATTTAAGAAACTTTACAGCACTCATCTGTCGCCAGTCTCTCCAATATATTGCTATCTCTAATTCTCGACTCTGAAAGAAACAATGACTTCAAACAGACAAGGTAACACAGTAACTTTAAGGGGAAGCAATTTCCCAGTTTGCCTACTTTCTCTACGAGATAGGAATTTGTTCCTTGAAGGACCAATTCCTGAAGGAAAAAGACTGATTCCTCATAAGAGAATTCTTTTCTTGGAGATAGACCCTTTTTGCAGATAGACTCTTCTTACAGAACAAGAATTTCACAAAAGAAAATGTTGCAACTGCAAAAAGCTCTTTTTCTCTGGATTATGCTACTTACCTATATTGCTGACCAATTTTGGTCTTTCAGAAATGAAATATAGTGGGTAGGTGTGAATGTGATTATATCCAAGACAGCACCAAAATGATAACCATTGGCAGAGTCTCATTTCTTTCTTGTGTTAACTTCAAGTAAGACAAAAATATTAAAATTTGAGCAGCAACACGACAAAACCAACAAAAAGATTGTGTGCCCAGGGCAGACTCAGATCATCCTGGGCATTCGCCCAGTCTGATCAGAGTCCGCTTTCCCATGGAGATAGCTTAGACCCTTAGCTACCCTTTAAGCGCTTGGCAAAAGCCAACAAAGTGGTTGTGCACCCAGTGCAGTCAGATCAGCCTGGGTGCACAACCACTTTAAGCACTTAGCAATGACTCTGATCAGACTGGGCGGATGCCCAGGCTGATCTGAGTCTGAGATGGGCGCACAACCACTTTGTTGGTTTTGTGGTGTCTACAAGGTTTCCATGATATCTAAACAATCTGACAATGGACTTATAACTTCAATGATTTATCAACTTACCCTGTCAAGGTCTATACTAGCCCTGTGATCCCAGCACTGCTGACTACATGGTTTCCATGATGTCTGTACAACCTGTTGATGATCTAACTTTACCACAGCCATAACTTCATCTGAAACAGGGTAAAATCCAGTACCACAATGACCTAAATATTTAGGGCTGCCACTCATCTTCCATTTCAAAATTCCCTATCTTTCCCTGTTGTTTTCCAATGTTCCAGACCCTTTTACACAAATCTAAAATGTGATTATACTCTTTGTCTTTAATTTTAACTGTGCTTAAGGTATCACTTGAAAACTAAGGATTACTCATAAAAGTAAGAATTTGCTCCCAGAGATTAACCCGTTCAAATTTTATGATGCTTTAGGAGAATATGTCTCTACTTTCTTTTTTTGCTTCCCTTCTCCATGCTGTTCAAAAAAGCAAATATACTTAAGGAGAAAAGTTCTGCACGGATGTTCCTTTAACATACTTGCAGAACTTCTGTCCTTAAGTATATTTGCTATTCTAAGAGCAACTTCTTTCCTCACAGAGTAGACCCTTATTCACAAAAGTTGTCTCCCTTTCAAAAATGGCAGAAAACATGGCTGTATATCCATTTACCTTAAATCTACCAATGTTAAGGCTAAATCCAATCACCAGTTGCCATAACAGAATTCTAGGAATATTTGATAATTCTGGGATTTTTAACTCCCTTTTCATCATGAAAACATATGACAAAAAGACCACCCCAGTAAGGGGTGAACGAATAAGAAATATCCCCTTATTATCAAACTACTCAATCGTCTGGACCTCTGCCATATTTACTTTGATACAACATGAAAATATGTCTCTTAACACAATGACTGACACATATTTCAGCAGATCCATTTCTGAAATAAGGAATTTGGTATGTCAGATTTGAATTTAATAAATTTTTGTTTCTCAGAAATTCCTGGTTCAAAGTTAACAGTATTGGCCTTGATCAGATGCCACGTTCTGCAATATCTGATCCACATCACACTGTTTGCCAAGATCCCTTTTATGGGACACTATGCATTATTTAATATATTATTAAACAAGTTTGTGGAAGGCAATGTCTCATCTCTCTGCACACTGTCACAAAACAGAGCAAAACCAGAAAATTCAAAGCAAAGTTCATGTGAATGCCTCCACTGCCTGAAAAGTAATACATAAGCCTTACATTCTGCTAATCTTTGCAGAGCTCTAGATAAGAGGGAGTATTTGATGATAGTTAAGGATAATTTTTTTTATTTCTCATCAAAACCATATGCTGTGACCCCTTATCTGAACCGTCTCGTCGAGACGGTTCAGATGAGGGGTCACAACATATGTTTTTATGCAGGATTAAAAAAAAATATCCCTAATTATCACCAAATACTCCCTCTTATCCAGAGCTCTGCTTAGGCAAGATTTAGATTTACAAAATGTAATCTTACTTGACATTTCTTCTTTCACATTGTAGGATTTGGAAGTACCCCTATGACTCTTGGTGCCCCGAAGAAGGCTTTTACTTTCACCCGGACTTGATAATAACAACTGTAAACTGTCTTTCCGCCGCCCTGGAATCTCCTCTAATAAACCTTGACAACCGACCAACCTAAATAAATTAAAACCATAGCTCCAGATAAGGTGGGGTTTTGAAAATTTCTCAGATTTTTTTTTTCTTACTTCTCAACAAATATATATATTGTGACCCATCATTAGAATCATCTCCAGCAGACAGTTCTTGCGAGCGGTCATATCATGTATTAATGCAGGGTAATGGAAAATTATCCCTAGATATTTTTCGTTGCCCCTTCTTATCTGAAGCAATCTACAACTATTCCATGAACCAAAACCTTTTCAAATGCGATTTTTGCTCTTAAACTGTAAACATTTCTGCACCATTTGTTTAAGTACCCATTTTTCACATAGCTTGAATGTGCACATATGCACCAGATAAGAGGTGGTATTAAGGATAATTCAAAGAAATTTTTTATTATTTCTCAACATAAACATATGTTGTGACCCCTAATTAGAACTGTCTTGGCAAAACAGTTCTAATGAGGGGTCACAAGATATGTTTTTATGAATATGGAAAATTATCCCCAAATAATACCTGTTACTCCTTATCGTGACAAAGTCTCACTGGTGAGGTAAAATCTCACTAATCTGGCCCTCCTGACAGACAACTTCAGTCTCACTTATTCTATCACCAGGGTCTGTATTTATAAAACGACTTAAGTCGTTGCCATGCTGTTGCTAAGGCTAAATTTCTATGAAGGAGATTCACTACAACTACGAAATTTGCTATGGAGGAACAGTCTGAAAAAGACTGTTCCTCCAAAGCAAATTTCATAGTTGTAGGGAATCTCCTTCATAGAAATTCAGCCCTAGCAACAGCATAGCAACGACTTAAGTTGTTTTATAAATATGGCCCCCAGATTTGATAGTCCTACAAACCTGCTCAAAAAGTCTTTCCCAAATACAGATGTATTACAATTCCAGCCCAGTTGTTGAGAAGTAATAAGGTCAATAAACAAGACCTGTCAGCGGGACAGGATAGCTCGCCTGACAGCGCCTTGCCCATCACCTAAAAAACTTAAACATAAAACTTAAACATTTTGCTAACGCTGACGCCAACGCTCGGGGTAGTGCAATGGCTCTTCCTGTACATTTGTTCAGGAGAGCCGAAAATCAAAAGCACAGTATGCAAAATCACTATCATTTTTTGCTGCAAAAAAAAATGCAGTGCAAAAGCTCCTCAAAATTTTTCAGCAGAAAATATTATTGCAATTAAATTTTTGAGCACTGTAAGACTTAGAGGAATTCTTGACAAATGGCTTCATTTTAAAAGATGATAAAATTTCAATTCAATTCTTCAGTTGCATAGAAAACATTATCTATAACTCCTTACCTAACTTCTAATTTTCCAGTAATGGCTGCTGCCTTTGACAGTGGAGAAGAGTTCTTCAGACTGTTGTTCTTGCTACCCTTGGAGTACGATGACGGACCTACAGCGGCGTCCAGCTCTTGCTTGAGCATGTCCACCTTTGCTGAACCTGGACCTAGCTCATTTATTCTCTTTTCTAAAGAGATTCGCAGCAGCTCAGATTTTTGGTTTGATTCTGAAAGACTTGATTGTGCCTGAAATATGAAGAATATCAGCTCCAGATCAAGCCAAAATTTTCTCCACAAATCACATGAGCTGCAACACCATATAACCAACAAAGTGATATGTGCGCCATGCAAAGACATCTGCCAAGTCTGATCAGAGTCTTTGCTCAGTCCTTAAAGAGTAGCTTAGGATCTAGGGTATGTGGACAGTGAAGACTGATCAGACTGGATGGATGCCCAGGCTGATCTCTGGGCACACATGCCTCTTTGTTAATTGTGTCATGTCCTGGTTCATATGCAGTTGACTCCAGTTATCTGAAACACTTATATCTCAAAGTATCCTCAAAGAATATAATTTGAACACATTTCCTATTTTTCGTTACATTTCAATTCTTTTCAACTCAAACTACTAGTAAAGTAAATTCTGGGACCAGAAAATTTACTCTGAGATATCAGTAGTATGACGCAAACTTGACTCTGAGACAGAGCTCTAGATAAGAGGGAGTATTTGATGATAATTAAGGATAATTTTTCTTATTTCTCATTGAAACCATATGTTGTGACCCCTCATCTGAACCATCTCATCGAGACGGTTCAGATGAGGGGTCACAACATATGTTTTTATGCAGAATTAACAAAAATTATCTCTAATTATCACCAAATACTCCCTCTTATCTAGAGCTCTGTGAGACATAGAGCAGACTGACTGTAGTTTGAAACATGATTGGCACTGTATGAAAAGGAACCTTAAGCAATGTGAGTACTATAAACACTTCAATCAATCTGCATACAGGGGCCTGTTTCACAAAAATTAACCGTACGATGAATCGTGCGACAATCGTACGTTTGGTCGTACGAGAATCGCACGATTCTCGCACGATCGTTTCATAAAAACATCGTACGACAGATAGTACGATTCTCGTAGAATTTTAGTTATACGATGGATCGCAGACATGATGTGTATTAGCTTTGACAGATGTGTATTGGGTTTTATAAACATAAAAAGTAGCGATTTGTAATACAACGCAATCATGTCAAAGAAAAAAGGTCAACAGGACCTCAAATGAGGTTAAAGCCCTTCTTACTGAAGTAAGGAAGATGGATGGATGGATGGCTTGCGATTTTACGTCAGTTTCAACAGTATTTCAGTCGTATCAGGACGGTGGAAGGGTGATAATGAAAGGTTATGTGCAATGGAATCCTGTTTACGATTGAAACGATTTCCGCCTCCGGAAACGACCTCAGGACCGCTTGATCAGCAGGCCAGCGCTTAAACCACTGGGCTACCGGTGGCTTCTAAGTAAACATGGACGACTCCTAACCAAAGACACGAAGGATCGCACCTGGGAAGTTTTCAGTCCAAGGTTTAAAGTTTTTTATCCTTAGTTGCAGATCTTCAAAACCAAGATATGAAAACAAAATTCCTATATAAATTCATTTTACAAAAGTGGGGATTGGAGATCCAAAGCCTAGGACTGAAACTCTAAAAACAAGGCTGAAACTCAGGGTTTTGAAATTCATTGTGCATTGGCTTGCCATGCCCTTCCTCGATTTTCGAAATACAGTTTTGAGATAGAAGTTTCGAGGAATTAAACTCGGGTCTTTTTATTTTGCCAAATGCTGTTTGTGATTGTATCAGCTATTTCAGACTTGCACTGCAGAACCCTTGTGGTCAGCGCAATAATTCGCTTGTATAGTATAGCAAGCCAAATTTCGCATTCTCAATTTTAGGTGTTAAGCTTTCAACCATTTGTTTTAACTTCAAAACTAACTTTTGAAAATTGAAATTTTCTATAATCGTTTTTACAAATCCGGGTATTGAAGTCAGATTTGAAACCTATGACTGAACTGAAACCTAGGTTTGAAGCTCAACTTAGGGTAAAAATTCTTAAACCTATTTTGAAGATTTATTGTGCATTTGGCGTGCCATACCGGTGAACACAAACATGCAGTCTCCTCAGATCAGAGATCACCTAATTAGGGGTTCAAACAGTCCTAAAACCTCCCATTTTCTTGTAAGATAATTTCTCTCTATTAGAACAAATGCTGCCGGCATGATTTTGAGAATAGTCTCTAATACATTGCAGGTACATTATCCCGCAAGAATCGCACGATAATCGTACGATAATCGTACAGGAAAAACTTCACTCAAAATCACCCTTAGGTGATTTATCATAAATTTGGAATTTTGTTAATTGGCTGATTTGCTCAAAACTTGGTATATGCTTTTCAGAAAGACAGTAGATAAATGTAATCTATTCAAAAGTTAAGTATGAGTATGTTGTGCGATGAAAGAGGAGAAAAGGTGAAATTTACGACTGCCCTTTAGGTATCGTAGATTTGATCGTAAATTGAGTTCTACGAGGACAATAGTGAAACCGAGATTTTTTTCATGAAAGCGATTTTTGGTCGTAAGATTCTCGTACGATCATCTTACGACGAATTTCAATCATACGATTCGTTGTGAACTAGGCCCCAGGATTCAAAATCTAGGGAAAAGTGACTTCTCCCTCCAGTTAAAATAGGGAGAAAAGACAGCCAGGTGCTCCCCTACTGAATTTTCGGTATACAATGTAATATACAGCTTGGACATACTATTTTTTAAAATTTTGCAAATGTACATGTAGTCGTGTCTGGGTTTTTTGGGCCTTTATTAGGTTACTTTTACAAGCATCCTTCATTATAACCAGCAGCACAATTTCAGTTTCATAAAACTGTTTTCCGCATTATACCCTACCTCTTGTAAGGCCTTTTTATCAGGAGTTTTCTGCATCTGTAGTAATTTGAGAACATTTTTGGCACCATCAATTAATGCTGTTTCTATCTTGCTGTGATGTCTCAGTTCTTCTATCCGTAACTCTAGAGGAGACAGAACTTCACAACGCTGGGATGCTGAAATAATGGAACATACCATGTATACCACATTATACCCTACTTAACAAGAATCCTGTGGAATGCTTTGTCTCACCTGTCTGTGCATTTGTCACAAAACAGAGCCAAACCAGAAAACTTGACACACAGTTTACACAATGGCTCCCAATGACAATGTCAACCAGTGCTTCTATGATTAATCATATTATTATATAATCTATAAACAAAACTCATTTCGTTAGTCCAGAGGCTGATCACATGTGGTAGACATTATTTCATGTCAGATAGTTTGTGACGTACGTCTTTATATGGCATGGTTGTTGAGGCATCTTCCTTATTGCGAACAGTTTGTGAAGTAATGTCATCTAAAATGTGATGTAAAATTAACTAAAATGGCAGCCCATTCAACTGAACTTATAATTATATAATACACCAATTTGTTGACTTTTGTTTGGGTGAATATTAAGTGTTACTAAACAGTAAATTCATAATGACCCTCTGCTTCACGCTGGTCAATATGAAGCTTACTGTTCAATAATAGTTCATGTCCACCACAACAAAAGTCAAAAATGTATATTACTACATAATCTAAAAATAAACTGATTTTATTGGTGCAGAACATGATTAACACCTCTTGACATACTTGATGTCTACTGCCTTGGGGGTTTTCCCATGCAACATTACTTTCTAATACAAGAGGCCCAAATGGGCCTGATATCGCTCACCTGGCTATTATGCAACAGGCCCATTCTGATACAAAATTGGTCCAATTCCACTGAGATTTTCTTATTTTCACATTTTGCTACTTTTAGTAACAGAGGCCAGCTTGCCTGGTCTTTATTTATTTACTTTTGAAACATCTCAATGCAAGAATCATTTTGCCACAAATTTCATCAAAATCCATTCAGGGGCTACTGAGATATTGCCAGTTTCATGTTTTGTGCTATTTTTAGTAACGGCAGATGGCGGCCATCTTGGATTGCCAAAATGCAAAAAATCGAAAAGCCTTCATGCAAGGACCATTTTGACACAAATTTGGTCCATTTCCATAGTAATTTTCCAATTTTCACATTTTGCTATTTTAAGTAACACAGGCCAACTTGACGTATCTATATTTGTTAATTTTTGAAACACCTCAAAGCAAGAATCATTTTGCCACAAATTTCATCTAAATCCATTCAGCGGTTACTGAGATATATTCATTTTCATGTTTTGTGCTATTTTTAGTAACGGCAGATGGCGGCCATCTTGGAATGCCAAAATGGAAAAAATCGAAAAAGCTTAATGAAAGGAACATTCTGACACAAAATTAGCCCAATTCCATTGACATTTTCTAATTTTCACATTTTTCTATTTTTAGTAACACAGGCCAACTTGACGTATCTATATTTGTTAATTTTTGAAACATCTCAATGCAAGAATCATTTTGACACAAATTTCATCAAAATCCATTCAGCGGTTACTGAGATATTGTCACTTTCATGTTTTGTGCTATTTTTAGTAACAGCAGATGGTGGCCATCTTGGAATGCCAAATTGCAATTAATCGAAACGACTTCATGCAAGGAACATTCTGACACGTAATTGGTCCAATTCCATTCAAGGGTTCTTGTGTAACTGTCATTTTTATGTTTGTGCTATTTTTAGTAATGCCAGATGGCAGCCATCTTGGAATGCCAAATTGCAATTAATCGAAATGGCTTAATGCAAGGAACATTCTGACACAAAATTGGTCCAATTCCATTCAAGGGTTCTTGAGTAATTGTCATTTTTATGTTTGTACTATTTTTAGTAACACCAGATGGCGGCCATCTTGGAATGCCGAATTGCAATTAATCGAAACGGCTTCATGCAAGGAACATTCCGACACAAAATTGGTCCAATTCCATTCAAGGGTTCTTGAGTAATTGTCATTTTTATCTTTGTGCTATTTTTAGTAACGGCCCCCATGGTGGCCATCTTGGATAGTCAACTGGCACAAAATTGAAATAATTCCATTAAAGAACCATTTTTGACCAAATATGGTCACAATTGGTTTCATTTTCTTGAGATATTGACATTTGAGCAAAATCGGTCTTGTAAACGCTAAGTAGGTCACTGTGACCTAATTCCGCTATAGATTTTTTTTATTTTTACAATTTTTAATACCAAGGCCCCATTTATGTTCCATGCAAACTTTCAACCAAATATACCAAACGGTTCTGGAGAAGAAGTTGATTTTGTTGTTTTTGCTATTTTTAGTAACGGCGGCCATCTTGGATTCTTGACCTGATCCAATTTTACAATTTTGAAACCCTGCAGTCTGGTCATGCTCCATGTGAAATTTGAGATCCATGGGTTCAGTGGTTTTAGAGAAGAAGTTGTTTGAAGTTGTTTAAATAGGTCCTTTTTTGACATTGGCATTTGAGCAAAATTACACTCATAAACAGAAAGTAGGTCGCTGTGACAAAACTCCGCTACAGATTTTTTTCATTTTTATAATTTTGAATACCAAGGTTTTACTGATGTTCCATGCCAAAATTCAGACAAATATACCCAGCGGTTCTGGAGAAGAAGTTTATTTTGTTGTTTTTGCTATTTTTAGTAACGGCGGCCATCTTGGATTTTCAGCGACCCAATTTTACAATTCTGAGACCCTGGAGTCAGGTCATGCTCCATGTGAAATTTGCGAACCATGGGACCAGTAGTTTTACAGAAGAAGATGTTTGAATATTTGTTTTTAGGTGTTGACGGACACATTGCGTGACGACGCACGACGCACGCCGGACGCATTGGTATGACAATAGCTCACTATGGCCCTTCGGGCCAGGTGAGCTAATAAGATTCCCTGGATTTTTTGCAGACTTATGTCCACAATATTTTGCGCTATTATTTAATCGTTCCATGACGTCAAATTCTCCGCATACGTTACTGATGTCATATAAATTAGCAGCAAGGCAGCAACGTTCATGCACAAATTGATGTATCAAAATGTCCAATGGCGAAGTTCTGTTGCCCAGATAGGCAATAAAAAACTTTGTAGGATTATATAATAAAACAATTGTTGACTGTTGAGTCATTAGACATGATGTGATGTCAACCACAGAATACCAATATTGACCTCCGCTGTCGTGTATTGGAATTCTTTGGTTAACATCACATCATGTGTAATGCCTCAACAGTCAATAATTGTATAATGCTATTTACTCTATCGATGAAAGTCAAAGAAATGATTACTGATATTACTTATCGGTCAATCGAGCTCATAACAAGCCATGTCATCAAGATCTCAGAGCTCTAGATAAGAGGGAGTATTTGGTGATAATTAGGGATAACTTCAGTTAATTCTGCATAAAAACATATGTTGTGACCCCTCATCTAAACGTCTCGACGAGACGGTTCAGATGAGGGGTCACAACATATTGTTTCAATGAGAAATAAAGAAAATTATCCCTCAGTTATCATCAAATACCCCTATTATCTTGAGCTCTGGATCTACACAGCTTGTCAACATTTCTTTGTTGGGTTGACATGATGTACCCGGCTTTAACCTACCATCATCCCCAGTTGATGTGTCTTGATTCACTTTCAAAATCTGCATGCGGATGATTTCTATTTTAGTTTTTGAATCTGCCAACATCTGCTGTGCGTCAGCTAGCAATTTTCTGTCCTTGGCTGAACCTGTACTGTACATGCTGATTAAGTTCTCTGCACCCTGTTTCACCTGTCAATATAGACATAATTGATTAGAAACTGAACTAGGTAACAGATGGCCTACAGTAAATTAGTAGGGACACACAAACTGAGTGCTCAACACATATGAGCCGCAACACAACAAAACCAACAAAATGGTTGTGCGCCCAGCACAGACTCAGATCAGCCTGGGCTTCCGCCCAGTCTGATTAGAGTCTTTGCTGTCCGCATGGAGGTAGCTTAGACCCTAAGCTACCCTTTGACCCTAGGCTACCCTTTAAGTGCTTAGTGAATAGTCTGTTCAGACTGGGTAGACGCCCAGGTTGATCTGAGTTTTCTCTGTTGCGACTCATATATGACCAGCAAAGGCTTGGACCAGCCTGCACAACCATGCAGGTTGTGCAGGCTGGTCGGGGCCTTTGCTGTTCATATACATCTTTGGATCCTGAGGAATCTACAGCACAAAATCAAGGCACCTAGACTATTCCTAATCACAGATTAGTGTTAGTATTCACTCTGCAAATACATTGAAAACCTTTTTTGCATGTTACAGTTCAAACATGTTACAATGAGAAAAACCTGGCTTGCACAATATGCAAATGTGTATACTCAGACCAGCCTGCAAGCATCACACCCTGGTCCATGGTCCTCACAGACTACTTGTTTCTTTTCTTCTAAGAAAACTATATATACTGTACTCAGTTGTTGTTGTTGTTTTGTTGCTTTACGTCCACAGTAAACAGCTATGGTCATGTCAGGACAGTCAGTTAACCTAACCACACTATTCCTGGGCAGGCTTAAACCCCCTAAGTGGCCAACCAGTACTGAGTGCACAAACTTTTATCAGCAACTGACAACTCCTCTTCTTGAATCAGCCGAAGGAGAAACCAGTAGCCGGACCGGGTATCATACCCTGTGACCTCTGGCTCTTCAGTCAGACGCGCTACAGACTGCACTACGCGGCCTGGCTACTGTATTCAGACCGGGCTGTAATCAATGTACATGTAATATGCATATGACAAGAGCAGTTAGATCAATTATTTTTGGAGGACGGAGCAAAAATGACAAAATATTGCAAACCAACTTTTTTGTTGAATTTGCAAACCGTGTAGATCCAGATAAGGCGGCTCATTATGAGCCGCCTGATCTGAATCTACACTGTTTGCCAGCTAGTCTTTGAATCATCAAATATAGTATACTCGGACAGAACACTTTTTTTTTTTTAATTTTTGGCACTTTGAGGGTTAAGTTTTCAAAATTGGAAGAAGACCATAGCTAGAAAAGATATGTTGTACAGTTCTTTCAGTACTTTGATTTAAAGTTCTTACAGTCTTTCAAACTGTTTACAACTTATGATAAGTATTGTCTCCTCTTCAATAAGAGGTGAAGTTTGGTGAACATAATACAAGGAAGAGACTGACATCCGCAATCTAATACTGAAGATTTTGGTGATAATGTTCACCTACTAACTTCTACTATAAAAAAGTCTAACTCAGGAAGTGGTTTAGTCTGGGAAATAAAGAACCATGAATATTCAGCACAATGTGCTGTAAAAAGGCTGAATACAGTGAAAAAGATATTATTTCTATTGCAACATCAAGAAAAGGTTGGTTCTATATTAACTGAAACAATAGCTGACTTGTGTGTTAATAATGACGCATGCATGCATTGTCCAATTCCAAAGAGACAGAACTTAATTAGCATATGATGAAATGACCTAGCAGCTAAGATGCTGAAAGTTTTGAAAAGGACACATGTTGCAAAGACCTGCAAGTCACATGGTGTTAAGTCTTTTTTTCCAACACTTGATTGATCCTCCAACCTAAATGCCATGTCCTAGATTCTGGCCAGTTTCCATACTCAAAATGCCATTAGAACTGATCTGTACATATATGAGCCGCGACGTGAGAAAACCAACAATGTAGTTGTGCGACCAGCGCAGACTCAGATCAGCCTGGGCATCCGCCCAGTCTGATCAAAGTCTTCGCTGTCCGCATGGAGATAGCTTAGTCCCTTAGCTACTCTTTGAGCACTTAACGAAGAGTCTGATGAGACTGAGGGGTTGCCGAGGCTGATCTGAGTCTTCGCTGGGCGTACAACCACACTGTTGGTTTTGTCGTGTCGTGGCTCATATGTCAGTATCGTGCCTGTGTGGGAATATGCTAACTTTACTTCATACAGTGCCATATGAAGTTTGCATATTCCCACACCGAAACCTGACTGATTACCCCAATGTTTCTGGATTTCTGGAAGTGAAGTTATCTTACCGGTCACCTCCAAACAACAGCCAATGCTAGGCCTTCCTAAGGGTTCTCTTGATGAGAAAGACTTACCACTCATCCCCCATTTCAAAATTCACTGACTTTTCCCTGATGTTTCTCTGACAGAGGATAACCACTATTTGTTTAGTACAGCTGACACCATAGGCTAATCATCAGAAAACACAACATTTTGCTGGTGCACAGAAAAGGGGCATTACAGGCACCCCCTCTGCCCTTTTCAGGCATTTAACATGTCACAATATTAAGGGTATTGAGCTGTTTGTGTGACCTACCTTTAGTTCTATATTTAGCTGTTTCTCTAATGACAGGAGTCTGTGTGGCCTCCCTTCCCCATCCTTCCCATCACCATCTTGAACCATACCTGGGGACCGTATAGCTTCTGAAATATACAAAATTGGTATTCCAGTTTAAACCCTACAACCTTGAATTAACAGACTCAAATGTTATCTGGGCTTTTCAAAATTATAACATTTGCAATGCAATTAAAAAAGCCCATTATGGAACTGAAAGCAGTCTGATGCCAATAAAATCCCATAATCTACAAGTGTCGGTGAGTGGATTATCTCCCATACAGGCAAACCGTGATATGACTATTTTATACAGTCTGTCTCATCTGTGTAGACCTTGCATATCACAAAATACAAATAATTCTTGGTAAAGTTTGCATATTCTTGCGTGGATGGTATAGTACAATTGTGGTAGCTCAGTGGTTAGTTGGTTAGTATGCATCTGATGCTTAAGGTCCCAAGTTCGAACCGGGGCAGCAGCGGTAGAATTTTCGTGTCCAAATACGCTTCATTAATGTCATTTGCAGGGACAGCATTCAAAGAATGTGCTGTCCTTTGGATCAGGACATTAACTGGAGGCCCCTGTGTACGAAGAGATATTTCCTGTGCAGGTTAAAGATTCCTTTGTAGTGACGTGGCTACAAGGAGGTTCATCCCACAAACCTGAAGTGTACATCATACACCTACTCATAATCCTCCAGAGAGGGTACAGCAGTATAGGCAGAAAGACAGAAAGTATAAATCATCTGGAAGGGGTTGCTTTGGCTCCTATTTCTTTATTTTCTTTATTACTGGGGTATACATATGAGCCGCGACACAACAAAAGCCAACAAAGAGGCATGTTCTCCCAGCAAAGACTCAGATCTGCCTGGGCTTTCACCTAGTCTAATCAGAGTCTTTGTTGTCAGCTTAGACTCTTAGCTACATTTTAAGCACAAGAGATGACTCTGATCAGACTGGGCAGATGCCCAGGCTGATCTGAGTCTTCACTGTGCACACATGCCTCTTTGTTGGTTTTGTAGTGTTGCAGCTCATATCACTATGACATCATAGTTTGCACTGATTTTTATCTGCAGCATAAAAATAACATCAGACTGACAGCTATGATGCATTGTAACCTCATTTCTCAATGATACATGAAGCTGTGTGCATTTCCTTCATCATCCCACTTTATCTATCAATCATACTAGATCACGGCTCCAGATAAGCCCAAATTTTTTATATTAGCTGGGACACGAGAAAACCAACAAAGTGGCTGTGCACCCAGTGCAGACTCAGATCAGCCTGGGCATCTACCCAGTCTGATCAGAGTCTTCGCTGTCCGCATGAATGTAGCTTAGACCCTAAGCTACCCTTTAAGCGCTTAGCAAAGAGTCTGATCAGACCGGGAAGATGCCCAGGCTTTTATCTGAGTCTTCGGAGGGTGCACATGCCACTTTGCTGGTTTTGTCGAGTTGTGGCTCATATGATAATTGATCTTTTTATTTTAAGGTGTATGGATACACATCCATGATTTTCTGCCATTTTTAAGGGATTTAATGGGAGACAATGTCTGTGACTTTCTGTTTGACTCCATAATCAAGGAACCCTTCCAAAAGGTCTACTCTTAAAGGAAAGAATTTGCTTCTAGAGGAGCAACTTCTTTCCTTGAGAACATGCAGGTGCAAATAACCAGAATCCATAAGGGTGGCTTCTAGGAATAATTCTAGGATTTCTTAATACTTAAAACAATATGTTTTGGCCCCTACTATAATGGTATTAATAATGAGTTGTTGATAATGAGGGGTCATGTTTTTATGTATGCAAAGAAGTACTCTCATAACTAATGAGAGGCCACAACTTATGTTTTTATGGAGAATTTATAAAAGCATCAGTCACATAAAATAAGAGATAAAAATATGTGGTACTTCCTTTTATAAGGAGCGTGGGGACAAAATTTCCCATCAAATTAGCTTATAGTTTTTTTCAAAAATACTACCGACATTTTCACCTGTGAAACCTAGATCTAACTGCAGCTCTAAGTAACTGAGAAGTTCACTGTTTGCTTCAGTGCCTATCTCTCTAAACAATCAGAAATATTGGCCAAACACAAGAATAAAGACCCATGGACAATATGGCACCAGTGGAGCCCTAGATCAATCAGAATATACCAGCCTTACATTTCCTCTGCTTCCAAAACCTATTCCCATGCATCCACGGACTAGCTATGTGGCTACAAAGGATTCTGATCATTTTCTGCTTGGATGTTCACACTGATCAGTCTTTGCTACCTGCATCATGACATAAGGCATTTGTCTGGCAACCCATATGTTGGATAATCATACCTATATTTCTGTGGATAAATATGAACCAATTGAGATTGTAATATAAATCCCTGACCTTCCACTGTAACATTTTCATCATCAGCTGAACAACTTTTGAGGTACCGGTAAACTTGTCATTGATATAGGTAATGGGAAAGTGAAAAAGACCATACATAGCTCAAAGCACAGCCCATCCTTGCACTCCTGTTCCTCCCTCCTCCCCGCTCCTCCAACTTCACTGACCCCTTTAACCCCCCTCAGAGAGTGCTACAAGTAATGGAGAAGACAGAAAGATCAGACATTTGCTATGTGCACCCCTGCACACCCCCTCCCAACCCCCTACCTCACACACAAACACACACTCCCACCACCCTCTCCTCCAAATTCACTGACCCCTTTAAACTGCCTCAGATAGTGTTAAACATTATGGAGAAGACAGAAAGATCACACACCACTCTATGCACCCCTTCCACCAATCCCACTCCCTCTACCCTCTCCTCCCACTTCAGACCTCTTTAAACTGCTTAAATTAGATCCACTACCGGTGTCATATTATATTTTGACCCAGCTAAAAAGTGACCCGCGGGTCATTATATTATGACCCGCGGGTCAAAATATTATTATAATATTTTGACCCCCCTATAATATTTTGACCCGCCCCCATGAAAAAAAATGGAAATAGTGGAAAGTAAATGTAAGACCTACAGTAACCAAGCAAATATCAAATACAATATTAATTCGCTGCTCCTCCTCATTTTGAAAAATCTGTAGTGGGGGTCAAAATATTATAGCTATAATATTATGACCCGCCCCACTTGAAATTTCAAGTTTAAAAGTTTTCATGGTACTATTCATTTGTTGATATCTGTTTTGATAAAATTAGAATTCAAACACCATCAGATACTCTGTTTCATAATTATAATACTTGAAATACTAACGATGGGCTGAGGGAAGGGGGGGGGGGTCAAAATATTATAGCTATAAAATTTTGACCTGCCCCCATGAATTAAATGAAAATATTGGAGATTATATGTAAGACTACCATAATCAAGCATGAAATACAATTACAGTTTACCGCTCCTCCTCATAAACAGTCCAGCAGAGTTGTTTGGGTGAGTGTGTGTTGGGGGGTGGGTCAAAATATTATAGCTATAATGTTTTGACCCGCCCCTGTTGAGAGTAAAATAGGCCATTTAACATACTTCTATTGGTCTCTTTATATCTGTTGTGACAGAACTTGAATTAAAAACACTATGTGATTGTCTTTTCTAGAGCTATAAGCCTTAATATGCAAAGGATGGGTCTAGGAGGGGGCGGGTCAAAATATTATAGTATAATATTTTGACCCCCCCCCCCCCCATCAGTTACATATGCCTTCTACCGTACTGGCATTGGTTTGTTTACATCTATTGTGATAGAATTTGAGATTGAAATACCTTCTGATTGCATTTCTTTTTGCTACTGTACTTCATATAGTAAAGATAGGTCTGAGACAGGGCGGTCAAAATATTATAGCTATAATATTTTGACCCGCCCCCATGAGTTAAATTGAAATAATGTTTTCATGATACTATCCTTCACATATAAAGCCTTATAATTTTGGGACTGACAAATTTTTTATTTGAATATTATTACAGCAGATCTTAAGACACCAATGGAGCTATGGTGAAAGGCCTGTGTAACTCTGAAGAGGGGCGGGTCAAAATATTATAGCTATAATATTTTGACCCGCCATGTCTCACAGCCATCTTTACTATATGAAGTACTAACAGCAATAGGAAATGCAATCAGATGTTATTCAAATCTCAAATTCTATCACAATAGATGTAAACAAACCAATGCCAGTACAGTAGAACACATATGTTACTAAGAGAGGGGGGGGGGGGTCAAAATATTATAGCTATAATATTTTGACCCGCCTCCTCCTAGACCCATCCTTTGCATATAAAGGCTTATAGCTCTGGAAATGACAATCTCATAGTGTTTTTAATTTAAATTCTGTCACAACAGATATACAGAGACCAATAGAAGTATGTTAAATGGCGATATTTTACTCTCAACAGGGGCAGGTCAAAATATTATAGGTATAATATTTTGACCCGCCCCACTCCTAGACCCATCCTTTGCATATTAAGGCTTATAGCTCTGGAAATGACAATCACATAGTGTTTTTAATTCAAGTTCTGTCACAACAGATATAAAAAGACCAATAGAAGTATGTTAAATGGCCTATTTTACTCTCAAAAGGGGCGTGTCGAAATATTATAGCTATAATATATTGACCAACCTTCTGTCAGATCCATCTTTGCAAATTAAGGCTTATAGCTCTGAAAATGACAATCACATAGTGTTTATAATTTAAATTCTGTCACAACAAATATAAAGAGACCAATAGAAGTATGTTTAATGGCCTATTTTACTCTCAACAGGGGCGGATCAAAATATTATAGCTATAATATTTTGACCCGCCCCCCTCCTAGACCCATCCTTTGCATATTAAGGCTTATAGCTCTGGAAATGACAATCACATAATGCTTTTAATTCCTGTTCTGACACAACAGATATAAAGAGACCAATAGAAGTATGTTAAATGTCCTATTTTACTCTCAACAGGGGCGGGTCAAAATATTATAGCTATAATATTTTGACCCACCCTCTGTCAGATCCATCTCTAGCCTATGAGTTACTTATAGCTGTAGATTGACACTCACATGATATTTAATTTTTAATTCTAGCAGAATAGTTATAAAGATACCAGCGAAACAACAAAAAAAACACCTATTTAATTTTCTTGAGGGGCGGGTCAAAATATTATAGCTATAATATTTTGACCCCCCCCCCCCCCCACCCCCCCCACCACCCAATTTCATTCTTTGCATTTAAAGCCTTATAACTGTGGGACTGACAATCAGATAGTGCTTTTTATTTAAATATTATTACAGCAGAGCTTAAGACACCAATGGAATTATGGTTAAAGGCCTATGTAACTCTGGAGTGGGGCAGGTCAAAATATTATAGCTATAATATTTTGACCCGCCCTGTCTCAGAGCCATCTTTACTATATGACGTACTAATAGCAATAAGAAATGCAATCAGATGGTATTTAAATCTCATATTCTATCACAACAGATGTAAACAATCTAATGCCAGATGGTAGAAGACATATGTAACTCTGAGGGGGGATGGTCAAAATATTATAGCTATAATATTTTGACCCGCCCCCCTCCTAGACCCATCCTTTGCATATAAAGGCTTATAGCTCTGGAAATGACAATCACATAGTGCTTTTATTTCTAGTTCTGACACAACAGATATAAAGAGACCAATAGAAGTATGTTAAATGTCCTATTTTACTCTCAACAGGGGCGGGTCAAAATATTATAGCTATAATATTTTGACCCACCCTCTGTCAGATCCATCTCTAGCCTATGAGTTACTTATAGCTGTAGATTGACACTCACATGATATTTAATTTTTAATTCTAGCAGAATAGTTATTAAGATACCAGTGAACAACAAAAAAAACACCTATTTAATTTTCAAGAGGGGCAGGTCAAAATATTATAGCTATAATATAGCTATAATATTTTGACCCCCACCACACCCACACCCACACCCAGACTCGTTCTTCACATATAAAGCCTTATAACTTTGGGACTGACATTCAGATAGTGCTTTTTATTTAAATATTATTACAGCAGATCTTAAGACACCAATGGAACTATGGTTAAAGGCCTATGTAACTCTGAAGCGGGGCAGGTCAAATTATTATAGCTATAATATTTTGACCCGCCCTGTCTCAGAGCCATCTTTACTATATGAAGTACTAATAACAATAGGAAATGCAATCAGATGGTATTTAAATCTCATATTCTATCACAATAGAATGTAAGTAAACCAATGCCAGATGGTAGAAGACATATGTAACTCCGGAGGGGGGGGGGGGGTCAAAATATTATAGCTATAATATTTTGACCCGCCCCCTTCTACACCCATCCTTTGCATATTAAGGCTTATAGCTCTAAAAATGTCAATCACATAGTGTTTTTAATTTAAATTCTGTTACAACAGATATAAAGAGACCAATAGAAGTATGCTAAATGGCCTATTTTACTCTCAACAGGGGCGGGTCAAAATATTATAGCCATAATATTTTGACCCGCCCCCCTCCTAGACCCATCCTTTGCATATTAAGGGTTATAGCTCTGGAAATGACAATCACATAGTGCTTTAAATTCCAGTTCTGACACAACAGATATAAAGAGACCAATAGAGGTATGTTAAATGGCCTATTTTACTCTCAATAGGGGCGGGTCAAAATATTATAGCTATAATATTTTGACCCGCCCCACTCCTAGACCCATCCTTTGCATATTAAGGCTTATAGCTCCGGAAATGACAATCACATAGTGTTTTAAATTTTAAACTCTGTCACAACAAATATAAAGAGACCAATAGAAGTATGCTAAATGGCCTATTTTACTCTCAACAGGGGCGGGTCAAAATATTATAGCCATAATAATTTGACCCCCCCCCACACACACACACACACACACACACACTCACCCATACAACTCGGCTGGACTGTTTATGAGGAGGAGCTGTAGACTGTAATTGTCTTTCATGCTTGATTATGGTTGTCTTCCATATAATCTCCAATATTTCCATTTAATTCATGTGGGCGGGTCAAAATATTATAGCT
The DNA here is from genome assembly GCA_963989385.1 of Ctena decussata. Classification (NCBI taxonomy): domain Eukaryota; kingdom Metazoa; phylum Mollusca; class Bivalvia; order Lucinida; family Lucinidae; genus Ctena; species Ctena decussata. The sequence continues at coordinate 15,828,995 of OZ022498.1, forward strand.
ATGATAGTTTGACCCCCCCCCCCCCCCCCCCCCCCCTCATGCCCTTCTTTAGTATTTCAAGTATTATAATGATGAAACAGAGATTCTGATGGTGTTTGAATTTGAATTTAATCAAAACAGACATCAACAAATGAATAGTACCATGTTGAGAGTAAAATAGGCCATTTAGCATACTTCTATTGGTCTCTTTATATCTGTTGTGACAGAATTTAAATTAAAATCACTATTAGATTGACATTTTTAGAGCTATAAGCCTTAATATGCAAAGGATGGGTCTAGGAGGGGGGGGGGGTCAAAATATTATAGCTATAATATTTTCGCCCCCCCCCCCCCCCCTCCCCCCTCCAGAGTTACATATGTCTTCCACCATCTGGCATTGGTTTATTTAAATTCTATTGTGATAGAATATGAGATTTAAATACCATCTGATTGCATTTCCTATTGCTATTAGTACTTCATATAGTAAAGATGGCTCTGAGACAGGGCAGGTCAAAATATTATAGCTATAATATTTTGACCTGCCCCGCTTCAGAGTTACATAGGCCTTTAACCATAGTTCCATTGGTGTCTTATGATCTGCTGTACTAATATTTAAATAAAAAGCACTATCTGAATGTCAGTCCCAAAGTTATAAGGCTTTATATGTGAAGAACATTCTGGGTGTGGGTGTGGGTGTTGGGGGGTCAAAATATTATAGCTATAATATTTTGACCCACCCCTCATGAAAATTAAATAGGTGTTTTTTTTTGTTGTTTAACTGGTATCTTTATAACTATTCTGCTAGAATTAAAAATTAAATATCATGTGAGTGTCAATCTACAGCTATTAGTAACTCATAGGCTAGAGATGGATCTGACAGAGGGTGGGTCAAAATATTATAGCTATAATATTTTGACCCGCCCCTGTTGAGAGTAAAATAGGACATTTAACATACTTGTATTGGTCTCTTTATATCTGTTGTGTCAGAACTGGAAATAAAAGCACTATGTGATTGTCATTTCCAATGCATTAAGCCTTAATATGCAAAGGATGGGTCTAGGAGGGGGGCGGGTGAAAATATTATAGCAATAATATTTTGACCCGCTCCTGTTGAGAGTTAAATAGGACATTTAGCATACTTCTATTGGTCTCTTTATATCTGTTGTGACATGATTTAAATTAAAAGCACTATGTGATTGACATTTTTAGAGCTATAAGCCTTAATATGCAAAGGATGGGTCTAGGAGTGGGGCGGGTCAAAATATTCTAGCTATAATATTTTGACCATCCCTCCTCAGAGTTACATATGTCTTCTACCATCTGGCATTAGATTTTTTACATCTGTTGTGATAGAATATGAGATTTAAATACCATCTGATTGCAGTTCCTATTGCTATTAGTACTTCATATAGTAAAGATGGCTCTTAGACAGGGCGGGTCAAAATATTATAGCTATAATATTTTGACCCACCCCGCTCCAGAGTTACATAGGCCTTTAACCATATTTCCATTGGTGTCTTAAGCTCTGCTGTAATAATATTTAAATAACAAGAGCTGTCGCCTGACAGCATAGCTCGCCTGAATAGGTGCTTGCCCATCACACAGTCGCTATGGTGGTGTGGACTGCGATGTATAAAACTTCAGGCAAGCATGTCCATAATGACAACACATTTATAAACAAAAGCTATCTCAGAAATGTCTTAAAATAAAAAAAAATCCACACGAAATTTCAAAGTCCATGAGCTTTAGGTCAAAGAACTAAGGGGTAGGGGGGAGGAGGGCAGGGCTAGGATGTATCAAAGCCTTTAACCGTTATCTAACATCAGTCCAAGTATTAGTATCAACTGAGTCCATTGTGGCACTGTGAAATTATATCTTCATTAATATAAAACTAATCAAAATCTTTAAGACAAAACTCAACCTTGACATCAAGGTCATCCAGTCGGGTAAGTATATAGTGTTTTGTAAAAACTCAAAAAAGTGTCTAACATCAGTTCAAGTGTAAACTAAATCTCTGCCAAGCATTATGAATCAGTACGCAATTAGAAAACTTTAATAAAGACCAAATTTCCTAAGTCCCTGACCTTGACATCAAGGTCACCGAGCAGCGCTGGGGTAGTACTCTGTAAAACTTTGGACTAATATCTAACTACAGTGCAAATATAAAAAGAATTCATCTATGGTTTCAGGAGAAAACTTTAACCAAAACATCCAATCAATAAAAAGACAATTTTCTAAGTCCATGACCTTGACATCAAGGTCACTGAGGGGGGTGGGGGTAGTACCTTGGAAAACTTTAGACCAATATCTAACTACAGTGCAAGTATCAAAGGAATCCATCCATGGGTTAAGGAGATACTGGGCTTTAGAAAACTTTAACCAAAACATCCAGTCCCAAAAAACTCCCAATTTTCTAAGTCCATGACCTTGACATCAAGGTCAAGGAGTGGGGTGGGGGTGGTACCATGTTAAACTTTGGACCAATATCTAATTACAGTGCAAGTATCAAAAGAATCCATCCATGGGTTAGGGAGATATAGGTCTTTAAAAAACTTTAACCAAAACATCCAATCCGGACGCCGACGCTGACGCGGACGCTGACGCTGACGCGGATGCGGACGCCGTGGTGACAACAATAGCTCTTCTTGAACTTTCGTTCAGGCGAGCTAAAAAGCACTATCTGATTGTCAGTCTCAAAGTTATAAGGCTTTAAATGCAAAGAATGAAATTGGGTGTGGGTGGGTGGGTGGGTGGGGGGGGGGAGGGGGGTCAAAATATCATAGGTATAATATTTTGACCCGCCCCTCAAGAAAATTAAATAGGTGTTTTTTTGTTGTTTCACTGGTATCTTTATAACTATTCTGCTAGAATTAAAAATTAAATATCATGTGAGTGTCAATCTACAGCTATAAGTAACTCATAGTCTAGAGATAGATCTGACTTAGGGTGGGTCAAAAAATTATAGCTATAATATTTTGACCCGCCCCTGTTGAGAGTAAAATAGGACATTTAACATACTTGTATTGGTCTCTTTATATCTGTTGTGTCAGAACAGGGATTAAAAGCACTATGTGATTGTCATTTCCAGAGCTATAAGCCTTAACATCAATTCTCTGTAAGCACCAGAATTTTTGAATGGGGGCGTTCCACGCACCGTCTCAGAATTGGCTGAAATTTTCACACAATGGTCCTTACCACTCAGGTATAAGAAAATAACCTTTCAAACTTTGACATCTTCTTCCGTTGCCATGGTAACCGTCAGTGTTGATTTCAGCGAAATTTGGACTTAAATTCTTGTGATTTATATTAAAAATGGCATATTTTCACCCTTAAAAAATCATAATAATCAACAGGTGGACAGGAGAAACAATTAAACCTGTAAAATATTTGAGTTTTATTTAACATGTTTCACAACAGACTTTAAGAATAAATTAATGTCGCTAATAGTACCTTCATTGTGGACAATACATACTCTGGCAAATTTCATTAAAAGTCAAAAATGCCAAAAATGACAATATTTCAAGAGGTATAAAAAAAATTGCAGGCCTCTACGAATAATTTACATAGCTACTCTTGAATTAACTAAGTATCATGATTGTAACTATGAAAAAAACTGAGTGGGGTAAGAGCATCTTCTTGGAAAAATAAGCATACTAAATTTGCACCGTTACAGAAATTAAAAAAAATGGTTTTGAGCAGGTAAGCAAACATTTTGGCTCTATGTTAGAATTGTAGAAAGTTATGCATATATTGTTGCTGATAATTTATGACTACAGGTCAGTTTTTATTGAATTTGTATCAAACATTTCCTTGTCTCCAAAGAAAATGCATATTTTATGCGTTCTAAGTGGAAAATATTTCGAAAACAGGGGGTAGGGGAAATAAACAAAAGCAAAATATCAACCATAAAAGGAAGACTCTTTAATAAATGACTTTAACTGTGTAAATATCCATTCAGCATTATGTTAAACTGAACTTAATTAAAAATTTATCAATGTGTGTGATGCTAAAGGGCAATAACTCTGCATTTTTGACGAAAAAGCAAAAAAATTAGAAAACGCATGAAAATGAACTCAACCTTAGCTGTTTACTGTGGGCATTAAACAATAACACAACAACACTTTTTAAGGTAAATACCAAACATATTTCATAGAATATGTTGAAAATATAAAAAATATCATGAGTGTGTAGCATGAGTGAAACTCTAATATTTTCAACACATGAAAATTTTTTTTGGTATTTATCAAAAATAGAATTTTCTTTTCATTTTTTCTGTTTTGAAAATAAAATAACTTTTTCTCATAGTCATTTCTTGTTAATTTTGCTTGTCTTAGCACATTTAGTGGGTATAATATTGGGTGAAACTATAGTTTGCACCTAGAAAATGACTAATAAGGCTATCCGAAAGAACGAATAAAAAGAAATTGGCAATTTAAGAAAGCCCTTTGCAGCTGCCTTCAGACTGATGTCGTATGCAAATTGGTTATACTCCGGCTCAAACCCTGAAATCAAATGTGACGTCATTACTTGATTTGGCATGCTAACATCTGTAGCATAATGTCAGAATGCTACTTTTCAGACAGCTGCAGCATCCACATGATGTAAACCAGTATGATGTAAACCAGTATGAAATAAACCTTTCATGTATCATTAGGTGCCACTGAAGTATATTGGATATAACTATTTGCCAATTAAATACAGCATATGGCTAAGTCCTAGTTACTGACCCCTGGACCCATTCATGAGCCTGACCCTGCAGCTTAGGTAGTCCATAAAGAAAGCAATGATGCAGGGATATCATGAAGCAAATATGGAAGAAATCTTCAATGCAGTTACATAGATATAAGCAATCAGATAGGTTTAAGGCAAAACTTTGACATAATGAAAATGCCTAAGTCCTAATTATTGACCCCTGGTCCCACCCTGGGACCTGACCCAGGGGTTTAGCTAATTAACATCAAAAGTAATGCTATAGAGATACGAATCAAATATGAAAAGAATCTGATGTGTGGTTAGAGATATGAGCAACCCATAAAGGTTAAACGCAAAACTTTGATGTAAAGTTGACGAACGGACATACGAATGAACAAACAAACAAACAAAGGGACGAACGGATGGAATGACAAAAACTATATACCCCCTGACATACTTTGTATGTAGGGGGAATAATGAATCATATCAGTCACTAGTGAAATGATACAATATATTTTACTGCAGACAATATCACCTTTATTTTTTCTAGATATGCATTGAATTCACTGCTAAGCATAAAATAACTACAAAATGGTGTCTGTAAGACACTAATGATGCCCCCATGCAGTGCCTGTCACAGGACATGTGTACATCCCTAAAGCACTTGTTAAGCACAAACACTGTCTGTAAAGAGAATACACTGGAAACACTTAAAAACTTTTTACACAACAGTGCAAAAATGCCGCCGAAAATGATAAGTTTAAAGGTAGGTTCCTGTACTTTGGAATTCATCATAATTTTGATGCTCTTTCATCCAAATTGTTGGAAAGCACTTATAAAAAGGGAATGAATAAGTTTCACTAAAAAGTGTAAATCGAAAAAATATAAGAAAAGTTTTTTGCAAGGGATTTCCTAACTCTGCTTCGCACACCAGTTAATGCTATTTTTAGTTTGTGCCAAAAATAAATAACACAGCTGACGTCATGCTGCATTGCATTTTGGGATAGTTTTAACCCATCCGCCATGCCAGGACCTCTAGGAGAGCTCACAGCAAGAGAAAATTGACCTTTGGAGAATGGCATCAGAAATCGTGCACTTTAGACATAATAAACGTAGTTAATTTTAGAACTGGAATTCCAGCGAAAGAAAATAAACCAAAAGGGAAAGTGACTATTTTCTTCAACATCTGATGATTTTCTCAGTAGCAACAAATTCAGAAAAATAGGAGAATTCAATACTACTCAGAAAAGGACGAAATTATTTTGTGAACATAATTGTTATTGCTATTCCAGGAACCTACCTTTAAGAGGGCAAAATTCCTTCAAACTTAAATTTTTCTCTATCAAAAACCCACACACACATCTTCATTATGTTCACAACAAGTATACAATGTCTGAAAAATAGCCACTGAAAATTGTGGGAAGAGCTGATTACACAAAATACCTACCCAACATTGCAAACATTTGCCTAAAATGACCAAGCCCCAAGGTTATAAAACATTTCTCGTGCTCAAATCAGCTGAGCATGAAATTACCTCTGCTGATAAATATGAAAATGCCAATTTATGTTGGCATTTTTCATATTTTTCAGCAGAGAAAATTTGATACTCAGCTAAACTCAACAAGAAAACAACTGTACATGTCACGGACTCTTAAAAAATCTCAACTGCCAGACCGAGGATCGAACCCGGGACCCTTCGATCTAAAGTCTAGCACTCTACCACGTCGCTATAAAAGCCGGCTTGTACCGCAAGGCAGCACAAGTGTATCTTATACCTAACCAATACCCTGTGACATTCTCCCCCTCCATATTGAATTCGTCCTCGAATTCTCATGAGTTACAAGAATCACTGGAAATGAGACTTAAGGAGTTCTAATGCACATGTGGGTCATTTACGTTGGGCGCCTTTTGTCACGGACTCTTAAAAAATCTCACGCCCGGGCCGAGGATCGAACCCGGGACCTTTCGATCTAAAGTCTCGCACTCTACCACGTCGCTATAAAAGCCGGCTTGTACCGCAAGGCAGTACAAGTGTTTATATACCTAATTACCTACACCCTGTGACATACATATCAGTACTTTGCTATTTATTAGCAGGTAAAATTTCATGCTCAGCTGAGTTGAGCATGAAAAAAGTTTTATAACCTTGGGGCCAAGTTCAAAAGGCCATACTTCTGTCAAAATTAACTTGAGCTCCAACAAAAAGCCACATACACATCTTCATTATGTTCACAATTTGCATGCAAGGTTTGAAATAGATCCATTGAAAATCATGAGAGGAGTTGATTACACATTGAAAATCATGAGAGGAATTGATTACATAAAGTCCACAACCTACAATACAACCATTTGCCTATAATGACTAAGTACAAAAGGTGATAATTCTGTGAAAATTAGTTCTAGCTCTGACAAAATCCCACATGCACGTTTTCATTACGTCTACAATGCGTATGCAAAGTTTAAAAAATATCCATTTTAAAATGCGGAAGTTGATTACACAAACTCCATACCCTACAATGCAAAAACTTGCCTGAAAGACAGACAGGAACAAATCTTAATGCCCCCTGACTATTGTCACGGGGGCATAAAAATGCTGAACTTAATAGCGATCAAATATGATTTTGTCTTTCATTCAAATTTGAAAGGTCCATGAGGAAGCATCAAAAACCTCCCTTGGAACCTTGCAAAGTTAAAGAATGGAAAATCATTTTTGATCCCTCTTTTAACAAACAGTCATTTGATAAATAGAATTTTATTGTTGGGGTCATTTCATAAATTCCATACAAAATGTACACTTGTGCAAGATCCTTTATCCTTTATATTAATTATAGATCCTTTATATCAATTATAACTGGTAATTAATAGTTGCATACTAACATACCATTAAACAGTTTAGTCATGTGTTATAAGCAGCACTCTCTGATGGATCAACGTCAACATCAGCCAGTAAATTGCCATAATGAGGTTTGTTCACTGACATTTCCTTGGATGAATCATCACAATGTTAAACTAGGAATTCGGGTTCCTCGCTGTTTCAAAACCTTTGCCCAAAAACACCATATTCAAATCAGCAATAAATCACAGTAAAGAAAATCATATTATTCCAACTTGATACAAACAGGAAATGATATATTGTTGCAATGCTTTCCAAAGGACTTATTTGTGGTGGATGTCAGAGGGTTTAAAGGTTTTTATTTAATGACAGGGACCCTTAACCAAGGTACCAAGTCACAATGTAACATGTCACCACAACACAAATAATTAACAACAAAAACAATTCAAAGAAAGTTTCAAAGCAGACCAGGTAAGACTGACTGTCGACACTCGGAGAGTGGTAAAACAGATCTCCAGATAATGTAAATCCCATTTGTCCCAACAAACACCCCATCACTTATTCAAACTTCAAACTTCTGTGTTTCCAACAATTTTACAATGGATAATGACTTCCTGTATGCCTCTCTGGAAAACGCAGCCTTTTAATTGAGGTCTACACCCAAAGGAAAGAATTAGCTCCCAGGGGAGCAAACTTCCCAGCAAGTGCTGACCCCCTAAAGAAGGGAGACAACTAACGGGTCGACATCTGGGGTTTCCACCATCCCTATAAATGTGAATATCATAAACTCCTGTTCGCCTCTCTGGAGGACACAGCTCTGTAAATGAAGTCGTCTCTTTGGCAAATTCAGAAATGCCATAAGCTAGAGTCATTCTAATGATTATGCTATACTGACCAGTCAACCTATGTATTTTCTGTCCGAATTACAAAGGGAAGCAACTGTCAACTTTACAAAGAGGAGCAACAAGAACTCCTGTTTTCTGATTTGCTTTCCTGAAGGACGCATCTCTTCATGAAGTTCTGTATGCCTCTCTGGACCTCATTTTCAAATAAATGAAGTCTACACCCCAGGGAAAGAATTTGCTCCCAGAGGAGCAAACTACCCACAAGGGCTGATCCCCTCAGGAGGGGGAAGCAAATGAACATCACAAGATCCTGTTTGGCTCCCTGGAGGACAGAGCTCTTCCAATAAAGTCTACTCTTCAGGACATTCAGAAAAAAAGAATGGGTACACTCTCAGGAGCAGCAACTCTATCATTTTTATTTTTGCCTTCTTCCTAAATTTACAGGTTCCAACTCTTAAATGTAAGAATTTGCCTCCCCTGCAGCATATTCTTTCCTTTACAAGCAGGCTCCATTTTTGAAAGCTTCTTCATCTCAGGGAGCAACCAGGAAGTCACAAAGGTTGTTCCCCTTCGTAAAAATGGATGAGAAACATGAGGGAAGTAAACAGGAAGTCAATGATTTTGTTTCTCTTTGTAAAAATGGTGGGAAAACATGACTGAAGGAAAGGGGAAGTCACTTAATTTGTAAAAAGAAACGGTAAAGGTTTCCTATAGCCTAATAGCAGTAGGGGCAGTGGGGGTTAGAGACCCACTGTATCTTGGGCACAGCTGATGAAAGGCAGAGCCCATCTCTCTTCTTTCGCTGCCTTATCCTTCCCTAATTCCAAAAAGGTACCCATTTACTGCTGGGTTGACAGAGAGAGTTTTCCAGTTGTCGGATGGCGACAGTGAGCTGCGAACTCACGACCTTCCGGTGACTTTCTGCCAATAACCGAGCCACTCTAACCACTCTGCTACCGCGCCTCTCTGTAAAAAGAAGGGAACACATAAAGATGTATCCATACATCCTAACTGCATGTTTGAAAAAAAATCAACATGGGATACACAGGTATACTTTAAAACTGTGCAGTAAACCCCATATCACTTACCTACTTAAATCATCAAATGTGAATGGGTTCACTCTCAGGAACAACAACTTTCCCACTTTCATTTTTGCCTCCCATCTAAATTGATTCCGTAGGAGCAAATTCTTTCCTTAACAAGTAGACTCCATTTTGTAATCATCCCAGGAAGCAAACAAGAAGTCATTCAAGTTGTTCCTTGTGTAAAAATGGTGGGTGGAAAACATGAGGGAAGCAAACAAAAAGTCACTAAAGTTGTTCCCCTTTGTAAAAATGGTGAAAAAAAAAATTGAGGGAAGCAAAGAGGAAGTAACTTAAGTTGTTCCTAGAGATGTAAACATTCAAATACCCATACCTCATAATTTCATACTTGGAAAAAAAAATGAAAATGGAACATACAATACTTGTACTTTCGGTAATCAAAAGCCAGATTTTCTCAAAGAGTAATATGTACTAATGTAATCTGTTCTCAATCTAATTAAGGTCCATAGATCCACTTTTGGGGGGGGGGGGGGGGGGGGGGGGGGGGAAGTTACTCTGCCAATTAGGGGATAACTGTATTGAAAATTGTCATTTGGGGAGGTAAATCATCGGTTTTATGGTCGGAAATTTCGTTTTACGGCGACGCGCCTGCGGAGCCGTAAAACGCAATTTCCGACCATAAAACCGATGATTTACCTCCCAAAATGACAATTTTCAATACAATTATCCCCATTCTAATGCACTTTTCCACATTTCACCTTTCATAATGGACTATTTTGCACCCATTTCCAGTGCCGTCAGCAACGTAAAACCAAACGTCAGCCAATGAGAAGGGACGTTACTTAATAACGTGGGGTTTGCGACAGTATATCGCAGAATATACTGTCGCAAATTTCTGACGTTATCCAATCAGACGTCGCGCTATATTTGTAAGTGCATTAGACTTTGTTTTTATCTCCTTTCTAAATGGGGGTCAACTCTTAAAGGAAAGAATCTGCTTCCCAAGAGCAAATTCTTTCCTTAACAAGTAGACTCCATTTTGAAAAGTCCTCCTTATCCCAAGAAGCAAACTGCAGGAAGTCACTTCAGTTTTCCTTTGTAAAAATGTTGGAAGAACATGAGGAAGCAAACATGAATTCACTTACTTGTTCCCTTTCGTCAAAATGAAAAAAAAAAAACATATAAAAAAAACATGGACGTGTACACATATACTGCAGAGCCCTAGATAAGAGGGAGTATTTGATGACAATTAGGGATAATTTTTGTAAAGTCTGGATAAAAACATATGTTGTGACCCCTCATCTGAACTGCCTTGATGAGACGGTTCAGATGAGGGGTCATAACATATGGTTTCAATGAGAAATGAAGAAAATTATCCCTCAATTATCATCAAATACCCCTCTTATCTAGAGCTCTGAATTACTGTAATAAGTGTAATTTCATATTTGATCAAAATCAACATGGACCATACTGGAATACTTAATAAAATACACCGCATGAAATAAGTAAAGTGCATTGTAGCAAGGGATTCTGAAGTTCAAACTCACTACATGTTGCTGAAGTTTTTTTATTTTTTGCATCTTTCACAGAAACTTGTACATTTCTTAGTATGTTTATATCCAAACCACATGCATATCTTCAGACCATGACAAATATATCTGTAAAGTTTCGAAAGAATCGGCATAAAACTGTAGGAGAAGTTGCACACACAAGGTACCTACTACTTTAGGGGGACGGAAAGACGGAAGGACGGATGGACGGAATGCCGAAAAACTATGTCCCTCCGCTTTTCTTCGAAAAGGCGGGGGACAATAACTGGTGTTAATGGTCCAATATGATCCATTATCAACCTTGGCTGAGATCCTGTTCAATAAATGCAGCCCTCAATGCCCTTAGTGAATAACTACCTGTAAAACTTGCTTATAAGTTATTTGCATAGATCAAAGGTCTGGGTTCTTTATCATACTTTGTGGTAGGCCAACCAACAGACATCATGATCACCATACTGGCTGTCTCTAGTTTGGTAACACAGTAACAGGGAGCCATCTCTGGTACAGTCTGTGTATAAGTAACCAATCATAGAGTCTCCTTCCTGCTTATTAGACAAAAAAAAATCTTCAAAATCATTTGCAAATCAGCACAGTCAAAACCAGATTTTCAAGCTGGCTTTTGCTGACCAATACCTACACAGTGTTTAAATCAATTGCAAAAAACCCCATACAAATCCATGATCTTCTGTTTACAGCAGATGCACAAATTACATATTTAAACACTTCCCTTGGAATAGAAGAAATCAGTACAAATGCTTGATTTATTTTTAAAGCACCTGGTCTCCCTGACTGAGTATCAGTGCACAGAATGTCAATATTTTTCTATTCTACCACCTTTGTCAGACTAGTCCAGACTAGCAATACAATTGTCCAATGTAAATTTTAACAAGACCTGTCACCGGGACAGGCTGGCTCGCCTGACAGTGCCTTGCCCATCACCTAAAAAACTTTAATTTAAAACGTTAACATTTTGCTAATGCAGCCGCCGCCGCTAACGCCAACGCCGGAGGTAGTACAATAGCTCTTCCTGAACTTCGTTCAGACCAGCTAAAAAGGGCAGTGCCAGTGAGTGAGACCTGTATTATTTGGAGCTATGCATTTAATGTGTCCCAAAATATACATAAATAATAATGAAGATTGTATAAAAGGAACCATTATTTATGAAAGTAAAGGTAAAAGGTTTTCCAGAGTCTTGTGGTCGTAGGGGAAGAAGGCTGTTAGAGCCCTACTGTATCTTGGGCACAGCATATAATATGAAAAAGAAATAACCCAACACTTTCCTTTTGCTGCCTCAAGGTAAGTGAATACTGAAAGTAAGACAAGGGCCTACTGTGCTTGCAGTAGGTGACAGCGGGCATTGTTTTAAATTCTTTCAATCATTTCTCTCTTAATTCTCCCTCTCTCTGGGAGATGGTCTGATACAGACTAAAATACTGCCTCAAAGGGCCATTAAACCCATAACAACCAACCAACCAATGCATACAGAAATAATCAAATCGTGCTGCACATTTGTGCAAACATATCAGTTTCTACATTTCACTTTAAAGATTCAGACTGCAAATGAAAAACAGTGAATTTAGAAATCTGGTAAGACTCAACAAATGTGCAGGCAGCTGGCTGATATAAGTTATCAGGTTCCTTTAAATCTGTTTCATATGACATCACTGTTATTCGGTGGATAATGTCCTGTCATAAAAATCGTATGGCCACACGTGTAATAACACTTTGGCACATACATGTAACGTCATTGACAACGTACGCGTCAACAATGCGTTTACTTATTGAATTAATGTTCATTTTGAAGACGTTAAAATCTCATTTTAAAGGGCAATATGATAAACAGAATCTTACACTCATGGTCATTTCATATGAAATTTATGAAACTTGCCAAAGGCTTGTTTCATAAATTTCATATGAAATGATCACTCCAACAAGATCCTCTATTTAATGCAATGCTATTAAAAGTATACCTACAGCAGACATTTGGACAGTATTCTTCAGGCATATTTCAAGTTTCTCTGCTCCCACAAGCATGTTGCTGAAGTGGCACACATGGCGTATTTTGGATTCATTTCTTTCATTCTCAAAAGTACATTGTTATTGGTATTTCTGTCTACCATCAGATGAACCTTTCACTGGCATAATCAACTACATTTTCTTCATATCTTTCAGTCCCTAAAAATAGATAAAAAGATTTTCCAAATGTTCATATACATGCATAATGTAAAGTATGCATAATCATAACACAGAGCTCTTTATACAATGTAAGAGGGAGTATTTGATGATAGTTAAGGATAACTTTTGTTATTTCTGCATAAAAACATATATTGTGACCCCTCATCTGGACTGTCTCGACAAGACGGTTCAGATGAGGGATCACAACATATGGTTTCAATGAAAAAAAAGAAAAAATTATCCCTAAATTATCATCAAATACCCCTCTTATCTAGAGCGCTGTTAACAGGAGATAAGAGGTGAAAGGGTTCACTGAAGTTGTATCATATCACTGCCCTCTCATGATTCATTGAAAACTGTATCTGGTGCTATCCATATATTGTCGGGACAATATAATTTACTATGTCAAGTTTCTTTCAACTTCTTTGAAAAGTTTTGTAAAATCTATAACTTGGCAAATTTAAGGTGTACAGATACACTTTCATATGAAGCAATCTAAACCATTTTTTTCCCTTTTTTCCTTTTTTTCTCAACTGTGCCAACTCATAAAGGAAAGAATTTGCACCCCATCCCTCCCCTGACCAGATTTTTACCTTTCTGAATAGACCCCATTATGGAAGGGCGTCTTCATTCAGGAAAGAAAAGAGGACATCACAGAAGTTGTTTCCCTTTGTAAAAATGGCAGAATACATCGTTTTGTACCCATACACTACAAAGAGTTCCATTGTCCTAGATGGACTGTGTTTATTTCTAAAACACAATTCTAGAATTAACAGTGTATTGTAACTATTGCAGTGCTCCAGATAAATTTTTTTTCGATCAGTACCATACTGGTCAAAATTTTCTTGGATCAGTATCCAAGATTCTGCTTCAGTATTTGCACTGAACCGACAGGTGTAACATGAAAACATATTTGATATTAACACTACCTGTCTCAGCAGACACTTCAAGATGTTCCAAACATGTTCTATGCCTCATATATTTGTGTTAAATCTTTTTAATTTTACAGTGCTGATATAAGTACGAATTGGGTTCATGCGAATCACATTTGGATTTGAACTGCAATTTTCTACCTACCAGAATGTTTTTTCCCTTTTCTACATGCAGTCATAACAGCACCTGAGATAATAGCATTTATTATCTCATAGACGCATCTATGATTTTCGGTTGATTTCTCAGTAGGCCTAAAAACCACAGAATAAAGGCCTGTTGAGAGCTCGAAGCCATGCTTTCCTACTTTCAGTTTGAAGCGACTGGTTTACAGTCCATCTATTTTCCACGCATTAGAAAGACTAATTCGGAAGAAGATATTTAGAATCAGTCAGCTTCTCATTTAGTGCGACACATAAGGAAGTTCAGTCTAATTGATAATATTATAATGCAAGCGTCTATGAGAACTCATCCAGGTGGTACGGATTACCGGAAAAATGATCCATATCGACTTGAAAGCGTCCGTACCAGGTACCGATAAATTTTCCAATACATCCGTATCGGCCAAAAATGATCCGTAATATACGGAGATACGGACGCTATCTGGAGCACTGTATTGTTGCAAAATGGGCACTCTAATATTAGAAAAACATTAATATTGCAGTGCCCATTTTGCAACAATACACCATGTACATTGTTTATTAAAAAAAAAAATATATATATATATATATGTATATATATAAGAAGTGTGTGTGGCCCTTGTTGATAAAACCCTCCATCGGCAATTGGCTCCACAGAATTTGATAAGGTTAGTTGTTAATGGAAAAATTCTTGACCATTACATTCCCCAGCAACTAGTAGCCCAGCACTCCATGGGCTGGAAAATACCTTGAAACCGTTTTCATTTTTTTAAAACTAGAAACTTGTTTCTGAAATAATTTAGGGCTAGAGCTGGAGCGGGACTGCGGCCGCTAGCAGCTACTGAGCCTCCTTTACTTACATATGGCAACTGGAAGAACAACACCAGAAACATCATCGATTTGTACATTGTCTCTTCTGTGATTCCCCTGTCTCCACGAGGCACTTGCCTTTCCTGTGTATGACTTAACAAATATCGAGAGCCACCACATATTATTTGTCTTATTGTTGGCTTTAAATCAACTGCTGTATAAGAGAGGCTGTAGCGGAGTCGAAAATAACAATCTCTACAACGACTGAATCTACAAGGCACACACAAGCATGCACTGGAAATGACTGGCATGATTGTTTGTTTAATAGTCAAGTAAATAATTTGTCTTTAATTGATATGATGTATGCAGCAGAAACCCTTAAACTCCCAGTGTACGAATCTGCAAGCTGTACGAATCTGCAACATATCACTCTACAGCATTTCACTTTCTCCAACAATCAAGAGGTAAATCTGATAAACACAAGTAACAAATACATGTAGTGACCTCAGAATTGTGTAACATTGTCTGTAGACGGTGCTACAATGAATAACTGAATAAAAACTCAGCATACAAATTCACAAAGTCCTGTCAAACTTGTGGAATACCCGCCTTTAATTATAGTGTAATTGTTTACATGTTTCTCTGTTTTTCTTTGAAGAGCTAACAAGGGAAGTTACTGCGTAGCAACCAAAACAGAATAGAATTGAAGAAAATTCAGGATTTGGGGTCCAACCATCTCCAGAATTAATGCAGAAAACTACTTTACCCCACTCAGATTTTTTCTGAAATTTGTATTATAGGCTTTTCTTTATATACTAGAATATGGCACACTGTCTGTATCAGACTGCGTTTTGCACATTGCCCTCTTAAATAGGAGACCATGGTACACCAAGAAAACCTAAAATTTCACATTTAAGTGATAACTGGAGCAAACAGCAGTTTCAGAATATACACTTCCCACTTTGAATTATTTATTTGTTGTCTACTTTATACAAAAACTGCAAAATTAATCAGTTTCAGACAAAGTATGAATGTTTAAAATCTTCAGATATCCACCTACTGTAATTTCCCACCAGTTTCAACATTTTCTATTTTCATCTGCCGTTTCCATGACAACGGAAAGAAGAATCGCAAAACTAAGTATAACTTTTTCGTTTTTTGATACACCCTTTCATTTGAAATAAGTGTCATCAAAATCCCTTTCGGTGCGTGGACAAAATAGTTTGGTGCTTACAGAGAATTGATGTTAATATGCAAAGGATGGGTCTAGGAGGGGGGCGGGTCAAAATATTATAGCTATAATTTTGATCCGTCCCTGTTGAGAGTAAAATAGGCCATTTAACATACTTCTATTGGTCTCTTTATATTTGTTGTGTCAGAATTTAAAATATAAACACTATGTGATTGTCATTTTCAGAGCTATAAGCCTTAATTTGCAAAGATGGATCTGACAGAGGGTTGGTCAAAATATTTTAGCTATAAAATTCGACCCGCCACTTTTGAGAGTCAAATATGCCATTAAACATACTTCTGTTGGTCTCTTTATATCTGTTGTGACAGAACGTGAATTAAAAACACTATGTGATTGTCATTTCCAGAGCTATAAGCCTTAAATATTATACCTATAATATTTTGACCCGCCCCTGTTGAGAGTAAAATAGGCCATTTAACATACTTCTATTGGTCTCTGTATATCTGTTGTGACAGAATTTAAATTAAAAACACTATGTGATTGTCATTGCTAGAGCTATAAGCCTTTATATGCAAAGGATGGGTCTAGGAGGGGGCGGGTCAAAATATTATAGCTATAATATTTTGACCCCCCCCCCCCCCCTCTCTTAGTTACATATGTGTTCTACTGTACTGGCATTGGTTTGTTTACATCTATTGTGATAGAATTTGAGATTTGAATAACATCTGATTGCATTTCCTATTGCTATTAGTACTTCATATAGTAAAGATGGCTGTGAAACAGGGCGGGTCAAAATATTATAGCTATAATATTTTGACCTGCCCCTCTTCAGAGTTACACAGGCCTTTCACCATAGCTCCATTGGTGTCTTAAGATCTGCTGTAATAATATTCAAATAAAAAACACTAAATGATTGTCAGTCCCAAAATTATAAGGCTTTATATGTGAAGGATAGTATCATGAAAACATTATTTCAATTTAACTCATGGGGGCGGGTCAAAATATTATAGCTATAATATTTTGACCCGCCCTGACTCAGACCTATCTTTACTATATGAAGTACAGTAGCAAAAAGAAATGCAATCAGAAGGTATTTAAATCTCAAATTCTATCACAATAGATGTAAACAAACTAATGCCAGTACGGTAGAAGACATATGTAACTCTGATGGGGGGGGGGGGGGGGGGGGGGGGGGTCAAAATATTATACTATAATATTTTGACCCGCCCCCTCCTAGACCCATCTTTTGCATATTAAGGCTTATAGCTCTAGAAAAGACAATCACATACTGTTTTTAATTCAAGTTCTGTCACAACACATATAAAGAGACCAACAGAAGTATGTTAAATGGCCTATTTTACTCTCAACAGGGGCGGGTCAAAACATTATAGCTATAATATTTTGACCCACCCCCCAACACACACTCACCCAAACAACTCTGCTGGACTGTTTATGAGGAGGAGCGGTAAACTGTAATTGTATTTCATGCTTGATTATGGTAGTCTTACATATAATCTCCAATACTTCCATTTAATTCATGGGGGCAGGTCAAAATTTTATAGCTATAATATTTTGACCCCCCCCCTTCCCTCAGCCCATCGTTAGTATTTCAAGTATTATAATGATGAAACAGAGTATCTGATGGTGTTTGAATCCTTATTTTATCAAAACAGATATCAACAAATGAATAGTACCATGAAAACTTTTAAACTTGAAATTGCAAGTGGGGCGGGTCATAATATTATAGCTATAATATTTTGACCCCCCCTACAGATTTTTCAAAATGAGGAGGAGCAGCGAATTAATATTGTATTTGATATTTGCTTGGTTACTGTAGGTCTTACATATACTTTCCTCTATTTCCATTATTTTCCGTAAATCCTTCGGCTATTCGCACATATACAGCAATTCCGACTAACGCGACTTGTGACGCTCTTTTTAAAAGCTTAAACTTGAAAATAACCTCCCCTTATCACGTGACTACTTGTATAAAACGGAAGCCGCAAACAGCTGATTCATATTTCTGACAGCGTGGCTGTAAGGTAAGATCGCCACGCTCGTTTTCGAAGTAATTTTGCAATTTCGAAATTTTCTTTTATCTTTTATTGAAACTTTATTGCGTTTGCCAGCTACGGATATAGTCCTAGCATTTTATATTGATTAATTATGGCAAACGAGAGAGACGAAGTCCTTCTCGAAGATTCGAATGATTCGGAGTTCTCGGGTTCGGCCTTGAAGAAGTGGAGCCGCGTAGCGGTCCCATTATTTCTGTTAACAATTCTTTGTCAAAAAAGAAAGATAAAAAAGGTAAAAAGCCTTCTAAAAGCAGCACGTCGACGACGGCTAAAAGTACCAAAAATAGTAATGAACCCAAGCCGTCGACGTCGTCGGCACCACATGTAAAAGAACGTAGTTCTTTTGAAAAAATGATAGACTCATTTACTGATGATGAAATTATGCAGTTAAGAAATATTTTGGGCTTGGAAGACAATTATGCAAATGAAGAAGACTTTCAGTCTCTTTATGGAGATAGTTTAGAAAATATGCCAAATTTGCACATTAAAGTTTCTGAGGTCTCTGACCTGGAGCTGGCAACAGCCCGTAAAGTGGCAGATACAAGTAAACAGTCAAAAAGGGAGCCGTTACAACCTGCAAAGCTAACCCAAAATTTAATTGATGCTATGTTTGAGCTGCAGGAAGCAGTAGAGCCCAGTCAAAATGAGGAAAATGAAATCTGGGATTTGCCCAAATTAAAAGGAGCAGTTATAAAGGGCTGGCTATTGCTCAGTCTTTGGCAATTTAATAAATGCTAACTAGTATATCTCAGTGTGCTACTGATGAACGTATTGCCAAATATAAAGTCACTGAAAATTGTGACAAGTTATGTAGCCTTATGGTATATAATGAAATTTGGTAAATTATGAACAAAAGGGCTCAGAGTTATGACAAATGCTTCTCATATATATACAAAACTTAGTGGCAACTGGTGTTATGCCTATTATTAAACTGTTTGAGTTTGTCAAGCAATAGATTGCTGGTATTTTAGAAGCAAAAACACTATTCTCAGATGTTATTTATTTGATGGATCAGGTGTTTCATAATTTATCACTAAGAAGGAGATATATGAATAAACCTCATCTCAAAAAAGAAATATCAGAATTTGTGCCGGTTTCGGCTAGGTTATTTGGGGATGATATACCCACTGTGATATAGGCATTTCTATTGCCAAAGAAAATAAGAGAATTTCCAAAGTTTTGATTATAGACCCTATAGGGGTAGAGGTACATGTACATTCAGAGGGGGCTTTGATAGAGAAATGACAAGGTATAATAGATTCCAGCCGTACCCTCAGTATTTCCAGTATGGTATGTGTAGACCTAATTATATGTTTCAGAGAGGTTTTCCATGCCAGATATTTGTGTCAGGCAGGGGCAGAAAGCGTCAGCTATTGTTACATTACCCCAAACTGAACAGTATGAATTTAGATCAAGTGAGTCCTTTTGGCAAATTACAATGATGTCATGACGCCTCGAAAAAATTACTAATGATCCTTGGATATTATAAATTATCTCTGGTTATTGTATTGATTTTGAGAGTGAACCTGTTCCTTTTAAGATTCCAAAGAAAATTTGATTTTCAGAGGAACAGGATAGATGTTTAGGTTTTGAGATACAAGAAGTATTAAATAAGGGTGCATTTGCCCATTCTGAACATTTGGGAAAAAATTTAATATATGTCTAACAATTTCATTGTTTCTAAACAAAATGCCAGATATAGACCAGTTATAAACTTGAAATATCTCAATTTAGTTGTTCATTATGAACATTTTAAGCAGGAGACTTTTTAGTCTGTTTTGAAACTTATTCAAGAGAATGTTTATTTTACAAGTATTGATGTGCAGGATGCATATCTTTTCTGTGCCTATAAATTCAATTTTTTGTCACTGTTTGAAGTTCATTTGAGATGGACAGTTGTTCTATTTTCTTTGTGTCCATTTTGGCATTGTTTTCTAAGATTTAAAGTCTTATTTTTACTTCGTTTAGGCAACAGAATCTCATATGCTCATATTATATTGACGATTCTCTCAATATGGACAAAAATAGAGATGTTTGTCCCTGACATACAATGTCTATAGTTAAGACGTTAGACTCTCTAGGTTTTACTACAAATAGTTAAAACTCGGTGCAGTAAATTGTTTTCTTTGGCTTGGTGATAGATTTTGTTAAATTCCTCTAAGAGATGAAAAAGTGACAAAAATCTTTAATTTAGCAAAAGTTTTGCTGAAAAAAGAAGTGATTGTGGTAAGGTAGCAGGCATCTTTCTTTGGTTTGATTATTAATATCTTTATTGCCAATCCTGAAGCACTATTGCATTAAAGGTGTTTAGAAAAAGACAAATTGGTTGGCATGGGTAGTTCAAATTGTTCTGACAATTTTGATAATGAGATGTTTATGTCATCAGACAGTAAGAAAGAGTTTCAGTGGTGGTTAAGTAATGTCCATCACAAGAACGGGATAAGATTAAGACAGAGAACTGTGAATCTGGTTTGTACAACAGATGCCTCTTTTTTAGGCTCTCTAATATGATATTAACTGTGGTAATGGTGCAATCGGTGGAGCTTCAGTTTTTTATTAAGTATCCTGAACTATTAGTCATTTTGGCAGTCTTTATATTCTTCTGTGGGTAGTGTATATTTACATTTTCAGAGTGTCAAAATGTCCCCAGTTTTATATATTAATAATATGGGCGGTACGAACTCTCTCGAAATGAATAAACTGGCTGGAACTATTTGGCAGTGTTGTATTGATAGAGATATTTTTGTCTCAACATCACATTTAAGTGGTTCTGAGAATCTTTCACCTGTTTTTCTGAGTAGAAATATTTTAAATTCAACAGAATGGAAGCTTAAAAAAGAGTTTTTTGATTGAGTGTGTAAACAACTTTTTGTTCCGAATGTTAATCTATTTTTGTCCTGGTTAGACAGGCATTTAGATAAGTTTGTTACTTAGTTCCTTGAGGCAGGTTCATATTAAACTGATGCATTTTTCATTTTTCTTGGCAGAATTATAAGCCATGTATTTTTGCACTGTTCAATTTAATAGGTCGGGTTGTGAACAAGATGGTCTCAGATAAAGTAGATTAAGCTTTGCTTATTGTCTTTGGATGTCACTGTCATGGTTTCCATTGTTACGATCTTACATTGTCACCTTGGTGCAGAAGGTCAGTAGCTCCAATTAAAACATTTATTGACTCTTTGCACCAAGGTGACGTCATGATTTCTTTTCCTGTTAGACTGCCCCACCACAGAGTTTTGTTAACCCTTCCTCACAGCAGTCAACTTCATCCACTATCAAAAAGGCTAACGATGGTCGCTGTGATGTTATCAGACAGAGATCGGAGAGTCAAGGAATTTCAAGATCAGCAGCTACCCTCGTCAACTTCAGGAGAGATGGAACCAGAAAACAGTATAGTGTGGTTTGGAAAAAGTGGTATTTTTGCAATATTTTTAGACAAACTAATCCCTTTTATACGTCTGAAGCAAATGGTAGCTTCCTATCTCAATTTTCTTGTGAGTGATGCAAAATTATACTTTGTAGTTAATTCCCATTAACCATGCGGTTGCAGACATCAAACCTTTTTTGACAATGCATGGTGTTGTTTTCCATTCTTCATTTATGGGTTTTTGAAGGGTTTATTCAATTCTTTGTTTCCAAATCCTAACTGAATATATTTTTGGGTCGTTTCTTTGAGGTATTTGAGTTCTCTGGTATCTGTGGAGGAGCTATCAATGAAATTGTGAATTCTGAAGTTAACAGCTATGATAGCTTTTTCTTCAGCTCCAAGAGCTCAAGTTTTAGTTTCATTTTATTAGTCTATATGACTGTTTTGAAAACAAAGTTGTGTCTTATTTCAAATATCTGTTAAAAACTTTGAAACAAGGGAAAAGTTGTATTCTTGAGTTGTATCATTATGAAAATGATTTTTTGTGTGTAATGCATACTTTGCTTCTTATATTGTGTATACTAAAAGTCATAGGAAGTCTCTGCAATAGTTAATTTCTTCCAGTTATCCAGTTCGTTCTACCCAGTTAGCACCTGTTAACTGGTTAAAACCTGTGTTACATGATGCTGCTGTTGACTCTAATCAGTTTAAAACCCATTCTTATCGTTCAGCTGCTGTTTCAGCAGCCTATTCTAGAGGCTGTTCTTTAGAGTTGATTCTGAAGTCTGCAGATTGGTCCTCAGCTAGGTATTTCAGAAAAAGTTTTTTGAGGCGTTCTGGGCCAAGAAATATGGACTTTGATAAGGCAGTCATGGCTGCAGGTTGTTTACATACATTTCTTTGGTTTACTGCTTGTGTTTAGGACACATGTTTTGACTGAATATATTTTCAGGAGTAATTTTAGTAGGGTTATGGTATATTAAGAGTGTATACACTATTAATATATTATGGTTTATGATATTACTTAACAGAATAGTTTTTGTAACATTATCCTTATTGCTTTTATTTTATGTTTTGTTGTCTAGATTTAAAGTTGCTGTATATGTGCGAATAGCCGAAGGATTTACGGAAAATAATGACCCCTCATCCAAGCGTCCGTGAAGGATGAGGGGCATTATTTGAGTAAAGCCGGAGGCTTGAGCACATATACAACCCTCCCCGGTTTGGAAATTTTGATTTATGATTGTCAGGTATTGTCCCGACCCATTATGGTTTTGATTTGCTAGACAACAAAACACGTTATTTAAATTTATGAATCAGCTGTTTGCGGCTTCCGTTTTATACAAGTAGTCACGTGATAAGGGGAGGTTATTTTCAAGTTTAAGCTTTTAAAAAGAGCGTCACATGTCGCGTTAGTCGGAATTGCTGTATATGTGCTCAAGCCTCCGGCTTTACTCAAATAATGCCCCTCATCCTTCACGGACGCTTGGATGAGGGGTCATTTTTTTCATGGGGGCGGGTCAAAATATTATAGGGGGGGTCAAAATATTATAATAATATTTTGACCCGCGGGTCATAATATAATGACCCGCGGGTCATAATATAATGACCCCGGGTCAAAATATTATACGGGTCAAAATATTATCTGACACCGGCAATCATTAATCAATGAAGTTAGATTTAAATGCTTGTTTGATAAAGGTTAGAAAATGCAACTTAATTTTTCCACTAACTATCACTGTCCATCAGTGATTCTAACAAGATTTCCTAACATCTGTTTTAATTAAACAAGGGCGTAGCTACGTATACAGCAAATACGCAAGTGCGTATTGAAATTTTGTCAAAATTGACAAAATTTCAACACGCACTTGCATATTTGCATGCTGAAAATTTATAAATTAGACAAGATTTCAATACCAATTACCAAAGTGGCTGAAATACTAGCTTTCCCTTCAAGAAGTAGAGAATAAAACATGGTTGTGCATATCATGAAATTGCCCCTAGTTACGCCCCTGTTAAACATAGTAGAAATATGAATGAAAAGCCTGTCACAGGGCACGCCAGCTGACTGGACATCAATAAAAGCACTGCCAACTGCTTTTGGGAATCCACAACTGTAAACTGTTACCACTGTGAACTCTAACAACAGCCCTAACTGTGTCAGAAAATATTAAAATTTGCCCATTTATATTAATCTCCAGCAAGCATTCCAATGACCAATGTATAATTATGCAAAAGAAATTACCGTAATCGCCCCATTTACCGCACATACCCCTATAACCGCACACCAAGGCCATTTCCGAAAAAAAATTCACAAGCGCACACTGCTTTTTCCTTTTGAAACTTACAAATCACATCAAGTTCAACTTAGGGACTGACCATTTGATATTCTGGGGGGGGCCTGGTATATTTATCAAAAAAATTTCCTGTCTTTGGATATGCAAGAAAAAAATAACCTGGCTCATAAGGGGGTTAAAAAAAATAATCTGGCCTCAAAAGTAAGATAAAAAAATAACCTGTCTCCACCCAAAATTTCAAAAAAAAAATATAGTCTGCAGATAATTCCATTGGAATTGAGTTTTTATAATGTCTCTGGCTTCTGGGGGCTGTGCCCCCAGACCCCCATATTTATAGTAATATTTTAATATTATCTACAATTGGTTTACACCAGTGGACCCGCATGTGCATACATTTACAAAAACATCCTATACAACATTCACATACATGTATTATTGATCTGCCACATACTAAGTAAATGTTTCCACTAAAGAGTCACTAGCTTATGGGAGACAAAACCATTATGGCAAAATAAACACTCTAAAAGGCAAAAGTCCTAATATAAAAACCCTTATTTTTATCATCATTCCTAGTTTTTCTCTATTGTTTCCAGTCTTAAAATTGCCATTGAAATTGGGAAATTGCTTTAGCTTCTGGGGGGCAACGCCCCCAGACCCCCCTTTGTTAACTTCTTAGCACATAACTTTCAGCCATTTTATTAATTGCCATTCATGTACATGTATAATGTGACTCTATCATGTAAGTAATGTGACTCTATCATGTAAGTAATTATCAAACTTTTTAAAATACGAATAAAGCATGTTTGGGCATATATTGGGATAGAAAAAAAAAAACTAAATTCCTAATGTTAGCCCTAAAACTTTGCCAAAATAGCCCTAAATTTTGGACAAAATATCCCTTATTTAAAGCCTCATTTTTTGCCAAACTCATACAGGGATGTTTGTATCTGTACCTTAGATGAAAATAGTAACATGCTCCAGGCACTGGTTTGCAAAAGCAAGCTAAGCCATGCCCTTGGCCTGGTTAAAGACAGCACCATGTTCTTTTTGTGTGAAAAAAAGGGGTAAAAAATACTGATGTGGGTAAAATAAAAGGATATTAAGGTCAAGTAAACAAGGATCTGATAGTTCAGCTAACGTTATAAAATTAAAAAAAAAAAATAACCTGTTTGAGTTAGTTTGTAAAAAAAATAAATTAGCTCCCACAAGGTGAAAAAAAAAGAAATTGTTTCCAGAGGCCAGTGAAATAAAATGTCCTGTCTCCATCAAGAATACCAGGCCCCCCCCAGAATATCAAATGGTCGGTCCCTTACCATTACTGTTTCAACAGCGACAGTGTTTTCAGTTTTGTTTTCCCGTAGGGTAGATCAAAAGGACCGCATCTTCCAGAATTAGATGTGTGTGTTATTAGTAGAAGCCCGTGAATTTAGCAGACACCTTGCGGTGAATGAATAGCCAGAGCACTGATAAACTTACCTGACGTGTTTAAACAATCACATATTAGGTCATCGTAAATGTGTTGAAATACTTTCCTTTCTTTCGGAATATTTATTTGGAATATTGAAGAAGGATGAAGAGAATGAAATACATGCATAATGAGGACATATTTAATACTGAGAGGTATGATATATAATTTGCGACTTGACATGAGATTGTTTTTCTCCCGGAAATTGGCAATTCAAATACTTCGAACACTAAATATTTTCATGACACTTCGAACACCCCAATCAGTATTTATTTTTAACTGTTCGAACTAAATGAGAATTTACCGTATCGACTTTAAAGTAGACGATGGCCGTTTGTTGTTTTTTCGTTCTGAGTGTGCGGTTATTAGAAAGGTTTTTAACCACGCCTTTTTGTTGCAATTTTGAAAAAGTTAAGCGCACCGTGCGGTAAATGGGGCGATTACGGTATGTCAATAACCAGTCAAGTTACTGAATGGAAACAAAGAAGGACTAACACATGCATGAAGATAATTGTGGATGCCAGTGCTCTTTCTGTACCTTCAGCTCCAAAAATTTTACTTATCTATAGCTGTGAGCAAACACACACAGCTGCTGCAAACAGTGGGATAGTGCAGATAATATTATTGGCAATGATTGTTGTAAACATAAGCCTACCACAAAATATATTTAATGTCAATATCACAACACTGACGCTTTTGTTTATATACACAATACAAGTTCCACTACACACTCTGAGCTCCAGATATGAATGGCGAAGCATCTGTATGGCCAAGTGGTATTAGTGCTCGACTTCAGATCTTGGGGTCAGTGGTTCCGCCAGAGTTGAGATTTTTTCTGTTTGAACCTAAACCACGCTTCATTCCACACACTTAAATGAGTCAAATTTTTATATTGTGCAAATGGTCCAAAATGACTGACTTCATTGAAACATATATTTTTTAGAAAAAGGGCAATCAAGGACTAGGTGGATGCTATAAACTGGATTGATAGTTTTTATTGTTTGTTCAGTAATTTGAGCCTCGGCACAAATCCAACAATGTGGTATGTGTGCCCAGCGAAGACTTTGTCATCATGGAATAAGCTTATTAGACCCTTAGCTAGCTACCCTTTAAGCACACAGCAAAGACTCCGGATAGACTGGGCACCTGCCCAGGCTGATCTAAGTCTTTGCTAGGTGCACATGCCACTTTGTTGGTTTTGTCATGTTGCAGCTCATTTAAACAAGAATTCTGTGAAATGCAATAAGGGAGCACTCTATTTGCTCAGACACATGCATCCCAATATTTTGGAATCGGCAAGTAAGATGAAGCCGGTTTCTGCATCAAAAACAGTTTAAGGACAACTTAATGTTTTGGAAGCAAAACACAGGTACATGTATATTACTTTTTCACAGAGCCCTAAATAAGAGGGAGTATTTGGTGATAATTAGGGATAATCTTTGTTAATTCTGGATAAAAACATATGTTGTGACCCCTCATCTGAACCGTCTCAACGAGACGGTTCAGATGAGGGGTCACAACATATGGTTTTGGTGAGAAATAACGAAAATTATCCCTCAATTATCATCAAATACCCCTCTTATCTAGAGCTCTGTTTTCAGTAACAGTGGCATAAACTTTGCAACAAGTTTTCTGGCTCAGCTGTTTTGTGAGAATGCAGGGCTCAGCCTAGAGGGTGACTTGAGAGAAATTGTTTCCATAAGCTGGCTGACTTCTCCTTATTTTCAGCTGAGGGAGAAGGAAAATGTATAGAACATTATAGGGAAATCCGAAATTTGGGCCAAACCTTCTCCTGTAAGTCCTGAAAATGTTGCAAAACTTCTCCCTATCTGAAAGCTCTAGGCTGACCCCTGCAATGCCCTGATAAAAAGACCTCAAACTGAACTTCACACTGGACACAGAATCAAAATAAAACTCACATCACAATGAAGTCAATGTTTTTTTCATTTACTTTTTGTCTAAGGTTTATTGCTTCCACCAGGTATAAAGACCTAAATTATGAATTCAGTCTGCACATAAATTACACAGGTAAATACAGGTATTATCACTGTAAACAATGTTAAACAATGTCAGATTTTATTTATTTACTGCTTTATCATAGAGCAAATATTGCTGCTTTCTCATTTATCTGTTTATAGCTGCAGTTGGATTTGATCTCCAGTGCCAAGTAATACACCGAAATAACTCAGTATATTGGGACTGAACTCAGAACAGTGTAATTTCAAGCTTATGGGGCATGCTGATGGAGTAGAATGCAATTCAGTCAGAGTTACATATGAAAGAAGTATTTGATGACAATTTTTTGCAACAATTTTGAAAACATATATTGTGGCTCCTTATCTGAACAGCCAAATTCAGGCAATTCAGACGAATGCATGTTTTTATGCAGTTTTAATGGAAATCATCCCTTATAATCACCAAATACTCCCTTTTACTTAGATGGATGAATGACTTGCTGTTTTACAACTCTTGCAGTATGGTATTTCAGGCATATTGGGACTGCTAGCTGATCAGAGTCTTCGCTGTTAGCTTGGACCCTAAGCTACCCTTTAAGTGCTTAGCAAAGAATCTAATCAGACTGGGCGGCTGCCCAGGCTGATCTGAGTCTGCGCTGGGCGCACAACCACTTTGTTGGTTTTCTCGTGTCGCGGCTCAAATGAATTTAGAAACCTTTTGCACACTGTGGCTCAAATTACAATTTTCTGGTTTTTACTAGCAAAAAGAACCACCCAAACAAACAATTGAACAATCAGAGCAAAGTTAAATTCAATCCTATTTATAACATTTAAGAAAACCACAAAATTATCATACGGATAAAAAACAATATTTAAAATCAAATTAGGCCATCTCATGCTTGAAAACAGATCACACAGTGAAACTGAATCACTGATGACTCAAAACAGGCATCTTTTTTATTGTCCCCAAAACTCCCTCATTTTCTCTTATTTCATAAAAACTTTAAACCACACCCTACACTATGAGCTTTGTAAATGGTGCGAGTCCAAGCACAAGCTGATCAGAGGTCTGCACTGTTTGTCATTTTAATCAATATGCCCTTTCTTCATTTAATGAATCATGACAAGACTCAAGAAACAGCCAGGACTGATGGTCCACAGAGCTTAAAATAAACACCATAGGTACAGGCAGTTCTAAGACACTTATGCCATGTTTGAAGACTGTTACAGTTTGAAAGAATGGACTTAAACAGCATGCAGTGTCAATGCTAGAAATTATGAAGTCAATTGAGAGTTAAACATATGTTACAGTTCAAAATTGCATGAACCAGGAAATCATTCAGGGATGAAACTCTATTTATTGTACTCGTTGCGGTTTCACAAAACTGAAATCAAACACCAGGTTCAAATCTGCAGGTTCAAATCCTGAGACAATGTAAAGTGTGGCCAGAAAGGAAACTATATGTCTATATTTCACCTTCTTAAAAGCAGCAGGTGTGCTATGTGACAAAGATTATAAGCAGAATGGCAAAGAGTCTACCCAATGAAGGGTAACAAGTACTAACTACCTATGTTTTCCAGCTCTGAATATGTTGTGTTGTAATAACTTATTGCAACACAACATATTCAGAGCTGGAAAACATTATAACGTAACAGATTGCAGTATGTCTATAAAGAGGGTAAGCTTCAAATAATGGGTAAAACATCACTAACCAGTCAAGAGTTTGTAAATATTGATAAAGATCGTAGATTTGTTATTTTACTCCCACTATAGTAGACCGCCCTATCAAATTATTCACCTCAGATAACTTTATGACAAACCTGAGGTCAAACAAGTTCATTCAATTTGTCAACAGGCCTCTTATGTTTTATTCTAGACAGGTTTAATTTTGTCCTTGAAATTAACAGTTATATACAGGTCAACTTTAATATCAAACTTTCTAGGTTTTCCTCATTATAAGTATCAGTTTAAGTCCCAACACAGTAACTTTTAAACTTTATGAAGTTACCAGGACTTGCTTGCAGAAAATGGGAAATGAAGCCTTAAGTCTGTCTACATACAGTATTAATCCAATTAAACGACCAAATGGGGGTGCTATTTAGAGCATAAAGTGTCATAAGAATACCTCTAACAAGCAGCTTTGCATCCCTGCTATTTTGCCCCCTTCTCAGTAGGGGTCAACTCTTAAAGGAAAGAATTTGCTCCTCTAGGAGCAAACTCTTTTCTTTGAGAGTAGACCCCATATTAAAGAGGTATCTGATGCAGTTAAAATAATATCATTTTAGAAAAAGTGACTGGGGCATTTATTAGAGCAAGGGCATTTATTAGGATTAATACAGTAGGCAACAAATCTGGACAAAAGTTCAAGCAAGATGCCAACAGAGTCCCAGATAAGGTGAAGTTGAGGACAATTCAAAATACTCAATAAAGTGTATATTGCGACCCCTCTTTAGGACCATCTTGGCAAGACAGCTCTGATTAGGGGTCACAAAATGTTTTCACAGAAAAATAAGAAAAGTGGCTTCTAACTCCTCCCTCACCCACCCTAGTCCCATGACCTAGCTCCCAGCAACTTTCGCCTCTTTTCTAGGCTGAAAAACACCTTTTTGGCCGCAGATTTGAGGATGATGATGAGCTGACTCCTGCTGTGGAGGGCTGGTTAGGGGACCAAGATATTACGTTTTACTGATCGCGTAACAACAACTAGCAAACTAGATGGTAAAAGTGTGTGGAGCTGGAAGGGGAAAAACGAGGCAGTATATAAATGCAATTATTATATACCTAAAAAGTTCCCCATTCACTTTACATTAGAGTAACCGTGCAATATTTTCTGCATATTGCACGGAGTCAAGTGCATATTGCACGGAGTTAAGGAGTCACGTTCCCAAGAACTACTTTTGTTTTGAAAGAAGAAAAGTTTGGCGGTCATTTTGTCGTTGACTACAATTCAAAAAAGAGTAGAATAATGACACTAGTGTCAGTTTGGATGTATAGATTAAATAAAAGACGATTAAATATGATTTACCTTTTATCCATCACTCTTTTAATTAATATTCTGCGCTAATAATGGAGATTTTTGTCAGAGCTGCTGAGAGTAAGACTCAATAAAAGCACCGCAGGCACTGCATGATACCCCGCCACTGCTGTGCATCCTAACTTATTTTTTGAGATATATAATAGCTAAAGAGCCACAGAACTGAGATAGACAGAGATATGATGTCCTTACTGTAAATAAATATTAATATAAACCACCCAACAACGTGGAGCATTCTGACCAGTGTAGATTTAGATCAGGCTGTAAAGCATTTCTTTGAGCTGAGAGACTCTGTTTCCTATTCTATGGTGTTAAACATATCAGTGAAGTTTCATTCAGATATTCCATATAGTATAGGAACTACAAGTCAAAAACCATTTTTCAGATCTATCAAGGGGGAATACTCATTAACTGGAAAGGTAAGAGTGATGGTTCTTTGTCACAATATGTAACCTTTGATGTGAAACATACCTATGAAGTTTCGTTCAGATATTCCATATAGTAAAGGAACTACAGATAAAAAAACGTTTTTCAGGTCAATCAAGGGCGGATAACTCACAAACCGGAAAGATCAGAGTGACAGTTCCTAGTCACCATATGAAGCCTTTGATGTGAAACATATCTGTGAAGTTTTATTCAGATATTCCATATAGAAAGGGAACTACAAGTCAAAAACCATTTTTCAGACCTATCAAGGGCAGATAACTCATGAACTGGAAAGGTAAGAGTGATGGTTCTTTGTCACAGTATGTAACCTTTGATGTGAAACATATCTGTAAAGTTTCATTTAAATATTCCACATAGTAAAGGAACTACGGGTAAAAAACATTTTTTAATTCAATCAAGGGCGGATAACTCACAAACGGGAAAGGTAAGAGTGACGGTTCTTAGTCACAATATGTTACCTTTGATGTGAAACATATCTGTGAAGTTATATTCAGATATTCCATATAGTAAAGGAACAATAGGTCAAAAACCTTTTTTCAGACCTATCAAGGGCGGATAACTCACAAACTGGGAAGGTCAGAGTGACGGTCCTTAGTCACAATATGTAACCTTTGATGTGCAACATATCTGTGAAGTTTCATTCAGATATCATGAACAGTAAAGGAATAACAGGCCAGAAACCATTTTTCCAATACGAAAAAGGGCAGTAACTCCGTTAAAAATGGACGGATTTTGCCCATTAACAATCCCATACCACTCATCGCCGACAACAATATGTATGCAAAATTTGAAAAAATTCCGTGAATAAATACTCAAGTTATCGATCGGAAATGGTGAGCACGGACGGACGGACGGACGGACGGACGGACGGACGGACGGACAGACGGACGGACGGACACCGAAAGGTATAACATAATACCCCGCCACTAAAGTGTGGCGGGGTATAAAAATGGCGCCCAATTCTTGTAAACGTCAACGTTTGTGTACTGACGTCACGTCCGATAACGTAACGTCATACCTACTTTCGCGCCATCAGGCGTGGCTTTTAGCGTGTATGAAGACACGAAATGGCATAATGTAATTTCAAATTAAAAACAAGTTGTGGTTGCTATACCGATATAATATTTTGATTTCGTAAACAGAGAGCACTGATGAAACTAGAGATTAATATCAAAGGTATATAATAATAACATAATACCCCGCCACTAAAGTGTGGCGGGGTATAAAAAGGTTATTGAATTTATATTGTGAAATATTCGGCACTCGTTCATATGGCAGAGACGCACTCGCAAGCTTGTGCGTCCTTCGCCATATGAACTCGTGCTGAATATTTCACAATATAAATTCAATAACCTATACATATCTTGCTCTTTCTGTTGAGGCTTAAAACTTTTTTTATATCCCCTCGTAAGAGCAACCCAAACATTCTTAATTACTGCCTCCATCTACACAAATCATATGAGCCGCAACACGAGAGAACCATGAGCCGCAACACGAGAGAACCAACAAAGTGGTTGTGCGCCCAGCGCAGACTCAGATCAGCCGGGGCATCCGCCCAGTCTGATCAGAGTCTTCGCTGTCCGCATGGAGGTAGCTTACACCCTTAGCTACTCTTTAAGCGCTTAGCGAAGAGTCTGATCAGACTGGGTGGATGCCCAGGCTGATCTGAGTCTGCGCGGGGCGCACAACCACATTGTTGGTTTTCTCGTGTCGCGGCTCATATCATATCCAAAGTATATGGAAGCCTACCTGAGATTATATCACCTCCCATACTGTTAGCAACAAGAAGGTATGTTTCTATCTCTTTAAGCTCTTGTTGTAACTCTTCTAGTCTATTATTAGCCTTCTTCACTATAGTGTTAACATGGGCAAGACTTTTCTTGTCCGACGTTGCCTCGCGAAGTTTCTCGGCCCCTTCTTTGATCTTCATTTCTTTACGAATTTCTTTCTTTGTGGCTTCTTTTGCCTCTTCTATTTCTTGTTCTGTATGGTATGCAGAATTTCTTGGGGCACCTCCCTGCAAGAAAAATATTGAACTATGATAATTTTGACGGTCAATATCAGGAATACAACTAACAAGAATTCTGCTGAATGTGGTGTTTGACCTGTCAGCCCACCGTCACTAAACAGAGCTAAACCAGAAAACTTGACATGAAGTTTATGCCGCCGCCGCCGCCGACACCGGAAAAGTAATACCTATGTCTCTTAAACCTGATTTGACCTATACTTTCAGGGGAAGCAATTCTGCCATTTTAGTTTTGTCTCCCTTCTCAGTAGGGGTCAACTCTTTAAGGAAAGAATTTGCTCCTCTAGGAGCAAATTCTTTCCTTTAATAGTAGACCCCATTTTGGAAGGCCTACATTGTTCAGAGAACCAACCAGGGAGTCACAAAATTCTTCCCCTTTGCAATAATGGCAGCAAAACAAGGTGTACTCATACTCAAAACTGTTGACTGACTGTTTCTTTTTTGGAAGCGATCTGATCTAGGTTCACACTTTGTGCTCAGGATGCATAGGGTAAGTTTCATTCAGTGGCAGCACAGTTACTGAAGATTTCAAACTTTCATACTACGGGTAGTTTCTTGTTTTGATCATTTAATGTGCTGTTTGTAATGCAATGGATATCTCATAAAGGAAGTTTTAGACCACTACTAAAACAACATGTAAAACAGCTATGGAGAAGCTAAAATTTCAAGTATTTTTGTAATTTTTGATCATTTCCTAAGCAGACAGCATAGGAAGTGGGGCATCTACTGATTCTGAAAAAAATTCTGAAGCGTATATGAAATATAGTCTGTATTTTTATTTCTGCTTATTATCCATACAAAAATACATCTATCCCATTACACCTGGAGACCCAGATACAGAATACTGGCAAACAGTGAAGACCCAGATCAAATGCCGTAAATGTTGCATCTGATCAAGGTTTACATGCTTTGCCTTAAATATTGGAAATTTTAAAGATAAATTAGTAGAAATAAAGTAAACCTGACACCCGTTAATTTGGAAATGGACCAGTCTGTCACACAGAAAAAATGGATGAAATTGCTTCATATTTGTGATGGCCTGATAATTATTACCCCAAGGTCTAGATGAGAGCTTTGGTGATAATTCTTGGATAACTGATCTTATT
Source organism: Ctena decussata (assembly GCA_963989385.1). Lineage (NCBI taxonomy): Eukaryota > Metazoa > Mollusca > Bivalvia > Lucinida > Lucinidae > Ctena > Ctena decussata. Next base: position 15,862,957 of record OZ022498.1, read on the forward strand.
TCTCCACAAAATATACTGGGTCAAAAAAGTTCCTATACATAAAATTTCTTCTGTTGCTATGGCAATTGCAGAAATTAAGAACATATATAGTTTACTAATTTTAAAAAGAGTATTCAGTTGCCTATTGAACAAACCTATTTGTTTTGGTTTCCTAAGATTACACATGCTCCAAGGGTCGTTTGAATATGCAAGGGGTAATTTTTCATTTTCACAGAGTAACATCATTAAAATTGCTCAAGTTCACAGTTTTTAAAATTGGTTTGTGAATAATGATTTCCCAGAATCTGCGTTCCATACCCTAGAGCAAGGCCTTAGGTAAGGCTACTTGCCAAAGAAATCAAAATTTGACCGCTTCTGATACGAGAATTTGAACCACAAGTCAGGGTAAAGACTGTTTAAATGCCATTTTCAGTGGGATTTCCATAGGAAATTGAAATCGTAATGGCTAGCAGGCGTGTAAAATCTTTCCAATTTTGTGATTATGCCATGAAAACAATGACATGAATAAAATGTTTATGAAGGAACTTTGTAAAAAGACCGACAGGTACAGTAATAATGACGCCTTGAAAATCGCTACATTTTTAATTAAAAGGGAGATAATCTGAGAATTCGAAGAATTTAAACCTCGCCTGTAAAGCCTGAGTGCAAGACATTAAACATTTTAAGTGTTTTTCGAACTTCCTGCATTAAGGACTTTTCTGTGCAATAAAAAATTTATTCCTGCGCATGCGCAGAAATGAGATGCATTCCAATTGACTCCTATCGAATATTGCCAGATAACTCTAATGTGGAAAAGTATGGGTTGACAATTTTCTAGGCATTTTGTTCTTTGGCGTCTCCCCAAACATACATGAGCCTCAATTAATTCCAATATGCACTTAGTTCCTTGATAATATGGCCGATAGTTGGTATCGTTACTTCTTTGACCGAGTATATGATGTGTCACTATATCTCATAGAGGCACTATTAGAGCTGCCTCATAGAGATGGTTCTTATGAGAGGTATCACCATGATCTTAATGCAATATAAACAAAATTCATTTTACATTATAATGAAGATGTATGGGTCTTCTTCCATGTTTTTTCTGCCATTTTTACATAGGAGAACCACTTTTGTGGCTTCCTGTTTGCCTCCCTGGATGACGAAGCCTTTTCACAATTGGGTTTACTCTTCAAGGAGAGAATCTGCTCATGTGGGAGCAAATTCTTTTCTGTAAGAGTTGACCCAATTAAGACAAGAGGCAAAATGAAAATGACAGAGTAGCTTCCCCTGAAAGTGTACCCACTCACCCTAACACCCTCTCTTATTCTGAGCTCTGATACCCAGGGTGGTCTACTATAGTAAATGTGGTGCAACAAGATACCATATTCAACGAACAATAGGTGAGGCACACAAACAAATTACAAGGAACATAATTGCTTTTTCAGAACCAGTAATTAACAGTGAACAACAGAAAAAGAAACAACAACAATGCAACATAAATAGCACACAAGAATATGAGAGAACTTTAAATGTCAGCTGGAAGTAGGTCTGATGTGTGTGGGGGATAACTGGAAGTGTGAGCATGGGGGACAGGAGAGGGGAGCTTTCCAACCAGCATGTAACTGTTAGATAATTCATGAGTCATTGTAATTTATAAACCCAATATTGGACAACCTATGTTAAGTTGTATAGTTACTGTAAGGGGAGCAACTCTGCCAATTTCATTTTTGATCCCCTCCTCTTGATAAAGGAAAGAAATAACACAAGAAGAATTCAGCGGGATGCGATGTGCCGCCTGTCTGCACAGAGTCACAAAGCAGAACTAAATGAGAAAACTTGATGCAAAGTTTACGACAACAACAACACTGGAAAAGTAATACCTATGTCTGGTCCCAGTAGCTCAGTACATGTAAGTTAAGCCCTGCCGACTGATCTAGCGGTCTCGGGTTCGAGACCTGCTGAAGGCGGGAATCTTTTCAATCATAAACTGGGTTCCATTGCACAAAGCCTTTCATTATCACCCTCTCATCATCCTGATATGATTGAAATACTGTTGAAAAGGATGTAAAGTTGCAAGTCAACCATTCATCCACTGCTTCTGCTAGTTGCAGGTGAAACATAAACCATATGTCTGATAGAGGACTACCTGAGGAACAGTTCTGAAAGAATTGGTGGGTCTTTTGTGATTAAACTCAATCAGTTAGTTTACTTAAGGTGGTGATAATCACTGATTTGGGACAAAGACAAAAATCTGCATAAAATACTCAAAATAACACTGATCTTTCCAAGACTTAGCAGATGCCTTCTTTATGTTGTTTCTCATAATTTAGAATCCCAAAATGCAGCATTTGTTAATGTTAAAAAGCGTTTTGATAAGAGAAGATCAAAGCGTAATTTTCTGCGAATAAATCTTAAAAAATAATATCATTATTGAAAATATACTTAGTGCTTAGAGTACCTTGTTGCATAATGGAGAGCGTCCCAGTAATTATTTTTTCAAACTCTTTCACACATTATCAGGCTGAGCAGATGAAAAAAGACGCAGTCTGTGTCCAAATTTTTTTGTCAAAACACACAGGTGAGACAGGTGATACTATTTTAACAAGGTTGAACAATTTCATCTACACACCACTGATCATGTCAGTAATGTATTATTTATATTGTAGGTGTTAACATAGGTATGCTTGCCTACCCTATATTTAATAAATGCGTCCAGTGTACATTTACTTTGTACATGGTAGAACATTTGAGAAAAAGCTACCATTTTCATCTGGTCTACATTACAATTTGAGAAAGAGTTGGAATAAATAATTGCTAGGACGCTCTTCATTATGCAATATTGCACCTTCAGCACTACGTAAATTTTCAATAACGATATTATTTTTTCAGATTTATTCGCAGAAAATTACCCTTTGATCTTTCCTCATAAAAGCACTTTTTTAAGCAGCATGTACGTCTATTTTGTATTCTAAACTGTAAAGAACAACAAAAATAAGAAGTCTGCTAACTTTCAGGGAGATACGTTACTTTTTTATGGTTTTATGCAGATTTTTACATTTACCATAAATCACCACCTTAAAGCTAAATAAGTCTAAATCCACCAACTATTGCAGAAGCCTGAATTTTCAATATCCAGGTGAGACTGGAATTCTGGGTTCACCAGGTGTGATGACATGTATAATTTTGCTAAGTTTAACTTGTAAATGATTCCAAACCCTTGTCATCTTGTACACAAACCTATCGCATCAAGAGATGTCAGTAAGATTACAACTGTATTCCATATTCACCATAATTAGTGCACAGTCTGCTAAAAAAATTTGATTTTACCTTCAAAGTTGTCATTAAAGAGTCATTCTATTTAGTGCACAGTCAAGAACCGAAGCGTGTGTGAATCCACTTCACAATTGTCGGCTTATAGAAGTCAGATACCAAGTGAAATAAACTTGTCTTCAAAAAGTGAAAAGTATCAATTAAAAGGGGGGAAAAACCAGACACTATATGTATGCGAGCTTAATAAAATGTTAAAAATGCTTATCAAAAACATCCTACAAGTAATTGTGTGTGTTAGGTGTTCACTTATTAGAGCATGTGCGCTAATTAATGTGAATAGGGAACACATGGAACCTGAACAGTCCAAAGAGACAACAGTTTTACTGCTCTGCTATATCATATATGTATGTGAATTGCCATGCCATGGCAATGGTGACCAAACTATTGAAAGCTAAATACTGTACATTATTTTTAGTGTACCCACACTCCAAAACAACAGGGGCCAGTTATGCCCAATGCAAAGAATTGTCATATGACAACTTCACTGTAAAGGCTTTGGAGAAACTGGCCCCAGAACAGCCTACTCCCAAGAAATACTCTCTACTTCTTACTCACTATACATCTGATCCCAGTTGTTCTAAACTAACGACTTTGTTAGATAACAAGACGTTATATTTTCAAACTTAATATATACGTAAAAACTCTGCCATTTTTTGCCAAAAAATGTGAAAAGCTTTTGCATTTTCCCACAATTTTTCAGCAAAAAATATTACAGCAATTGATTTTGTGAGTACTGCAAGACTTAAGAAATCCTCAACTAACGACTTTGTTAACCTTAAGAAGCTTTGAACAACTGGGCTCTGAATGCAAAATCAGTCATGATATGATCAACATTAGCATGTTTTAAGAACAGTCCTTTAATTCAGAGCTATAAGGTGGGAGTTGGGGGTAATTCTGTGATAATTTTTCTTATCTCTCAACATAAGCATAATTATGTTGTTACCCCTCGGCAAGATGATATGACGGTTCTAATGAGGTATCAAAACATGTTTTATGAAGAAATACAAAAAACTATCCCTTGATTATCCCCCTTACCTCTTCTTACATGTCACAAGATCGATCCCCCACTTCTCCGGTCTTTCGGATGAGACTATAAACCGAGGTCCCGTCTCCATATGACGTTGTTGGTGGGAGGTTAAACCCCAGTTCACTCACAGACCCTTCCTACCTAAAGCAGTGAGCGAACTCGGGTTTAACCTCCCACCAACAACCAGGTCATATGGAGACAGGACTTCGGTTTAAAGTCGCATCCTAAAGACCGGAGAAGCGGGGAATCGATCTTACGACCCCTGGATTGGTAATCCGGAATGTTATCCCTTATGCTACAGCTGCTTCCCCTAAAGCAAGTTGGTTTATACTTTAAATGCCAGTCTGATCATCAAACCTGCATGATGCATGTAAAGGACAGCTCCTAAAATGAACTGTGATGGATTGTATTCTGACTGGTGTTGAGAGGAACTCTTTACATTCAGATGTATAGGATGTTACTACAGTGTTACAATATTTCTACACTGACTGACTTTTGCAGGGCTCCAGATCAGGATGGATACTGAGGATAATTTTGAGATAATTTTTTCCTATTTCTGCATAAAAACATATGTTGTGACCCCTCATTAGAAATGTCTCACAGAGACAGTTCTAATGAGTGTCACAATATATGTTTTTGTTGAGAAATGAGAAAAGTTATCTCAGAATTATCCCAGTTACCCCTTCTTATCTGGAGCACTGAAAAATTACTAAACTTCCCAAACTGGTCAACTTTTTTCGTGCTCAACTCACCTGAGGCTGAGCATGAAATTTTCTCTGCTGATAAATATGAAAATGCCAACTAATGTTGGCATTTTCATATTCATAAGCAAAGAGAATTTCATGCTCAGCTAAACTGAGCAAGAAAACAACTGTACTTATCAATTTTGATTGATTTGATGCTTAACGTCCACGGTAAACAACTAAGGTCATGTCGGGACGGTCAGTTAACCTAACCACACTATTCCTGGGCAGGCTTAGACCTCCTAAGCGGTTAACCAGTACTAAGTGCACATACTTTCGCCAGTAACTGACAACTGCCCTTCTTGAATCAGCGGAAGGAGAAACGAAAGTATGTGGCCAGACCGGGATTCGAACCCAAGACCTCTGACTTACGAGTCAGGTGCCCGACCGATTGCGCTACCCGGCCCGGCGTACTTATCAATAATTTGCTATTTATCAACAGGTTAAAATTTCATACTCAGCTGAGTTGAGCATGAAAAAAGTTTTAAAACCTTTGGGCCTGGTTTGATTCTCACAGTGACCATTTCCAGGATACAAGAAGTCAGTCAGAATAGGAACAAAAAAGAAACACTAGCTAACATGTATAAAGTGAACTAAAGTTAAAACCTAGACAAAATCTATAAAACTAAAACTCAAACAAAAATCAGCAACCAAAGAACTGTCAGCAAACATTGTTCCTTTGCTGAAAATAGTTCTAATAGACTCCACAACATATGTTTTGTGCAGAAATACCAGAAATCTCTTAGAAATTTTGGCTTATCTCAGTGCTTGTTTTAACCACTTTAATGCCTAGAAGATCTACCTTACAATTCAGAAAGGCCCCCCCCTTTCAAACCCAGGCCAAACATAAACGATTAAAAGGCCTAAACATAAACCACTGAACCAACATCACGGTAGGGAGCATGTGGATATTTTGTACCTATATACGGACAGAATGGGTAAGTAAACTGATCACAATTTCTTTAATACTCAATGAATTTTTATGCGGTATAGTGCAATACCTTGTCGCTTTAGCAGCAAGCCATTATATAAGAGCCGTATTCGTGCACACTGTATTTTTTCACACAACCTTGAGCAAAGTATGAAAGTCTTTGCTTGAAGTTGTATGGAAAAATATAGCACATAGCATACAAACTCTTAAATAGTTTTTTACTGCGAATAAAGACAAGGTATTTGAAAATTCATCTCTGAAAATTCATTGATGAAACGTTCAATAATGAACAAGTTTCTTAAATGTCCTGTTAGAACACAGGTACAAAATAACCAAAGTATGTCACTTGATTCTCTGCCTTGCAACATGACTGGACTCAAATTACTTCAGGCTTCTAACTTGTCTCTCACAACCCCACTTTGGCTCATTTGTTATTCCGTTTAAACATGCTAAATGTAAATGTAGACAGAATCTGATCTTGATTTTGGGACTTTTTCTAAATAATTTCAAGGCATTTAAATGTGTTAAAATGATACAGCTTTATATATTGATTGATTGATTTGTTGTTTAAGGTCCGCGGTTAACAGCTATGGTCATGTCGGGACTGTCAGTTAACCTATCCACACTATTCCTAGGCAGGCTTAGACCTCCTAAGGGGTTAACCAGTACTAAGTGCACATACTTTCGCCAGTAGCTGACAACTGCCCTTCTTGAATCAGCGGAAGGAGAAAGGAAAGTATGTGGCCAGACCGGGTTTCGAACCCAGGACCTCTGACTTATAAGTCAGGTGCCCTACCGATTGCGCTACGTGGCCCGGCGATACAGCTTTATAGAATTGTGTCACGGGGCATTACATTATTTTAACTGAAGTTCATGTAAGGAAACTGATTTTTCAACTTCTTGTTTTCTAGAGCCCTGAGCAATCACAAAATATAACTGTAACCCAGTTTTCTTTCATGCTGAGAAAGTGGCATGCTTCACATTCACAGATCTTTCAGTACTGAGAAGCTCATAGAAAGAAAAGTGACTGACATTGCTCCCAATACAATATTTAGAGAACTTTCCATATCTTACCATAAAAATGTATGTTATGACCCCTCATTTGACCCTTCTCAGTGAGACTGTACTAATGAGGGGTCACAACATATGTTTTCATTCTGAAATAAGCAAAAATTATGTCAGAATTATCACATCGGGTAGGCGGCAATCCAAAACGCTGTGAACAATCATTAACGCGGATCAAAACTGTTAGAAACTATTCGCAATCAAAAACGCTGTTTCTAACTGTTTTTGATCCGCGTTTGTCGATTGCACAAGCATTTTCAATTGCCACATATCCAGTGTGATTATCCTCAAAACCCCACCTTATCTGAAGGACTGAATTTACAAGACTTTTACAATTATTGTTCAGCCGGAAAAAAAATCTTTTGGAGAAAAAAAAGGTAACAAGCAAATTCAGTGAATTTATATCCCGAGCCGTAATGGCACCGATTTCTTTTTGAGTTATATTAAGTTTCATAAAATTTTGTTCACTTGTTATCTCACAATGATTCAAGGGCAATAACTCATGCACTAGTGATGCCATTCTTATAGAAGGTTATGTGCATATCCACGTTATGGTGATACATATTCACTTTAAATTTCATGAAGTTTTGGTAATTGGTTACTTAGTTATGGCACATTTCATTGATTTTAAGTCAATTAAAGGGCAATAACTCGTGCATTAACGAAGGCAGTCTGACGAAACTTCATGTGGATCAGCGTGTTATAGTGTCATATACTTACTATAAGTTTCATGATATTCCGTCCAGTGGTTACTTAGTTATGGCTCATTTAATTGATTTTAAGTCAATTAAAGGGCAATAACTCATGCATTAATGAAGGCAGTCTGACGAATCTTCATGTGGATCAGTGTGTTATAGTGTCATATACTTACTTTAAGTTTCATGATATTCCATCCAGTGGTTACTCAGTTATGGCTCATTTAATTGATTTTAAGTCAATGAAAGGGGGATAACTCATGCATTACTGAAGCCAGTGTGACGAAACTTCATGTGCATCAGTGCGTTATAGTCATATATACTAATTTTAAGTTTCATGATATTCTGTCCAGTGGTAACTTAGTTATGGCTCATTTCATTGATTTTAAGTCAATTAAAGGGGGATAACTCATGCATTACTGAAGCCAGTCTGATGAAACTTCATGTGCCGCAGCGCATTATAGTGATATATATTTATTTAAAGTTTCATGAAATTCCGTACAGTGGTTACCTAGTTATGGCTCCGGACGGACGGAAGGACGGACGGATGGAAGGAAGGACGGACAGACGGACGGACAGACAGACGGATGGACGGACATGGAGAAAACTATATCCCTCCGCCTTCGGCGGGGGATAATAAAACAAGGCAGTGGGAGGGGAGAAATGGGTGAGATTAGCACAATAACTCTCAAATAACTCAAACAACTTTCAGCAGCAGAACAGTGTTAGCCAACAGAATGTGTTAAACCAGTATGCTCTGTGTGAAAAAGGGCTTCAAGGGTTCAAGCCAATACTTTACCGTGCCCTTGCCAGCACTCCCAGCTGAGAGCCGGCGTTTGCTCAAGTTCTTCAGCATCCTACCATCATCAATGCTGTGACTCGGCATACTGACAACACATGCAAAAACAAAATGTTTCTTAAAAAGCTCTACTTTCAAAATATATGCTTTAACATGTTCAACAAATTCCAGATATCAGGGGCAGAAAAATAATTACGTAGTAGGGTCAAGTCAGGTAAATTCGGACAGCATGTAAATTCGGACATACCATTGCAAACAGTGAAAATCCAGATGTGACTGCTCATCATGAGCCATCTCATCAGGATTTTCATTGTTTGCCCATTTATTTTTGTTTTAGTTCCAAACAACTGACATATACAGGAAACGTCACTGTCCGAATTTACCTGTTGTCCGAATTTAGCTGACAACCCTATCTATCCAAATTCCAACCTCTGGCAAAGCGCAATTACCAGCACTTTCTGATGATGGAAATCTAGCAAAATACTAATTTTTCTGCACCTGTTTCAAAGTTGGTTACTAGAAATACCAAATTGCAAAGTTCATTAAGTTTACTGAATTTCATTACAAATTTAGCAAGGAAGTCACCAGTCACCTACCCCATTTTAGAGCACTTTTGCTTTAAACATGTTAAATATCCCCAAGCAAGTTCTCTACAAGGACATATTGGTAGCCAAAATTTATAGCCAGCTAAATGTTGCCTTCTTTATGCTACAAAATCAATTTTCTCAGACATCCTCAAATTTTCTAATTTCTGTGGAAACTTGTAACTCACAACATTTTTCTGATTGCTATAATAAAACCATGACTTCTGAGTTTCATAACAAAAACATGACGAATTTTTCGATAAAAACAACAAACAGAATTTAGTGTATTTGGTAGGACTTTGTACTGATCAAAGCAAAAACATTTCCATATAGACTTAGAGTGTATCGTATGTAAAACCTGGTTAAACTGACTAACTATACCACTGATACCATACTCCGGCGGTGCCCCACCAGATCAACAAGAAGCTCATTTCCTGTCCCTTAGAATAAATTATACATGTATTTCAGGACTAAGTGTATTTGTGTATTGCAAAATTTTGGCATATACAATTCGCATGATTAGTTATATGAGCCACGACACGAGAAAACCAACAAAGAGGTTGTGCGCTAAGCACACTCAGATCAGCCTGGGCTTCCGGGCACAAATGCCACTCTGTTGGTTTTGTTGTCGTCGCTGCTCATATTTTGGTATTTCTATTAAAACTTCAAGACTACCAAGCATATGATAATGCATGCATGATACTCAAATAATCTGTCACTTATCTACACGGTAATTCTTTTAATCATATTCAATTATAATCTTTAAAAAAAAACAAAAAACGGAAGACTGGGATGGCCCTTAATTGCTCACCTGAGCTGAAAATTAAAACCAATCTTCCCGAAAGTAAGACTGCTAGACACTGTCCTAAAGACAAATTTTAGATAAAAGCATCATAAATGACTGTGCCATATCCCGCCACTGCAAATCTATTTCACTCTTCAAATTTTCCTGATCTATTTTTCTCTGATTACCCCAGGATAGGGGCAGCTAAATTCCATGGAACATGGAACAAATTTTTTGCCATGACATGACACTTCATTTGTCTGATCAGTGATCACTTACTATAAGCTTCCAATAAATCACTTAACACTCTGAGAATATATACAATTTTAATGATTTATTACATGTGTGTGGCCATGGGGACCGGGCAGATAAACCCCTCGGTGTCAAAAATAATCATCACAAGAAGCTTTTATTGCTTCTATCATCAGTTGTAAGTTTCAGAAAAATCTGTTAAACTTATATAACGCAGGGGCATATAACCCAGGGGCAGGGACAGGTAATGCCCAGAAAAACTGCTTTGACCACTGATATTTTTATTGAATTTTTCATAATTTTATATATGCAGCGGCAGATAACTAACATGGAGTGCATTATTTTGAGCATCACAGGAAGCTGTCGTCACTCTGATCATTTGATGTAAGTTTCAGAAAAACTGCTTTCAAACTCTGCTTTTATACAGATTTTTTCATGATTTTATACATGTATACAGCCTAAGGACAGGGGCAGATAACCTTGGGGACAAAATTGCTGTGCTATACAGAACTTACTTAAATAATTTTTGTGAAGATTCATCATGATACTCCAAATAGTACAGGAACTAGATGCAAAAAAAACTACAGATGCAAAAAAACCTAGGCCAAAAATAAAATATTTAATGTTTCCCCTTACGCGACCGACCGTAAAAAATCGTAGCGACCGGAAATATTTTTTTCCGATTTCAAAAATAATTTTTTTTTCTACCTTTGTGCCGAGTACCAAAAATCTGGGTCTTCAGAGCTCTAGATAAAGGTGTTTCTAACGAAAAACGCTTGCAGTCCCACACTAATAAGTCAAGAATAGGCTACTCCCACTCAAACAGGATTATCCATCATAAAAACGATCGGCATCGTCCTTTTAACTATGTTTGGAGACAAAAGAAGCAGTCCGGAATTGCCAAACAAAAATGCGCTCAACCACCTTAGATAAGACTGGCAAAAGATCAAAGGATTTCAGTCATCCTTTGAAGTCACAGGCTGCCGCTCAACGCACGTGCCGATAGGTTATGTAGAGTACCCTGGAGCTGAAAATTTCGGTGTCGGGCAAAACAAAGGGTCATTCTTTGATACAGAGCGGCATGCGAAAATTGTTGAGCAACGAAATTGCATTCCGGGTATTGTTATTTCTGAAATACATGGAGACTGTTCAAAAAAGTAAAATCGGATTTGAAGTTATTAGACTAGTGAAAATCGCATAAAATTATGGTTTAAAGGCTACATTTTTAGGGTACTTTACGACGTGTGCATCAGTGACCTATATATATATATTTACAGGTCACTGTGTGCATGTAGGGAAAACGCATATTAGCATGTGTATTGGCTAAGTCTGATCAGAGTCATCTCTGTCTGGACAAACAAGGTTGAAAACTATTTCGATTATTAGGAAACGCACGTGGCTGAAATCTCATTTTGCCGACGCTAATCAAAACGTCTACAGTGAGCAAACAGATAATGTGCCAAATGTGTCCAACGGAACGCGAACGCGCAGAAAATATTCGCTTTTCTAATTTATGGTAAAAGTTAACACTCATAATCCAAAGATCAAAGTTGTGAATAGGAAACACCAGTCGCATTGCATTACTGCGCAGGCTTATCGGGGCATATGGTATAAGGTACCTTTCACTGTCTCACGGTTTTATATGACACGTGTCCAGTTCAATGCGGCGTTCTTTGATGTCTGATCAACATAACCACGTGCAGGTGGTTACCGTATTTAAAAAAACTACTACCGTCTTTACACTCCGTTATAGCGTATTCCCTGATGAGAATGCATACCTCGCAATGACCATAATTAATGTTTGCATGTTGTTTTGATACAGATTGAACCGTTCACCCTAATAAACTCATCTTACGGAGATAGATCTTCATATTTGGGTTGTTCCGATATCTAAAACAGGGTTTGTGACAAAAGTGTACAGACGACGATGCAACGAGAATTCGTTTATCTCCGGTGCATCCGATCCCATATTTGCTAGCAATGCAGCCTTGTCGGGGTCACACTGTTCTTATCGTAAAACTTGAATGAACGCGTTATATACTGTTCTTGGCTATATGGCCAACATTAAAGAAGGAATGCGACGGACTTTATAAAAAATCTGTGTACCAGTTTGGACTGTCACCTCATATCTACACTGCTTGATTAAACAAATACGTAAGTAACCAGAATAGACCATGATCAGAATGCGCATTACACATGTCCCCGATATGGCATGTTCATTATGAGTGTGTGCGTGTTTTGTTATGTGTGTCTTATACTTCCATGCCCCACGCACCTCAGCGGAACGTATCCGTAGTCGCAGTAACGGGGCGCCATTTGCCCGTCCCTATTTATTTAATTATAAAAACTGCGTGGTCTATTTTTATAGGACTTATATGCAAGTACTTTTGAAAACACTCCTACGTCTTAATTTGGGATGGAAAAACTATCAGATGAAGCGGCTCGAGTGAGGCGTCAGCATGTCCCCGCTTATAAAGATTATCTGGAGCTCTGACTTTTCCGGGGAAGAAAAAAAATTAAATCCCGACCGACCTACCCACCATTGAAAAAAAGGGTCGGGTAAGGGGAAACAAGAATATTTCTAAGGATGGCCCTATATTTTGTACATTGACAAGTGCCATAGCTCTGTCAGAAATTCAGGGATACAGACTTTCTATTTTAACTTAGGGGCCCAGACTGCCAAATTTCAACATTTAATTTTGGGGGTATGGGCATTTCCTCCAAAAACTTCAGAGGCCTTGTCCAAAATTTAGGAGCCATGGGTAACTGGGCCCGTGTTAGTCTTTTTCCCTGAAATTATCGAAACTTGCCCATCAACAATCCCTTGGGCAAGACATTCTTGGTACCTTGGTACAAATGCATATACGAAATTTGCGGTGACTGTATTTACCCAAATACTGAAACGGACTCGGAATACCGAAATAAACATTGAAATGTTTAGGGCAATGGCGTTTCGGTGATTGAATTTTTGTACAGGTATTGAAAAGATAATGACGGTCACACAATTCAAGAATTTGCTCAGATGCAATGCGAGTACACATATTTGAATATTTGTAAATATGCATTGTATGTGCTACATGTGCAGCATGATTGAACGCTTTCAACAATAAGATCTTTTTTAATCTCTTTACCACATATAATTCCACTTGTGAAAACACTTAACACCTTTCCTATACCTGTACAAGAAATTACCGAAAGCCACTTCCCTTTATATTTAATCGTTCATTTCAGTAAAAGTTCATTTCAGTATTTCAGTAAAAACAGAAACCCCAAAATTTGAATGACATCTGTTGTATAATAAATACTCAATTTATCAAACAGAGATGAAGTGTAGACAGATGGATGTACATAGTACCAACAGACTGACAGACAAACCGACCGTCAATGTAAAAACATAATACCCCGCCTACTAACAAGAGGCAGGGTATGAAAAGTCTGACAACATTTTGACAATTAAGGTCCAGTCCGGTAACTTCCGACAGCAGGTTAATTCGGACATACCATTGCAAACAGTGAAAATCCAGATGAAACAGCTCATAATGAGCCGTCTCATAAGGATTTTCACTGTTTGCCCAGGAATTTTGTTTTAATTCCAAACAACTGACAAAAAGGAAACATAATCACTGTCCAAGTTTACCTGCTGTCAGAATTTACCTGATTTGACTAGGGCTGGGACCAGTACCCGTGTTCGGGTCGGGTAGGCCAAATACCTGGGTACATATTTACTTTCCATTACCCGAACACTTATTATGATTTAATATATAAATATTCTTTTTCAATAGAATTCCAAGCAATTAGAGCAAAGTTTAGAGAGACTCTCTTTTATAAATTTGCAATCATCTATTGCCAAACCATTTTTGCATATTGTAACAGGCAGACATCTACATTTTCGTATCCTTCCCATACACAAACATATGCAAATAACAGATACCTCATATTATTTGATCTAAATGTAGATTTTCTAACAGTGAACATGCTCAAAATACTATGGTAACGGGTACCCATGGGTAATTGGGATTCAGTACCCAGGTACAAAATCTCTACCCGTCCCAACCCAAGACTTGACCCTATAAAAACAGAATAAAGAGAAGTAGGAAGTGAGCATCTACTCTCTGTAAAAGCATTGATGGCATGCTTTATAGAGGACAAAATTACTAACTGACAATTCCATTTTCAATTAGGACTGACAGTCCTAGTCAGCCTTCATAACCATTCAATAATAAATTTGCAAACTGTGATAAACTTTTGCCAACCTGAAAATAGGAGGTGCCTATTTCGGTCGCCATGTTTTCTTGAACTCAGCCGAAATCGAACATCAACAAACCGCCAATCTTATTTTATGGCTACAGTGATCATAAGTCAAGGTAAACAGATATTGGGTTATTAAAACAAAAGTTCCGGTATGTGTCTGCGGGGACAACTTGCGATAGAAAAGCTTCAAGTATTCACAAATAGACTACAAATCCAAGAAAAATTCACTGCAATGACATTGGTTGATCACGTGTTCTGCATCTTGTCCAATGGAAACACGTGTTACAGGGAGCGGACTTTTCATTTTAATAACACAAAAATGATTGGTCAGACTTTCTGGGTAAAATCCTATACCTCTCTTTACCTCATAGCCATCCTACATAGGGGTATAGGGATCAATGTTTTCGAGTCTAAGTATATCGGGTTTGACAATGTTTAAGCCGGACTTACTACTTTAGTAGTTTGACTGGTTACCGGATGTTTCGCGCCCTTACACTTCGCTACCTATACATGTTCGCTACCTATACGTCTTCGCTACCAACGTTTTCGCTACCTATACGCTTTCGCTACCCTGCATATTCGCTACCCAACAAATTACCCGGAATTAGGGAATTCGGGAAAGAAAAAAAATGGATTAATAAGCCAGACAGATATAGTTTTAACAAATTTTGTCATTTAAACTTTTCTGTCAATATTTATTTTTATTATGAAGGTGAAAAAGAAATCAATAAAACATTAAGAAACTATTTTATGTTAAAAATAAAATAGTAGAAAAAATTAACACGTTAGAAAAGGGAATTAAAGGTATAAAATTAATTCTGTACGTGCGCAATTAAAATGAGCATCAAAATTGTTTAAAATCATACTGATGAAGTTTAAAAATTCTTGTAGTTATCTAGTTTTACAGTGAAGATAAAAAGGCAATCAAATATTCATTAATTCTAACTAAAGATTAAGTTGTTAGAAAAGGAAATTAAAAGTCTATTTATTCTGTACATGCGTAATCAAATAAACGAGTATAGAAATTGTTTAAGATATATCTAAATCTAAACATACCGAGCACACAACATTAAATCAACTTTGAATAAACGAGGTAGCGAAACGTCTTGGGCCGTAAAGGTGCGAAAAATACCAAGTAGCGAACTCTCCAATGACAAGGTGCGAAGTCTCCTGGTGCGAAACCGCAAGGTAGCGAAACATCCGTAAACCGTTTGACTTCTTCTAGTTTAAACACTTCAAACCAGCTTAGTAACTGACAGTTCAGCAACTGCTCTCCTCGAACCACTGATTTCCCACAGCATCACATGGTTGTGTTGTGCAAGACTATAATAATCATAATAATAATAATTTATAGCAACTTATTATTAACAACTAACATAAGCTCTGTAAAGCTTACATTGCGACTTATCAAGACTACATACATATTACAAGCTAAGCTTTGACTGTAATGATGTGACTTGCTCAAGGTCACAACGCAAGGGTCCTGTTGGGGATCGAACTCGGGACTCTTTGGTCAATAGTCGGGCACACTACCAGCTCACAAACGGTGCACATCGGGGTTTGCTTTTCGTGTATTAGATCAATATTTCATTTTTTTTATATAAATTCAGTAAGCAGAATTGCTTCACTAGACGTCGAGGCATGTGAGTTACCTATGAGTTATACAGCTTTCTGTAAACTTTGTGTTGGTTCATGCAGCTCTGATACAGTTGACCATGATATGTGTTGGCTATAAATTAAAGGCTAAACTAAATTGTATGAATAGGTAGTTTTTACCCCAGTTTGGGTCTGGTGGTGGAAACATGCTTATTCTGATATTGGTTTTGCACATGTACAGTTGAGCCACCAAATCCATGGCAATGTGGTACGGAGGGTGCATGTCGGATTTGGCACTTGGCTAGGATTTTTTTTCACGTTTTCATGCACTGACTTATTTGTTTGGCGTTCTATATATTATGTTAAGCAAGTGCTTGTTGTCACGAAGTAGTGCCGTAATGGGAGTTCTATGTGCAGTGTATATTAAATGTTACGCCAATTTTGCTGTGCGCCGTTTGTTATACAGTGGCAATTCTGAAGGATTGTTGAGAGGAGATATGTTTGAGACATGTCTTTTCGCTGCCGGGTCCCACAGTGTTTCATGACACTACTCCTTTAAAGAGAGTGCATACCAACATTGGGCTTTCCATACAGGATTGATATTTCATGGGTATGAACCTTTAACTTGATTGGTTGGGTTTATTAAAAGGTCTTCTGTAAATTTTTCTTTGCAACTTGCATCCCATATCGTACAGTTTCAAACTGAGTGGTTTATAAAAATGCCAAAGTCATGCTACATCAAACTTTGTATGCATAGTTTGAGCACCAGCTAAAGGTGCTATGGTGTCTGGTGGAGCAGCATATATCTTCTTTTTTTCTCCTTGTTTATTTCTTTTTATATATTTTTGGAAAACCGTGTATTTGAAATCCGCAGAAATTAAAACCGCAACAACCCAAGTAAGGGTTTGTATAAAATGCAGCTTTTATGCAACCATACTAAATATATAGAAAAAAAATGCAGCCATTATAGAAATGGTAGGGTATGCAGCCAATATAGACATAGTAAGAAAAGGTGTTAATAGGCATTTTGTTGGTTATTTAGGTAGTGTGAACTGATGATAGAAATTGTTTGAAAATTTGCAATTTTTATATATCATCCAAAAAAATCATAAAAAAATGATTTTATTTTGAACATTTATTTTGAACATAGCTGAAAAAGATGGATGGATGGCTTGCGATTTTATGCCCTTTTCAACAGTATTTCAGTCATATCAGGACAATGGGAGGGTGAGAATGATAGGCTATATGCAATGAAACCCCGTTTATGGTATGAAAGATTCGCGGGGCTCAAACCCGGTCCGCTAGATCAGTTGGCCAGTATTTATTATTTTTTTCTTTTTTTTTTTCTTTCCAAATATGTTTATGTATAAGCTATAAGGACTTTCATTTTCCCAGAAACATTATCAATATTTCACACTTGAATTTAGATATTTGAAATTTAAAGTTTGGCCAATGGATATAACTTGATCATGAAATAGTTAGCCAAAAAAGTATATTATTTTGTTGGAGAAACAATGTGATTAATGAAACATAGATAAACTACAGCATCATTTTTCTTTTTCTTTTTTTTTTCTATTTTCATTAAGCCCTCTTCCAAAAATCAAAATATACCGATAACTCCTATTAAATGCCCCAGGCGGCATTGCATTTAACGCAGGGGTGGGGGTGTTAATTAGAGCCTAAATAGTAGTAATTTAAATGAGCCGCTACCCAAATACTTCACATGACCGGTATTAAGGTAAATGGATACACATTCAAAGGAAGTAATTCTACCATTTTCCCTGCTTTGACTCGTCAGTAGGGACCAACCCTTAAAGAAAAGGATTTGCTTGTGATTATAAACTATGTTGATGGCAATGAATAGTGTATTAACTATTAGAAATGCAAGTTTTACAAATTAATTATTTGATAGTTTTCTGTACTTGGAGTGAGTAAATGGCATATAATGTGCTCAAAAATATCGAAGATATTTGTCACATAATAACATACAAAATTTTATGTCTGGTTAAAATGCTTGTCTTTTTGATAATGCTGTATAGCCATCAACTTGTAGAATTCATGGCGTTTAGTATATACACAGAGTTGGGTTAAATAAAATTTGATAAACAAAACCTGTTTTATGAAAGAAATGCGTGTATTTACATTTGTTATCTTTAGGCAAGTGAGCAGGGGCACCCGGCCAGTGTCATCGCAGACAAGCAGACGAACAGACAGACAATCTTTATCAACATCCCTAGAGAGCTAGTCAAAAGGTTCCATTTATGAATTTTCGCAATATTAGGAATTATACTTATATCACATGCCACTTTCATGCACAAATTTCAAAGTCTGTAACCGTCAGATTTGGATGGTTGGATGACTAGTGGATTCAGAAAATTTCAAATGAAGTGTTAAGACTCAAAGCTGTGAAATCTTTCAACAATATCCCACTAAATTAATTTAGATCTAGTATGTTACCATATTTATTTAGTAAATATGGTAAAATAGTCTGACCTTTTAGTTATGTTATTGCTGTAGCATTTTACATTATTACAGCAATAATACTAAATTTGATAACAGTCAAAATACATACTAGTACACAACTAGTTCTGTTCTGTTCTGTTCTGTTCATACTAGTACACAACAAAATATAGTATCAACAATCTGATTGACTTCTGTACCCATTTTGATTGACAGCTCGAAGATGATGTTTGACTGAACTGTTTTCACACCTAGATTATCTCTGGCACACGTCTGATAATTACCTGTATAAACTAGCTTTTACCTATATAACAGAACAGAATCAGAATTTATTAAGCTTAAGCATATACAGCTCATCACTATACATTTACAAATACAATACATATAAGCACAATAGTCTCTTTAATACAATAATATACAATAGAAATCCGAAAGTGAGCATTTAGGGTTACATTTTCAACTATGAAGTCTATGCTTTCTATTCTTAAGTACCTTATGCAGAAGTCTAATCAAGAGTTCTTGAATTATACAAAGAAGTACGAATTTCAAATGCTTGAATGATATATCTGGCTAAGTTCTTTAACACGTTAACATTATCTGTTTGGAGTAACTGAACAAATTTAAACATACTTGGCCGTTTAACATAATATTGCTTAATGTACTTCTTACGAATTTCATTGTAGACCGGACAGATGATTAAAAAGTGATATTCGTCCTCTATATCATGTTTATCACAAAAAATACAATATCTTTCCTTTCTAACGATGTTTTTATATCGACCCTCTTCTATATTTAAATTGTGTGAGGACAATCTTAATTTGGACAGAGCTTTTCTAAACTTTGGGTTAACCATTTTATCTAAATATGTTGCAAGTCCAAAGTCCTGTTTATATTCCCTATATAAAGACAATGATGAATATAAAATTACCCCCTCCCGCCATTCATTAATATATATATCTCTTAGTCTTTGCCTTAATACTGGTACAAAGATATTAAAATCTACAGAACTTCTATACAACCATATTTCTAAAAAACCGGATCTTTCTAATAAGGATTTAACTTGTGCAACCCAATTTTTACAGTTGGCGTTGTAAACAAACTATTTAAAGTATTTTTTCAAGAACAACATGTTCTTTATGTATACAGCATTACTGAGCTCACATGTATTTTGTTAAAATATTCTCTTATTTTGCAGAAAATTGAAAAGTTGTAGAACAAATGTGAAGAAGAAGCAATATTACACTACATTAGTAATATTGCTTATTCTTCACATGTGTTGTTCTACAACTTAGAATTATTTCCAACGATTTTTACGAGAAATACATTTTCGTTATTGCGAAATAAAAATGAAATATACAAAAGAAAGAAATGAATGCCAAATGTATAATAACTGCAAACTGTTCTTAAGAGAAATATTATTGTTTTTAAAAAATACAGCATATATTTTTGCCATTTCTTATTTTAAAAGCTGTGATCATATTCGGTATGAAAAGGGTAAAGTTTCCAACAAAATGACAAGTTCGGGCAGAGAATACTCTCATCGGCCTGCTCTTTCAGAATATTTACTGACCACTTGTCGTATACTGAAGAGATAAAGAAACGCAGGGTAACAAAATATGAAATAATATTTTTAACTGCTTTGTTTAAAGTTATGAAAATTGGTCAGATGATTATCTGGTAAAAACGGTAAAGGTTTCCCATAGCCTAATAGCCGTAGAGGCAGTGGGGGTTAGAGGGAGCAGGCCCGGATCCAGACCACCACGTACTGGTGGGGCTCTGGATAACGGGTGGGGCTGAGAGTTGCCGAGATGTGTGTGTGTGTGAGGGGCTTGAAAATACTTCACTAATTAGGGATCAGTTGGGTGAGAATGTTTGAAAATGTCTTTTTTGCCTTGAAATATATGTTGTGATCTCATTAGAATCGCCTCGATGAGGCGATTCTAATGAGATTTCACAACATATAATTGAATCTAACCGCATGGATAAATTATCTCAGACTGTCATCAGATGCTCCTAATTATCTTGAGGCGTACATATTATGCATAACACAGAGGCCCAGATGGCGGGGCTGAAGCCCCAAAGCCCACCCTCTGGATCCGGGGCTGGGGAGCCCATCTCTCATGAGACCCACTGTATCTTGGGCACAGCTGATGAAAGGCGGAGCCCATCTCTCTCCTTTCGCTGCCTTATACTTCCCTGATTCGAAAAAGGTACCCATTTACTGCTGGGTTGACAGAGATACTTTTCCAGTCGTCGGATGGCGACGGTGAGCCACGACCTTCCGGCTACTTTCTGCACCATAACCGAGTCACTCTAACCACTCGACTACGACGCCCTACATGTGTATCTCTGTCTGGTTCATAGTGCAATAAATCCGGTGCCTAAAATTACTCAAGCATGAAACAAACCCTGTAAGGGTAGGGCAAGCGGTGAAAGCAAAAAATACGTGAAGAATAATAATGACAAGTTCGTCAACACATCTTGTCATACCACCTGATACTGTAGAGATTTGCACACTAATTTCCGCTGAAAAAAACTCAAATTGCATCTTCTGCAATCATGGTACGGCTGACGGAAGCTCAGAGGGTTCAGGATATTGCGTTGCTAATGCCAGGTCAAAGGCAACAGCAGGTTGCTATGCAGTTTGATGTGAATGTTTCCACCATAGAACGTCTTGTCCGTCGTCAGGCTTACCGACCGACCACGCTGGGACGCTTCACAAGAAACGACGCAACGTCAGAACAGGGTTATACATCTTGCCCATCTGCGTAATCCCCACTTTACTGCCACTGAAACGGCTACCAATACGGTAGGCACTCATAATCGCCGCATTAACCCCAAAAGCGTAAGGAACCGATTGCGTGAGGTGGCCCGGTCTGCGAAGTAGACGTCTCTACGTCGGCATACCCGATACTGTCCAATGCATGATCGATTTCAAGTTACGATAATGGGGGTACCGTGAAAGATACTACACCTGAATCTACAATGCTGGCAATAAAACTTAAGCTGGTGACTCTCTCTTATGTATTACAGACAAAACCTATAACTTTCAAGATTCAAGAGATAGTACGCGAGGAGTGTCATAAGGATATAGCTACAGATCATCTGTCTGAGTTGGAATACCAGCAGGCCCGGATCCAGACCACAACTAGCTGGCGGGGCTCTCTCTGGACAACTGGTGGGGCTTAGGGCTCAAAGAAAGAGAAGATGAGAGGCACTAAATCAGCCATTACTTCCGTTCGCGATTTTCCCGGCTAATCCCGAAAATCAGCCGGAGGAGCCGAGGATTCCCGGTTGTGCGTAGATTAATAATAATAAATATGTATTGTCTTTTTTTGTTGTTGTTGCTATTTTCTGCCTTTTATGGGCGCATCTCATGTATTCATTGTTCAAATGTTATATGTGATTTGCAAATAAACTTGAGTTGAGTTGAGAGTCGTTCTAATCCTATTTTGATTATGTAATAATATTGTTACTGCCATGAATGCTTGATTTTTTAAATAAAATATGTTTACACCAAGAAAGAGAATAGAGTATTCAATGAAACTTCAAGATAAAATCATGCTTACCTTTAAATATATGTTATGACATCTCATTCGAATTGCTTGAGCAAGGCGATTCCAATGACATGTCATAACATATATTTTAATCATGGAATATCATCCAAAATTATCATCAGGTGCTCCTTATTACCTACATTCCTGCATTATATTGGACACTGAGCCCCAGGTGGCGAGACTTAAGCCCCAAAGCCCACCGGCTGTACCAGAGTCGTAGACATTTTTCTAATTTACATGGAACCAGGCAGCGGTTGGTGATGAAAATAAAGAAATAAATAAATTTAATGGATGTGCAAATGCACATATGTAGGAATTAGTATCTGATATTAGTGGGTGTAATGTATTAACAGGGCCTAATTTTTAACTAACTTTATTTTAGTTTCATAGATAATGGACAGGCTATATCTTTTCTCTACAGTTGTACCTTGGGACCCCTTTGGTTTTCGTAACAAGGATCCTTGCAACGCAAATTATATGAGTGCATGGGTCCTTGTTGATACTTTCGTCTTTCTTTCGTCCTAAGGCTTGTTGTAGATAGGGATTGTATATAAGCATTGCATATGTGATTGTATATATGTGATTACTGGATTTTTTTTTACCTTTAACTACATATAGGGCTACTGTTTATTATCATTGTCCTACTATTTGTTTATGTGCAGTATAGATTTCTAGTGACACTAATGTTTTCTTTCTTCTACAGCTGTTTTTTACTTGTTATATTGTATATATGTTTGTCGGAAGAACGTCATGTCTTCTTTCTTTCTTTTTTTCTTCCATTTACGCTTTAACCCCCGAAGGTGACACAGACGGTGTACTTTTGTACACTCCGGTGTTGCAGGATGAAAGCCTACGAATAGCCATGTAGCTATAGTAGGGATCTTTAACCTGCACAGGGGATGACTCTCCCTGCACTCTCCCTGCACTCTCCCTGCACAGGGGGCCTCCAGTTAACGTCCCGATCCGAAGGACGGCGCACTTGTTAGCATCATCCCTGCAAATGGTGCTAGAAAAACGCGTTCGGACATAGGAAGATTTCGCCTCGGGTGAGGATCGAACTCACGACCTCTGCATTCAGAGTCAAGTGCACTAACCACTGAGCCACCGCGCTTCATGTAGCTAATGTTATTCGTTGTTCTAAACCCTACGTTAAGTAAAAATTCTTAAATCTTGAATCTTGGATACATAACTAGTCGATATAAGCATGTATAAAAGCCCCAGGACAAGTACATAGATAGGCCCTAGACTTTTACATTTTATGGTGGATGCGTGTGCTTCGTATTTAATTGAATCAAATTTGTTTTTACTACGCTTTGGAGAATCAGTGGTTTTCCCAAGAAGGACCTAAAAATTTTAAATAATAGTAATAATAATAATAAAATAAAAAGAAAACAAAGAAAGTCTTACACCTCAATCTAAAGGTAGAATTATTTTTCGCTGTCGCCGATTAGATACAACTGTATTATACCCTCATGTATCACCTATGTGATGTGAGTGTTAATAAAAGATATGTTATGTTATGTTATGTTTAAAAAAAGATAATCGGCACAGGCTAAATGGAAGTGTGTTTTGTGATGTCTCTAAAGGGTTGACAATAACTTTCATGAATATTACCCAAGTGAGTTATGTTGGTAGGCACCCGCAACCGTAATTTTGACACTGGGTAGCGACAATGAATTAGGGACATAACGGACCACGGAAAAACGGACCAAGGACAAAACGGACCACGTTTAGGACGAAACGGACCACGTTTAAGGACAAAACGGACCATGTTTCAAGGCCGTCGTCGGCGTTCCGGCCGGTCCGGCCATGGCCGGACCACTTTTTCGGCCGAATATGGTATTGGCCGTACCACTTTTATTTCATTCTGCCGAATATGGTATTAGCCGGACCACTTTTTTCAGTTATCCCCCTTCATTTCCTTGGTCTCAAAATGCATTAAAATCGCTTCTAGAGACGTTCTGAATTCAAAAATTTTGTCGGGGGAGGTCCCCGAACCCCCCTTACGAGAGGAAGGACACCCCCTCTCGTGCTCTCCCCCACTACTGCCTTCGGCTTTCGGGGAACACCAGTCTTTAAAAGCTGGGGTAAGCATTTGAAATACAGCAAATGCTCATAAAATAGATTGAGTTTCACAAGCAAAATGGTCTCAAAATGCATTAAAATCGCTTCTAGAGACGTCCTGAATTCAAAAATTTTCTCCTTGGAGGTAAATACTCATAAAATCAAGTGAGTTTCACAAGCGAAATTGGTCTCAAAATGCATTAAAATCGCTTCTAGAGTCGTCCTGAATTCAAAAATTTTCTCTGGGGAGGTCCCCCGAAGACCCTTACGAGAGGGGGATACCCCCCTCGTGCTCTTCCCAGTCGTGCCTTCAGCACTCGGGACGTTCCATGGCCGTACCACTTTTCAAAAGATGGCGACGGCCCTGTGTTTTAGATCAATCGAACCATCTCATACTTGAATAAATTTGAATTAAAATTACATTAAAGATCTTCCCTTGATCTTGGGAAAGCATGTTTCATTGACATGTAGTTGCAACACTTACAAAGCAATTTACATGTAAGATAAAATCTTACAACTTTATCAACGTACTAAATCCAGAATAAATAAATCCATTTTTTCGTTATCGTTTTACCTTGTACTGCTTGAATATGTTATTTTCATCTTCCCAATGGTAAAAAACGTGGTCCGTTTTGTCCTGAAACGTGGTCCGTTTTATCCTGAAACATGGTCCGTTTTGTCTGGTCCGTTTTGTCCATGGTCCGTTTTGTCCGAGTACAGCGACAATGATCTATCTCAAGATTGAGCTGTCCAATTTGAAATTCAAAATGGACCGCGGTCAATCATGAGACTGACCTGATTCCAAAACAGTTGCCAACATGATGCAATCTTTGTGTGTATTAAACCGAAGTAGATCTATATTGATTTTTTAAATATCTGCGTCTGTTTTCGATAAATTTCCATTGTAGATTTACAAACAAGAGAAACCTGACAGAGTGCTAGTATTCACGCAGTGCAGTACAACGGGAACAAGAAAAACTATAACATGGAATTTCATGTTATATTGGGCGTTTGATTTTACTTCTCAGTTTATGCAGGTTAGAAGTAAATGTCGCAATAATTGTTGAAATAAAACTTGAATCTCATTGTAGACTGATGAGGCTTCTTCCGTGTTGTTTTCGACCCCAACAAATTTCCTTACTTCGATATAGCCACGCAAAAAAAATAGTTTTTGGATGTATTAATTTTGTTAAAAATGACCACACTAACATATCTTCGATCAGAAGATTTGTAAGCTAGTGCAGAATACTAGGCTAACACAATTTTTGACTTAAGACTTGCATTTTAAGGGGGGGGGGGGGGGAATGAGTAACCTTTTGTTCATTTTCTCTATTTTCTCTATATACTATTAAAGAATGATGCATGGTCATGTAAATCAGAACAATATTGACCGCATTTAATGTAGATCAAAAGATCTGTAAAAAGACCTTAGTGCAGCTTAAAAGTTGAACTATATGGACCTAACACAGCATTTTTATTTTGAATTAAAGGAAGGCAATAAAAATCGAAAAGTATCGATGTCCTACGATAGCCCAATTACCTCTCTTATTTCACAGTTGTGAATTTCGAATTCTGAATTCTGAAATACGTCACAGTTATAACTCGTATTAATTAGTCCGTGGTCTATTTTACCGTAAGGCGCAATGTAAAATTTTGGTGTTCCGAATGCTAATCCATGTACTAAGCTTGACGCGAAATCGGGCCTTAGTATATAAAAATCTGAATTAAATAGTTTCACAAGAAAAACAATAAACTATGTGAATATGCTGATCATTGTCGCGTGCAAAGGGACCTTCAATATCTAGTATAGGTATATAAGATATCATATAAGATATCTTATATACTATATGAGATATCTAGTATAGATATATAAGATAGCTTATTTGACTTTTCCATAAGACACAACACAATATATGTTATCTGATATAGCATTTAAGATGTCTTATATCACATATAAGACACCCTATTTTGTAAATCAGATATCGATATCAGATATAAGTTATCTTATTTAGGATGTGAGATATCTTATTTAAATATATAACATATCTGATATATCATATATCTGATTTATTATATAAGACATCTTACATGCTTTATAAGATATCTAATATATTATATAAGATATCTGATATATTATATGAGATATCTGATATGAAAAATTAAATAAGATAACTCATATCCTAAATAAGATATCTTATTTTCTATATAAGATATATCCTGTATCAGATATCTTATAGAGGATTTAAGATTTCTTATATGTTATATAAGATATCTTATATGATATATTAGATATCTTAATTGGAATATTAGATATCAAATATACTATATGAGATATCTACTATGCATTATGATTAGTAAAATAGCTTGCCATAGATATCACTAAACAGATTTTGATATATCAAAAAGTAAAGTGAATATGATTTTTCGATATCACAAATTCGATTTTTGTGTGTTATCACTTATTTGATTTAGCTATATCAGTAATCCGAGTTTGTGATATCACTAATTCGTTCAACAACATCGAATTCGTGATATCACAATGTCGATTTTGTGATACCACTATTTCAAGTATGTGATATCACATATTATTTTCTGATTTCACTAACTATTATGTGCTATCACTGACTGACCTGAGTGTTATAAAGGATGTGTTATGTTATGTTTGCTAAATCGATTTAGTGAAATCATAAAAATCGATTTTGTAATATCGATTTCTTGATATCACTAGTTAGGAACGAATTTCTGATCACAAACTCGATAAGATATAGTGATATCACAAAATCGATTAAGTGATATCACAAAATCGAATGTGACATCACTAAATAGATTTTGTGATATACAAAATCGAATTAGTGATATCACAAAGTAGCTGTGGTCTCGTGTCATCACAAAATTAATTTTGTGATATCACTTATTCTATTTTGTGGTGTCACTAATTGGATTTTGTGATATCACTCAATCGTACATATTTTGTGATATCACTTTTTCGATTTTATGGTATCTAGAAACATGTCAATGAACATCAGTCTGATTTCTACCGGCTTAAATACATTCACTGCACTACCTAGAACCATTTGGTTGAACATTTGTCTAATACCTACCCACTCAGACACATTCATCTCACCACCTGGAAACACATTGATGAAAACCAGTCAAATAACTATACTGCACTCCCTCTAAACATGTCAATTAATAATTAATATATGTCTGAGACGTTCTTGCTCAGATACACTAACCGCACTGCTAGCCGCAATGCCTAGAAACATTTTGAAGAACACTTGTCTGATAGCAGCCTGCTCAAACACAATCGCCCCACTACCTAGAAACATGTTGATGAACACCGGTCTGATTCCTACTTGCTTAGACGTGATCACTTCACTACCAAGAAAATTTTTGATGTACACCGGTCTGAATTTTACCTCATTAGACAATTCACTGCACTACTTAGAAACATATCAATGACTGGTAGTCATCAACATCTTTCTAGGTAGTACGCTGAGTTTGTCAAATTAATATATGTCTGGTACGTACTTGCTCAGATACACCCACCGCACTTCCTTGAAACATTTTGAAGAACACTTGTCTGATACCGACCTGCTCCAACACAATCACTCCGCTATCTCAAAACATGTCGAAGAAGAATGGTTTGATTCCTACTTGCTTAGACATGATCACTTCACTACCAAGAAACATGTCGATGAATACCAGTTTTATTTTACCTCTTTAGACAATTCACTGCACTTCTTAGAAACATGTCGATGACTGATGTTCATCAACATGTTACTATGTAGTGCAGTGAGTTTGTCAAAGCAGGTAGGAATCTGTCAGTTAATATATGTCTGATATGTACTTGCTCAGACACACTCCCCGCACTACCTAGAAACATTTTGAAGAAACTTGTCTGATCCTGACATGCTCGGACACAATCATCCCACTACCTAGAAACATGTCGATGAACACCGGTCTGATTCCTACCTGCTTATACATAATCACCGCATTTACTAGAAACATGTCAATGAACACAAGTCTAATTTTACCCTCTTTGGACAATTCACTGCACTACCTAGAAACATGTCGATGACTGGTGTTCATCGACATGTTTCTAGGTAGTGCAGTGAATTTGTCTAAGCAGGTAGGAAACAGACCGATGTTCATCAACATGTTTTAAGGTAAGACGGTGAAGTTATTAGACCGGTGTTGATCAGTATGTTTCTAAGTAGTGGGGTGAGTGTGTCTGAGAAGATAGGTTTCAGACAAGTGTTCATCCAAATAGTTCTAGTTAATGCAGTGAGTGTATCAAAGCAGGTAAGATAAGGAATCAAACCGGTGTTCATTGACATGTTTCTCATACATGTGATGAGGTCCTGATGACCATGTGGGAGATTTGGATTTCATTTCAGGGAGATTGAGTTCTTCATCAGGGAGACTTTTTGACTGCAACTTTGATGCGGCATTTCACGTAGTTTACTGTATTGTTTTCTGATTTTAAATTAAAACATGAACTATAGTATAGTTTGTTTAGTTAACTTTTGAGTTTCCTCCTCCCCCCCCCCCCCCACACACACACACACACACACTTCCCTCAATACCTCCTTTCTTTAATTATTATAATTATTTATTTATTATTATATTACTGTTATTGTTATTTGTATCTTTGGTATCTGTCTTGCACAGAATCTAGCTTTTGCAAAAGCTTATACTTGAGATGTCATACAGATTTGTCTCCCTTGAAATTTCTATTTCAGATATCTACTTAACTTCTTTCATAACCAAATAAGTTTTGTTTAAAGGTACTCATAGCTACTAAAACTATTAAAAGTGTATATAACAATGTTCAAATTCTGTTTCTGACGCAAAACTACCCATGCACCAGACAGAAATATCAAAACTTTCATGCGTAAGTTTTACACCTTAAATTATCAAAGTTCCTCAGATATAATTTGCATACTTAGGGAAAAAATACCTTACGGAGTGAGCGACAAGTGAAGACACCGATCAGCCTGCACCTCTGTGCAGTCTAAACAGAGTTTTGCTTCTACTGTCTATGAGTCTAAAGGATTCTAAGCAGTGAAAACTAAAGTCTTCGACTGTATTGCGCACGCTTATTTGGTGTAGTTGTAAAACAGGCCTATCGGCTCTTTTTCACGTGACATATCTTCCTTGACACATTTCGTCGGTAAAACACAGCAAGGTGTTTTCACGGGTCAGTGAGTTTATTAGTGACCTGAATAATGGGATTAATGTCGACGGACATGATGTGTTTATTTATTGCACAGTCAAAACAATATTTGATGCTGAGAATACACATGTGGATATTTCCGTACTGCAGGCTCGTCGGAAGGAAATTCTGTTTGGTGCGGCCGATGGCGAGTGACAAAGTCGCGAAGCTAAGCTAGGGGTGGGGGGGTCCGGGGGCATGCTCCCCCTAGGAAAAATTGAAAATTAGATGCTCTCTGGTGCGATCTGAAGCCATTTTTTGGCTATTAAAATTGCAATGAAGCCACGGCAGTTTTGCTGTTTATTACATGGAGCTCTTTACTTGATGAACTATTAACGTCTGTGACTGTCATAGAAACCGTTTTGACAAATACAAGCAGGAAGAGAGCAATTTCATTCTGATTTAAACTATCAGCCTTTTTGTAGCATTCTGAATCAGCTTTATGTATTGCTAAAACGCGCTGGATAAACTTTTTGCTTTCTTAATGTTTTCGTTAGTCTGTAAGAAAGAGAGAAAGTTATTAGTATTTTTATGTTGCAACCATGAAAACACAACAGCAGATCAATATATTTCTTTATATGAAAATACACCATCGTTTTAGCATAATTTCATTGACCATCTCAGTGCAACTTTTACTCCTGGACCTGTTAACGTGACCCTGTTTGGTCATTTGCATGTCACACATAGGCATCTCTGACTGAGAGAGAGAGAGAGAGAGAGAGAGAGAGAGAGAGAGAGAGAGAGAGAGAGAGAAATCCAGATAAACATGACCAAAAATGACAGTAGACTCATACACCCAGTCCAGTTGGAAAGTTCACATGGCATCCTGTACTGTCAGCTATTATAATTATACCCGAAAGATAAAGCGCTTCAGATTAAAATTTCCCAGAAATGGTCGCCCGTCTGTCCATTTCTGATACAAAAGTAAATAATAAAATTCTCAGGAACTGACACATTTCAATCCCAGATCCCACCAAAGACACCGCGTGAGAAAAAGACATCACAAGTCATGTGGGATAAAGACATTACAAGTCATTTGCCACAGAGGATATATCCACCTAATCAGTACTATCCTCATGTACATGTAATAGCATAATTTAAGAGACGAGTTTGCGTCATGGCAGTTCTCAGTTATGATTTCACACTATGTAGAGCAGAAAATGTCCGTTCAGTCGTAGCGTTAGTAGCTGCCATCACAAAGTATCAGTTTTACCAGTGTAATAAGCTCAGAGTGCATACATCTCATAGGTTTTGATAGTCCTCGAAAAAATTCAAACCCATCAGACAGTGTGGGTTCCGATCCCAGTCTGTTATATGCTAAATTGAGAGTTTCAAGTCATGTTGCATCTTAAGATTGTTTTTCTGAAAGTCATTGCGACAGAAGTCCACAACAAAGTCCAGTTCATCCTGATACATTACAGGCGCTGACGTCAAAGCCTTGAGAAGCAGTTCCTGGAGATTTTTCCCTCGTTTATTTTTTCTTTCTTTTTATTTTCATTTTTTTCCTTGCCGTTTTTTTTTTTTCTTTTTTTTTTTTTGGCATGTTCAGCTTTTCTGGCCGAAAATTTGGGGCGGCCATGGCCGCACCGGCCGCTGCGCTTCCGACGGCCTTGCCAAATCAGCCTCCCTGGATACAAACTAGAACCCCACCCCCTCCCCCACCAAGACACCAACATTACAGGTCAATTGGGGAGTATTAGTTCTTTCCTCCCCTCCAGCCTCTTCGTTCTTTAATTAACGTGCAACTGCGCAATGGGTGGGGTTCTAGTTTGTATCCAGGGTGTCTGGTTTGGAGTGGTATAAATGGTCGCCCCCTCCTCCCCCGCCCGTCGCCCCACCCTGCGTGACATACATAAACGTACAAAATAATTTTACTATATTATACTTAGATTATTAATTTTTCGTTAATATTTAAACCCGAAGTTATCAAAAGAGATACATATATATACGTACATATCATGGGTAAACACTTATTAAAGTGTTCTTTTTATTTTGAATCTATATAAATACTGTTTGGGATGGGTGGGAGCAGTGTTGGTGTATGTGTGGAGGGGACTGGGGGTGATGTGAATCTGGGGAGGCTGGTTTGGGGTGGTTTGGTAGAGGTTTGGGGTGTTTTGGGGTGGTTTGGGGCGTTTCCACGGACCCAATATTGACGTAACAACTCGTAACGTCGATTTCTGAATTCAATGGGACTCATTAACTACTAGTTAGACTAACTCTTTAATAGAACTTCTAGGCTTAGAAACTATACATGACTTCGGCTTTTCTTAACTTCTACGCCCAGAAAAAAGGCTATTACTAAAACCTTGTACCGCACCGCACCGCACCGCACCGCACTGGGGTAAAATATAGTACCGCATCGCCGAAGATTTCCGAATCCTACCGGATTTTACGGACTCTACCGTAGGCAAAGTATATGCTGATTCTTCTGCTTCTGCTTCTGCTTCTGCCGTGTACTAGCCTCCTTCAACGTTCTGAAGATTATGCTAGGGTAGGTAGGTGACGCACAACTTGATAAACAATACCTCCTGAGAAGGTGGCGTGTTTTCTGTATGTAAGTTTTTTTTATTATTAGACATGTTACGAATTGGAAGTATAAACATATTCATATTATGCTGAAACCTTAATTACCCAACCTCAAAAAAGATTTAAGTATCGGTTTTATCCATTTCAATACATTCTCAGTATAACCACATGGTAGTCCCTGGCGTTTGGATTGGGTTGGTTTTGGGTTTAACCATTTAACTTTAATGATAACAAATAGACTGAGGCATAATTTCAATAATATATTGTTTTGTTTTAAAGTATTTTATCCGAATAGTTTCCTAGATTAAGACAAATCGCATATACAAATATATCTCAATCTGAAAAAAAAATCTACAGGGGTTGGAAGTAACTCTTAAAAGTATGTCTGTGTTGCAATCACCAGAGAAATAAATGTATAAATTCTTTGGAGAAAAGGCCTTGACAGTACACTGGAAATTTGCCATATTATGATGCATGCACAGAAGATATTCAAAGTATTAAAATTGAGAGTTTGCTTGCAAAAAAAAAGGAGAAAAAGTGATTCTATGTAGTATATATGTTGAGATGGAGAAGTATTTTCGTTGACATAAATTCGACATAAAGTAAATATTCATTCATAGATTCATTTTTCATTCTCACAAAGAAACACAGGGACAAATCAGTATATAGATATAGCATATAACGTAAGTACGGCAAAGTTCGGAATTTACTCGACACTGTACGGAAATTTCCGTAAGTGCGGTACAAGGTTTTAGCCGGTGCGGTGCGGTGCGGTACAATGTTTTAGTAATGGCCCAGAAAAAACGAAGATTGAATACTCATTGACCTTTGATATTATTGGCTAAGTTTTGACATACGCGTTATTTGAGCAATTAAATTTTGTGAAATGTGGAACAAAAGTGAAATTATACTCGGCTGTTCCGAGAAAAAAAAAAAAAATAGATTCGTCTTGGTCTTCGTCTTCGTCTTCCGGAAAAAGGTCAGAAGTCTTCTTAGACTGTAAGGTTGACCTGATAAGGAGGATGGGACAGTCGTCTCCTTCCAGATAAAAATAGTTAAAAGTTTGTATGTACAGGTTAAAAACATGGAGACCGGCTGTTTATGGAACGACGAAGACAGCTGCCACATTATGTTGAATGGCAGCTGTGAACTCCTCCAGAGTTGGGCTGTCTGTAGTAGAGGCTGGTAGTCTGTTCCAGTCCTGTATGGTTCTTGGGTAGAACGAGTACTTATAGACCTGCTGGGTAGCTGTTGGTTGGTATATGCGGTGTCCACCTCTTGTACGCTGATCGTTTGTGCGGAGAATGGATCCTGGATTTACATCTACCAATCCACGTTGAATCTGGTACAGCATGACGAGCCTATGAGTACGTCGCCTGTCAGCCAGTGGTTGCCAGCCAAGTTCATTCACCATTCTGGATACACAGCCTGGAGTCCTGTCCCAGTAATTGCCGTGTACAAATCTCGCTGCTCTCCTCTGGACCTGCTCTAGTCGATTTATGTCTGAGCTTTGGTAAGGGTCCCAGGATGCTGATGCATATTCAAGGGTGGGACGAACTAATGACACCTACTTGGCTACAGTCCAAACCGAGTTTAATAGACTAAAGAGCAAGCACAACAAAGCCATCTTTATTATTGGAGGGGATTTCAATGTCCCTGACATTGACTGGTCAACAAACAAAGTCTCCAGTTCATCACATTATCCCTCACGAGTGAGCCAGGCCTTTCTTGATATTGCCATGGACATGGGGCTAGAACAACTGGTTGACTTCCCAACAAGACAAGAAAACACGCTTGATCTGATATTTACAAGCCATCCAAGCTTCAAGATACGCTGTAAACCCCTACCGCCCATAGGCCAGAAGAGTGACCATGATATTGTTCTGCTGGATACAGCACACCAGCCTCTGCGTGCTAGACTTCCTCGAAGAAAGATTTACCTCTGGAAGAAAGCAGATACTGATAGCATCAAGTGTCATCTAACAGACTTTAGCCACGCCTTCTTAAATACCAACCTCCAGTCTGTGGAATGTATGTGGGCTTCATTCAAGGCAGCCATCACCTCTTCTGTGGAGAAGTTTGTGCCATCAAAGATGTCAAGTACCAGACAAACTTACCTTCTCCTTCGAAGGCGGTTACGGCAGACTGAAGGTACGGTAGTCGCGCTAATAGTCGTAACATATGGCGGGAAAGTCTGTCACAGGGCACAGGGCACTTGTTGCAAACTTGTATCTTATTGTAAAAATACATAAAAAATAAGCTGCCTTTTCAGTTTTTTTCTTCATGAACACAAATGTGTGGACGTACAGCTTGGTAGGTCATAGGTAGAATTTCATTTGAAATTTAGAGCCATTGGCTCGTGATTACATAAAATTTAAGACACAATTTCGTACGCCCGGATATTTCGTTGTTCTTTTTGTCTCAGATTCGATCACACCTGATCATTATAAAAGGACATTTCTGTGATGGAAGAAAGCCAAAAGTAGTCCTCAGCTATATAGGCTAGAGCTGCAACGATTCACCCAATGACCGATTCGATTCGATTTCAGACACCTCGATTCGATTAATTCGATTCGATTCATGATTGATTTTATGCTACCTTAATTCATCATGTTTATCACTTCATTTTGTTATATTTACACTTCTATTTACCTTTGGGTGCATCTTTGAGCACAGGTTTCTGCGAGTCATCGTTAGACGCCATTTTGATAACCCTACTGATAAGGAAACGAAACACCCATATTGATTGGATCAATTTGGATGACCTTATTATTACTGACCAATCGTATGTTACGTTATAAACAGCGTTATAATATTAAGAGCGGGTCTAAAACACGGACTTCCGTTTTAATTGAGGGCCCATGCGGGGGATTGTGAATCGAATCGAAATTAGTGGAGTTGTTATCGGAATCGAATCGGCCCTTGTGAACCGGTTTTTCGATGCATCGAAGTGAATCGTTGCACCTCTAATATAGGCTGATAGGGGCC
Source organism: Ctena decussata (assembly GCA_963989385.1). Taxonomy (NCBI): domain Eukaryota; kingdom Metazoa; phylum Mollusca; class Bivalvia; order Lucinida; family Lucinidae; genus Ctena; species Ctena decussata. Next base: position 15,897,812 of record OZ022498.1, read on the forward strand.
TAGAAATACTTTGTGAAACTAGGTGGCGACCCAAAGGAAACAGCCAACCATTCATACTTGATAGCACTAATGTATTCAGCGAAAACCGAACCTGAGCAGCAGACATGCGTAGCTAGTCTTTACACATAACTACCGACTGAGCTATCAAGTGCCATAGGAAAATTCAGGGACAGGAAAGAAAGAATGAGTGTAATAAGTTTTGGTAGCGAATACAAGCTTGAAGTATAAACAGACCCCAGGTTGAATATGCATATTCAGTCTGGAGCCCTTATACAACGAAAACATTTGGAAAGTTGTAATGGTTCAACGAAGGGCAGCAAGATGTGTTTCATATAGTTAATCCCTTTATAATAGTGTCACCAATATATGGCACATCTTTTAATGTCTTACATGGTAATTTATGGCCTGGTGCCACACTGATTCCATCATATTTCGAACAGCCCACCTGGTACAATTGTCGCATGCATCCTCCTCCTCCTTACAGACCCATACATCTGTAATTGAGCCGCGACACGATAAAACCAACAATGTGGTCGTGCGTCCAGTGCAGACTCAGATCAGCCTGGGCTTTTGCCCAATCCAATCAGACTCTTTGCTAAGCGCTTAAAGGGTAGCCAAGGGTCTAAGCTACCTTCATGCGGACAGCGAAGACTCTGATCAGACTGGGCAGATGCCCAGGATGATCTGAGGCTGTGCTGGGCGCACAACCACATTGTTGGTTTTGTCATGTCGCGGCTCGTATGTTGTTACAGTACTGTTATCAATACTGGTTCTTTCCCATGACTATAATAACTGTTCTTTCAAACAGATTACCAGCTGATCTCGTCCAGGTCTCAGATCTTGACTGCTTCATATTAAGAGTCAGTAAGATCAGTCATGCCCTTCTTTAAATGCATTTACTGTTTTTATTCTGATTTTATTAAAACTCTTCTTAACTAACACAAACTCTATCATCTTTAATTCTTTATTCACCTTATGTTTAACTTTTGTTCTGGCGAATCTCACTTTATAATTCCTTTATTAACACACTTTCCATGGTCAAAAACCAAATAATACTCAAGAGAGGGTTTTGGTCGAGAGATAGATAGATACCCTGACCAGTGTATATGTTTGTGCATTGTATACAGTCAGGTGCAGTAACTTGGACAGTTGAGTAAGTTAATAACATGGGTTATATCCATAAAAGTGACTTGTTTCTGACATGATCCTATGTGAAGGGTAAATTTAAGTGGGGGTTTGCAGGTGTCTGACCGTAGAAGAGGTCCCACTTTGCCTCACGGTGGTCACACGCCCAGTTAGTGATTCACCGCGGATAGTCTCAACTCATATTATTTGCGCCTCACTTGGGTTTTTTGTAGCGGGCATAAGTTAAAGACTAACTTAGTCTAATTTTGCCACCATATTTGTAAATGAAATTTAGGGCGCAATCTATACATCTTTAGATGTCTACAGACTGTCTTCTGTTTGTCTTTATTTCATATTATGTACATTATGTGTTAACTCCGGTGACTTCTTTGCGGAGTTTGAATTAATGGCTAATGAACTCGCATGCCTTTATCTTCAGCAGACAATAGCTGAATTAAGCAATATCGCGATTTCGAGAAGTTGCCTTCCCTTCGTCAGTTGCCAATAAAGACATAACGAATATTTGTCTTAGTTCTTCTTTGTAACAAATTCTTTTCTGTAACCTTTATTTATTAATTCAAGTCTACACGTACGGTGATAGAGCAGTATAGGTATTTAATTAAAACGGAGAGATAGCTGTATAAACTATTCCTCTATATACATGTAAAATACCTATGAGAGCGTCTGCTTATTCTATGTTATTGCTTCAATATGCTCTATATTTTATATTTTAAAGCACAGTCAGGTTGGTACTGACATTAGTTTTGGGGCTGGTGCCCAAAAATATTTGCTTTCAGAAGCACGATGGGGTTGATACCCAAAACAAGTTTGCTTCTTTTAAAACAACACACAAAGTCTTCAGAGAGAAATGCGTGTGTTGCCGCCAAAGTTTCGACTCTGACTAAGTAAGAATTCGCAGTATTCTGCTCATCTCCCGTCGTTGTAAACCTGTGCATTATTAGCCCACTAGGTGGCCTACTTGATCAAATGAACGTTTCTTTTGTTGGTTGTAGCCGCTAATTCAACACGCTGAGACAGATTCAATACCATGCCAAACACGTGTGCGTTCAATTAGTATGACGAATGATTTATCTCAGTACCACTCATTCTATGTATATTTTGATAAAATGTAATGAGGCAGTTTAATTTTCTTTCCCATTTTATAAAATTTATCTTTCAAAATGTTCCTCCCGTGATGAAAATGCTATATTTAAGGGGGGTTTGTAGGTGTCTGACCGTAGCTGAGGTCTCACTTTGCCTCACGGTTGTCACACGCCCAGTTAGTGAAGCAACCGTGGATCGTCTCACCCCAAGTGTTTTGCGCTTTTCATTTACTTCTGACTGTGTTCTTGGGAACATGGCGGCGGTTTATAAGTTAACCGCAAGTATATCAACAAATATGTAAGCGCAATTTTATTAATTTATCTTTTTTTTTAAAATCTCATGTGTTTGTCTATTGATATTTTAACTGAACACTGTTCGTGTCACAAGTTTTTATAGTAACACTTTCTAAGAGAATTGTTGTTGTTTATCGAACGTGTATGTCTTTACTCCAGCAGACAATAGCTGAATTAAGCAAAAACGCCGTTTTCAGGAAGTTACCTTCCCTTCGTCAGTTGCCATAAAGACATAACGAACATGAGTGGTGTATTTAATGAACACCTTCACAAGTGCTAACCGACTGACGTCTTTGAGCGGTGTTTAGACGTCCACTCTGCCGTATAGGCAATTTATTATTTGATACAGTAGTATAGTATAGTG